>CP094634.1:42364325-43063033 GCA_023657505.1 Camelina hispida | reverse complement strand
AAAATAAAGGAATGAATATAGGTTTTCTATGAACTACTCAATCCTGTTTCGTCGGATTCGAATTCTACACTCTTTCTCCGTCGTTTACCTCTACTACACCTACGTTTTCTCATGAATTAATCGCTTTCTCCATCTTCTCATCTTAATTTTGATTTATCTTTATTCTTTTGATAGATTTAGAAATCGGGAATTTTCCAGTAACAAGAATTTGGGGATTTTTATTTTATAGGAGACGAAGAAGAAAAGAATATTTTATTGTTTTTTTTTTTTAATTTTTAATTTTCAAAAGTCAACGAAATGGGGTCGTTGCAAAGGCAGACAAGTCCTGAATCCGATAATGATCCGCAGTACGCGTCGGTGACGGATGAGAGGAAGAGGAAGAGGATGATCTCTAACAGAGAATCAGCTCGTAGATCAAGGATGAGGAAACAGAAGCAGCTTGGTGATCTCATCAACGAAGTCACTGTTTTGAAGAACGACAACGCGAAAATCGCTGAGCAGGTTGACGAAGCTTCTAAGAAGTACGTTGAGATGGAGTCTAAGAACAATGTCTTGAGAGCTCAGGCTTTGGAGTTGACTGACAGGTTGAGATCTTTGAACTCTGTCCTTGAGATGGTTGAAGAGATTAGTGGTCAGGCTTTGGATATTCCTGAGATTCCTGAATCTATGATGCAGAACCCTTGGCAGATGCCTTGTCCTATGCAACCCATCAGGTCTTCTGCTGATATGTTTGATTGCTGAGGATGGTCTTGTTGGTTTTTTCTTGTGATGGTTCGAGTTTTGTAACAATTAGTGTGTGTCATTTGGTGAATGGGTCTTGTGTTGTGGAGATCCCTCAACACAAATTAAGTATCTTATTATGTCTCTTTGTTTCTGCAGTTTCAATTTGTTTGGTTTTGTAGCCATAGTCCTCTAGTCATGTGTCGTCTTGTCATGTAATTGGTGGCTAATGTGTTTCTTATTGAATTCAAGCTTTACTTATTATTGTTCTCTTCGCATATGGAACACCAAATCACAATTTTTCTTGCCCTTCGTATTGAGGTTTTTTCCTTTGTATTCGTATGTGGTACACCAAATTACAATGTTTTTTAGAGCTAATTAAGTCTCAAAGACAGCATTCATATTACATTACATCTGCCAAATTGACAAATTTACAAAGATTTTTGTAATAAAAGGAATCCTGAACATGATCTGGATTACCTTCAGGTGTCGTAAGTACGGCACTCATTGGTCTCAGGATTGTCTTTGCAGTATTCCTCCAAAGGGTCGGAACCATCAGCTTTCTTCTTGTCTCTAGCATGGCTAGCTGCAGCGCTAAGCTCTTCAACCTCGTCCCACGCAGCTACACACTCTCCGCTCACTGGATCGTCTGCACAAGTCTCCTGGGCATCCTTAATGCTTTTCTCCACTACATCCGATATTCCCTTTTCCGGTGCTGCTTTAACCGGCCTAAATCTCACCATCCGGTTCGTTGTTCTTGACCCAAGATTCCACGGATTGTTCAAACGGACAGGACCTGCGAGATGAACCGGTCGACTCTCGCTGGTGACGACGACACGTTGAGTTGCAATGTTAAGACTAGTAGCTATAGTTGCCATGTTTTGGATGGAGAAGTTACACACAGCCTTTGAATATTTTTGTTTGATAAAAGAAGAGATATTGCATATAAAATGGGAGGGAACAAGATATATGAAGTGTGCGTGGATTTAATTCTGTGAACCCTATTTCTTATCTTTCGTTAACCAACAATAAAGCTCCACGTATTTGAAAACCACTTCTGATGTTTATTTTTTGATCTTTTTTTTTTTTCTCAATTGTTTCTTTATTTATTTCATAAGCCATACATAAGCCCAAAAGAAAGCCCAGTTAAATCTAAATGATCTAAAACTGCCAGGAAGAAAATTGATGGATAAACATTGAACACACAAGACACGTGCTGCACAAAGGATGAAGTCAAAAACACGCGTGAAGAAGAGGAAGAAACAGGGGTTACCGCTGATCATCGCCGCCGATTGTTTTTTCGCCTGCAGAAAACTCTAAATCGCCGGAATTTCAGATAATCACAGACGCGATATGTAACACCTGCGCCGATTGTTTTTTCGCCTGCAGAAAACTCTAAATGCGTAGGCGAGAGAATAAATTATTGGGCCTAAAATTCATTTTGGGCCTCGATCAACCGGAGCTCGTAAAAGAGGTACCGTTATAGTTAGTCTTGACGCAACTTGCCAATATTTTTTCCTTTTTGCCAGCTGTCTTTCCAACCGTTAATATTTATATTAAAACGACGCAGTTTCAACGCACATGCTCCTAAATTGCCAGTTAAACTGACAGCTGTCATCTCATTATTTCCTTTTTCTTATATGCGGTTCTACGACGCAGTTTAAGCAATCCTCAGATGTGTCTATAAAATATACAGAGACAAAGGCACAGCACAGTAACACTTTTCTCAACAATTACCAAATTAGGGACAATTGAATTGTTTTCTCAAGTTTCGGAAATTTCAGGTAAAGAATTGTTCTTTCTTCAAGTAGATATTGTTCTTTTGGTTTCTGAATTTAAGAATTAATTGGGTTTTTATTTGTCTCTGTTTTGTGATTAGGGTTTCATCCTCACGATCATCTCATTCAAGTCCGTTTTGTGATTATGATTCTAAAGTTCCTTTTTTTTTTTTTAATTGCTTACATATTCTCTTTAAAGCTTGTCTTTCTTCCCCAATCCATCGATGCATCGTGTGTGTGTAATTTCAATTTCATGTTCGATTTGGTTGTTTTCATTATAATTTAGAGAATAATTTGATAAAACGTACACTGACTCACTCACCGTCTCTTTCTCTTTTTGTCTTTCTAATTGATGAATTAGGGTTTCCATGGGCGTTTCTAATTGCTTGTTTGTTTCCATGGTTGGTGTTTGTTTCTTCTTCTTCTTCTGATTTGACGACATCCAAGTTCAGGTCTTTTTAATCATTCTTAGCGTTTCTCCTTTTTTTTATGTTGTTGTTTGATTCAGACTTTAAAATTAGTTATCTACATATATGGTTTTGATTGTATTCTGTATATGTTGTGCAGTGCAGGTCAGAGATGGATTGAAGAATGAAGAAGAATACTAAACTCTGCTTTATATAATCCCAGAGAGATAGATGTATTGAAGAATGAAGAAGTTCACTAAGGTAAGTTAACTCTGTTCTTCTCTGTTTCTTATTTTTTCTACTTTGGATTTTGAGATTTACCAAGTTATACTAACCTGCTTGATGCTTCTGATGCTGCCTTCTCTTTCTCGTTTGTGACCGGCGCCTCTTGGACTGCCACTAGAGCTGGATTGGGTTTAACTTCCTTTTATCTCAGAGAGCTGGATTGAAGATTGATGAAGAATGAAGAAGATCACTTAAGGTAAGTTAACTCTGTTCTTCTTATATAACTTGGTCTCACTCATTGCTCACTTGTAGCTCCTTCAAACACACAACTCTTCGGCGAGTCTTCACGTTTTTAGTTTTAAAGCTGCAATTTTTAAGTCTATTGCTTCTCTATATCAGGTGGAGATCTATACGATGGAAGGGAAGTCATTCTCCAGGTAAGCTCATCTTTATTTTATATAGTCTTAGCACTTATATGTTGGTTTGACCTTTACTATTTTCATTGATTTTCTTTAAATTGTAAGATTTTGCAGTGTTGGTCTCGCGTTTTCTCTCTCCGGCGGCTCTCTTGAAGTCATTGTCGCCGTGGAGTCCGGTTAGGTTGAAAACCAACCCCTGACTCTGGCAGCAGTACGTTCTACATCCCTGCTAACATTGGAGAGTAAGACCTAGATCCGTTTCTCGCTTCTTGTGTGTTCTTGTTTCATATGTGAATGCTTGGTTTCTAATGATCTTCTTTACTTTTTCTCTCAGGTTTGTGAGAACCCAACTGCGTCTGGCTGGCTTTTTCTCTCAGATTTTGGAATTACTCCTGAATAGCTTTGTCATATTGTTGTCAAAGGATCACAACAACAAGCAGCAATATGGACTGGGTAGGTTTCCTCTCATGAGACGTGCTTATATATGTATGATTACTTTTTTTAATCTCTCTTCTCTATCTAACTTTTGGTATGCTTGTTTTTTTGTTGCATCAGCCTCAATGATTGTCAAATTTGATCAGATACGTACTACCAGAGAAAGGCCTCAGTGGACATGCTGATGACTTGCTAGAGCGCAAAACCATTTCTGGTTTCTGGTATGGAGACCCACATTTGTTTTTTTGTTCTGAGTTTCTTACGTTTTCCCTGGCTCACTTTCTCATAATGATTGGGAGAATGATTCATATGTTTTCTCTTCTTCAGCTGCGAATGAATTTCGAGACAACCAGGTCGCAGGTCTTCTATCCTTTATGCTTTTCCGTTTAACTCAGAGAAGCAACGTGGTGGTGTTGCTGTAAAAAAAAAACGGTAAATATCTGCTTCTTCCCCAGTCCATCGTGTGTGTAAGTTCAATTTCATGTTCGATTTTGTTGTTTTCATTATAATTAGAGAATAATTTGATAAAACGTACACTGACTCACTCAGTATCTCTTCAATATTTGTCTTCGAATTGATATATTAGGGTTTCCATGGGCGTTTCTTCTTCAACGAGCAAGTTACGGTATACAAATTCTAGGGTTTATTTTCTTAGCTAAGTTAAGACATCTTCTCTTGTCTTGTCTTCTAACTCTTGAGTATCTTGTTTGATGAATTTGCAGAAGGATATGGTGCCAAGTGAGGATCAGAGAACGTTGCTTGTTTGTTTCCGTAGTTGGTGTTTCTTCTTCTGATTTGACCGACGGCCAAGTACAGGTTTTAAAAATTCTAGGGTTTCTCTTTTAAGTTGTTTATTGATTCAGACTTGAATATTAACTATTTGGTTTCTTCTTATTATGTATACGTGCAGGTCAGAGAGATGGATTGAAGAATGAAGAAGATGAAGAAGACTCGAGACTAATTAAGTTAACTCTGTTCTTCTCTGTTTCTTCTTTTTACTTGGATTTTGAGATTTACCAAGTTATACTAACCTACCTGCTTCTGATGCTGTTTTCTCTTTCTCGTTTCAGCTGATTTTCTCTTTCTCTATATATATGGTGGTTCACTTCCTTCCCATTACTGTTAAGGATGTTGCTGAATTATGGACCCAAACGATGGCAGAGGAATTCTCTTCTTATTGCTTTGTAAGTCATCTCAAATTTTTACTCTTTTCTTTACTTCTTCTGTTACAAGCTTATCTCTATCCTCTAACCAATACTCCCTTTTTTGTTTTTGTTTTGAACAACAAGGTGGTGCTACTGAAATGTGAGCGATTATGACCTAAACCATGGATACTCCTCTTCTTGCTTTGTAAGTGATCTCAAATTCCTCTATGTTTCTCTGTTCTTTGTCCTGTTTCAAGATCATCCTTGACTACCCATTGATCCTTTTTTTCTTTGTTGAACAACAAGGTGCTACTGAAGTGGAACTGGACAAGGCCCCAAAATTCAACGCGGTGCTTTTTAACGGGGTTGTTTGTTTCTTTTTGGTTTAACAGGTGTGTGCGTGTTCCAACTTTCATCTGAATAGTTTGCTTTACTCAGGCAAGTCGATCTATTACTCACAAGCACTCTATATGTTTGCTTCAGTAGTCCCCATCCATAAGTGAGACTGAGAATTTTTTGTTTTTGTTGTTGCAGCTTCTCTAGATGATGGAGATATACTTATGGTGGTTAACTTCCTTCCAATTACTGTTAAGGATGATGCTGAATTATGGACCCAAACGTTGGAAAGGACATCCTCTTCTTATTGCTCTGTAAGCCATCTCAAAGTTTTACTCGTTTCTTTATGTTCTTCTGTTACAAGCTTATCTCTATCCTCTTCTTAGGATTATAACCATGGAATATCCCTCTTCTTGCTCTGTAAGTAATCTCACACGCCTATCTGCTTTTCTTATCTTTGTCATGTTTAAACTTCTTCTGTCTCTCGCAGGTGCTTTTGGAAGCGTGGCTTTCGACTCTGAAATCTCATGTTTAAACTTTTTTTAATAATAATAATCTAGAAAATTATATTTTTAATGGTTTTTTTTTTTTTTTTTGTTTTTCTACGAAGAAGAAGAAGGAGAGATAGTGGAGTGGAGACGATTCGTAATCGTACGGAGTTAGAAGAGCCCTTAGACGATTCGTAATCACATGTCGCCATGATGATGTTGGAGTTTCTTCTCTCCGGCGATAGATTGAGGGGAGGGGATCATCATCTCATCGGAAATTTGGGTGGGGTGGATTCGTTTTTTCCCGGCAACGGTGTTGTGTACTTGAGTATCACTCTAGATTTGGGGGGTGGATTCATTCTCAGCGAGGCTTCAATTTTCAATTTTACAGGTATCAATTTTTACCAAATCATGAATTTTTCCCTTAGTAGCATTACTTAAAGAAGTAGGTAACCTTTCGTCTTCAGAGAACCTCTGTGTGATGATATTCGTTTCTGTGTATTTCAATATTCCCTGATATGCTCTCTTTCTTTCAGGCTGGTGTGCCGGTTTATGCAGCAGGTAACCTTTCGTCTTCAGGAATGCTTCAGGTAACCTTTCGTCTTCCAGAGTCATTGTTGTCTCATAAATCTATTGCAGCTTTGCTCATGAATTTGAATCTCTTTGTGACAGGTAGATAAAAGGCATGATGGGCAAACTAAAAGACAGTGACGAAGTTTCTGAATCCAACACAAGTGTTACTAGTTGTTGATGCCAATGGCTACCTGGACAAGAAGCTGCTGCAGGTACGCTGTTTATGTATTCTATATTTTTCTAGAAGAAGATATTCGAAACATCCTGTAAATAAATTAGTTTCAGAGCCGGACCTGTATTAGTCATATTACTAATTAAGATGAGCTTATTTATTATGTACTTCCTACAGCTGTGGTGACAACATTCATTGTAGAGGTATGTATGAATCACAGAAGCCATTGCTTTGAGTGTCAAGGAGGTTTGTGTTCTTCTTTGATCAGATATTTCACTTCTTCTTCTTCTTAAGCTAGATAAGGAGGTTTGTGTTCTTCTTCTTTGATCAGATATTTCACTTCTTCTTCTTCTTAAGCTAGATAAGAGATGATGGTGCTGCTTTGAGTGTCAAGGAGGTTTGTGTTCTTCTTCTTTGATCAGATATTAGTCATATTACTAATTAAGATGAGCTTATTTATTATGTACTTCCTACAGCTGTGGTGACAACATTCATTGTAGAGGTATGTATGAATCACAGAAGCCATTGCTTTGAGTGTCAAGGAGGTTTGTGTTCTTCTTCTTCTTCTTAAGCTAGATAAGAGATGATGGTGCTGCTTTGAGTGTCAAGGAGGTTTGTGTTCTTCTTCTTTGATCAGATATTTCACTTAAAGTTACTTGCCGTCTCTCTAATTCTTCTTCCTTTGTCTTTATAGATGCGTCAAGAAGATTCTCTAGGTCTACAGAAGAAGTTAATGAGTGCAAAGTTCTGACTTTAACGGTTTCCCAGAGCATAAACCGTTAATGAGTGCAAAGTACAGAAGAAGTTAATGAGTGAAGGTAATCTTCAGGGACAAGGGAGAACTGCAGGGAGGCTACGCTTCAGGTAATCTTTCATCTTTGAGACTCATGGTATCGTAAATCTATTGCAGTTTTAGTCATGAAACTGACTCTTATCTTCTGTTTATCATCTACGTCTACCATGTGAAGATATATGGTGAACTGACACCTTCAAGCGAAGCAGATCTAGAGGTAGGTAGTTATTTCGGTTCATTATTTCTATATCTCTTATATCAATGTTGCACAACTACTTCATCTTCGGTAATTGTTTGTCTCTGACTAACGCTTTGTGAATTTTTTTGCTCTAATAGGGAGACAAGCTTGAGATTATGATACTTAAGGCTGACGGCATCAAGACTGAACTCATGGACTTGAGGAAAAGCTCCTTTCGTGCATTAATTAGCCAACCATGTCCTTCTGGTTTGTTATTTTCACTTCAACAATAGCACTCCTTCTGGTTTGTTTATGTATTCTATATTTTTCTTGAAGAAGATATTCGAAACATCCTGTAAACGAATTAGTTTCAGAGCCGGACCTGTATTAGTCATAATACTAATTGAGATGAGCTTATTTATTATGTACTTCCTACAGCTCTGGTGACAACCTTCAATGTAGAGATAGGAATCACAGAAGCCATTCTGACTAAGCTAGATGGTGCTTCAAGAGGTGCTGACTGCTGCTGTGAAGGAGGTTTGTGTTCTTCTTCTTCTTCTTTGATTAATTATGTCACAGAAAGTTACTTAAATAACGTTTTGAGTTTAATTGGGTGTCAGTAATAGGTATCTGGAAAGGCATTTAAATGGTATGACGTGGAGAGCGGATGGAAGTAATGATTGAAGTGATAGACACCCACAAATTTGAGAGCTAACAATCAGTATACGTGAAGGTAACTTAACTCGGTTCTTTTCTCTTTCTTGCTTCTTTGCACTTGGATTTTCAGTTTTTTTTACTAACTTATACTAACCAACATACACATAAATCTTCAGTGATCCTGATGGAAGTTATAAGAAGACACTCTGAATTCTGAGGTTTGTATTACTTGCTCTTAGATGAAGTTGGTCGTTTTATAATATTCGGTCTCACTTCACTTCTTCTGATTCTTGGATGCTTCTTTTTTACTGTTCGTGAGCTCCCATCATCTCCTCCATGGCAACATTTGAAGGTCTGATTGACGACTAATGTTTTTGCTGCAACATTTTGGTTTCTATTCCCTTGTCTTGTTTTTTCTTTCTGATATGATATCCATTTTTTTTTGCAGGATCATTTGCGGAGAGCTGGTGATGTCTTCTTTAATTTGCTGAGGTCACTCGAGACAGGTTCTGAGTCTCCTCCTTGTCCACTTCAAATTTTTCCCATCCATAAGTTTTGAGCCTAATTCAGTCCCGTTAAAGTTTATTCTTCGTTAAAACTGACTAATATCTTCTTCTTCTCTTTTTATTTTTAATGGATTTTGTTGTTGCTTCTCCCTTGTCTAAATGATTCAGTCTTACACAACGATGGTCAAATCCTATTCTATAGATTGGATTGGGGTTTGGTTCTGGAGTCCAGAGAGACGACGACAATAGATACGTTTCTCCACCTTTTTAATTCTCTTTTATCTCTCTTGTTATGTTTGGTAAGTAACGAGTTTGGTCTAATTTTAGGTTTTAGCAAGAAGAGCTAACAATCAGTATACGTGGAAAGGTCTTACCTGCAGCTTTGAAGGAGCTACAAGTGAGTTTTTTTCGTTTCTCTTTTAAGTTATCGATTCAGTCTTACCTGCAGCTTTAACTGTATGGTTTTAATCTAATTCTGTATATGTGCAGATCAGAGAGATGGATTGAAGAATGAAGTAGAAGACTCAAGTCTGCTTTAGGTATGTTAATTCTGTTCTTCTCTCTTTCTTCTTTCCACTTGGATTTTCAGATTTACTAACTAATACTAAGCAGCATACATTACACACACATGTACGATAATTTAAACTTTCTCATGCATACATTCTTACTCTTCCCTTATTTAGTTTTGAGCAGTAATTTTTTAAATTATCTGATCAGGAACCCATGGTGTCGTCGACAACACCAGTTATGATGACATGAAGTATGCTTTGTTTGCTCTTGTGTGCAGGTAAATAATGACTATGCTTTCCCCTTTTTCACAATTCATTAAGCACGAGTATTAAAATCTATGCTATATTTTTGTCACCATACGCTCATCCATTGGACTCACATACATCATTTGTGTGATTTGTTAACATGTGGTCATTATTTTTTTGGTTTTCATAGTTGTTTCACTTCACTCTATCGTTTTGGTATCAATAATAC
Organism: Camelina hispida; assembly: GCA_023657505.1. Classification (NCBI taxonomy): domain Eukaryota; kingdom Viridiplantae; phylum Streptophyta; class Magnoliopsida; order Brassicales; family Brassicaceae; genus Camelina; species Camelina hispida. The sequence continues at coordinate 43,053,217 of CP094634.1, read as the reverse complement.
TCAGGTGTGGCTTCTCATGGCTATGTTTCAAATCGTACATGATGAGCAGCTAGTGAAATTGTGATGGCTGGAGGAGAACTACTACACTTTGCTAAATTAATTAGGTGGCTGGAGAAGAAGAGTTACTCGAGATGTTTCTTGGCGGTTTTGCTAACAGGTGATGCGTTTTGGTCTTTGTTGTTGGTTTCACGATCTATCATTTTGTTAAGTTGTTGTCTTCTTTTAATTTTTGCACAGCAGACAAAGGCAAAAAAGCTGTGTTGTCTTCCTCGTCTTTCAGACTGATTTGAAAATATTGCAGAAGGTTCTCAAATGCAGCTCTTTTCCAAAACGTTTTATTTCTAGGAGGGATTGACAAGAAAGGTAAAGTGCTCTTCTTCTCTGTTCCATTTTTTTCGTTATGATTGATGCATGTGACTATGGAAGAGGTACAACATAACATTGTGGATATTATTACTTCTTGATTATTATGCAGGAAAAGGGTGTGTATTTACTTACGACGCTGTTGGATCATATATATGAGGGAGTTGGATACGGTGCTCCACACTCATCATGCATTGCTTTGACAACCAACTCAGGTCTCTCTTCTTCTGCTACCTAAACAGGTTTGTCTTCATTTCATGCTTTGGCTTTACTCATTATTGTTTAGCATTAAATGAATAATTCAGTTGGTTGCTTCAGTTCCATTAGAGCCAAAGCAGTTGATTTTGGTGAAAACTGTTTTCGCATCTGCCGCCTCACTGTGAGTTGCCCTTTGTGTTCTTATCATTTGCATGTACTTAATCTTCTTCATGTATCTTCCTCAATTGTTTGTCTCTCACTAATAATGCTTTGTGAATTTGTTTGCTGCAATAGGGAGTCAAGCTTGAGATGATGATGATGATACTTAAAGGCTGACGGCATCAAGAGAGTGAACTCATGGACTTGAGGAAAGACTAAGCTTCTTGAGTTGTAGAACTCGTATGAATTATTGTTGGGTTTGGTGCTTCATGGTTGTGTGAAATTTTGAGAGGAGGGATGGATATCATTCACATGTTGGCCTTGGCTTTCACGAAACAGAGGAAAGCCCAATAATAGCAACTTCAGCCCATTAAAAAATGACTAGCGACGAAGCCTTGGTAATATTTTCGGCCTTTTTCAGGATACTGCAGGAAGGCTTCAGGTAACCTTTCGTCTTCCAAAGTCATTGTTGTCTCATAAATCTATTGCAGCTTTGTTCATGAAATTGACTCTTTGTGACAGATAGATAAAAGGCATGATGGACGAACTAAAAGACAGTGAGGAAGTTTCTGAATCCAACAGAAGTGTTACTAGTTTTTGATGCCAATGACTACCTGGACAAGAAGCTGCTGCAGGTACGCATTTTATGTATTCTATATTTTTCAAGAACATACTCTAAACATCCTGAAAATGAATTAGTTTCAGTCTTTCAGAACTAAGGTGAGCTTTTATGTACTTCCTACAGCTCTGGTGACAACATTCATTGTAGAGGTATGAATCACAGAAGCCATTCTAACAAAGCTAGATAAGAGGTGTTGCTGCTTTGAGTGTCATGGAGGTTTGTGTTCTTCTTCTTTGATCACTTATAGTCTCAGAGAGTTACTTAATTAACGTTTTAGGTTGATCCTTGACTCTTTTGTATCGTTTCTGTATATTCAATATTCCCTGATGCTCTCTTTGTTTCAGGTTGGTGTGCCGGTTTATGCAGCAGGGACTGATGTAAAACCTGCAGATGTGTTGCTAATAAGCAAGATCTAAAAGAAGCTAAAAAAGACTTATGTATTTATCATGGATACTGCAGGGAGGCTTTAGGTAATCTCCTCTTTGAGAGTCATTGTGCAGGTCGGAGATATTAAAAGTTCATTTTTCTCTTCCCCTCTCTGTCTCTCTACACTGAATTCTTCTTCATTCGTTTTTGTAGATGCGTCAAGAAGATGCTGAAGATCTACAGAAGAATAGAATGAGTGCAAATTTCTGACATCAACGATTTCCCAAAGCAGACACGTGCGCAAATGGGTTTGATGACACGAGTTCTTGGAAATTGGAATGATTCCCAGAGTGGGGAAAGTGAGTCCAGCACATAGCCGAGAAGCAGAAAAGAATTTTTAAGTCATGGAAGCAGCAATGATTGAAGGGATGACACCAGGTATTTTCTCTGTTCCTTTCTTCCATTCCATTAAACAGACAAAAAGCATTTCATAAACTCGATTTTGGTTGTCTTATTCTTTATTTTAAATATGTTGGACAGACGAAAGGGAGAACTGCAGGGAGGCTTCGCTTCAGGTAATCTTTCATCTTTGAGACTCATTGTATCATGAATCTATTGCAGCTTTAGTCCTGAAAAGAGTAGTGTCACTGTCTATGTAGTTATCATGGATACTGCAGGGAGGCTTGAGGTAATCTTTCGTCCTACAAAGTCATTGTTGTATCATAAGTCTATTGCAGATGTAGTCTTGAAATTGACTCTTTGTGACTCATAGATAAAGGCATGATGGACGAACTAAAAAAGACTTGAGGAAACTTCTGAATCTTGTAATCTCTTTTACAGGTCAAGGACCCCTCTGTGGCCTAACGTTGATGTTTAAAGAGGAGTGCTGCTGAACTCTTATTGTCTAAAAGAAAGCAAGGTAACAAAATTGCATCGTTATCACTTAAGTAAAGTTTGACCAACCATGGGCCTTGTTTTGCTGGATCTTGGTTATAGTTAATAGAGTGACCTTCTAGAGTTTTGTTATTCCTAAAACTTCTTCTTATTCTTCTTCTAAAACTCAGTCTCTGTTTGCTTCTGAACCGATCATTGGGTTTTCACTTGTTTGTTTCTTTTCTAGGGTTTGGTTTCTAAACTCATGCTATTAACTTGTTGTTATGCTGCTTCAGGTTTTGGATGCTTCTCTCTTATATATGAGAGTAATGGCTTTGATGGACACGCTTCTTCTCTCTGCTAACGTCTTCCAGGGTTTTGTTCTTCCTCTTAACACCACGTCTTTTTACTTCTTTTCTTGTTTTGTTTTGTTCCTTATGTTTCTGTCTTCGTTTTGCAGGTCTTTTGGAAGCAAAGCATGATCCAATCATCACGTATTGCCAATCCATGCTATTGTCCGTCTTCAAGCCTTCTTACAGGTTCCTTGCTCTAAACTCATCTCTATTTGCTTCTGTATAGCTAACAAAAATATCTTCTCTCTTTGATGCAGATCGTGGTGGTGGTCCATGCACTGTGGGATTGCTCTTGTTGAATCTTATCTCCTCGTCTTGGTACGTTTCTTCTAATGACTTTCTGAGATTTGCTATTGTGAGGTATGATTTGTTCAGTTTCCACATTCATATGATCATTTTATGTGTTTTTAATTTATTCAAAAGGTATGCTAATGTCTGAGCTCCTCTGATGTGGTTTAATCATTCAGGTATTGCGTTCCTTTTTCTCTTTCCCCATTTTTCTCTGTATCTTTCATCGTGCACATATTTCTAGCATTTGATGATCCTTATTTGATCTTATTATGTTCAATTCAAATTACATATCTCTGTTTCTTTGATGCAGACCATCAGACACCGAGATTAATGTATTGGAGGGTTTGAAGAGAAGAAAAAACACTGTGGAAGTGAATGGTTTGCGTATGATTTCTCCTGTGTTTTTTTTTAGATTCTTTTGATGTATTCACATTCAGATGATCATTCGATGACCTTTTTTAGGGTTATACTATATTTACAAATAAAGATGAGAATGTAGATTGTGGAGGATGCTTTGCTCTGTTGGTGATGGTTTTGATGGATCGTTGTCTTCTCTGAGCTACATCTTCAGGTAGTCTTCTTCCTCTTAATCGATTTTTTTTTTTCTTTCTGTATAAGTGACATTACATATCTCGCAATGTGTGTGAGGGTTTGAAGAGAAGAAAGAAACATTGTGAAAGTGAATGGATTGCGTATGAAGCTAGAACCATATAAGGAGGTTGTGTCTGGTGCTTTGTTTGACATTATAGTTCAGGTTACAGTTTCAAACACTTGTCTTACCAGTTTAGTTCTGTAATTGTGGATTTACTTGAGATTTTTGTGTCTTTTTTTCTTCAGGATGCAAGCAAGGTTATTGGTGGTGGGATGAGAGCTCATTGCTTGATACATATGAGGTACTGATAACTGATCTTTCTTTATAGTTATAATTACTGGTTAGATCCTACATTTTGAATATATCAAGTCCTCATTCTTCCCGTTCTAAGTGTGTTGACTTGATACAACTATTTTTTTTTCATTATTTCAGGGTATACACTTTGAGGGGCTTGTCTCGTGTTTGATGCTAATAGATTGGCTATCTGATCTATGTAACCAGGGACAACAATCTTGCTCAGCAATTCAGGGAGGCTTCAGATGCAGAGCTCTACCGACCAAGGTTAGTCAAGAACATATCATATTTTTTTGTCATATTCTCTGCGTTACATATTCACTTGGTGCTGATGATTTTCATATTATGTCCTGAGACGAAGTGGAATTGATAATGGTGCTGATTGTTCCTGTTCTCCTAGTTTCACCCACCACACCATATATATAGTATGCCTTATTTTATGATGTCAAACTATCTTGATAAAGTTGGTACCTTAACTCTGATATTTCTTCTGGTCTGTCATCTTTTTATTATCTTCTTTACTACAACCATATAAGTTGTTAACCTTTGTTCTGTTATGTCTCAGTTTCTTGAAGGTTGTTTGCTCCCTGTTGCCTCTTTGACAGTGAGACCTCTTTACCTTTCTTATATTTATACTGTTCACAGATCAACATTTTTTTTTTTTGCAGGTTTTCGAGGACACGTTTGGAAGACTCGATTTACAAGAACACTGAACACCTCACAGCCTCCGTATCTTTACCTGCACTGCCTTAGCTCAGGTTCTTTCTTACTTTGTACTTCTTCAGATTTTAAGTGCACGAATTGGTAGTTTGAAACGATTAGGATGAATGTGATAGAGAATCTTGTTGTTCTTCTTCTTCGATTGTTTCAGGTTGGTGGTGGTTTAGCAACGCGGCGGCGGCGGCGGTGGCGGATCCCTCTACAAGTTCGACGGTGGAAGAGACCCAAACCAGAACCCCGGTTTGGTTATTTCCCAACACACCGGTACGTGTATCCTCGTTAAGTTCGATAACCAACAAACCGGTTTTATCCGGTTATCTGATTTTATTTTGTTTTTCGTGTCAACCAGATCAAGGAGACATATGGGCTTCTGACAACAATAAATGGGCTTTTTTCCCTTTACCAAAACAACAACAGTCCATTAGCAGAAGAGCAACCAAGAGACCCACCAAGGTACTCTCTCTCTCTCTCTCTCTTTTAACTTCCAATAACCGACCGATACGTGTCCCTCTTTTTAATTCGAACCAACCCGGTTTTCTCCGGTCATCTTTTATTCTTTTTTGAACACAACAGTCGTTAGGTCTCCTCCCTTCTTTGTCTTCGCCGCGCCGGAGAAGCAAATCGGACGGAATCAGAGAGAGATGAAGCAAAGCAAACACGAGAGAGTCAATTTGGTATTCTATCATCTCCCCCCCCCTCTCTCTTCTCTTTCCCATTCTTCTTCTTCTTCTTCTTGTTACAGAAACGACATGCGTAACTAAGGAGATTATTGTGTCTGCCTCTGACATTATACCTCAGGTATGTATGTTCCAATTTCAAACACTTATTAGTCTGTGTTTCGTTCTGTAATTATGGGTTTTACTTCAGATTATATGCATTTGATCACTACATCTTTTTAGGGGCTTGTCTCGTATTTGATGCTAATCCATTGGGCAACTACTAACAAGCCACAGGTGTTGGATGAGGCAGTGCTCAGCAATCCGTTTAGATGCCTTCAGATGCAGAGCTCTACCGATCTGTACCTCTTGTGGCGCTGACATATTTGAGGTAAGAGCTGAATCACCCTCTTGACATATTTGTGGATGCTTTCTAAATATATTAATAAGTATTTTGTGCCCTTGTGTCATGCATTAATTTTCCAGGTGCTTTAGCTAATTTGACTGCTCTTGGAGATAGCAACCAGGTACGTGTCACTCTTAATCTGCGTTTGGCAAGGGAACTTATTTTACACAGTTACTGTGGTATATTCCTTGTTTACACTGGGAATAGTTTAGTTTTTTCCTGATAAATCATATGCAACTCTTGAATGCAGACCGTCATTGAGAACACTTTGATGACTCACCATGTTACCCTTGGGGAAGATCACTTACATTGCTCCAGCTGGTCAATAAGGTTTGAGGTTAAGTTACTCTTTACAAAATGATAAAATTGATACATTTCAAAATGTTATCTTTCCGATTTCTTTACCTTCAACTTGATCCTGCTGGAGATCATGTTTGCTTGCTGCTGCTCATGGTTGTTTGTTGGTGATTTTCATTTCCCAGTTCAATATAATCAGCACAAATATTAGTTTGTGCAGACTGTCCGTTTTAAGAATGAATTGGGGCTTAACATTACCATTATTGTGCTTGGATATGTAAATGCCAAGAATTCTAGGAATAAATGCCCTACACCAATGTGCTACAAGTCTTCTTCTTCTGTGCTTTTTGTTGATGTCTAACGACGTTTCTATTGTTCTAGGGCCTACGGATTGTGATGTCCCCGGATTTGAGAACTCCAAGATGAAACTGTGAAGTTAGTAGGTAAAGTTTGAACGGTGACCGAAAACAAAAGAAAATGGTGAGAAACTGAAACCCTCTGACCATCACAGAGGGGTTCTGAACGTCGTCGTTAGTATTATTTTTATTTTGTTTTCTCGTGTAAAGTATAAAAATAAAATCCCAGGCCGTAAATAAAATAAAAACCCAGATTTTGTCAAAGAGATTGTGGCGGCCTTATTTAAAACCCGCTGAAAGAGGAAGAGGGTTAAGTTCTGTTTAGTTTCACTCTTTCGCAAAGTCCCACATCGCTCGCAAGAGAAACTTGGAGGCAAGGAAGAGTAGTATAAAAAACGTTGGCATGGGTCATAACAATTCATACCTTTCTCGGCCTTTTGGCTAAGATCAAGTGTAGTATCTGTTCTTATCAGTTTAATATCTGATATGTGGGCCATCGGCTCACACGATATTAACTCTATTTTTTAAGGGAGAAAGCCCGTTGAGATAGCTTGCTATCTGGGCTTTCACGAGTCGTCCATGCGTTGCACTATTGCACGGGCCTGGCTCAACCCGCCATTACTCAGTCTAAAATTATTATCAAAATAAAGAGCCAGACGCGAGTCATACAAGGCTAATTACGATTGGGCCTACTAAAATGTCCATAACAAAACCTTAACCAAAATGGTGCGGGTGAGAATTTGATCCTCTTCTAACTAACTGACCATTATTACATGTTCAATAGAATTAAACATGTTGTTAATCAATTCATTGGTTGCGATTTGCAAGATCCTTAACACTAACATTTATTAATTTCGTACTATATATATATAATTCAAATGTCACCATCATTACTAAACATCAAAATCATATATATAATTCAAATGTCACCATCATTACTAAACATCAAAATCATATATATGAAAGTAGGTGAACTCTCTCCCTCAGCTTGACACGTCAGCACGCAAGAGAATGACATGTGTAACTCTTAAAATTGGTTCACCTTCCATAGGTTACGTCTATTGGTCTACTTCCGCAATTAGAGATTCTAAACTGCTAGGTAGTCAACCTAACGTTGATTTGTACAAAAAATCTCTTCCACTTTTTAACAATCAACATAAATTGAAAACGCCTTCGTCAGTGAAATTCTTAAGATCTCATAAATTGAAAACGCCTTCGTCAGTGAAATTCTTAAGATCTCTCACTTCATGTAAATAGCATTCCCCCTTTTGAAAATCCAAACATCCTCACAACAAAAATTGCATTGCTTCTCACCATGACGAAGAAGAAAGTATGCCGGAAAATAAAAGACTTGCTGAGAAAGTGCCGAGATGGCCCGCTGGTACAGAGTAATCTCATCGATCAGTGATGGAGAATAACTTGTCAAGACGCTTAACAAGTACGTGTAAGTCTTGAGGTTCGACCATTGTATCATATTCTTTAGGAGCTACAGAATTGCTATAATTTCCTGCTATGTCTTGAGGTTTTGCATCTATAGTTCTAATCTTTAGTATTATCCCCTTTTTTTATTTCTTAACTTTTGATTAGGATATCCCAAATTTGGCAAACATTACAATATCAATTAAAAATTTGTGTTCGATCTTAAGTTTATTTCGTTTAAATCATCTTCATTTTGACTCTGATGTGTAGTTCTTAAAACTCCTTTCGATTAGATTGCTAAGATTCATTTGTTTGAGACTACTCACAGTTTGAAATCATTTCATTCACTTCTACGTTACATGTTTCTTTAAACATCTAATAAGATCTATCTAAGCTCCATCATGCTATTTATGACATTTCCAAAACTTACAATATATAAAATACACTCTCCACTTCAACGTAATGATCGATGGATTAAACTATGTTGGTCATTTGCTCATTTTAATTGAATTACTAATACAACTTAAGGAGTTAAAAAATAATAATTGTTGGAAAAATGATCATCACTATGCAAAACGAACAAAAGGTACACGAAATGTAGAAGACATCGATGTTCATTGCAATATGAAAACAAAAACTGATGTCTATGTAAACTTTAACTTTCAACATTAGCGCATGAAAACAAAGATTAGAAGAAAATATCTGCATACAGTTTTATAACAAAAGGTAAAAAGTATGAAATTTATAAAACTTAAACCGCGCGTAGCGCGGATATTCATGTAAATAATTAAACAATTTAAAAAAAAAAAAACAAATTCTTTACAAGCAATGACTTAAACCGAGTAGACAACCTACTAACGATTAAATTGGAAACTGTTCTCTACAAAGGCAGTAATAAAGGACCTAAAATACGAAGTTTGGAACTACTAAACCTTTTCGTTTTCTAAACATCCAACCATCTAAACCTTTGACTTTGGAGAATCGTCAAAGAGTCAAAACAGTCAAAAATTCTAAACAGTCAAAAATTCGTTCTTCTTTGTTCTGAGAAACTTTTATAATAAAAACTTAATATTTTATATTTTATTATTTCTTTTGTTAATGAGAAACTAGATTCAAACCCACATGTATGTGCGAGATTGTTTTCTAAAATTATTTTATTTTATTTTAATTTTTTTTTTGAAAATATTTTTATTTATTGGTGTAAACTTAATTGTTTTTATTCTTTTAAGCGAAAAATTTATAGTAATTTGGTTAAAGACTATAAATGGTTTGTGAACAATGAAAGGGAGTAAAATATGTATTGATGAAGAGTAGAATTTTTTATAAGGATGGTATAATTGCCATCCATGTTAAATAATAATATTTAACTCCATTTAATTCTTTTACAGGCTATATCTAACAAATTGAACTTATGTAATTGAACTTAACCTACAATATACCTCATGATAACATTTACAGATATAATTATTTCACAGGTTAAATCTAAAAACACGTAACTTAAGAGTTAAATTTAATAATACTAATATTTTTTTAAAAATAACAATGTAAGTATAATTCTATCTGTGGCGTTCGTACCTTCGTATCGAGTAGAAAGAGATCTAAGCTCATAAGCTCACCGTTTCGTTTAAAATTATGAGCTTCCCACCACATACGCATGAATCGCACAGTTATATGATGTATAGAAGTTCCGATTGTAAGCTTGTTTATATCAATGGTTTCAAGTTGTCTTTTCGTAGTTGTCCATACGAGGGTTTATATTAAGAAAAAAAAAAGGCAAAACCTAAATTTTGAAGTACGTACCTGCTATCTCACTAATTAAGAATTTGAAGGTTTATGCTTGAGAATATGTGTGATGCTATTTATATTGGTAATGGTGGACAATGTAACGTTTGAATTTTGATGATATATAAGTTCAAAACATTTGTATAACTAATGAATATAAACAGTATGGTTTGGTGTTTAAGTTTTGTTTATGTAATGTCCACATATGTAATGTAGCTTCGTAACGGCTAATCGTGGTTATGGGATTTAATGTGTCTTTTGAGTCGTTACAACCTAATCATGGATATATGTATTTATTTCAATTTATTAGTATTTCACTACCGTATTTATGTATTAATTGTTTCATATCAGACAGTAAATTAAAGTTATTCTCAAATATTAGAGTTTTAAAGGAAAATAATAAATATATTGTATATATATATAGATATTTGGAATATGTTATTAAGTGTAAAAATTCTTTTAATATAAAAATTGTTTTAAGAAATTACAATGCAAATTGTTAGAGATATTTTAGGAATCTAATTGATTTTATTTTTTTTTTGCAATTTTTTAGGGATTAAATTTGTAAATAAGTATAATTCAAAGGTTATAACACCAAATGTGCTTAATAAAATTTAATATAGACAATTCAAAAAATTGCTACAACTTAGTGTTTTATTTACTTCAATTTAAATACTTTTTAACTTGTCAAAATAATTTGGGATTTTAGCAAACAATTGAACTCTGTAAAAAGACAATGTGGTTAGGTTTTGTAATTATAATTACAGTCTCACTTTACCAATTTAAAAATCTTATGCAAAAACAAATAAATAAATAATGTAAGAAAATTTAAAAAACATTTTTTCAATTGTCTTATTAGTTTCTTCTAAAGTTATTAACGGATTATTATGAACCAACTTAGCAATACAATCAATTGATTTGACTAATTACTATTTCAGGTTTTGTAATTATAAGTACAGTCTCACTTTACCAATTTAAAAATCTTATGCAAAAACAAATAAATAAATAATGTAGGAAAATTTAAATAACATTTTTTCAATTGTCTTATTAGTTTCTTCTAAAGTTATTAACGTATTATTATGAACCAACTTAGTAATACAATCAATTGATTTGACTAATTACTATTTTATAACTTATGTCCCATTTCAATTAGATAGAACTGATGTACAAGTTGCTGACTGCTGCAGATGAAATTATTGCGGCTGAAAAGAATGTGTTTGATATTGTCGTTTGGGCGGTTGTCGAGAAAAATGAATTAGTATCCTACTATTCTTCAAGCATCTATTGCTGAGTTTGAAATATCGGTTGATGCGTCGATATTAAACACACAAAAACATAAAAAAAAATTTACACAAAACATACAATAAACAAATGTCAAAATACCAAAAAACGAAACCAAAAAAATAATAACATAAACGAAAACAATAACCCGCACGTAGTGCGGGCTCCCACCTAGTTGAAAATAAATAGATCGACCACCCCCAACCTATTTATTTATTCTTCTCATTGTGGTCTTGTCGACATCCTTTTTTATTTACATACAACTTCTCTCTTTGTTACAAAATTTGCGTTCTTCACTTTCTCTTCATCTTTTTTTATCCAAAAAAGAAAAATACAAAATTTGCGTGTGTATTTAATCATCCTTTTGTATCGATCTCAAGCGACCTCTTTGTCAAACCTAACAAATTCCAAATGATGAAGAATACTGACGTCACTATTTGTTAAAACCAATACTACTACGTACAATTACAAACCTTTTTTCCTATTATATACTACGTACAATTAAGTTTCAGACAGGAACCCAACAAAAATAATATAAAAAAAGACAATAATGGGGAATTGTCAGGCGGAAGCAGCGACGGTTTTGATTCATCATCCGGCGGATAACAAGGTGGAGAGTTTTTACTGGTCGGTGACAGCGAGTGACGTCATGAAATCCAATCCCGGTCATTACGTTGCGGTGGTTGTGACGTCACCTACAATGAATAAGAACGAGAAAGGATCTCCATTGAAGCAGCTCAAGCTCATTCGTCCTGACGACCAATTATTGTAGTTAGATCCGTCAAGAGTGTGAGAAACAATAGAAAGACCTGGATGATCTGACGCGTGAAGAAAGAATGGACTGTGAGTGTTGCTGTATGACTCCATTTCCTCAGAGATTCTGTTAGATCTGTCGCGAATCGCCGTGAATCTAGGGTTCGGAGTTAGATTGGTGTCATCGTCCGCTGGATGAGAAGATCCAGCTCAATTCTTCACCGGAGAACAATCCGATACCGTGGAGACGTTGCGAACAGTAGTCTTCTTCCGTAACTTCACCATTGAAGAGGATCGAAGCTCAAGAAATGTGCAATATCGATGAAAACAAAAGCTAGAAATGTGAATCTCCTCCGCTTGAAGAATATCGATGGAATCGATACGCTAAAGGAACGAAGAAACTAGAAGAATTCGAAGAAAATACTCGATTCAGAGATCAGATGAGCGAAAAAATTGCTCTGATACCATATCAGTAAAGTGAATCGAGAGAGAAACTAGTTGGAAAAACTCCATTTCTCATTATCTGAATCAAGAGTTTGTTACAGAGATTATATTCTATACACGATGAACTAAACCGGAGATAACCGGATACTAAGTTATTCTAACCAATAAAACCGGACATTCCAGAGCCCTTAATCAAACTATATACAAGTATACTAATAATGTGTTATATACAAGCTAATAGACATGTCTATCGTCTTGTCAGCTTCGAAGGTATATATACATTGCAACTCAGTTTCTCTGTTTTTTTTTTTCTGTTCAAAAAATCCTCTGTTAATTTCTTTTGTCATGCAGAGGTTTTGAACGAGTTTGCGACGAAGAAGTGTGTGAAGCTTGGGAAGTTACTGAAATACGGAGGAGGGTTTGACTTGACAAAGAAGAAGAAGAAGAAGAAACAGAGAAAGAAGTTGGATCAAGAAACGGGCCGAGTCAACCCGAATTCTGATTCGGATCCGAACCAAGATGGCGCTAATGATGCCGTAATTAAGTGCATGTTAATTTTCTCATACCCACGTCCAGTTTTGTTTTTTTCTCTATATATTATTCTTAACATATAGATATATTATTTCTAACATAATCATATTCATACATGACTGGTCCCATGGTCTCATTGCTTTCATCGTTTTGTCCTTTTTATCATTATGAATCCTAACCAATGCTTCGACCGATCTTATAGGTGGCCGGAGAAAACGGGGGAGATGGGTTTCTTAGGAGGAGTCACGGCGGAGGAAGAGGTGGTTGTGGGTGACTGGGTGGAGGCCAGCTTTACACAGCATTCCGGAATTTGGATCCTCATGAGAGCTCTTTAAAAGCCATAGATATTCATTCTTAAATTAAGCAAGCAACTATCCGACAACTTTGAAAGTTTAATGTAAAGCGATGTTGTGTTACTGTTTTGTGTTGCTTTAGTGAGTTTCAGTCTCGACAAAATATTTTCAAGAACTTCAAAATCGTTTCAATTGTTCTACATATTTGAAAGAAAAAAATTGAAATATCTAGAGAGTTTTTACTTTTTAATATATTGGAGACTACAGACGTTGGTTTTTGTATATTGCATTAATACAAGACCGATCCAAAAAATACGCACATCAACGAAATAGTGTTGTTGAAATATGATTTTGTATGTTACTTTAGGTATGCATAGTATTTTATCAATCCATAATCTTGTTCAAACTTTCTTTTGTTTTGTGACATTCCAAAGACTGTTTTTTTTTTTTTTTTGCTTAAATATTGTGCCCTATATGTACCCGACCTACTAATTGTATTACCGATTTTTTTTTTTTTTTTTTTTTTTTTTTTGCAGATTCAAGATTCCAGTAATCATTTACTACTTTGAACAATGTACTTAACACGATTACTTGTCAAAGAAAAAACAATGTATGTAAATGTAATAATTAAAATGTAAACCGACAGTTCGTATAGATTTAGATATGGTTGTTGTGTTCGAGCTAATTAGTTTTTTTTCTTTCTGGGGGCCTAATTAGATTTTTACGTCATATCGTATATTCTAATCCAATCGTAATGTTTCATGTGAAGTATGTTAAGCGTAAACAACCGGTCAACTAACCAAATAATAAGCGTTGCACGAGTTTCAAGGCAATGGTCAATTGGTCATTATTGGATCATTAGGCAAATGGTAAAAAATATGTAAATGTAGTTTGCTTTGTAAAATATGGTTGGCAGCTCATTTGGTCGGTCTTTTTAAATTAGTTTTAGATATGTGGTCTTGTGGATTTATCTTGGATTAAGCCATTAAGATATATTTTGGGTTACTTAATATATATGTTAAAAGCCCATAAATAAGGCCCAAAAGGCCTATACCATATTATTATCTGGACTGAAGAAGAAGAAGAACCAATGGACTCTCTTGACTTCATTAACGCACATTAGCCACTTACCAATTTTTTTACTTTTTATCAAACTGCCAGCTGTCTTTCCAACCATTATAGTTCTACGAAAACGACGCAGTTTCAACGCACAGGCTCCTGCCAATTAAACTGACAGCTGTCATCTCATTATTTCCTTTTTCCTTTTCTATGTGCCGCTACGACGCAGTTTTAGCAATCCTCAAATGTGTCTACAAATACACAGAGACAAAGGCACAGCACAGTAACACTCTCTCAACAATTACCAAATTAGGGTTTCTGGCGAAACAATTGAATTGTTTTCTCAAGTTTCGGAAATTTCAGGTAAAGAATTGTTCTTTCTTCAAGTAGATATTGTTCTTTTGGTTTCTGAATTTAAGAATTAATTGGGTTTTTATTTGTCTCTTTTGTGCTTAGGGTTTCATCCTCACGATCATCATTCAAGTGTTCCGCTTGGGAAAGCCCGTTCTTCCAACAGGTACTTATGATTCTAAAGTTCCTTTTTTTAATTGCTTACATATTCTCTCTAAAGCTTGTCTCTTTTTCCCCAATCCATCGTGTGTGTGTAAGTTCAATTTCATGTCCGATTTTGTTGTTTTCATAATAATTTGGAGAATAATTTGATAAAACGTACACTTGACTCACTCACTCACCGTCTCTTTCTCTTTTTGTCTTTCTAATTGATGAATTATGGTTTCCATGGGCGTTTCTTCTTCAACGAGCAAGTTAAGGTATACAAATTCTAGGGTTTATTATTATTTTTCAGTTAAAGTTAAGACATCTCTTCTCTGGTCTCTTGTCTTTGTCTTCTAACTCTTGACTGTCTCGGTTGATGATTTTTGCAGGAGGATTGTTGCCGAGTGAGGATCGGAGGACGTTGCTTGTTTGTTTCGTGTTTGTTTCTTCTTCTTCTGATTTGACGACATCCAAGTTCAGGTCTTTTTAATCATTCTTAGCGTTTCTCCTTTTTTAAGTTGTTGTTTGATTCAGACTTTTAAAATTAAGTAACTACATATATGGTTTTAATTGTATACTGTTTATGTTGTGTAGAGCAGGTCAGAGAGATGGAATGAAGAAGAATACTAAACTCTGCTTTATCCCAGAGAGATAGATGGATTGAAGAATGAAGAAGTTCACTAAGGTAAGTTAACTCTGTTCTTCTCTGTTTCTTTTTTTTTTTTACTTGGATTTTGAGATTTACCAAGTTATACTAACCTGCTTGATGCTTCTGATGCTGTTTTCTCTTTCTCGTTTCAGCTGATTTTGTGTTCGGCTCTGCCACTAGAGCTTCCAAAGGAGTGTAAACATGGAGAGGTTTCATGCATGCCCTCGAAAATGTGAAACTTCGTGGGGCTCTTTAAGCACCTCTCTAAACCACCAGATGTTTGCTTTTCTTTTTACATCTTCTCATATATATTGGTCTCATTCATTGCTCACTTGTTAGCAATCGATTCCTAGATTGGGTTTAATTTCCTTTTTTCTCACAGAGATGGATTGAAGATTGATGAAGATCACTTAAGCAGACTGCTTAAGGTAAGTTAACTCTGTTCTTCTCATATAACTTGGTCTCACTCATTGCTCACTTGTAGCTCCTTCAAACACACAACTCTTCGGTGAGTCTTCACGTTTTTAGTTTTATAGCTGCAATTTTTAAGTCTATTGCTTCTCTATATCAGGCGGAGATCTATACGATGGAAGGGAAGTCATTCTCCAGGTAAGCTCACCTTTATTTTTTATAGTCTTAGCACTTATATGTTTGGAATTTGGTTTGACCTTACTATTTTCATTGATTTTCTTAAATTGTAAGATTTTGCAGTGTTGGTCTCGCTTGTTCTCTCTCCTGCGACTGCAACGATGACGGACGGCGGCTCTCTTGAAGTCATTGTCGCCGTGGAGTCCGGTAAGAGTGAAAACCAACCCCGACTCTGGCAGCAATACGTTCTACATCCCTGCTAACATTGGAGAGTAAGACCTAGATCCGTTTCTCGCTTCTTGTGTGTTCTTGTTTCATATGTGAATGATTGGTTTCTAATGATCTTCTTTACTTTTTCTCTCAGGTTTGTGAGAACCCAACTGCGTCTGGCTGGGATGATTTTGGAATTACTCCTGAATAGCTTTGTCATAATGTTGTCAAAAGATCACAACAACAAGCAGCAATATGGACTGGGTAGGTTTCCTCTCATGAGACGTGCTTATATATGGTATGCTTGTTTTTTTTGTTGCATCAGCCTCAATGATTGTCAAATTTGATCAGATACGTACTACCAGAGAAAGGCATCAGTGGACATGATGATGACTTGCTAAAGCGCAAAACCATTTCTGGTTTCTGGTATGGAGACCCACATTTGTTTTTTGTTCTGTGTTTCTTACGTTTTCCCTGGCTCACTTTCTCATAATGAGTGGGAGAATGATTCATATGTTTTCTCTTCTTCAGCTGGGAATGAATTTCGAGACAACCAGGTCGCAAGTCTTCTATCCTTTATGCTTTTCCGTTTAACTCAGAGAAGAAACCTGGTGGTGTTGCTGTAAAAAAAACGGGAAATATCTGCTTCTTCCCCAGTCCATCGTGTGTAAGTTCAATTTCATGTTCGATTTTGTTGTTTTCATTATAATTAGAGAATAATTTGATTAAACGTATACTGACTCACTCAGTGTCTCTTCAATATTTGTCTTCTTATTGATGAATTAGGTTTTCCACGGGCGCTTCTTATTCGAACGAGCAAGTTAAGGTATACATATTCTAGGGTTTATTTTTTTTTTAGTTAAGGTAAGACATCTTGTCTTGCCTTTGTCTTCTAACTCGTGAGTATCTCGGTTGATGTATTTGCAGGAGGATATTGGTGCCCGGTAAGGATCGTAGGACGTTGCTTGTTTTGTTTCCATAGTTGGTGTTTCTTCTTCTGATTTGACCGATGGCCAAGTACAGGTTTTAAAAATTGTAGAGTTCTTTTTTTTTAGGTTTCTCTCTTAAGTCGTTGTTTGATTCAGACTTGTAAAATTAACTAATATGGTTTTAATCTAATTCTGTATATGTTGTGCAGGTGGGATTGAAGAATGAAGACTGATTAAGGTAAGTTAACTCTGTTCTCCTCTCTTTATTCTTTTTACTTGGATTTTTTGAGATTTACCAAGCTATACTACTAACCCTGCTTCTGATGCTGTTTTCTCTTTCTCGTTTCAGCTGATTTGATGGTTGCTGCAGTAGCACTTGGGATAAAACAAAAACAGAGGTTTGTCACATGTAATTTTTCACTTAATATATGAGATTTTTCTTTTTGATAATGACTCTTAGTGTTGTTCTGATGTTTTCTTCTCCTCTGTAGCTGTCCGTGACTACAAACTGTCTCTCCAAAACTTGAATGATGAAAAAGAAAAGAGAAACATACTTCTGGAGGTATAGATTTGCAACTATGTAATTTTTCCTCCCTCAGTTTCTTTTTTCTTCTTGTTCCCTCTTTAGTTATAGATTTGCACCTATGTAATTTTTCCTCCCTCAGTTTCTTTTTCTTCGTGTTCCCTCTTTAGTTACACTACACATGTACGTTGATTGCTACACAGGTGACAAGCTGTGATGTCATACCTCTCAACATTGGCAACCAGGTAGGTGATTCGTTTCTCGCTTCTTGTGTGTTCATATGTGAATGCTTCGTTTCTAATGGTCTTCTTTGTGTTTTTTTTTTCTCTCAGGTTGGTGAGAATTTTGGAATTACTTCTGAACAGCAAGGACTACAACAAGCAGCGCGCGATATGGAGGGGTAAAGTTTTTTGCAGTCATGAGACATACTTATATATCTGGTTATTTCTTATCTCTTGTCTCTAGCGAACTTTTCGTATGCATGTTTTTTTTTGTTGCATCAGCCTCAAGGATTGTCATATTTTCTCAGGATTAGTAGAGAAAGGCATAGTGGAGATGATGATGATGACATGCTAAAGCTCATGACCATCTATGGTTTCTGGTATGAAGATTTGTTATTTGTCCTGTGTTGCATATGTTTCCCCTGCTCACTTTTTCATAAGGCCTCTTGTTTTTTCTTTGTTTTCCATCCCAGAGGTTTCTTGCCATGATCTCATCACACTTTGATGGTTGCTGCAGTACCATCGTTTAGCACTTGAAATAAAAGCAAACCGAGGTTTGTCACAGGTGTAACTTTTCACTTGATATGAGATTTTTTTATCATTATGACTCTTAGTGTTGTTCTGACGCTTTCTTCTCCTCTGCAGCTTTCCGTGACTACAAACTGTCTCTCCAGCCTCAAAACTTGAATGGAGGAAGCATTGCATTTCCAGTGGTTCTTATCACAGGTAATTTTAACTTGTTTCACTTTATACGTGAATTTTATATAGCGACTCTTTAGTGTTGATCTGATACTCTCTCCTTTGCAGCTGCTGTCAGTGACTACAAACAGTCTAACTTGAATGAGGAAAAGAGAATCATACATCTGGAGTTATAGAATTATGAGACAATGGGATCTGCCACTACTATTATCCTGTGTTGCTTAGGTTTTCCCTGTTCACTTTCTCATATGGCCTGTTGGATTTTCTTTGTTTGTTTTTTCATCACAGAGGTTTCTTTTCGATGCTTGCCATGATCTCACTTTGATGGTTGCTGCAGTAGCACTTGGGATCAAGAAAACAGAGGTTTGTGATTGTTGTCACAGGTAATTTTTCACTTAATATTATAAATTGTTGATATTGACTCTGAGTGTTGTTCTCATGCTTTCTTCTCCTCTGCAGCTGCTGTCAGTGACTACAAACAGCATGCCCAGCCTCTCAAAACTTGAATGATGAATACATCTGGAGGTACAGGTTTGCACCACCGTAAATTTTCTTCCCTCGATATGAAATCTGCTTCTTCCGCAATCTATCGCGTGTAAGTTCAGTTTCATGTTTGATTTTCTTGTTTACATTATAATTAGAGAATAATTTGATAAAACGTACACTCACTCACCGTCTCTTCTCTTTTGTCTTCGAATTGATATATTAGGGTTTCCATGGGCGTTTCTTCTTCAACGAGCAAGTTACGGTATACAAATTCTAGGGTTTATTTTCTTAACTAAGTTAAGACATCTTCTCTTGTCTTGTCTTCTAACTCTTGAGTATCTCGTTTGATGAATTTGCAGAAGGATATGGTGCCAAGTGAGGATCGGAGAACGTTGCTTGTTTGTTTCCGTAGTTGGTGTTTCTTCTTCTGATTTGACCGACGGCCAAGTACAGGTTTTAAAAATTCGGGTTTCTCTTTTAAGTTGTTTATTGATTCAGACTTGAATATTAACTATTTGGTTTCTTCTTATTATGTATACGTGCAGGTCAGAGAGATGGATTGAAGAATGAAGAAGATGAAGAAGACTCGAGACTAATTAAGTTAACTCTGTTCTTCTCTGTTTATTCTTTTTACTTTGATTTTGAGATTTACCAAGTTATACTAACCTACCTGCTTCTGATGCTGTTTTCTCTTTCTCGTTTCAGCTGATTTTCTCTTTCTCTATATATATAGTGGTTCACTTCCTTCCCATTACTGTTAAGGATGTTGCTGAATTATGGACCCAAACGATGGCAGAGGAATTCTCTTCTTATTGCTTTGTAAGTCATCTCAAATTTTTACTCTTTTCTTTACTTCTTCTGTTACAAGCTTATCTCTATCCTCTAACCAATACTCCCTTTTTTGTTTTTGTTTTGAACAACAAGGTGGTGCTACTAAAATGTGAGGGATTATGACCTAAACCATGGATACTCCTCTTCTTGCTTTGTAAGTGATCTCAAATTCCTCTATGTTTCTCTGTTCTTTGTCCTGTTTCAAGATCATCCTTGACTACCCATTGATCCTTTTTTTCTTTGTTGAACAACAAGGTGCTACTGAAGTGGAACTGGACAAGGCCACAAAATTCAACGCGGTGCTTTTTAACGGGGTTGTTTGTTTCTTTTTGGTTTAACAGGTGTGTGCGTGTTCCAACTTTCATCTGAATAGTTTGCTTTACTCAGGCAAGTCGATCTATTACTCACAAGCACTCTATATGTTTGCTTTAGTAGTCCCCATCCATAAGTGAGACTGAGACTTTTTTGTTTTTGTTGTTGCAGCTTCGCTAGATGATGGAGATATACTTATGGTGGTTCACTTCCTTCCCATTACTGTTAAGGATGATGCTGAATTATGGACCCAAACGTTGGAAAGGACATCCTCTTCTTATTGCTCTGTAAGCCATCTCAAAGTTTTACTCGTTTCTTTATGTTCTTCTGTTATAAGCTTATCTCTATCCTCTAACTAATACTCCTTTTTTTTTATTTGGGTGAACAACAAGGTGCTACTGAAGTTTTAGGATTATGACCATGGAATATCCCTCTTCTTGCTCTGTAAGTAATCTCAGACGCCTATCTGCTTTTCTTATCTTTGTCATGTTTAAACTTCTTCTGTCTCTCGCAGGTGCTTTTGGAAGCGTGGCTTTCGACTCTGAAATCTCAACTTCTTATAGGGTTTGATCTCTAAATTGATTTCTAAATTCTTGGGTTTTTTTCTTTTCTTCAGTCGAATTCCTTTTATTTACTCGTAGTTCTATTATTGTTAATCCAGATTGATTGTGGAGGATAACTATACTATGGATCGATCGGCGATTGAGGAGGAGGGTACTAAGATCTTCTCGTGTTTTACTCATCCTTGTCACTCTGTATGATTTTAATGATTTTTTTTTTGGGTCTCACTCTCTCTCTCTCTTTGTTGCAGGTCTTCTTTTGGAATTACTCCTGAACAGCAAGCTTTGTCAAAGGATGGATCACGACTAGCTGCAATATGAAGTGGGTAAGTTTGCAGCTATGAGCTGAGACTTGCTTATTATATATGTCTTGTTACTTTGTTTCTTATCTCTTGTCTCTAGCTAACTTTTGGTATGCATGTTTCTTTTTTTTTTTTTTGTTGCATCAGCCTCAAGGATTGTCAAATTTTCTCTAGAGTAGCAGAGAAAGGCATCAGTGGAGATGATGATGATGATGATGATGATGATGACTTGCTAAAGCGCAAGACCTTTTGTAGTTTCTGGTACTAAGATCTCTCGGTGATGGTTTGATTCTGAAGTATTCTTTTTGTTTGTTTTCCTTATCTCCCATATTTACTCTCTTTTTCGATATAGTGAAACAACTGTTGATATGGCCTTTTTGTTTTCCTCTCAGGAGTTGAAAAACCAACGACCATCAATATGGAGGGACGGGTAAGTCATTGGCTTTAGGTAAGTTAACTCTGTTCTTCTCTCTTTCTTCTTTTTACATGGATTTTGAGATTTACCAAGTTATACTACTAACCTGCTTCTGATGCTGTTTTCTCTTTCTAGTTTCAGCTGGTATGTTGCCGGGCTCTTGGATTGCCACTAGAGCAGCCAAAGAGTGTAAACATGGAGAGGTTGCATGTCCTCCAAAAGGTGAAACTTCGTGGGTCTCTTTAAGCTCGTCTCTAAACCACCAAGGTTTTTACATCTGACACAACGATGATCAGATCCTATTGGGGTTTGTTTCAGGAGTCAAGAGAGACGACCACAAATCTATGATACTGTTAATCTTCTGGAGAGTGTTGGGGTGAGATTTGTTTCTCCACTTTTATAAATCTCCTTTGTTATTATGTTTGTTTAGTAACGAGTTTGTCTAATTTTTGGTTTTAACAAGAAGAATCAGTATACCTGCAGGTCAGAGGTGGATTGAAGAACGAAGAAGAAGACTCATGCTGCTTAAGGTAAGTTAAATCTGTTCTTCTCTCTTTCTTCTTTTCACTTATTTTCAGATTTACTAACTAATACTAACCACCATACACAGACAGCTTCAGTGATCCTAATTATTAGAGGTATTTTATAATATTTGGTCTCACTTCACTTCTTCTGATTCTTGGATGCCTTTTTTTTTGCAGTTACTGTACGTGGGCTCCCATCATCTGCTCCATGGCAACATTTGAAGGTCTGATTGACAAGTAATGTTTTGCTGGTCTTGTTTTTGTCTTTCTGATATGAAATCCATTTTTTTGCAGGATCATTTGCGGAGAGCTTGTGATGTGTGCTTTGCTCAGGTCACTCGAGACAGGTTTTGGAAAGGAGATACTTTGAAGAATGAATGAATGATGATGTTTCAGACTGTGGTATTTTTATTCAGGTTTATATTTCAGTTGTTGTGAACTTGCTATATAGTTTTAATCTAATTATGTATATGTTGTGCAGGTCAGGGAGATGGATTGAAGGATGAAGAAGAATACTCATGTCTGCTTTATCTCAGAGAGATGGATTGAAGAATGAAGAAGATTACTTAAGCAGACTGCTTCATAGCAAGATTTGAAGGTCTGATTGCCAACTAACGTTTTGCTGCATCTTTTTGGTTTCTACTACTCCCTTGTCTTGTTTTTGTCTTTCTGATATGAAATCCGTTATATGCAGGATCATATGCGGAGAACTTTTGATGTGTGCTTTGCTGAGGTCATTAAGTATGTGGTTAGTTAACTCTGTTCTTCTCTCTTGCTTCTTTTCACTTGGATTTTGAGAATTACTAAGTTACTTACCAGAGACAGCTTCAGTGATCTTAATGGAAGTTATAAGTTATTCCTCAAATTATGGACACCACTCTTATCATTAGCACTTATTCAGGCTTTGGGCTGTGGCTGTTTTGATTCAGACTTGAAAGTTAAC
Organism: Camelina hispida; assembly: GCA_023657505.1. Classification (NCBI taxonomy): domain Eukaryota; kingdom Viridiplantae; phylum Streptophyta; class Magnoliopsida; order Brassicales; family Brassicaceae; genus Camelina; species Camelina hispida. Next base: position 43,030,422 of record CP094634.1, on the reverse strand, counting down.
AATGGTTCTTCCAATTCTATATATGTGCAGATCGGAGATGGTTTGAAGAAATGAAGAAGAATCTATAGGAAGCTGGTGATGTGTGCTTTGCTGAGGTCACTCGAGACTGTGATGGTACGTTAATTTAAACTTTCTCATGCATACTTTCTTACCAATATCTTCCTTTTTTAGCTTTGAGCAGTTTTCTTTTTCTCATATGACTATTTTAAATTATATGATCAGGAACCCATGGTGTTGTCTACTACACCAATTATGATGACATGAAGTATGCTCTGTTTGCTCTGGTGTGCAGGTAAATAATGACTATGCTTTCCCTTTTTCACAGTTCAATGAGCACGAGTAGTAAATTAAATCTATGCTATATTTTTGTCACCAGGCTCATCCATTGGATTCACATACATCATTTGTGTGATTTCATTCTCTTGTGCAGACTGTCCGTTTTAAAAATGAGAAATGCCCTCGACCTATGTGCTACAAGTGAGCCCTTCCTTGCAACAGTGTTTTTTATCTTCTTCTTATACTGTATAAGCTTCATGTCGTGGTCTAACAACTTTCTGCTTTTTAGGGCCTATGGAAGTGGAAAGGAAGACATCCCAAATTATGATGTCCCCCGATTTGAGATTCTATTGGAAGCTGGTAATGTGTGCTTCATGGCAAGATTTGAAGGTCTGATTGCCAACTAATGTTTTGATGCAACTTTTTTGTTTCTACTACTCCCTTGTCTTGTTTTTGTCTTTCTGATATGGAAATCCATTTTTTTGCAGAATCATATGCGGAGAGCTGGTGATGTGTGCTTTGCCGAGGCCCCTCAGAGACAGGTTTTGAGTCTTCCTCCTTGTCCGCTTCACATTCTCCCCATCCATAAGTTGTGAACCTAATCCCTTGCTATTCTTTTCTCTACTTCATTCTTGTTGAATGTATTCTTGTTCTATTCTTCAGGGTCACGATATTCTCATGGCAACAATGCTCAACGGAGCAGCCATCATGGATGGTGCGCTCTTTTAATCGCTGCAAATGAGACCTGTCCGCAACCACAAACGTCTGAACATCTTGCTGCCGTTAAGATTATGCAACTTAAGCATATCATAATGCTTCAGAACAAGATTGATCTCATTCAAGAGAACGTTGCCATTAATCAGCACAAGGCAATCCAGCAATACGTCCTTGTGGAAAATTCTATCTATGATATTGTGGTGGGTGATGTCATACCTCTCAACATTTGAAATCTGGTGGGTGATCTGTTCTCTCCTTATCATCTTGTTTTTGTCCATACCACCGTGTGTGTAATCGAAGTTAAAATTTATCTTTAGGTTCCGGCGGATGGAGTGCTACCTTGATGAGTCTAGCTTGACTGGAGAGAGCAAAATCGTGTGTTTTCTTGTTTCCTATCACAGTGAAATCGTTGACTAAAGTTGCCTGCAACTATCACTTCGTTTGTTTTTTCCCAGAGGTAAGTTTCAAGCTTTTAGAGAAGTTCTTTACCATTGCTCATGGGATTTTATTTGCTCATGGGCGGTAGTGGATTAGAGTTGTCTGGTTCACCAACAGAAAAGGCCACTCTTGGCTGGGAAATTAAGTTTTAATATTTGAGTTTTATTGTTTTCAAATTCCAACGCAGTTTTACACTTAGGAGTGGAAGAAAGAATGATTCGTATGTTTCCTCTCCTTCAGCTGTGGATGAATTTTGGAGACAACCAGGTCGCAGTCTTCTATACTTCATGCTTTTCCGCTGAAGTCAGAGAAGACATGTGGTGGTGCTGTAAAAAACGGTAAATATCTGCTTCTATATACTAAAATTATTTTCCGTGGTATACTCTGTAGTCAAAGATAATATCTATGCACAATTCAGCTTTTTTTTTTCTTTTTCTTTTTTCAGTATTACTTTTCAGGCTGATGGTGAAATTCATGTTCACTGGATAGGAGCTTCTGAAATTGTCCTGGCATCTTGCATAAGCTACATCGATGAATGGCACCAGTGACTGAAGACAAAGGTTTGTGAAAAGTCTAATTTATTAATTCTTTGAAAGCTGGTGTACATGTATGAATCTGTGATTTACCTTTTTGGTTGTCGTGATATTTAGCCTAATCCAATTTCTTTGATGTTCCCAGGCATTGTGTTTCAACAATGGAATCGAAGAGATGACTGTAAGAACCTTACGATGTGTTGCACTGGCCTTAAAAAAACGTTGGAGGCTGCAAGGTCCCAACAGGCGATGAGATCTCAAAGTGGGTACTCCCGGAGGATGACCTTATTGTAAAGTGGGTACTCCCGGAGGATGACCTTATTGTACTAACTATAATAGGCACAAAGGTGAGGATTGATTTGGTTTATGCTTTATCCGGAGATTAGTCAAATGTACAATTCTTGGTTATTGTGGCTCTCGTCCTTTTGAGATCACTTTTACCGTTTCACATTGCATAGTACTCCATTTTTAGGCACATTTGTTTAGATCAGACAACAACCATACATGTCATGTCCTGCAATATTCTTGGGAGAGTTTCTGATCGAAATGTTTGAAACGTGCTCAGGATCCATTTAGACCAGGAGTCAAAGATGTGTCAAAATGGTGCTGTCAAGGTACTTGTTTCATTCGATTATATTATTTTAAACGGCCAGAAAGGCCAATGACGAAAATTTATTGTTTAGCTTGTTAATAACACTTCTTGATATATGTAGATGTTCAGGTCCCGAGGTCCGTATGGTGATTGGTGACAATGTCCAATTTGCCATGGCTATTGCACCAGAGGCTCATCTATTCCGTTTTAAGAATGAATTTGAGAGTAACATTGCCATTAAATTAAAGCTTGGATATGCAAATGCCAAGATTTACTAATGCGAGGATCCTATACCAATGTGCTACAAGTGAGTCCTTCCTTGCAACTGTGTTTTCTATCCTTTTCTTCTACTAAAAGAATTGTGTCGAGGTCTAACAACTTCCTATATTTTAGGGCCTATGGAAGTGGAAAGGAAGACGCCCCAAATTGTGATGTCCCCGGATTTGAGAACTTGAAAATGAAACTGTTGAGGCATGCTATCGTCCCCGTCTCAGCACAACTGAAATACAAAATCAATGGTGTGCGCGCTTCTCCTCCCTTTAACGCGGTCTCCCCAATCAGGTGAAATTGAAAGCTCATTAACATTTGGGTTTTGGTTTGCTATATATATTAGCAAAATGGATGGCTAGTTTTTAAGATAAGATTAATATATCCGTTCATTGGAACATGATTCCGATAAAGTAATAAAAGTATGCTTAGAAATTATTCAGTGGGTCGTAGTTAAATATAGCAGACAGATCATATGACAGCAGCTGAGACAGGATAAAAAACTTGGTGAGAATTTGAGAATTAGGGTTCTCTTTGTCTTCTAATTTATGAATATGGTTTCCATGGCGTTTCTTCTTCTTCTTCTTCTTCTTCTTCTTATTCTTCTTCTTCAACTTTCTCTCACCTGATTTGATCGACCAACTAAAGGTAATACAAATTCTAGGGTTTACTTTTAAGTTATGTTAAGACCTCATTCTCTTGTCGACATTCTAACTCTTTGAGTATCTCGGTTAATGAATTTATTTGCAGGAAGATATTGGTGCCAAGTGATGATCGGAGGAGCCGGGATGGTGGCGTTTCTTCTTCTGATTTGACCGACCGCCAAGTACAGGTTTCATAAATTCTAGTTTTTTTTTTTTTCTTTTCTTTTTGGTTGGTTGTAATCTAATTCTGGTATATGTTGTGCAGGTCAGCGAGATGGATTGAAGAAGAATACTCAAGTCTGCTTTATCTCTGATAGATGGATTGAAGAGTGAGAAGAAGAAGACTTAAGCAGACTGCTTAAGGTAAGTTAACTCGGTTCTTTTCTCTTTCTTGCTTCTTTTCACTTGGATTTTCGGTTTTTTACTAACTTATACTAACCAGCATACACACATACATCTTCAGTGATCCTAATGGAAGTTATAAGAAGACACTCTGAATTCTGAGGTTTGTGTTACTTGCTCTTAGATGAAGTTGGTAATTTGATAATATTTGGTCTCACTTTACTTCTTCTGATTCTTGGATGCTTTTTTTTCTTTGCAGTTACGGTTCGTGGGCTCCCATCATCTCTTCCATGGCAACATTCGAAGGTCTGATTGACAACTAATGTTTTGCTGCAACATTTTGGTTTCTACTCCCTTGTCTTGTTTTTTCTTTCTGATATGAAATCCACTTTTTACCATTTGTTATGATCATCTTCATCTTCATCTCGTTCGTTATACTCAGTTTTGAATTCTAATTTGAATTTCATGTTATTTTTACTTGTCCTTTCTTGTTTAATTTGTTGATTTAAATTTTGTGGAGGATGCTATGAATTGATTGATCGGTGATGAGGCTTTTTGATTGATCCTTGCCATCAAGCTTTGAATTGAGGGTCTACTGTGGTAACTTCTGTGTGTGTGTTTTTCAGGAGGAATTGAAGGAATGGGATCAGTAGTGTCTCTTGCTGCTTCTTGATGCTAATGATGGAATGCTAAAGATGGTAACGTCATAGATTTTGATAAACACATCTGTATTATTTGTTCAGTTCATGAATTTTCACTTTGGTTATGTGGTTTTTTTCTTTCTCCTTCTTCTAATTACATGTTATTTACTTGTCCTTTTTGTTATTTCAGGTTTTGGATGATGCTTTGTGAGGCTAACGTTGATGAAGATGGAATGCTAAAGATGGTAACGTCATGGATTTTACCCTGGTTCCTCGTTATCAGTTGCCGTATCTGCCAGTGTCCATGAGACTGAAGAAAGTGTTAGTTGATAAGATGTTGAAATGGTTTTTAGTTCTCTTTCTGCTTACCAAAAATGATGCCTGATTGTGATCCATTTAAAGGAGTGTTCATCTGACTTGGTGTTTTTGTTTTGGCAGATTGAATCATTCCATACCTTTTGCTACCGTAGATGCCGAGGAGCTATCTGGTGCTCATTCTGCTGAATTACAGAGCTTTGGTGCGTGTTTACTTCTGTTACGTTTTGTATGGCGATAAACTCTCAAGAACTCAACACAAATCAGCTCAATCTCTCACTCACAATCTCAAAACTTTTGTGATATGATGCATAGTGTCTTGGAAATCCCTAAGGAACTTGTCCACAAGGTACTTATTACAAAAGTTTTGATATGCTTTTTTTTTTCATCTTCGTTCTTAGTTAGGGTGAGAATTGAATGACGTTAGGTTTTATTTTGCAGTCTTGGATTGGTCACCATTTAATCTCGGGTCTGATTCTGTAAGGACGTTAATTGTCTCTTAATCTTTCTTTCGAGTTAGCTTTTCATTGGTTCTTTTGCTTTTATTATGACTTCTTCTTGTTCTGTGATTTCAGGTTTTCAACAACTGAGTCAAATGGAGTTAATGGGTCTGATGAGGAATCAGAATTAAAGGTTGGTTTACTTGTTACTTGCTACTAAACCTTGTTTTGCTTAGTTAGGGTTACTATTAAACCTTGTTATGCTTAGCTCTGTTGCAGATAAGGCTTAACAAACAAATTGGTAGAGACTTCCACACCTCTTGCTCCTTATTCTGCTTAGCTCTGCTGCAGATATGGAAGAGATATGATTCATGGCTCTGTTTCAGATATGTTCGAAGTATTGGTTTTATTTTATAAAGACGTTTCAGATAAATGACTGTCCCATGGTCTAATTGATTTACAGTCTAAATTTAGTCTTTAATTGCTTAATAATTCAAAAGAATTAAACATGCTGTTAATCAATTAATTGGTTGCGATATGCAAGATCCTTAAGCCATTAAGGTATATTTTAGGTTACTTAATGTATAAGTTAAAAGCCCATAAATAAGGCCCAAAAGGCCTATACCATATTATCTGGACTGAAGAAGAAGAAGAACCAATGGACTCTCTTGACTTCACTATCCAATGTCGGTTACGGTTGGTATAACCCTAATTAACGCACATTAGCCCCTTGCCAATATTTTTACTTTTTATCAAACTGCCAGCTGTCTTTCCAACCGTTATATTTTTTCGATCTAACAATGAAATAATCTTTCTCGATAAACAATCTTTTTATGTAGCAGTACGACGTTGAAACTTTGCAGCCATCCAAGCCGTTTTCTAAGAACACTGGTGCTCATTAGATATTTTATATGAAAAAATACGTCTTTCATATGATCGGATCGATTGACAATGGAAACGAATAAGAAAACATAAAAGGTGCAAAAATACTCATATCCTAATGAAGGGAAAGTCAAGAAAAATGTCTGAACTTTTTAACCATGTTTCTTCGAAAAAACAATACTGTGTGTTAACAAATATCCAATCCTATCACAGATTTGTTTATTTCCTTAAAGCAATCATATTCTCAGGTCACTCATCTGAGAGATATCTCAAGTGAAACCATGAAAAAACAAGCCAACAACAAATAAGAGTGAGAGCGAGATAGAGGCAGAGTCCCATTCACTCTTCAGCGGCGACAACACTGATCTCACCTCTCTCAAGCAAATCATAGAAAGATCTGGTTTTCCTCTGCTCATTCCAATGGTGCATCTTCCAGAGACCACCAGCAGCTAAACCAAGTGCCAAGCCAATAACTAGTTCCTTGACAACACTTGGACCTTTCAGTGTGGCATGCGCAACCTTGTGTCCTGCCATTTCTTCTCAAACCTACCACAAGTTTTATAAAGCAAATACAGTCAATGTTAACATAATTGACAACTTCACCATGCCACCATGGTAGCTAAAGCTGGAAACTTTCTTGAAGAAACCCAATAAAACATCCATCTATTCACACACACACACACACAAACACTTTCTTATGGATCAGTTACGTTCTTCTCCTAGTATGCATAAAACCTAAAGCTGAAAACTTTATTGAAGAAACCCAATAATCATCCATCTATACACACACACACTTTCTTATGGATCAGTTACGTTCTCCTAGTATATGCATTTGGGAGTCTATATATAAACACACAAATGTAAACTTCGATCAAGTAACTATCTAATCTCCTCTCTAATCATGACCAAAAAGGCAAAATGGTACAAGAACCCTAATCTACAAAATCCAGATATTAAAACACGAAATGAAATTGGCAAAACTATCACAAAGTAAATGATTAGTTGTTTCAAAAGAATTACAACTCTACGAAATCAAATCCGAAATTGTACCAATTTAAACTAAAATTTTCCGATCCTAATCACACGGATCCCAACTATAAAGAATGAGAAATCGATCCGAATCTGATGAAAAACAAAAATCAATCGTAACGACACAATCCGCCACCTATATCTAAAACGAAATTAAAAAGGAAACAAGAAAGATATATCATCAAGGGAAGAAACTGGACTATACCAGAGTCAGATTCTTCTTCTTCGTAGACGAACGAGAGAGAGAGAAGCACGACGGAAATGGTGATTGAAGGGAACCCGACTCAGATTTTTCTGTATAATAAAACTCCATTCGTGTCTTATTGGGCCTACATATGGGCTTTAGAAACCAAAACGCCTGGCTACTACATTCGTGTCTTATTGGGTCTCTTTTATTAAAAAATAATAAGGGGGCATTTATGGAAATTGAGAAACTCCAGCGATTAGTGAGTGTCTGTTCCACCACCCATGACGTTAAATTCCAAATCCAATCTGTCAAAAAACTAGATTAGCAACAACAACTACTAATTAATTCCTGACTTAATCCCAAAATATACATCATTATCTTTCCCTCTTTTGCTCTCTCACTACACTCGTCTCCGTTTATGTCTTTTAATTATTGTAATCTCATGAGCTCACGAGTTCGTAAAAACGTCATTATCATTCAATCACCGAATCTTTTCTTCTATACCCCACGAACTCAACCACCATTGTCGACTCCAATTTCTCTATCCTTTTCTCTCAAATTGTACCATTTTAAAATTCAAAAATCTCTAATTATACAGATAATTAATGTCATTAGACTGTTTCCTTCACTAACTTGTTAGAGTTACAGAGACAACAAAAAAAGAGAAAGAGATGGAGAGACAAAGGAGTTTCTCTGTGAAGTCCACAAGAGTCGTCTTAGCATTCATCATCACAACAATCTCTTCCGCCATTGTTTTCTTCACTTTCTTCTCCGCTTCCCTAATCAAATCAAACTCTCCTGATGATCTTTACTCAACCACTGACTCTAACTTCCATATCTCCGATTTAAGCCCTAAATCATCCCTTTCCGTGTCTGACAACCTCAATTCTTCAGTTTCCCCTCAAGCAAACCCGATTCTGACCTCAACCCATTTCAACCCTCAAGAAAACACTTCGAAAGTTTCCGTCTTTGAGCAGAAGATTCGCGGCGAGGGTTTGGTTGTTAAGGAAGACGACGACAAGGTAACTTCGATTAAAGTGATTGAACTACCGAGCAGCATCGGTGAAGAAGAGAAGACGAAGAAGAAGAGAGGAATCGAAGAGTGTGATGTTACGAAAGGGAAGTGGGTTTACGATAGTGACTACTATCCATTGTACACGAATGCGTCTTGTCCTTTTATCGATGAAGGGTTTGGTTGTCAAACTAATGGTAGATTGGATCTTAATTACATGAATTGGAGATGGGATCCTCAAGATTGTGATGCTCCCAGGTTCTTTTTTTACTTTCTAATTTTGTTCTTTTCCTCTTTGGTTTAGCCTTTTTAAGAGCTATCTACCTAGTGGGATTGTAATGATTGGTGTGATAGTGACCTGATTATGATAATTAGGATTCATAGTTCCCACTGAGCAGTTATTGGTTTTGAGATAACGCTTTTAATTGTGGCCTATTTTTGGTATGTGTGTGGGTTTAGGTTTAATGCTACAAAGATGCTGGAAATGATTAGAGGGAAGAGGCTAGTGTTCGTTGGAGATTCAATTAATAGGAACCAGTGGGAATCTATGCTTTGTTTGTTGTTTCAAGCTGTTAAAGATCCCAAGAGAGTATACGAAACGCACAACCGAAGGATCACTAAGGAGAAAGGGAACTATAGTTTCCGTTTCCTGGTAGTACATGACTATAATCTTAATGGACCATATAAGTGTATTTACTTACGTTTGTGATTGTTATTAATGTGATGTTTTGTGTACACTTGTTGATTAGGATTATAAATGTACTGTGGAGTTCTATGTTACTCATTTCTTGGTTCGTGAGGGTAGAGCAAGAATAGGAAAGAAGCGAAGAGAAACTCTTAGGATCGATGCTATGGATCGAAGCTCTTCGAGATGGAAAGGTGCTAATATTCTAGTGTTCAATACAGCACATTGGTGGTCTCATTACAAAACCAAATCGGGGTCAGTATTTTTTTTTTACTTCATTAAAACATCACAAAGAAGAATTGGAATCTAAGATCTTGATTGATTAGTTTGAGTTTGCAGGGTCAACTATTACCAAGAAGGAGACCAGATTCATCCGAAGCTTGATGTATCAACCGCTTTCAAGAAAGCTTTGCAGACTTGGTCATCATGGGTTGACAAAAATGTTGATCCAAAGAAAACTCGTGTTTTCTTTAGAAGCGCTGCACCTTCTCATTTCAGGTTTTGTTTTGTCCTGTCTCTCTCGTGTGGTTTTAAAGAAAGATGATATTTCTCCATTAGTTATCTCTGTATTCCCCTCTTTGGACAGTGGAGGAGAATGGAACTCAGGAGGTCATTGCAGAGAAGCCAACATGCCGTTGAACCAAACCTTCAAACCGAATGACTCGAGCAAAAACTCCATCGTTGAGGAAGTACTGAAGCAGATGAGGACACCAGTAACCCTCTTGAACGTTAGCGGTTTATCTCAGTACAGAATTGACGCCCACCCTTCTATTTACGGAACAAAACCCGAAAACCGGCGTTCAAAAGCTGTCCAAGATTGCAGTCATTGGTGTCTCCCTGGTGTTCCTGATACTTGGAACCACTTCCTTTATCTCCATTTGCTCCATAAACGTTAAAAATACACAAGTTTGTTTAAATGTAGACTAGGGAGGGATGCTCAAACCGGTTTAACCAAAGCAATACCATATTGAAAAAAACTACAATATGAAAACCGAAATGAACATATTATAAACAGAGAAACCTAAATTTTTCGTTTTTATTTCATAATTGATTTGGTTTGGTTCAATTACCGGAGTATTTGAAGAATCTGCAAGTCTATAACCGGTAATTGAACCAATATGGTATTACAACTGAGTTTGACGTTTCAGTAGAAGTCAATAAACTCAGTTGGGCAACTCCTTATCGAAGAAACTAGGCCTCCCATTGAGCTCAATCCTGTAAAAGGTAGCAGCAGCAAGTCGCCTATCAAGTTTTTTTTTGGATTGCTGGAGCTCTAGTTTGTATTGCTGCTTTTGCTTCCCCTAAGCGTTTCCTCCGCCTAAGATCTTCTAAGTAAACCTCTTGGGTTAGGTTTTTTTCTTGCTAGCACAAAAGTATTGTTGCCAAGCTTAGACTTGATTGCTTTTTGTCTGTTTGTTGCTGACCTTAAACTATGTGCCTTTGTTGCCAAGTCATAAGCGATAGTTGCTATGTGCATATAACACAACATAAGTTTTAAAATTATGCGTTTTTAGTTACAAACATTCCAATGTCTCTGTTTTGCATTACTCAAAAAACAGAGACCATGTGATGACGATCATAATTAATTAATTGTGAAAGATACAATACATTTCGTAATCACAAATCTAGGAAGATTTTTTTGTCTTTTAAAAAAAAAAAAAAATTACAAAAGAAATAACTATTTTTTTATTGAAAATTTTGGCAATATTATTATTATGAATAATAGTGAAGTGTTGGCAAAATATTTGATGATTAAAAGTTTAATATAACTAGAACTTTGTAAAAAAATATTAATAATGACTTCAAACTTAAATTAGTTTATTCAGATAAAAACAAGTAACTCTATTTATTAAACTACAAAAAAAAATAGTTACTATTTTGATACCACTTTTCATACAATAGATATTAGATTTTTATTACAGAATTGGCTTGTCTTATCGAAAGAAAAAATATATTAGATTTTTAATTTAGATATCTATATATACATTTTTCAAGTACATTAAGCAAATAAATCCTGAACTTGCCACTTATTTACAAGACTGCCATTGGTATTTAAATTTAATTTATAATATTTAAACTAAAATATTAAAATAACTAACCGATTTTCCAAAATCGGAACTGATATTAAATATATTAATTACTGTTACAAATCTATTAAACACAATTTTCCATAAAACTCGGATCCTAATTTAATTAAGTTGTTGTTTTGGAAACATGATTATTATACTTTCAAAAAAAAGAAAATATTTTCACTATAGTAATTAACTTATACATAACTATAGTAAGAGACTAAATAGTTTTGGAAACATAATAATTAACTTAGTTATTTTCAATTAACATATAACATTCAATTAATTTTTCTAAATGTCTTAATTCTGATTTTTTAAAATACGAAAATAATAAAAAGTTACATTCTCTAATATTAATATGAAATAGTTAAATTCACACAAAAAATAATTGCATGTTTTCATAAGAATGACTTTCATTGATAAAAATACTAAAGCTGTTATTATAATTAGCTATTTTGGATTCAAATTGTTTTCTAGATTTGTTAATATCATAATTTTAAATTTTAAATTACAACATTAGCTATACTGGATTAAAATTATTTTCTAAATTCGTTAAGATCATAATTTAAAAAGTTAAATTACAACAACCAAGATTTGGCATTTTAAGTTATCTTTGATTAGGTTTTCTATTTGTGGGTCAATTATATTTTAGAAGATATTCTATAGAATAGTTATTAATTTGTAAATATATATATTAATTGTTTACACAAATGTTTCTTAAATTTTTAGAAAATATTAGTTTTTAACTTTTTAGTTAAAACCTAACAACATACTGTAAACATCTCCTCCCCTATCTATATATACATTTTTAAAGACATTTATGAAATAAATCCTGAAGTTCATACTTATTTTCAAGCATGTCATTAACATTAATCATTAATTTATTTTCATTTAATTAATTAATATTAAGTTTCTATTTATGTAAACAAGATTTCCCATCCTAAATAAATTTTCAAAACAATTGGAACCATTCTCTTTAACATTAAATATTAAGTATATAATTAATATTAAAATTTTTAATTTTACAAAACAATATTTTCTCTATACACAAATTTCCTAAACAATCAGCATAATCAATAAACTAATTTATTTTCGATCTTAAAGGAGGATCTGTTACCGAGATTTTTGATCTCAACGCATTGATCTCAACATATTTTAAACTAATTTTTACTTTTACGGATTTTATATGATGAATTTTTGCGGATTATAAATCTTTGAACATGTGTTATGAGATGTTGATGTATTATGTAAATATTTTTTGATATCAATATATTTGATTTGCCGAAAAAAAAAAAAATCTTTGAACATGTTGTCTGACCCGCCTAGAATGGCGGGTTTAGACTATAGAACCAACAATAAAACTATTAGTTTATCACATATCTACTATAGATTTGTAATCATAGTTTAGAAAATTAACTTATAAATTATTTAGTATATGAACTACAAAATATTACACATACTATAACACATTCTTAATATTCAAAAAAAAAATTAAATACACATAAAAATATAAAATAACATACCATATAGGCATATATCTCTGTTTAATTCTAGAGAACAAAACAAATCTAGAATTTTATATTATATCTAATAACAAATTTAATGTAATTAAGTTATAAAATTTATAAAAGTGTAAACAAAAATATAAATTAATTAGAAAAACGTTAATTAATTGAAAATTTAAAAACTAAATAAATTAAAAATTATTTTTTAAAATACAATAATTTATATTTAGCCTGCGGTGTACCGCGGGTGAAATCCTAGTATATATATAAGCCACATTCTAGTATCTTCGTCGGGCCTGGGCCTTGTATACCAAATCAGGCCAAATTGTGTAATAGTGTAGTGCAAGTGCCAAGTTGGCGTTGGCGATGTTTAACTCTTTTAGTTGCACACGATTTTTAGATACAAAATACAAGATATTTAACTCTTGTATACTACTGTATTTGTTTTCCTTGAACTCTCGTAAGTTTTGGTATTCTTTCGATTCTAGGGTTACAACTACAGTATCCCTTTTCCTCCGCTGTCTTCTGGATCTTTCACGATATGTCTTGGTTCAACGGTAAGATTTATCTCTATCTCGATTTCTCGATGATTTACATGACTAAACAAGCTAGAGTCGACCTGATTCGGTTTTAGATTCGTAAGAACTTCATATGATTGTTCCTCTCCCCGCCCTCTCCGCAATTATTTATGCGTCTTGTAATCTATAAAATCCTTGCAGAGGATACATTAGTGTTCTGGGACGTCGAGGAATGCCCAATTCCTGATGGTCTCGATGCTATCGATGTTGAGAATAATATTGGAATGGCCCTTGAGGACAAAGGTCATGGCAAAGGCCTAGAACTCTCCGTTTATGGCGAGGCACATCAGATGATTAAGTGATTTGGTGTAGTCCTTATGAATCACTACACCGATAGTAAGTTTCTTCTCTATTTACACATTTTTCTCTCTTTTCACTCATATGTCTGTATCTTATATAATCTGCTCTATATATATATATATATGTCTTTCAGGAGATGAGAGACGCATGATGCTGTTGGTGGACGCTCTCAACTCTTTAATTGGCAGAAGTAGTGTACGAGAATTGAATTTGGTCCTAATCCTTGGAGACATCTCAGGAGACAAGGGGTACATCAGTGCTATTCAGCAAATGACTGGACGGGCCAATGTTCTCTTGTCACAGCCTCAAAACACACCAAGGTTGGTAGTTCCTGGTGTAACTACACAATGGGTTTGGGATAGCCTAGCTACTAGAAAAGACCTTATCTACCGAAACTCAAAACCTGATTTGTATTGGTAACTAACTCTACTCAAGGGGTCGAAACTTTAGCGGAAGTTTGGTATCGTCATTATATTCTGTCTCTGTTCAGCCTATCATATCATTATCTCTTTTTTTTAATTAAAGACTCTATATAAACCAAACTGAAAGCAGTTTGAAGTCAGAAAATTGTTTAATGTTGTACTAATGCTCGATCCGGTTTTACCAAACCAAAACCAAACTGGAAAATATATATATATATATATATATATATATATATATATATATATATATATGAAAACCGAAATGAACATTCAAAGAAAGAAACCTAAAACTTTTTTCGTGAGTGAGATTTATTTGAAAATCTTCGAATTGAAGTTGTCTCCAAGAAAATAAGACTGTATATAAACCCAACTGAAAGCAGTTTGAAGTGAATTTGGTTTCATAACCCGGGAAACCTCCAATTGGATCAAACAAAAAACCGGCATAAAATACCTAATTACTTTCATCAGTGTGAATGAAAACTCTTCTTTATATGCTTACAAATTTAGAATATTTTTTTATCATCTAAATATTGGAAGTATTGAGCCTTCCATTGTTATAGCTTTCCACTTTCTAAATATTGGAAAATATCATAGTTTTCAAAGATTGAAATGTTGGTTGTAATGATTGTATTTTAATTAAAGAGATGAAAATCTTGTTCTGTAAAATCTTACTAAAATACACTGTAATTTTTATATGAAATTATTTTCTCAAAATAAAGGGAAGAATAATTTTCCTTTTCATTATTGCTTATATGATTGAAAAATTTGTTAGTTTTTAATATGATTTAAGTTAAAATATCTTTTCTTGTATCCGAATTTATGTATTAGAAATATAGATGATGGAAAAATATAGTAGTTTCATATGCAATTTTTGATCATTGAATTATTTTTAATACATGTGGATTCATTCACTTCTTGTTTCTTACAATTGTAATTGCTATTGCCTTTTTTCTTCTGATTTGTTTTATTATTATATTCTAATTTTTCCTAGTTCGGACAAGTAATATATATAGAGTGGTTGAAAGAGAAAAATAAGGTGGTAAGAATAATCTCTAGATAGTTAATAAGAATATTTACATTATATACACTTTCTGCAGAGATACAAGGCAAATATTAACAGTTGGATACAATGAAGAAAGACATAACTGATCCAAAAGCTAGCCAAGCTGTGCCAGATGATATAATAGAAGGAAAAATTCTCGAGCATATCCCAACGAAATCCCTCTGTAGATTCAAAACTGTGTCGAAACAATGGAAAGGCATGATCGAATCGAGCTATCTCGCCAAGAAACGTCTTGTCCGCTACCCAAGTCCGAAACTCCTTGTTATTAGGTCGGAGCTATGTAGTGATCGCTGTCGCTGTTCAAGAAAGATTTTGTTGGAGACAATTTCAAAAGATGGTCACGAAGACGACCACAGCAAAATCTTTCTTTGTTCTTACAAATTATCATCATCATATCCATATCTCAACAGTATTGGTCAAATAATGGGTTACTGCGACGGTTTAGTCTGCATCTACCAATCTGAGAACATTTATATAATAAACCCCACGACGAGAAAACTCAGAATACTTTCTCGTGAGTTTTTGCTAAAGCGTACATGCCTAACAGGTACAAGACACTCTTTTATTTAATTAATACAGTAGATTTTTGTATGCTAAAAAAGTATACTAAAATACTAAAAAATCAAAATCTAAAAAACATTGTTTTGTCTTTGTTTTTAGGTTGGCTTGAAGCACCAGTTATTGTGGGATTTGGGAGAGACATCGTTACAGGATCATACAAAATAGTTTTGATGTATCTCTACGACCATATCAATAACAAAACGCTTTTCAAGACTGAAGTCTTTAACCTCAACGATGGCGAACAAAGATGCATCAGTTTCCCTATCTTTTACAATGACCTTAGCGGCGATAAAGTATCCGTCTTTGCAAATGGATCGCTTTATTGGCTGAATATTTACAACCAAAAGATTGTGGCCTTGGATCTCCACACTGAAATGTTTTCGGAGGTGTTGCTGCCAAGTTGGTTCACCGCTGACTCATTTGGTGTGTACTTATGGAGTCTAAAAGATCGTTTATGTCTATCTGATGTGTTACAATATCCGGATGTGGATGTATGGGGTTTGCAGCAAGAAGGTCCTAATGTGATGAAATGGGAAAAGATTATTTCAGTTACTATTTTAAGTATGGATGATTTAGATGCAAACTTTTGGGAACTTGGTCTAGCTGCTTGTCATTTTAGGCCTAGAGGTCAAGGACCATCTAAAAACTTTTTAGAGAAAGTCCCCACGGATCACTATCGCACTGCATTGTATATGGAGGACTTGGTTTCTTCGGTCTAGTTATATATATATATATTGCCTTTTAAATTTTACACTTGATCATCTCCGTGGTTAATGTCATCATTGACATCAGATGCGCATAAACCACGTGGAATTTTTCTAACTTGCTCAAAAAGCAAGATCATTCCAACCCGAAAACACCCTTTTATGATCCTAACCACACCAATCGTCACAATCATATTATACAACCACCAGTTCACAAAATCAACTGTTCCTACGTCAACGATACTAGTATCCAAAACGACGTCGATGGATAGCAATAACATTAAAGCTCTCTTTACCTCCGTTACGCCAACCAAAGCCTCTATCTCATCCCGAAGTTTCCACCACCACAAAGCACCGCAACTTGCGGCTAAAGCAACTCTCTCTACCACCGTCGTCTCTTCTTCTCTCCGGCCAAAACCACTTTCCACCACCGTCTTCACGATCACTCGGTACCACTGAATCGTAGCCTCATGGAGACCAAAGAAAAACAAGAGTCTCGTCAAGAAATTGTGATTGTTACCGTTGACTACCCCGTTGACTCCTTTTGAGATCGTTACTCGAAGGCCTAATCCAACGGAGAACTGAAGAGTCAAAAGAAAAACCCACGCGATGCTGACACGTGGATAATAGAAACCGATCGTACGGTTAGTATCTGCGGAAGGTCTTATTTTGGTGATCAAGCAGCTGTGGATTAGAGTATGAACGGTTACTATAGAAACGACGGCGTATATTAGCGCATGGATTGTGTTGAGGAAGAAAGAGTCGGGGTTTTCAGGCGGCGGCGATGGTAAAGAGAGGATGAAGGCGGCAGAGGAGAGACGGCTAAGGAGGAGAAAAGAGAGAGGGAAGAGGATGCTGAGAAGAGTGGTGGTGATTAGCCGGAATTGCTCAATCACGAGCTCCTCCGCCTCTCTCCACCGCCTTTCGCCGCCAGTCATATTTGTAGACATGAGAGAAGTTGTTAGTATAACTGTAAAAGGGACAAAGAGACAAAAAGCGGTTATATATATTTATGTTTGAAAGGGAAGAAGAGGAAGAAGAGACTGTCACGTTAGGTTTTTTGATTTAATTAGACCCATACCCATTATATGGTTAATTAACTTAAGTAGGGTTTTCTCATCTTTTGACGTTTCAACAAATACTATATTTTGTTTAACGTGCCAATGTTATGAAAAAAGAAAGACACATTAAATCTACATATACAAACAACTCAAAACTCAAACGTAAACAAATTATAAAGACGTCGAGTCGTGACCCGAAATTAGAGAGTAGAGATAGTTTAATTATGTCTGTCCGATGTGCTACAGAATCCGAGTGTCGACGCATAGAGTTTGTATCCAGCTAATAATTCTTTAGATCAAGTCCCTGATGATCACTGCAGCAGCGTTTGTATCTTCTGTGGTCTATTTATCTCACTTTTAAACGACCATGAATGCTTTATATGTGTCCCTTATCATGCACTCCCGAACGTCTTCAATCAAAGTTTTTATTTCTTTTTGGTCAACGAAAAGTTAAAAATAATTAACATATTTTTACTTGTTCGTTGGCCACTGCATTGATGATTATTTGGGCAAGACCAACTTTCAAATCTCTATGCATCGATACGGTTGCAACAGCCACATAAACCAACAAATCAACCCATTTCAACTATAAGCCAAAAACGAAGAACCGAACCTCTCTCTCAACGTGGAACCAAAACCAAATCAGCGCAATGTGTCCAAAGGGATTAATAACCGTGTAAACCTATTGCTCCTACAGATTGTTTTCCATGGGTGTGAATGGAACGTTCCTGGGGCTAAACAGCCTATATGCAATGAAACACGAAACAACTAGAGAAATCAGGGAAAACACAATGGCTGCAATGCTGGTTCCATCGCTAGAGCCCTTGACAGCTGAAGCAGTGAGACCCGAAGAAGATCCCGAGGAGATATCTAGCGGTATCCAATCACAGTTGATCGTGTAGTGTCCTGATCCGTGCCACGGTTTGCTTTTTATTGGGTACCAGAATGCAACCGACATTTTGGCCAGTGAGCCTAGCGTGAACTGAACATCCTGTAGATATCAATCTAGGACCTTAGCTTAATATGGAGATGTTCTTTATAACTCTATTGACCACGTTCAGTTCTACGGGGTAAGATTTTTTGTTACTAAATTGTTTTGACTACTGATTCACAGAGGTAAAAATGTCTGGAGATTATGCTAATTTTAAGGAAGGGCCAATGGTAACCAAACGTCATTGATCAGTAGAAGATTTACTGACCTGTTGGAGACGGTCCATAGTTCTCAAGGGCCTTGAGAACTCAAAATAATAAGTTCCTTCCTTGCCATCTGGAGTGTAAGGGCTGTCTTCCTCTACATAACCTGTTGAAAACTTAAAAGATAAGTAACCAGAGGAGATGCCTATGGCTAAGATATGGTTATAAACACGGAAACTTAATTCCATCTCTTTTTCCAGTCAAAAGAATGATAGTATATCTCTGTTTTTTGGAACATTTATGTAAGACTGACCTGATTGAGTAGTGAAGCTGCTGTGCCACCATGCTCCATGCCAGTCGTTCTGTGCGCTAGAATCATTTCCTGCCAAAAGAATATCCATGAGGAGTAGGACCACATATTTGTAATTTGCACAAAGAGATCACTCTCCAGTAGCTCGCATCGAAATAGAAAAAAGTAATTTATATTTTAAGGACGTCTTATATTTGAGGAAACACATGAGAGGGTTAAGAATCTACAAAACCTGACTTAAATACAGGAAGAGACATAAATAATTACTAAGCTTCCATAAATCAACAATTCATAACAAAAGAGAAAAAGGTAATTTCTGTTCTTGGTAGAAATTGTTTCAAAAGGGAATTACTATTCCACTAATTTCTGATCCAAAAAGTACCTGAGGGTCCAAGACCATCAAGGTAACGACAATGTGGATTCCACGCATATATGTCAACTAGATGACCAAATCTGTTCATATGGAAAAAACACAGAGATATTCAATAAACATGATAAACAGAGGTATAGATAAGCCACTTGATTACCATATAAAGAGCTAAACTAAATTCATTAAATTGGCTAACACCAAATCAAAGTATAAGAGAGAGAAAACACTATATTGCACTACAAATCACCTGTCACCTCCATTTCCTTCCCCGTTGTCTATTGGATTACCACCGTACAGCCGTCCTGGAATAGCATTTCCAATGGAGAAATGCATAATATCCACCTCGAAGCCTCTGCAAGCCTTGCTGGTACAAGAGTCTGTCCCTTCTTTACAACCACCCATCTTGTGGAGCAGAAAGTTGACAATCAGTTGTTTCATATGTTAAATGAAATATTTGAACAAACTACACTTAGCCGCCTAAGAAACTTACATTGTGATAAGTAGCTTGATCCCCAATTTGGAACATGAGAGCCACTGAAGGACACTTCTTGTTTTCACTGGATTTAAAGAAGCAAGCGGTTCACTACAATAGTGGTAGACTTCCAATTGAAGTTATGTATAAATCAAGGATCATTGCAATACCAATCTGAAGCAGTACACAAATGTAGTTTGACACCTCTGTATCTAAGAAAGTAACAGACATGCCATAGCTAGACAACTAGTGACTAAATACTAAGATTCAAGAATCCGAGGTTCTAAGTTCTAACCATATATTATATTGGATCACTTTTTTTGTCACAGGACACATATTATCATAGGCTAGACACAGTGACATCAACTAAGACAGTTACTATAGATCTCAGATAATGTATAGTTCTGAACTTCTGATAACCAGTTCTTGGATCATGCAGAGGTACAGAAAGGGGTTTTGCATTTTAGAACTGTGACTCAGATAGCCAAACTATAAAAATACACACCTACCCTTTGTCATAAGCGTAATTTCCATCAATTTCCATCAGAAAGTAGATATATCGACCATCATGTAGTGCCTACAAAAAGAGATCCACCAACCAAATGTCAACAACGAAATCGAACTCAAAGTCCACAAAATCCAGATTTATCAATCGAATCAAAATGTCGCAATGAGGTCCGAATCACTAATCCTACGGTTAAAATCACCAAACAGATCTTGGCAAATCAGAAAATTTCACCAAACCTTATACAATCTACAAGTAATGTCGCCAAACCAATAAGTTAAACGCAAATCCGATTCGAATCAACACATTACCTTGACCGTCATCTTCCCAGCGTCATACTCGTGATCGGCGTCTGGATCAAGTGCAGGCCTAAGCGAGAACTCGGAGCCGTCAATGTCCTTCCAGTCATCGTTGTGACCATCGAGAGTGATAATCCCAGGTCTGAAATCGGCTGTGACCTGGATATCCGAGTCCGATTCACAACTCCATTCTCCGGATTCTTGGTGAGACGAGACCTTCTCCGCCGCGAAGATCAAAAGCAACGCTACAACCACGAGCTGAAGCATTTTTTTGATTTTCCGACGATCTCTCTCTCACACTTGGGGGGTTGGGGGATTAGTTTCTTCTACAGTAGTTGACTGGCCTAATTACTTGACTCTTCAAACGGTAAGCAAATCTCGACAGCTGTAATTAAAAAAAAACAAAATTACAATAGTTTTAAGGCCCATTATGTTATTAATTGGCCTTATTAGGTCCATTATGTTACTAATGGGCTTTATATCAGGCCCATTAAACCCTCAAGAGTCATCAAATAGAGAGAACCAACCATGTTGTTAATAAAAACCAACGGAGATATTCAGATCGGGAGTCATCGGTCCGATCCGTGCTCCATTGACGAACACTCTTCTTTTTCCTTTTTTAAGTTCAACCATTTAGCTCCTTCGCCGGAGCCTTCACATATGGCGGCTTCGAAGAAGATTTGTCATTCTCTGATCGTCTTCCTCGTAGCGATTTCGACTGTCTACGCTGTTTCCGCGGATTCTATAAAAGGCTGCGGTGGTTTTGTCGAGGTTTATCTCTCTCTCTCTCTCTCTCTCTCTCTCTTTTTTCCCTTTCCGGATTCGTTTTTATCCATCGTTCTGATTGATCTATTACTAGATAGTTTTTGGTATTTAAATATTGAGGATGTTTGCTTCCCAAAGTAGTAGATTCAGTTTAGTTGAGCCTGCTGCTTAAGTACGTTTACGCACTTCTATCTGAGATTTTGCAATTCGGGGTATGTTTTGATCTTTGGAAATTGTTATGGGTTAAGTAGTTGGGGGGGAGTACGATCGGATCTGGATTTATTAATTAACGCTGCTAAAAATTACTAAACGTGCAGGCGAGTTCGTCTTTGGTTAGGTCTCGCAAAGGAGCCGATGGGAAATTGGATTATTCTCATATCACGGTAAGAAATCAATTTTGTTGACTGTTTTTTCTTTTTAATGAGTGAGTGAGGGTTTTAATGATTTGTTTTTTTTTGTTTTTGTTCCTCCTTCAAATTACAGGTTGAGCTTCAAACAGTAGATGGATTGGTAAAAGACAGTACACAGTGTGCACCTAATGGTTACTATTTCATCCCAGTATATGACAAGGTATTCATCGAACCTTATCTTTTGTTATTCTGGGCATGCGAAAGATGTATTTTTTTGTTGTGGGTGAATCGCTGTTGCATTCCTGCTGCAAGTGATTTCTATGCTTTCTTCTCGTAGGGCTCATTCATTCTCAAGATAAATGGACCTGAGGGATGGTCATGGAATCCAGATCAGGTTAGTTTGTTCTCCATTTTTTTTTCTGAGGACTATGCGTCAAGAATCTTTCCAGACAAATTACAGGCTTTCTAGCTAGCTATTTTACATTGAACTCGATGTGGCAGGTCCCTGTTGTCGTTGACGACTCTAGTTGCAACAATAACGAGGATATTAACTTCCGCTTCACGGGGTTCGTTTTTGTCTTTGTTGTGATTGCGTCATCTTTTCTTTTTAACTTTGTTATTGGTGATTAGGTCATCTTTCTTATTTTTCATGTTTTACTCTTTTGTATATTGCAGTTTTACATTATCCGGTAAAGTCCTGGGAGCTGTTGGTGGGGAGAGTTGTTTGATTAAGAATGGAGGCCCAGCTGATGTCAATGTTGAATTGTTGTCTTCTGATGGATCAGAAGATCCCATCGCTTCTGTTCTCACATCATCAGATGGGAGCTACTTATTCAAGAATATTATTCCAGGTAAGGAGTAAGATTTCATCATCAGTGTCTCTTTTTCTATTGATCGATCACTATGGCCTTGCATGTATGTAGTAGGAAATTTCCTATATAGTAAAATCAAATGTCAAGTGCCTAATTTCTAGGTGTCTTGTTATAATGAAATGACGAGTTTGTCTGATTGGTTGCAGGAAAATACAATATCCGTGCATCCCATCCAGATCTGCAAGTTGAAGTCCGCGGTTCTACAGAGGTCTTAGATCTTTTTGGTTTTGCTTTTTATCTTTATTGAACTTTTCTGTTTAAAATTCTCCTGGCCAACCTTTTTGCATTTGAGTACACATGCGTTTCCCTCTTTCCTATTGTATCCAATTCAATCTTGATATTTTTAATTCTGCATGTTAATAGTATAAATTCTCTGTTTACCTGTAGGTGGAACTTGGATTTGCAAATGGCATGGTGGATGACATATTCTTTGTCCTTGGTTATGATCTCAAGGGGTCTGTTGTTGCTCAGGTAATCTCTTTATTCCTGTGTTTCCTTTCTTTTCTTTGATGTTCACATCCTGCTACTCTCCTCTGCTTTCATCAGTAAAATTTGAATGATGATCTTTATTGGAAGTAGAGATTGGTGTATCATTGGTTTGGTTCCTTTTCTTACCCATCATACAGTTGCAGATTATCCTCAATTTTTTTGTGTTGGATAAAATTTTTTGTTTCCTTTTGTAGGGAAATCCAATCCTGGGTGTTCATATATATTTGCATTCAGATGATGTTTCCATGGTAGATTGTCCCCAAGGATTTGGTGACGCTGCTGGAGAAAGGAAGCCTCTCTGCCATGCTGTAACCGATGCGGAAGGAATTTTCAGTTTCAAGTCCATCCCTTGTGGTAAATCATTGCTCGATTATTCACAACCAATTCATTTTGCATTTATTTGACTTTAAGCTTTAGTCTGATGAATTCTGTACTGTACAACACAAGTAAATGACTATCCGGCTCTTAGTTTGTAATGAGCTATATTTTGGTCACTTTGATTTTTCTTCCTCAGGAAAATACGAACTGGTGCCACATTATAAGGGTGAGAACACGGTCTTCGATGTTTCACCTCCTGTGATGCCTGTTTCTGTAGAGCATCAACATGCCACTGTTCCCCAAAAATTTCAGGTCAGATAGAACAACTACAAACTTTTATAACCACTCTATATTTCTATTGGATTCTGCCTACATGTTTTCCACTAAACATTGAACTGAATTCTCCTTTAGGTAACAGGATTCTCCATTGGGGGTCGTGTAGTTGACGGTAATTCGATGGGAGTTGAGGGCGTTAAAATCATAGTAGATGGTAGTCTAAGATCTGTCACGGACAAGGAAGGTTTTTACAAGCTTGACCAGGTATAATTTAATGCTACAAGTTTAAGTTTATACGGTATACCTTGTTTCAACTGTAAGCCTGCTAAATTGTTTGTCACTCAACTTCTCCTAGTGAATTTTTGGTACATGTTTCGAGGCTTCTAGAATCTAGAGTAATGGATATGGAAAGATTTCTCTAGTTTATGTACTCAGCAAAGCAAATGTACTTTTACATATTTCAAATATTTGCCACTTGGTTTTCTTTCCACCACCCTTCACTCTCATTTTTTGTTGCTGTGATCAGTAGTTTTAACAGCAGGGAATGTAATGTAATATTGGTTCAACTCCTTAGGTTACGTCAAACCGGTATACAATAGATGCAGTCAAGGAGCATTACAAGTTCGACAAACTGAACAAGTTCATGGTATCAGTCTCACTTATTTTTTCTTGCTCGTTATATTAATTTCTCCAGATATGGCTTCACCTCACTCGTTAGAAGTTCAACAAACTAAAGTAAATTACTTAAACTTGTTTGTATAGGTTTTACCAAACATGGCTTCACTTCCGGATATCACTGCTGTATCCTATGATATCTGTGGTGTGGTGAGAATGTTTGGTTCTCGTCACAAAGCAAAGGTAAACACCTGTACATAGTTATGTTTCTCTGTTACTTATCTCTCGTGTTTAACGTTTTAATATTTTAAATTTAGGTAGCTTTGACTCATGGACCCACAAATGTCAAACCACAAATGAAGCAAACAGATGACACTGGAACTTTCTGCTTTGAGGTTTGTTGTTGCAGATATGTATCTCTATAAAATCTAGACAAAAGTTAGTTTTATAAAGTTACCACCCTTGATTCTTTGGAGAGTTGTTTCTGGATTATGTGGTTACCTCGTTCCTTTTCTGTTTATGAATGAGTTCTCTGTTTCTCACTTTGTAACTTCTTTTTTTATTTATTCATTTTGTTTTTGCCATCATATATATTTCAGGTTCCACCAGGCGAATATAGGCTGTCTGCTCTGGCTGCTACACCAAAGGGTGCTTCTGAGCTTCTGTTTTTGCCAGCTTATGTGGATGTTGGCGTCAAAAGTCCTTTGTTGAACATAGAATTTTCTCAGGTTATTCTCTCTGAACGACGCCACACTTGGAACTGGAACTGTTTTTGTAGCATCAAATTGATAGGAGTTGGATGAACAATAGACTTCCACGTTTTCAGGATGATTTTCTTTCTTTTAATTTCTTTTGGGTGCTGGTGCAGGCCCGAGTCAATGTGCATGGTTCTGTTACTTGCAAGGAGAAATGTGGTCCGTCTGTCTCAGTGGCGCTTGTGGGAGTAGCTGGTGATCGTGAAAAGAAAACAGTTGTTTTAACCGACGAGAGCAGTCAATTTCTATTTTCAGACATATTGCCTGGAAAATACAGAGTTGAGGTGGGATGCATGGTTTCTTTCCAACTTTTTTTCTCCTCTTGGGTACATCTATAAGTGAGACGGAAAAAGTGACATTACTAGCCAAATACATTTACTAATTGCTTGTCACGATTGATAAATTTAGGTCAGAAGCATTTCACCAGAAGCCACATCTGATGAAGACAGTTGGTGCTGGGACCGTAGCTCAATTGATGTGAATGTTGGGACTGAGGATATCAAAGGGATTGAATTTGTTCAGAAAGGTTACTGGGTTAATATTATATCCACCCATGAGGTGGATGCTAGAATTGTTCATCCTAATGGATCACCTACTAGTTTGAAAATCAAGGTATCTTTTTCTGGTGGATTCTCCGTGAGTTTTGGCTATTTAGGGAACTGTATTTAATCTTTGTCAAAACTAATCATCTTTATCATTTGTGGTAACTACAGAAAGGTTCACAGAAAGTATGCGTTGAGTCACCTGGAGGACATGAGCTTCAGCTTTCTGACTCATGCATGTCCTTTGGGAGCAATTCAATAAAGATAGATGTCTCAAATCCAAAGGTTTTAGTTTGTAATGTTTTCTCTTTTGTTTTAATATTCTTTGGCTTGTCCTTCATTTAGCATCTACGTACTTTTCTTTCTGTAGCCTATTCATCTGAAAGCCGAGAAATACCTCCTCAAAGGTCTGATAAATGTGGAATCTAGTACAACCGAGATTGAGTCTGAATTGCCAGAGAATTTCATTGTTGATATTCAAGACAAGGAAGGACATGTTATCAACAGTATTGCTGCCAAACTTACATCTGATGGCCGTGGCGTTTATGAGTACTATACCTGGGCCAGCCTTGGTGAAAAGATAAGCTTTGTTCCTCGAGATTCTAGGTATGATCTGCTTATTATGATGTCAGGGGAACTGTGAACTAGACTTCATATAGTTGGAGTCAAATGTCTCAAGAATGCATCATAGTTCATAAAAGAGAAATTCTTATTTCAAAGTCCAACAACCAAAAGAGTCTTTGGGTGTTTGACTTTTTCTCTAATATTTTTGAAGCCATTTTTATTTTCAAGTTACTTCAGCTATAGCTGTATTCTGTTTCAGGGGCAATGTGGAGAAGAAGATGTTGTTTTATCCTACAAAGTATCATGTAAGTATTAACTAGTAATACTAGCCATAAAAGATTCTATAATGGGAACATCAAGCTTAATTTATGTTTGTCTAATAGGCCGTAGTGTCAAATGGCGGATGCCAAGCTTCAGTTTCTCCATTTACTGGTCGGCTTGGTCTTTACATACAAGGATCGGTCTCTCCTCCTCTTCCTGGTGTTCATATCATGGTTTCCGCTGCAAAAGACAGCCTGATTTCTTCACTTAAGAAAGGTGAAGTAGCTATTGAAACAAGCACGTCAGCAGATGGTTCATTTGTTGCCGGGCCATTGTATGATGATATAACATATGCCACAGAGGCTTCAAAGGTAGGTGTATATTATACTGATAAAGGTTTCGTGCTCATGCAAATGGACCTTGAGATGATGTTTTGCTTCACTTTTCTAATCTTAGTTTAGATCTCATGCATCCGGTTACGCTCAAAATCTCACTTGCATTCATTTGTTTTGAACCAATGTGTTCCTGATCTTGGCTTACATGTGCAGCCTGGCTACCATATTAAAAGGCTAGGACCATATTCCTTCTCCTGCCAAAAGCTTGGTCAGATCTCTGTGCGCGTATACTCAAAGGAAAATGCCGAGACATTAATTCCTTCGCTGTTGTTATCATTAAGTGGCGATCATGGTTACAGAAATAATTCTATATCTGGCGCTGGTGGACAATTTGTATTTGATAGCCTATTCCCTGGAAATTTCTACTTGCGTCCCCTTCTAAAGGTAATAAATCAGCAGCTTTCATTGGGAACATTCTTTAATGGCTTTCTCAAAACGTAAAAGTTGCCGAAAAGAAATAAAGGATGAACTTTCTGAGTATATATCGTTGTCCTCAGGAATATTCTTTCAAACCTTCAACAATGGCAATAGAACTGGGTTCTGGGGAGTCCAGTGAAGCTGTATTTGAGGCTACTCGTGTTGCCTACAGGTTTGATCTTATTCTAAATCATTTCCCAAGATTACTTCCTGGTTTTACTTACGTCAAAAGAAGTTGTTGCCGTAGTTAGACTGGAATAAGTTGTTTTCGAGCTCCTAAAACTTTCTCGGCTCATTTCTTTTAAGTATATATGAGTACACGAGGGCTCACTTCTCTGCTTTAAAATTAGAGTAAAACACTTTCTTGAAGCTTGTACGGGTTGTAATTATTCATAATGACCAAGTAATATCGGTCACTTATAGTTTCAGTTGAGACACGATTGTACCAATTCATAGTGACCAACTAAAATTGGTCACTTTTAAGTTTCAATTGAGAACTCATAGATATCCACTATCAGCGCATACTGATTTTGGAGGTTTAGATTTTGGTCCTAGACTTCATTTTGCTGAACCATTCTCTTGCTATTTGAACCCTTAAAAGCATATTTGTAGGTTTAGACTACATTCGATATAACCTTTTTCATTTCTGTAACAATAGATACCTTGTGAATTCTGTTGCAGTGCAATTGGTAGAGTTGCTCTCCTATCTGGCCAGCCACAAGAAGGTGTTGCGATTGAAGCTCGCTCTGACTCCAAAGGATACTATGAGGAGACTACAAGCGATATTAATGGAAATTATCGACTGAGAGGGTTACATCCAGATGCAACATATGTAATCAAAGTGTCGAAGAAAATTGGTTCAGGCAACAACAAAATTGAACGTGCATCTCCAGAGTCGGTTTCTCTTAAGGTTTGTTTCTGTTTGTCCAAATAATATTCATTCTCATCATCCCCAATTTCAACAGCAGAATTTACCTGACAATTTTCTTATTATATAGATTGGTTACGAGGATATCAATGGGCTCGACTTTTTGGTATTTGAACAACCAGAAACGACCATATTAACATGCCATGTTGAAGGAAAACAAAACGAAGAACTAAACTCGAATCTGCTAGTGGAGATCAGATCAGCCATTGATAAATCTAAGATAGAGAATGTCTTCCCGCTACCACTCTCCAACTTCTTCCAAGTGAAAGGCTTACCTAGAGGTAAACACCTTGTGCAGCTTAAATCCAGTCGTCCTTTAATCTCCCACAAAGTAGAATCACAGATTATCGAAGTTGATTTCGAGACAAATGCCCAAATCCACATCGGTCCACTTCGGTACAGCATCGTGGCAGATCATCAGAGTCAGGTAAATATATAAGGGAATTCACAGAAAGAAAAAAAAGTATTCCACATTTTCATTAGACTAAATTTCTCATTGTGGTTTGATTTGTATCGGTTTTAGGAAGTGACACCTGCGGCTATTTTGCCACTGGTTATTGGCGTTTCAGCAATTGCTCTGTTCCTCAGCATCCCAAGGTAAATAATAATTACCAAATTGTAACATTTGTAATATGAAAACATGTCCATAATTAGTAATCCTCACATGCTTATGAAAAAAAGGTTGAAAGACATATACCAAGCCACGGTTGGGATTTCGTCTCCCGGGTTCACTGCATCTGCCAAGAGAGAACCTCGAAAAGCTGTTGCTAGAAAGAAGACGTTCTGAAGAAATATTATTTAATCTTCGGTTTTTTTTTTCCTTCTTTTTTTGTTTTGTTACATATCTTTAGAGTGAATTTATTCGAAACTTGCAGAACCTCTAATCCATTTAAATTTTAGAGAAACATTTTGCTCAACGGTTAATTTAGTCTTTTTGTTTTTTTTACCCATTTCATTTCTTTTAAAATGTGATTTGTGCTAGAATCCTTTTCTCTCTTACGATTTCCACTCTGTTATCAGTTTCTCTCTATTACTCTGTAAGTCGGTAATAAATGAAAAAGTTATTTATATTTAAATTTAGTTTCTAATTATTATTTCTGTTAACTAATTTCAACAAAATTTCACTTGTACTATATGTCGTTTACAACAAAATTTATACCAAAAACAATTTATTAGGATAAATAATTAGATACCAAAAGTTCTTTGTAATCAGAATTTATATAGTTGAAATTTTATAACTTATTAATTTTCAATTAAAAGTTGTTATAAAATCATTCAAAATAAATTATGTTAAAATTTTCTTTGGTAGTATTAAAGATATATATATATATATATATATATGTATATATATATATATTTATTTATTTTCATAATTTTACATAAAATAGTATTGTACTTTTTGAAAGTCATTAATTAATACTGAATCCCTAATAGTATGATATATATATATATACTGATTTATTAATTTATTTATTCCATAATTTCACATAAATTAATATTAGTTTTTTTGAAAGACATTAATTAATTCAATCCCTAATAGTTGAAAATTGATGATTAGATCACTAGATCATATTTTTATTATATACATTGTTAAATTAATATAGTACTTTTTTAAAAGTCATTATTTAATGCTTAATCCCTTATACTTGAAAACTAATGATTAGATCACAAGATCCTATTTTTTCTTAAATACCCCCTCTGTATCACAATAGATAATGTTTTAGGATTTTTACATGAATTAAGAACATTTAATGTCTAGCAATAAATGTATTATTTATTTATAATAACATATTTTTATAATTATTAACCAATAATATTTCATCAAACTTTTAAATTTTCATTTAATGATTCTTGATATTTGTAATTTCTTAGCATTATTGATAAAATATGCATAAAGTCATCTATTCTGATAAAAAATAAAATCCTACAACATCATCTATTCTGATACGGAGGTAGTATAAATATACATATATGTTTATTTTCATAATTTCACATCATTTAATATTGTACTTTTTCAAAGTCATTAATTAACTCAATCATATCCCTAATAGTTGAAAACTGATGATTAGACCACCATATTATATTTTTTTATTTAGTATATATATATATATAATATATAGCTGATTATTTCTTTATATACATAATTTTACATAAATTCATATTCAATAATTAATGCTCAATCTCTTATAGTTGAAAACTGATGATGTATATATATATATATATATATATATTTTGATATACAACTCTAAAATGAGAATTATCGTTGGAAAAGAATGGAAGAAGACAAAATGAATCCTCAAACGATCACATCAGATGATATTTTAGCAGAGATCCTTCAATATCTTCCAATGAAACAACTTGCTAAACTCAAAGCCGTGTCGAAACAATGGAGATCGGTGATCGAAACAACCTATTTCTCCAACGAACGTCTCGTTAGATTGGGATTACAAACCCCGAACACGAAACTTCTTGTTGTTCATCATCAACTGTCATCAGATTCTGACTCGACAACTTTGCTTTTGAAGACTTTTTCTAGAGATCACGACAACAACGGACGAATCAGTCTTTCTTCTTCGAGTTCTTACCCTTTTCCTGATAATCCAATCAACAACGTCGAATGTCGAGGCGAAACCACCCAAATCTTAGGAACCTGCGACGGATTGGTCTTAGTTGGGATCTACGGTTTTAGTTACATTTACTTAATCAATCCAACAACGGGAGTGCATCGAACACTCTCTCAACAATTATCGCAGTGGCCCACAACTAATTATGAATTCTATAGTCGTAGAAATAGTCCAAAGGATCAGACAGTAATTTTTCAAGGAGATATGAAGTTCCATCAACGAGGTATGGTTTTTATTTGTTTTTTATTTTATTTTATTTGATAAAAGATCAATTGACGAAGTTTTGTTATGTACAAGATTTATATTCATGTAAATAATACTTAAAATGATAGATAAGTTTTGCAGAGAGAGAATGTGTAAAAGATATATATATATATATATATCTATATATATAGAGGATATACATATTTGACCATTTCTTTCCTTCTAACGTGTGTACATATTTTTGTTCATTTTGAAGTTAAATTATTGGCCCTAATGCCACTTTCCGTTGGATTTGGAAAAGACATTACTACAAAATCATACAAGGTCATTTTGATGTACTCGAAAGAAGACAATATACGTGGAATTCGATGTTTTAACCGCCGTTTCAATGTTAAAGTTATATCCCTTGATAATGGTGAGCAACGAGACGCCGGTTGGTACGATTTAGATGGCTACAATGTTTGCTATGAGTAAACACCCGTCTACGCAAACGGATCACTTTTCTGGTTGACATTATCTAATTTTTATTGTTTTACTTGTAATTGTAAAACACTTTCAGAATTACCTTTGCATCTGTTAGCTATTGATCTACACACTGAACAATTTCGATGGGTATCAGTACCGAAATGTTACACCCGTTACTCTCGTGGTGTGCAAATGTGGAGCCTAAATGAACGTTTGTGCTTATCAGATGTGCTAAACATACAATGTCCTTCGGAGTTAGACGTTTGGAGTTTACAACAAGAAGATTCTTCTACTCAAAATTGGGAAAAAATATTTTCTTTTAATATTTTGGATATCAGTAGATTAGATGCAAGATGTTGGATGCTTGGTCTAAGAGCTGCTTACTTTAGAAGGATTGAAAAGGGCCAAGATCAGGTGTCGTATGATATTCTAAGAACGGCGATTTGGTATTCGCCGACTATGATTTCTCCATCAAGTTTGCTGTATTGATGTTGTTTCTACCTTCTCTTGATTTATATATCAAAAGCTTTTGAGTTCTTGACATTAATTACAAGTACAAGTTGAAAGAAAAGTTGTTGATTTACTTGGAAGAGGAAAATAAATGTTTGTTTGACAAAAAAAAAAGTATATTGTAATTTCTATTTATAATTGGAATTTTGTGATATTTAAAGTAAGAAATTGAAAGCAATATAATTGCTCATGATGAGTATTGACATTTTCTCCACGTACCTTGAATTTTTCTACCCATTATATTTCTTCCCGCATAAAGAAAAAACATTTTCTCTACACACAAAAGAGAGGAAGAAAAAAATTCAATGTTAACTCAAACTTTTAATAATGTTCGAGTTATATTTCTTCCCGCATAAAGAAAAAACATTTTCTCTACACACAAGAGAGGAAGAAAAAAATTCAATGTTAACCGAAATTTCGGTTCGATTTCGGTTCGGTCCATTCGGTTCGGTTAATCTGCCGAGGCCTAGTTTTAGGTACATTTACTTAATCAATCCAACAACGGGATTGCATCGAACACTCTCTCCACAATTATCGCAGTGTCCCACAACTGATTATGAATTCTATAGTCGTAGAAATAGTCCAAAGGAACAGACAGTAATTTTTCAAGGAGATATGAAGTTCTATCAACGAGGTACGGTTTTTATTTGTTTTTTTTTATTTTATTTGATAAAGGATCAATTGACGAAGTTTTGTTATGTACAAGATTTATATTCATGTAAATAATACTTAAAATGATAGATTAGTTTACAGAGAGAGAATGTATAATAGATATATATAGAGGATATACATATTTGGCCATTTCTTTCCTTCTAACGTGTGTACATATTTTTGTTCATTTTGAAGTTAAATTATTGGCCCTAATGCCACTTTCCGTTGGATTTGGAAAAGACATTACTACAAAATCATACAAGGTCATTTTGATGTACTCGAAAGAAGACAATATACGTGGAATTCGATGTTTTAACCGCCGTTTCAATGTTAAAGTTATATCCCTTGATAATGGTGAGCAAAGAGATGCCGGTTGGTACGATTTAGATGGCTACAATGTTTGCTATGAGCAAACACCCGTCTACGCAAACGGATCACTCTTCTGGTTGACATTATTTAATTTATATTGTTTTATTTGCGATTGTAAAACACTTTCGCATCTGTTAGCTATTGATCTACACACTGAACAATTTCGATGGGTATCATTACCGAAATGTTACACCCGTTACTCTCGTGGTGTGCAAATGTGGAGCCTAAATGAACGTTTGTGCTTATCGGATGTGCTAAACATACAATGTCCTTCGGAGTTAGACGTTTGAAGTTTACAACAAGAAGATTCTTCTACTCAAAAGTGGGAAAAAATATTTTCTTTTAATATTTTGGATATCAATAGATTAGATGCAAGATGTTGGATGATTGGTCTAAGAGCTGCTTACTTTAGAATGATTGAAAAGAGCCAAGATCAAATGTCGTCTGATATTCTAAGAACGGCGATTTGGTATTCGCCGACTATGATTTCTCCGTCAAGTTTGCTGTATTGATGTTGTTCCTACCTTCTCTTGATTTATATATCAAAAGCTTTTGAGTTTTTGACATTAATTACAAGTACAAGTTGAAAGAAAAGTTGTTGATTTACTTGGAAGAGGAAAAAAAATGTTTGTTTGACAAAAAAAGTATATTGTAATTTCTATTTATAATTGGAATTTTATGATATTTAAAGTAAGAGATTGGAAGCAATATAATCGCTCATGATGAGTATTGACATTTTCTCCACGTACCTTGAATTTTTCTACCCTATATAATTTTTCCCGCATAAAAAAAAAAAACATTTACTCTACACACAAAACAGAAGAAGAAAAAAAATTCAGAGTTAATTCGAACTTTTAATAATGTATACCCCTAATAACAACATAAAAATCTAACAACATAATATGGCTTTGAATGGTTGGTCATACACTCCATACTATCTATACTACATAGTGTGTACTAACATTTTAGTATGGAGTAGAATGCAGTGTAATATGGAGTAAACAGTGATATGCAAAACACCGTACAATAGTATGCATAGCACCATACCATTATGAATGGTAAGCATCGGACCATAGTATGGAATAGAGTGTACAAAAAATTAAAAACATTTTTAATAATACTTTTAGTAATAATAAACTAATAACTATTACAAAATATATTAAAAATTACAAATCAAAATCTATTATTTCGATTATCCCATAACATATCAGTAATATTTTCTCGTATGTTTGTCATATATGGTCTATCTTTTCTGTCGACCTCATCTTGTTATTTGAGTCATTTTGCTCGTTTTCTGTATGCACTTCTGAAGAATTTTCAAAGAAATCTGCATCCAAAAAATTTGAAACTCTAACAAAATTGTGGAGTCCCATCGTGGCGATAATTACTCTCTTTTGCACCTCCAAACCACATCTAGGATCATCCCTAAGAATCATGCACTTCTTCTTCCATACTCCAAATGTTCTAACTATAATAGAACATAAAAATGCATGAGATCTGTTAAATAACTCTTCTTTGTTCACTGACGGAGGACCGTTGTTAAACTGTGACAAGTGGTGATGAGATCATGGCCAGCTCAACCAAAGAACATAGACCTGAGGAGAAGCTTGTAGCAGAGGAGCAGCTTGTACCAGAGGAAGCATCAGAGGAGCAGCTTGAACCGACCGAAGCATCGGAGGAAGCTTTGATCGTACTGGCGGGTCCTCTAACGAGGTCAAGATCCAAGAGGTTCAACCAAGCCATCAATGGACTACTTAGGGAGCTGGACAAGAACCAAGAAGACGTGGTCTAAACCACTTTGATGATGATCACAGCTCAAGGTGCTCGGTAAAGGGTTAAGTGTTGTGCACTTTTTTCCTTTGTCAAGTTTTGTCCGATTGGGTTTTCTTGACAAAGTTTTTACTGAGGCTTAATTAGCACTTTCAAGTCCTCTTTGCCAGCCCAAGTCGTGGTTCAAGGCCTATTACAAAGCCTTGGCCCATTTTCTATCTCTTTTGCATTTAATGTTTTTGTAATTTCCAAGACACTTTGCATGAGTGTGGACTTGTGCATGTCCTTGCATGAGCTCGACCTTGTGCATGATTTTCTTCTCTCTCCTTTTCTCCTTCATCCTCCCTCTTCTATATAAACTCCATGTAGTTCTCATTTTCTACTCATCAAACATTTCAATCAAAAACTTCTTTTCTACTTGTTTGATCTGAGGAGTGTGTAATATCTTCTCAACTTGTTTATTTCCTAGTGAGTCATATCTAAGATATATTCAAGCTTGTAGTCTAAGAGATTTTCATCTCTCTTGGAACTACAATTCATTCCCCCTTCAAATCCGCTGCATTCATCCCCTTCACCTTCACCGCCGTTCATCTATCCATTCCGCTGCTTCATCAATTCATTCATCATCATCATTTCATCCATTCCACTTCAAGACCTTGCAAAGTGTCTTGGGCGTAGATCCTCATCCAGGAGTCTATCAAGTGGTATCTCACAACCCGATTTTGTGATGATCTGTAGGGAGCTAAGAAACCTTGCTTATTTGGATATCCTGAATCAACACATAATATTTATCTCCAGGAGGCAATGGAAATTCAGGATCACCATCTTGAGCGAGTGAGAGTACTCTTGTGTCGTGACATGAACCGGGTGCTCCGTTCCAATCATATGTGAATAGCATATACATATCACATATTGCCATTACGTTGAAGCTTTTTCTATCATGTCGACTCCAATACTCGGATACATACTTTTACTGTTGGTATGGAGGTTTTAAAGAGTAAACAGAAAAAATCAGACTAGTATGCAGTTTATTTTTCAGTTGCAGACTAGTATGGAACTTTACAGTATGGAGAAGTGCATAATAGTCTAGAATGGTGAATGGCCAATTAACTGCGGACTGATCTGATTTTAGTCCAATCCGGAGCATAATGGACAACCATTTACAACCTGTGTAATCAAGGAAACAGTGCGTAAGACGGATAAAATTAAAGCCAAAGATCCCCAAGGCTAAGAATTATAACTAAGCATCATTTTGTGAGAGTTAATTCGTTTTGTTTACTTTAGCATCTCCAACTCATCTCTATATTCATTTCTATAAATGGAGAAAAATATAGCAACCTCTATTTTAGAGGCAAATTTGCTCCAACTCACTTTTATCCTCATTTCTAAAATAGAGATTGATATATTTTTTGCTATTTGAAAAGTAATATTTCTCTTTATATAGAGAAATAAATAGCAATCTCTATTTTATAGGTGGATTAGAGTAAAACTCACATATATTATAGAGTTTCTCTATTATAAAAATAGAGAAATCTATTGTAGATGGCCTTATATCTTTAAAGTGAATTTTATTCGAAACTTGCAGAACTCAGATACTCCTTTAATCCATTTAAGTTTTAGAGAAACGTTTTTCTCAAGGGTTAATTTAGGCTCTTTTTTTTTTAACCCATTTCATTTTTTTCTTAAATGTGATTTATGCTAATGAAAATGTTTAAAAATGGGGCATTTTTGAAAAGGGGTATATCAAAAAGGGCATTTCTAACAAATTCTCAATTTTTTTAAACATTTTTTTAACCTTTTTTTTTTTTAATGTGATTTGTGCTAGAATTTTTTTCTCTTTTAAAATTTACACTCTGTTATTATTATTTTTTTGTATTACTCTGTAAGTCAGTAACAAATTCAAAGAAAATTTTATTTAAATTTTAAATTTAGTTTCTAATTATTATTTCTATTAACTAATTTCAATAAAATTTCACAAAAATATTAATTTCAATAAAAATTTCACAAACTAATTTAGTTTCTAATTATTATATGGCGTTTCTTATTAATTTACTACAAATATTATACCAAAAATAATTTATTAGGATAAATAATTAGATACCAAAAGTTCTTTTTAATCAGAATTTATGTAGTTGAAATTTTATAACATATTCATTTTTAATTAAAAATTGTTATCAATTCATCCAAAATAATCATTATGTTAAAATTTTCTTTGGTAGTATTAAAGATAAAGATGTATCTATTAATTTATTTCCTTTCATAACTTTACATAAAATAGTATAGTACTTTTCAAAGTCATTAATTAATACTGAATCCCTAATAGTTGAAAACTAGATCATTATGTATATAATGATCATAAATTATGAAATACTGAATCCCTAATAATTGAAAATTATGAAAATAAATAAATAAATAAATCAGCTAAGTATATAATAAAAATATGATCTAGTGATTTAATCATCAATTTTCAACTATTAGGGATTGAGTTAATTAATGTCTTTAAAAAAGTAATATTAATTTATGTGAAATTATGAAATAAATAAATTAATAAATCAGTAAATATATATATATATATCGATTAGATCACTAGATCATATTTTTATTATATACATAGCTGATTTATTTATTTTCATAATTTTACATAAATTAATATTGTACTTTTTTAAATTCATTAATTAATGCTCAATCCCTTATAGTTGAGAACTGATGATTAGATCACAAGATCCTATTTTTTAATATTTATTTATTTATTTTTATAATTCCACATCATTTAATATTGTACTTTTTTCAAAGTTATTAATTAACTGAATCCCTAATAGTTGAAAACTGATGATTAGACAACCAGATTATATATTTTATTTAGTATATAGCTGATTTATTTTTTATTTACTTAATTTTACATAAATTGATATTGTACTTTTTTCAAAAAGTCAATAATTAATGCTCAATCCCTTATAGTTGAAAAGTGATGATTTTTTTTTTTTAAATTACTAAGAGGTTCCGGGCCTAGGCCTGTACATCCCCTCAGGCCAGGAACCATAGCATTTTGTATGGTCCCTTTCCTAAGTGTCGTCCCTCAAACCGGCGATCTCTACACTTTGCCAGAGAGTTTTTACCAATTGAGGTATCGAAGTTTGGTAAAAAAAAAAGTGATGGTTAAGATCACTAGATAATATTTTTTATCTTTAGTATATATACATATTGATATACAACTCTAAAATGATAATTATCGTTGGAAAAGAATGGAAGAAGACAAAATGAATCCTCATACGATTACATCAGAGGATGTTTTAGTAGAGATCCTTCAATATCTTCCAATGAAACAACTTGCTAAACTCAAGGTCGTGTCGAAACAATGGAGATCGCTGATCGAAACAACCTATATGTCCCACAAACGTCTCGTTAAATTGGGATTACAAACCCCGAACACGAAACTTCTTGTTGTTCATCATCAACTGTCATCAGATTCTGACTCGACAACTTTGGTTTTGAAGACTTTTTCTAGAGATCACGACAACAACGGACGAATCAGTCTTTCTTCTTCGAGTTCTTACCCTTTTCCTGATAATCCAATCAACAACGTCAAATGTCGAGGCGAAACCACCCAAATTTTAGGAACCTGCGACGGATTGGTCTTAGTTGGTATCTACGGTTTTAGGTACATTTACGTAATCAATCCAACAACGGGAGTGCATCGAACACTCTGTCCACAATTATCGCAGTGGCCCACAGCTAATTATGAATTCCATACTCGCGTAAATAATCCAACGATTAGAAAGGATCGGACAGTTTTTCAAGCAGATATGAAGTTCTATCAACAAGGTACGTCGTTCTTTTTGTTCAATAATTAATTGATTATTATAGATTTGGATCTGATCATCACTATATAGTATCTGCATATATGTATAATATATGTAATTTTAAAGATGCACGATGGAGTTAAATATTAAGATACTATATCATGCATGAGAACAGAATAACATATATATATGATTGACGTTATTGAATCTCCACGGGCACAATTAATTAAGTAAATTGACCAAGCTTTTGTTTTTGGGATAAAAGATCAATTGACGAAGTTTTGTTGTGTACTTAAAATGATAGATAAGTTTTGCAGAGAGAGAATGTATAAAAGATGAATGTATAAAAGATATATATATATATAGAGGATATACATATTTGACAATTCCTTTCCTTCTAACGTGCGTACATATTTTTGTTCATTTTGAAGTTGAATTATTGGCCCTAATGCCACTCTCCGTTGGATTTGGAAAAGACATTATTACAAAATCATACAAGGTCATTTTGATGTACTCGAAAAAAAACCATCTTCTTGGAATTGGATGTTTTGATAGCAGTTTCAATGTTAAAGTTATATCCCTTGATATTAATGGCGAGCAAAGAGACGCTGGTTGGTACAAATTAGATGACTACAAAGTTTGCTATGAACAAACACCCGTATACACAAATGGATCACTCTTCTGGTTGACATTATATTGTTTTACTTGGAAATATAAAACACTTTCAGAGTTACCTTCGCATCTGTTAGCTATTGATCTACACACTGAACAATTTCGATGGGTATCATTACCAAAATGTTACACCCGTTACTCTCGTGGTGTGCAAATGTGGAGCCTAAATGAACGTTTGTGCTTGTCAGATGTGCAAAACATACAATGTTCTTCAGAGTTAGACATTTGGAGTTTACAACAAGAAGATTCTTCTACTCAAAATTGGGAGAAATTATTTTCTTTAAATATTTTGGATATCAGTAGATTAGATGCAAAATGTTGGATGCTTGGTCTAAGAGCTGCTTACTTTAGAAGGATTGAAAAGGGCCAAGATCAAGTCTCGTATGATATTCTAAGAAAGACGATTTGGTATTCACCGACTAAGATTTCACCTTCAAGTTTGTTGTATTGATGTTGTTTCTACCTTCTCTTGATTTAAACTATCAAAAGCTTTTGAGTTTTTGACATTAATTACAAGTACAAGTAAAAGTTGTTGATTTACTTGGAAAGAGTAAGAAAAAACAAATGTTTGCTTAGCAAAAAAAATATATTGTAAGTTCTATTTATAATTGGAATTATGTGATATTAAAAATGCTTGAAAGCAAATTATAACTGCTCATGGTCAGTACTGGTATTTTCTCTACGTACATAATCTTGCATTTATTCGAAATCGAAGCTTGCAGAACTCAAGATACTCCTCTATCCATTTAAATTCTAGAGAAACATTTTGCTCAACGGTTAATTTAGACTCTTTCTTAACCCATATATCATTCCTTTTTAGATGTGATTTCTGCTAGAATCTTTTTCTCTCTTACTATTTCCACTCTGTTATGAGTTTTTCTCTATTACTCTGTAAGTCGGTGTTAAATTCAAAGAAATGTTATTTAAATTTTAAATTTAGTATCTAATTATTATTTCAATTAACTAATTTAAAAAAAAATCATTTGTTCTACACTTCTATATGTCGTTTCTTATTTAGTTTACAATACCAAAAAAAATTATTAGGATATATAATTAGATACCTAAAGTTCTTTATAATCAGAACTTATATAGTTAAAAATTTATAACTTATTAATTTTCATTTAAAATTGTTATCAAATCATCCAAAATAAATTTTCCATACTCTAGTAAAGATATACATAAAATAATATCAAAGATAAAGATATATATATATATATATGTTGTTGAGATATGATCCAACTTGAAACAGTAAGTTGTATTGGATCAGAAGCTTGTCTACGTTGGTTTAACATAGGCCTGTTTAGTCTGTCGAAGAAAGGCCAGATATTGGTCTGAAGCCCATACAGGAACCGACTATGTATTAGGTATAAATACATAAGGTCAAACAGATGAAGAAAGGAGAGAGCAAAGAGAGATGCGCCGAACTCTAGTTCAGACGGTTCTGAAGAGGTTAACAGAGCTAGAGAGAGATGTAGATTCTCGGTGTATCTAGGCTCAATCTCTTGTTATTATTCTTTCATATGCTGTTCTTGTGAGACTCGATCTAGGATGTTAGACGAGCGTGAGAGGTATGATGTAACCATAACACATATGTAACTCTTGATCTATAATGGATGTTGAGGACTCTGTTTTCTCTCCAGACGTAGCTGCTGAAGCAGTGAACTGGGTTACCAAATCTCTGTGTTCTCTGTTTATGTGTTCTTTCTATTTCCGTGTTTAAAGCTTGAGTTTGATCCATCAATCAATACTTGATTGAATCTAAAGTTGTTGTATCGATTTACAACATATATATATATATATATATATATATATATATATGTATGTTAATTTATTTATTTCTTTCATAATTACACATCAAATAATATTATAATTTTTTCAGATTCATTAATTAATACTGAATCCCTAATTGTTGAAAATTAGATTCTATATATACTGATTTATTAATTTATTTATTTCATAATTTCACATAAATTAATATTACCTTTTTTAAAAGACATTAATTAACTCAGTCCCTAATAGTTGAAAACTGATGATTAGATCACTTATATTTTTATTATGATTTATTTCTTTATTTTAATAATTTTACATAAATTAATATTGTACTTTTTCAGAAGTCATTCAGTATGCTCAATCCCTTATAGTTGAAAACTGATAATTAGATCACAAGATCCTGTTTTTTTCTTATATATATTTGTTTTCATAATTTCACATCATAAAATATTGTACATTTTCAAAGTCATTAATTAACTCAATCCCTAATAGTTTTGAACACTAATGATTAGACCACCAGATTTATTTCTTCATATACATAATTTTACATAAATTGATATTGTACTTTTAAAAAAAAAGTCATTAATTAATGCTCAATCC
The DNA here is from genome assembly GCA_023657505.1 of Camelina hispida. NCBI lineage: Eukaryota > Viridiplantae > Streptophyta > Magnoliopsida > Brassicales > Brassicaceae > Camelina > Camelina hispida. The sequence continues at coordinate 42,989,087 of CP094634.1, read as the reverse complement.
TTTATATAAAGTTGAAAACTGATGATTAGATTTTATCTTTAGTATATATATATATATATATATATATTGATATACAACTCTAAAATGATAATTATCGTTGGAAAAAGATGGAAGAAGACAAAATGAATCCTCAAACGATCACATCAGATGATATTTTAGTAGAGATCCTTCATCATCTTCCAATGAAACAACTTGCTAAACTCAAGGCCGTGTCGAAACAATGGAGATCGGTGATCGAAACAACCTATATGTCCAACGAACGTCTCGTTAGATTGGGGTTACAAACCCCGAACACGAAACTTCTTGTTGTTCATCATCAACTGTCATCAGATTCTGGCTCGACAACTTTGCTTTTGAAGACTTTTTCTAGAGATCACGACAACAACGGACGAATCAGTCTTTCTTCTTCGAGTTCTTACCCTTTTCCTGATAATCCAATCAACAACGTCGAATGTGAAACCACCCAAATCTTAGGAACCTGCGACGGATTGGTCTTAGTTGGGATCTACGGTTTTAAGTACATTTACTTAATCAATCCAACAACGGGAGTGCATCGAACACTATCTCCACAATTATCGCAGTGGCCCACAAATAATTATAAATTCCGTACTCTTAAGAATAGTCCAACGATTAGAAAGGATCGGACAGTTTTTCAAGGAGATATGAAGTTCTATCAACCAGGTACGTCGTTCTTTTTGTTCAATAATTAAATGATTATTATAGATTTGGATGTGATCATCACTATATATTATCTGCATATATGTATAATATATGTAATGTTAAAGATGCACGATGGAGTTATATATTAATATATCATGCATGAGATATGATGATGATAATGATGATGATATGATGATGATATGATGATGATTGACGTTATTGCTTCTGCACGGACACAATTAATTAAGTAAATTGACCAAGTTTTCATTTGTTTTTTTATTTGATAAAAGATCAATTGACGAAGTTTTGTTATGTACATAATACTTAAAATGATAGATTAGTTTACACAGAGAGAATGTATAAAATATATATATAGAGGATATACATATTTGACCATTCCTTTCCTTCTAACGTGTGTACATATTTTTGTTCATTTTGAAGTTGAATTATTAATGCCAATTTCCGGTGGATTTGGAAAAGACATTACTACAAAATCATACAAGGTCATTTTGATGTACTCGGAAAAAGACAATATACGTGGAATTCGATGTTTTAACCGTCGTTTCAATGTTAAAGTTATATCTCTTGATAATGGCGAGCAAAGAGACGCTGGTTGGTACAAATTAGATGACTACAATGTTTGCTATGAACAAACACCCGTATACGCAAACGGATCACTCTTCTGGTTTACATTATATTGTTATACTTAGAACTGTAAAACACTTTCAGAAATACCTTCGCATCTGATAGCTATTGATCTACACAGTGAACAATTTCGATGGGTTTCATTACCAAAATGTTATACCCGTTACTTTCGTGGTGTGCAAATGTGGAGCCTAAATGAACGTTTGTGCTTATCAGATGTGCTAAACATACAATGTTCTTCAGAGTTAGACATTTGGAGTTTACAAGAATCTTCTACTCAAAATTGGGAGAAATTATTTTCTTTTAATATTTTGGATATCAGTAGATTGGATGCAAAATGTTGGATGCTTGGTCTAAGAGCTGCTTACTTTAGAAGGATTGAAAAGGGCCAAGATCAAGTGTCGTATGATATTCTAAGAACGGCTATTTGGTATTCGCCGACTATGATTTCTCCGTAAAGTTTGATGCATTGATGTTGTTTCTACCTTCTCCTGATTTAATATATCAAAAGCTTTTGAGTTTTTGACATTAATTACAAGTACAAGTTGAAAGAAAAGTTGTTGATTTACTTGGAAAGAGGAAAAAAACAAATGTTTGCTTAGCAAAAAAGTAGTACTTCCTCCGTTTCAAAATATAGGATGTTTTGAGTAAAGCACGCATATTAAGAAATAATTACTTTTAAAAATTTCAACCAATCATAAACAATACTGCATAATAAAAAATAATAAATCAATCCTAAAGTTGAAAACATCTTATATTATGAAACAACATAACTTCTCTAAAACATTTTATATTATGAAACAGATGAAATATATTGTAAGTTCTATTTATAATTGGAATTAATTATGTGATATTTTAAAAATGTATAGTATGTTTGTTATTTTATTTTATTACGGGCTATGATTGAAAGCAAATTATAATTGCTCATGGTCCGTATTGGCATTTTCTCTACGTACATAACCTTTAATTTTTCTACCCTATATATTTCTTTCCGCTTAGATAAAAAAAAAAAAAAAAAAAAAAAAAACCATTTTCTCTACGTTCCTAACAAATTAGAGGACTAACAAAAAGAGAGCAAAGAAAAACTCTCAAGAGTTAATTCGAATTTTTATAATAACGTAATATAAATAGTATCATATCACTCTTGACCTGAAGAAGTTAAATAAAAATAGTAATAATGCATCCCACACAATATGTAAACCCCTCAAAATAAAATAAAAAATCTAACAAAATACGTAATCACTAGAAGAAACCTGACATATAGTTACAAACTATTGCTACAGAATAAGTAATAACAAATTATATCTACAAAAAGCTACGCATTAGTGACAAAAGATTAGTTAATCGATTTTGTTGCAAATCAGTTACTAATCGTAGCAAGTTTTTTACAAAAAACTACAGAAAATATTTATAGCAAATTTACTACAAAAAAGGGACAAATTATTTTGTAGCCATGGATACTCTGTAGTTAAATATGAAAAAAAATTGAGATTATTTTTCTACAATTTAGTTGTAACAAAACCCACGATGTGTGACGAGTTGGTCGTAGCAAAATATATCTACAACCCACTTGTTTGATTTTAATTATAAACACTACCATTTTTCTCCTTCTTTGTTTACATCGACACACTTAGACAAAATCAGAAAACAAAACCTAAAGCCCTTTCTGCCTCCGTTGAAGCAGCTGTCACCGATCTCCGATCGATCTCTTCACAAACTGCATTGAGTCTCTCTGGCCACCGTCGATCACGATCCTCCGAGTCAGGTCCAGCAGGTAACTGACGGTGTCTAATTACTAGTTCTGTTTTCTTCTTCTTAGTAATCAATTCTTCTTTTTCTTCCCTTCCCTAATTACTTGTTCTGTCTCTCTTTGTCTCCATGCTCAATTTTCTATTTTTCTCTAAGGTTTTTTAGATCTTTTATTTTTGTTTATGTTTAGGGTTTTATAGAATTTGATTTGTTCATATTGTTAATGTTTGGATTTGAGGACGTTTTCAACTTGATGATGTTTAGATATGTTTGATTTTGAATTTTAAACAAGAGTAAGTGTTCGATTTTGAATTTTTTTTTTTTTTTTTTAATTCTTGTTTGCTGCTCTATTTATTATGTTTATATATTGTATATAAGTGGTCGATATGATTGTTTTTTTTGTTTGTTGATGTTTATAGATTGTTTATATCTTCCGACACTTAGCTTAGTTTATATTGTTTTAGTTGGCTGAGTAAGTGTTCGATTTTTCTCGTTCTTTTTTTGTTTGCTGCTCTATTTATGGTGTTTAGATATTGCTCTTTTGCTGGTTTATGTCTTCCGACACTTATGATTTGCTTTAAGTGTTGTCATTTGCTTGTTATGTGTTGCTATTTGCTACTCTTAAGAACATGTTTTTGATGGTTAGGATTTGTAGATGTGGATTCTAAACTTGGCTTTGTTCTATGTTTAAACTTCACTAAATTTTGTGGATTTGTTTACTTGACTTGTTTATTTTTGTTTGTGTTCCGAAGATGGATGCCACCAAGTGCCATACCGCCAGGCTCCATACCCAGGAGCCACACGTTGTACAAGCGCTTTATTTTCACACGCAAACAACTACAGCCAGCAAACTCTCGATGCATTGCTGAGTGCTCCTGAAAGAGAATCTCAGCCACACCTCCACCCGAGAAAACTCAATGGAGCTTTATGGGACCATGGAGGAACTGATCAGACGTTCCTGATGAGAGGACATATATTTGGTGGCAAACTTTTGTGGTAATTAATGTTTCTATACCCTAAGTCAACAATATTATCCAACTAACTTACAAACTACTAATCTTCTCCCTTTTTGCTGCTCCTACTCCCGCAGTAAGTGATTTTCTCTAGCTACTCGATTACTTGTAAGTGATTGGTAACTCTGCAGTAACTTAAAATGTTGTTCGCAAATGCTCTTCTTTCAACTGGTGTTCTTATCTGCAGTAAGTTATATAATTTACTGGTGTTGTTATCTGCGGTAAGTGAATATGAAGTCTGCTTAACACTTATTAAGTTGTTTCTGTTAGAAAATATTGTCGATGAGGTACAACTTTTATGAGATTTCATATTTAACTTAAACGATATTATGTAGGTGGTACCATCTCACAGGGAGGATCTTCGGTACCGGGGACAAAACTACATACGTGAGCGAGGGGAGATCTCAGCTGGTGCAGTGCAAAGAATCTCTTGAACACCAAATGACTTCGTACAAGAGCAGCTGGCCACTGTGGTTGAGTTTATGAGGCAATATATGCCTGAAGGTAACGCAAACACTTTCCCTCTGCTCAGCCAACTTCTGCAACGGTGCGTCGGTCACTGGCCCAACTCAAGGCAACATCAGGGAGAACGGTGAAGAAAATCCCGAACCTGCGAGAACCTACCTATTTAGAACTCTTTCTTTTCTCTACTTAAAACTCTTTTATTTTCTTCATGCTTAAAACTCTGTTTTATTTTCTGTAATTGGAGCTTTTGGAATTTTGTTTTGCAATGATATTTGCAGGTTATTTGTGATTTCAAGCTTTTTATAAATTTTGATTTTCGTATGTAGGTCGTAAATAATTGTCACAAATACTAACACGGTGAATGCGAAGCTAACTGTTACTAATTATTCACAACTATAGCGTCTTAATCAATAACAAGTTTTCACACAAAACGATGTGTAGCTAAATGTCACCTTTATCCGACACCCATTTTGTTTCTTTTTGAAGCTAATTGTTACTGATTTTTCAGACTATATTTGTAACAAATAACTAAAGCAAATTGTCACAAACCGTAGCAATTTGCTACTTTTCCGTTAGTCACAAATTTGTAGCAAATTGTTACAATTATCTACGATGGAATATTTTGCTACTAGCAAATAATTACTAACTATTTTTGTAACAAATCAGTAACAAAAAAATGTTTGCTACACAAACAAAGTTATACCTATAAATAATTCCGTAACTATATAGAACTTTTTTACTAGTGAATACAGGTAAAAATCAAAGCCACAGAAGTATAAGAACTGTGCATCATTTTGTATGTTTCTGAAAAGTAAGTTAAGATATGTATATTGGTGTGCACATGATCCAATGTTATCGCGGTCATCCCTTTACACTTCACAGGCGCACTGTGAGAAACCCGGTTAACTGCTGAACCGGTCGCATCAAAAACAAAAGAAAGCGTATTACATACTAATCACACGCATTTATTAATTTTGGGACTATTTTTAATTTATGAAACTGTCCGTCCACCTACGATAGCCGGTCACCAGCTCAAGGTGTTTTTAATTAGCAAGAATCCCATGTGTTCATCACTCCTCACTCTCTCTTCTCTAACCCTAATTAAAAATCTCTCTCTCCCTCTCCCTCTGTTAATTCGTTTTGTTTACTTGGGTGGGTTTGGTTATGGAGAATGCTGGTGGTGGGGTGCCGTTTTACGATTTAGGGCAAACAAGGGTTTACCCACTCTTCTCTGATTTCCACCATCTATCGGCGGAGAGGTATCCGGTAGGGTTCATGGATTTACTTGGTGTTCATCGTCATTCCCTCACCCATACGCCGCTGATGCACTTCCCCACGACTACACCTAACTCTTCCTCGAGCGACGCTGTGAATGATGATCATGAAAAGAAGAGAGAGAACGAGGAGGAAGAAGAAGAAGAAGAAGATGGAGAACAACAGCATAAGACATATAAGAGGTGAGTTTATATATGCGTTTGTTTTGTTTTGCTTTCCCTCTTTCAAAGTTTATTTCTTTTCATAGAGACTTGTTCCACAATATAATTAAATTCAGAGAAAAAAAAATATATTTTTAAATGAGGCTTGCTGAACTATATAGGGATTATAGGTTTAAGATAACTAAGAGTACTAGTGAAAAGACGAAGTTGAAGGTGCCAAAAGTGTCATTCATCACGAAGAGTGAGGTTCTTAATCTAGATGATGGTTACAAATGGAGAAAATACGGTCAAAAGCCTGTCAGAAACAGCCCTTTTCCAAGGTAATAGTAAGCTTCATGCATTTCCTGTACTGTGTGTTCTTTCGGATAAATAATTAATTAACATTATATATGAGTTAAATTTACAAATTTTGATGGGTAGTTTTTTTGTTTTTCCCCTTTGCAAGGAATTATTACCGTTGCACAACAACTTGGTGTGACGTGAAGAAGAGAGTGGAGAGATCATTCAGTGATCCAAGCAATGTAATCACCACTTACGAAGGCCAACACTCTCATCCTCGTCCAGTACCCAAAGGAGACAGCCTTGGATTCAATGGCTCAGCTTCTAGAGCCCACTTTGGCCTCCCTACACTCCCTCCTCAGCTTTTAGATTACAACAACCATCAACAACAAGGGCAGTCTTCTTTTGGTGCTGAGTACATTATCAGGCAACAAAAAGGATCTGATGATGATGATCATGATTACGATCATGTAGTGAAGAAGAGTCGAACTCAGGATCTGCTGGATGGAGCTGGTTCAGTCAAAGAATATGGCCTTCTTCAAGATGTTGTTTCCTCTCATATCCTGAAGGAAGAGTGTTAGTTAATCGCTTGATGAAGTATCTAGCTGGCTAGGTTTAATTTTTCTAATTGTCGTAAAAACAAACCATATAGGGTAATGTTCGACCTGTCCTACGTATTTGATCATGATAAGTATTATGGGTTTTTTTTTGTATCAAATGAGAGAAATTGAACTTATTTAATTGATGTTTATTACTTTAACTTACAGTACCCGACTGATCAAGGATCAAAACACTGATTAAGCTTATATACTGCACCGTACCACATTTAGGTTACTTAATTATTTTCACATTTTGTGTCTACATGCATGCATGTCTTACTGATCGAGCAATTAGTAGTCACTCTAGCGGTGTCTGGATCGTCGAACTGATATCCGACCTCGAGCAATGTACAAGATTTTGAGAGCAGTAATGCTATATTAGCTAGGGTTCAGTTAAAGATAATTGATTGATTGGTCTTTTAACATATAACGTTAATTCCGGAATTATAGCAATTAATTTCTGACTACTGACTTTTGAACAGAGAAGCATAATTAGATGGTTCAAAGAGAATATTGTGTGGAAAAACAAAACTTATGTTACATAGTATATTTTAGCTATATATATATATATATATATATATATATATTCATGGATCAAACAGGAAATGGGACGGATCAGTATCTATCTAATGGAAAAAAAATTTATTCACCACATACTTGTGTATTTCATGAAAGTCAAGTGTCGCATCTGCTATTTTAAAACTTTAACGTTTTCTTTTTGGTTTTTATTTTATTCTCGTGGTTTCTTCTAAAATAGTAAAATCCAAAAAGGAAAATAAAGGAGTAAAACAAATTCAAATTCTAACCTAACCTCTAATTAATGATTTTTTACTTTTAAGAAAAGGACTATATATAACACTCTTCATATGTGTGTTTGTTAGAGATTCGTTCCGTCTTCAAGCTGTTTGGAAGCAGAGTACTGTTTGAATTGAGTCAAACCTTATAAAGACCACATGCACACACTATATGACAATTTCTATATATAGAAATTTTTGGTTTCGTCACCTTCTATTCCAAATTTCATCTCGTCGATCGTGTCACATGGTCTTTAATTTGCTACAAGCTAAGTAGAGACAGACAATGGTTCGAAAAAACCTAGAAAAGACAAGTACTTATCAAATCACTACATATCTTCTAAAAATTGTATATAGAAAAAGTTATATTGTATAAGTTGTACCACTAGAAAAGTTATATTGTATAAATCACTACATATCTTCTATAGAAAAGTTATAAATTGTATATTCTATCAAAATTTAATAGTAATTAATAAGTTTTAAATAAAAATTTGAAGATTTTAATTATAGAAAAGTTAGTTAGATTTTATTTTATTTGATACATAGCAGTTCTGGCAATTTAAACTATAGTATTAGATTTCTTAGCTATATTGTATTGTATTTTAAATACATACAGATTTTTTCCTCTTATTATAGTAATTATCTTATTCACTGAAATTTTGTTGGTCTTTATCTTTCTTACATATTTTTCCTAGTGCTTTTTTTTTGTTCTTCTACTGTTAGCATAGATATAAGGTTAAAGAAAGGATTATTAGAAAAGTTGCAATAAACAAAAATTGAATCTTGTGTTGTTATACTCAAAAGAAGAAAAAAAATGTCATACTATGTTCGTCATTGTGTCCGTCCAGGGCTGCCGGAGAACATCACAATTTCTGGTTGCTTATGTTTCGGACCCAATACGGAGAAGACCAATGAAATCTTCAACAAAATTTTCACGGAAAACTACTCGGAATCGGCTTTGAAAGAATTAAAGTCGGATCCAGAGCTAAGAGTGAATGTGATGGAAAACATCATAGCAACTTTCAATTGTGAAATCCATTATGGGATCATTAAGGAGAACATAGGTTTCGCTATATGGATGATCGGTGAATATTCATTATCGATTTCAGAGATCGAAAACGGATTATATGTTATCAGACGAAGCATTGGAGAGCTGCCTTTCCCTAATTCATGTAATGATGATGGCGATGACGACGTTCTAAAATGCAATTGGTTCGAAGAGTGTCGTCGAAGGCTAGTCATCGATGGAGATGCGAAACTCCGAATGCAAGTAGCTGTCGCACTAAGCAAACTTATCTATAAACAAAAAGACTTTATTCGTGCAAGAAAACTCAGACAAGAACGAACGGAAGCTGTTAGGATAATAGCGTCGATGCAGTTGCTGCCTAAACCGGTCAATATGGGACGTGGGACTATCGATTTTTACAGCGGGGAAATAAGGAGATGCATGATATCTATATGCCATGGAGATAAAGAGCTTAAAGGAATTTGTGAAAAAGCAAGTGGTGAGAATTTGATTAGCTTGCTTTCCAAGAAATTGCAAGAAGATCAACAAAAAGATTTGGAGGACCAAGCGTTGTATCAGTTGGTAATCATCCTCAATCATCTAGCTTCTTCGTTATTATAAACTAAATCCAAACATATATAATTGAGGCGGTTTGGTTCTGCTCATGACTATAGTCATTATTTTATTTTTGTTAATTATGCATATAGGAAGCAATCTTTTTCGGGTCGGAGAACGATGGTCAAGCATAGGAGGAGACAGTGAGAGACACTGATGTATGGATACATTTTAAGTCCACATAACGGGGGATCGGGTGGTGTGTTATTTTAAAAGTCGTTTTCCTTATCTTGAAATATACTTATATAGATATAAGACATCCTTCATGAAACATTAAATTTTAAGCTTGGAATTTTACTCGATTTTATTTTCTTTAATTAATTGTGGTCTAAGCATGCAGCGATTTATGTTTGTTTTTTTATCATTGCTCGACGGGGTAAATCGAGAAAGTAAAAGAAACAATAATTCCGAACATAAGAAAAAAATAAAAGGAACTCTAACCAAATTATTGCATATATGTAAATGTGGAATGAGGAAATAAAAATGACGAAAACCCAATTGGTGAAGGACGAGATAAATTGATACCAAAATCATTAATAAAAATATTAGGGATACAATATCCCACATTGGAAGTTGAGTAGGATCTAAGTAGTATATATAAGATATGAGCCTCTCCACTCATTGTCAATTGGTTTTGAGTTGGAAGTCCACTATCTAACATGGTATTAGAGCTCGGTCCGTACATACTCAACCCAATCCACAATCGGTCCGGCCAAATAGTTGGCTCGCCGATTCATGCCCGAACATACCGAGATTGATGCCTAAAGAAGCCATCATTTCGAGGGGACGTATTAGTGATACAATATCCCACATTGGAAGTTGAGTAGGATCTTAAGTAGTATATATAAGATATGGGTCTTTCCACTCATTGCCAATTGGTTTTGAGTTGGAAGTCCACTATCTAACAAAAAGTACCTATTAAGTAAGTAGTTTTTTGGATATACTCGTACGTATGAGTATCGTGGCTGAGTTGGTAACGCTGAACATCGTCGTCGCGGTATATATGAGATTATATATGGAGTTTGAAAGATGGTTTATGTATATCAAACGTGCTACAAATATCCGGATGTTGGTGTATGGAGTATGGTCATTGAAGATGGAAGATCCAAGTGAGAAATGGGAGAAGTTTTTTTTTCTTACAATAAAATGTATTTCTAGTATCCAATGCTGATGATGAAGAAGAAGAAAACAAAAACTGATGTGGACCGTGGAAAATCACTTTTGTTATACCTTATCAAGGGCTCTAAATGTAATACGATTTTATGTTGTTATCTCTTCTTCTTTTTTTTTTTTTTTTTTTTTTTTGTCATCTGAATTTTATTAATGAACTTAAAGAATGATACAAGTTGAAATTACAAGAGCTGGAGGACTACTGAATGTCCCTAGAGTCATTAGCCCAGACGAGGGAAGCTAAGCCCCAAAGGATTGGGGAAACTGATTAGAAACAAACGCTTAAGCAAAAATCTATGAAAGTACAAATGTTTTGGATAGAATGAAAACGTAAACACTATAATTGTACAAAGGCACGAGAGACTCCCGCAAAGCTTCTCTCGAGAACATTAAGAGTCGGAAGCACCAATTAGGCCGGATAGACCTCACACCGACGCCAAACCAGAAGCACACCGACGGAGAGGAAAACAAGAAACCAACGCAACCAAAGACACAAATACAACTACTCAAGAATCTCACCAGCCAGACGATGAGAACAAGAAACCCTAGGGACAAAGAAAAACCTTGAAATCGACTGGAGACAAACCACGCAACATAAACTGTTCTTACACGCGGACACTCGTCGACCCAGTTTCAGCCACCTACAAACATAAAACTGGTGACGTCCTCGCAAGAGAAGAACTAGAGAACTATTCTACTGCTTCGACTAAAACCTAACTCCAAAACTTCCCAAAAAAACTCAAAGAGAGGCTAATAGGTGACTCAACAACAAAATAACATCCAAATGGCTCACACCAAGAACGAACCTAGAGAAACTCACAACCACAACCACGCAAGATCTTCTTCTTCTTCAATTTTTTTCACAACTATATATATATATATATATATATATATAAAGCGACGCCGGTTATGAACAAAACGTGAAAAAATAAAAGCGACACCGTTTATGAACAAAACGTGAAAAAATAAAAGCGACGCCGTTTAGTTGAGGGTATATTCATTATTTATAGAAATTAAAGGTTCAAAAGGAAAAATAAAAAACTAAACTTTTGGAAGTTGTCAATTTCAGTTCTCAAAGGCACTGGAACCCTAATATCAAAATTTGTCTCCTTCTTTCAAAATTCAAACCTTCGACAATGCCAATAGAACTGGGTTCTGGGGAGTCCAGTGAAGCTTTGGTTTTACAGAACTGCAAGTTGAAGTCCGTGGTTCTACAGAGGTCTTAGATCTTTTCTGGTTACGCTAAAAAGCTCACTTGCATTCATTTGTTTTGAACCAATGTGTTCCTGATCTTGGCTTACATGTGCAGCCTGGCTACCATATTAAAAGGCTAGGACCATATTCCTTCTCCTGCCAAAAGCTTGGTGTTAGATTTAAGATATCTATAGCTTTGATTACACACTCTAACACTTACAAAGAGAAGATAAGAACCATACACTCAGATCAACATAGATCTAAGCAACGGTTACAGAGATCAACATTGATCTCTCTACAAACACATCGCAAATTTCAACAATAAGCATAATGAAGAAGAAGAGCTTCACGACTCTTTTAAGTTGATTTCTTAACCGCCAAGCCTCTTTCTCGTTCCAAGTATTTGCTCTCTTCTTTATCTCTGTCCACGTCATCCTCTTCTTCACTTACTTCCTTATGAAGAATCGTATCACTTGGTCAGATATTTGTGCGCGTATACTCAAAGGACAATGCCGAGACATTAATCCCTTCGTTGTTGTTATCATTAAGTGGCGATCATGGTTACAGAAATAATTCTATATCTGGCGCTGGTGGACAATTTGTATTTGATAGCCTATTTCCTGGAAATTTCTACATGCGTCCCCTTCTTAAGGTTAAATATAGAGAAACATTTTGCTCAACGGTTAATTTAGTCTTTTTGTTTTTTTTACCCATCATTTCTTTTAAAATGTGATTTATGCTAGAATCCTTTTCTCTCTTACGATTTCCACTCTATTATCAGTTTCTCTCTATTACTCTGTAAGTCGGTAATAAATGAAAAAGTTATTTGAATTTTAAATTTAGTTTCTAATTATTATTTCTTTTAACTAATTTCAACAAAATTTCACTTGTACTATATGTCGTTTTACAACAAATATTATACAAAAAACAATTTATTAGGATAAATAATTAGATACCAAAAGTTCCTTTTAATCAGAATTTATATAGTTGAAATTTTATAACTTATTAATTTTCAATTAAAAATTAAAAATTGTTATCAAATCATCCAAAATAATCATTATGTTAAAATTTTCTTTGGTAGTATTAAAGATAAAGATATATATATATATATATATATTATTAATTAATTTATTTATTTTCATAATTTTACATAAAATAGTATTGTACTTTTTGAAAGTCATTAATTAATACTGAATCCCTAATAGTATGATATATATATATACTGATTTATTAATTTATTTATTCCATAATTTCACATAAATTAATATTACTTTTTTGAAAGACATTAATTAATTCAATCCCTAATAGTTGAAAATTGATGATTAGATCACTAGATCATATTTTTATTATATACATAGCTGTTAAATTAATATAGTACTTTTTTAAAAGTCATTATTTAATGCTTAATCCCTTATAGTTGAAAACTAATGATTAGATCACAAGATCCTATTTTTTCTTAAATATATATATATATATGTTTATTTTCATAATTTCACATCATTTAATATTGTACTTTTTCAAAGTCATTAATTAACTCAATCATATCCCTAATAGTTGAAAACTGATGATTAGACCACCAGATTATATTTTTTTATTTAGTATATATATATATATATAATATATAGCTGGTTTATTTCTTTATTTACATAATTTTACATAAATTCATATTCAATAATTAATGCTCAATCTCTTATAGTTGTATATATATAAATATATATATATATATATTGATATATTGATATACAACTCTAAAATGAGAATTATCGTTGGAAAAGAATGGAAGAAGACAAAATGAATCCTCATACGATTACATCAGAGGATATTTTAGTAGAGATTCTTCAATATCATCCAATAAAACAACTTGCTAAACTCAAGGCCGTGTCAAAACAATGGAGATCACTGATCGAAACAACCTATATGTCCCACAAACGTCTCGTTAGATTGGGATTACAAACCCCGAACACAAAACTTCTTGTTGTTCATCATCAACTGTCATCAGATTCTGACTCGACAACTTTGGTTTTGAAGACTTTTTCTAGAGATCACGACAACAACGGACGAATCAGTCTTTCTTCTTCGAGTTCTTACCCTTTTCCTGATAATCCAATCAACAACGTCGAATGTCGAGGCGAAACCACCCAAATCTTAGGAACCTGCGACGGATTGGTCTTAGTTGGGATCTACGGTTTTAGTTACATTTACTTAATCAATCCAACAACGGGAGTGCATCGAACACTCTCTCCACAATTATCGCAGTGGCCCACAACTAATTATGAATTCTATAGTCGTAGAAATAGTCCAAAGGATCAGACAGTAATTTTTCAAGGAGATATGAAGTTCCATCAACGAGGTATAGTTTTTATTTGTTTTTTTTTTAATTTTATTTGATAAAACATCAATTGACGAAGTTTTGTTATGTACAAGATTTATATTCATGTAAATAATACTTAAAATGAAAAATTAGTTTACAGAGAGAGAATGTATAATAGATATATATAGAGGATATACATATTTGGCCATTTCTTTCCTTCTAACGTGTGTACATATTTTTGTTCATTTTGAAGTTAAAGTACTGGCCCTAATGCCACTTTCCGTTGGATTAGGAAAAGACATTACTACAAAATCATACAAGGTCTTTTTGATGTACTCGAAAAAAGACAATATACGTGGAATTCGATGTTTTAACCGCCGTTTCAATGTTAAAGTTATATCCCTTGATAATGGCGAGCAAAGAGACGCCGGTTGGTACGATTTAGATGGCTACAATGTTTGCTATGAGCAAACACCCGTCTACGCAAACGGATCACTCTTCTGGTTGACATTATCTAATTTTTATTGTTTTACTTGTAATTGTAAAACACTTTCAGAATTACCTTTGCATCTGTTAGCTATTGATCTACACACTGAACAATTTCGATGGGTATCATTACCGAAATGTTACACCCGTTACTCTCGTGGTGTGCAAATGTGGAGCCTAAATGAACGTTTGTGCTTATCAGATGTGCTAAACATACAATGTCCTTCGGAGTTAGACGTTTGGAGTTTACAACAAGAAGATTCTTCTACTCAAAATTGGGAAAAATATATTCTTTTAATATTTTGGATATCAGTAGATTAGATGCAAGATGTTGGATGCTTGGTCTCAGAGCTGCTTACTTTAGAAGGATTGAAAAGAGCCAAGATCAAGTGTCGTCTGATATTCTAAGAGCGGCGATTTGGTATTTGCCGACTATGATTTCTCCGTCAAGTTTGCTGTATTGATGTTGTTTCTACCTTCTCTTGATTTATATATCAAAAGATTTTGAGTTTTTTGACATTAATTACAAGTACAAGTTGAAAGAAAAGTTGTTGATTTACTTGGAAGAGGAAAAAAAATGTTTGTTTGACAAAAAAAAGTATATTGTAATTTCTATTTATAATTGGAATTTTTTGATATTTAAAGTAAGAGATGATCGAAAGCAATATAATTGCTCATGATGAGTATTGACATTTTCTCCACGTACCTTGAATTTTTCTACCCTATATATTTCTTCCCGCATAAAAAAAAAAAAAAAAACATTTTCTCTACACACAAAAGAGAGGAAGAAACAAAATCAGAGTTAACTCGAACTTTCAAAAATGTATACCCCTCAAAACAACATAAAAAATCTAACAAAATAATATGGTTTCAAATGGTTGGTCCATACACTCCATACTATATAGTGTGTACTAACATTTTAGTATGGAGTAGAATGCAGTGTAATATAGAGTAAACAGTGATATGTATAACACCGTACAATAGTATGCATAGCACCATACCATTATAAATGGTAAACATCGGATCATAATATGGAGCGGGGTGTACAAAAAAATAAAAACATTTTTAATAATACTTTTAATCATAATTAACTAATAACTATTACAAAATGTTTTAAAAAATTACAAATCAAAATTTATTATTTTGATTATCCCATAACATATTAGCAATATTTTCTCGTTTGTTTGCCATATATGGTCTATCTTTTCTCTCGACCTCATCTTGTTATTTGAGTCATTTTGCTCGTTTTCTGTATGCACTTCTGAAGAAACTTCAAAGAAATCTGCATTCGAAAAATTTGAAACTCTAACAAAATTGTGGAGTCCCATCGTGGCAATAATTACTCTCTTTTGCACCTCTAAACCATATCTAGGATCATCCCTAAGAATCCTGCACTTCTTCTTCCATACTCCAAAAATTCGTTCTATAATAGAACGTAAAGATGCATGAGATCTATTAAATAACTCTTCTTTGTTCACTGGCGGAGGACCGTTGTTAAACTGTGACAAGTGGTGATGAGATCATGGCTAGCTCAACGAAAGAACATGGACCTGAGAAGAAGTTTGTAGCAGAGGAGCAGCTTGTACCGGCAGAAGCATCGGAGGAGCAGCTTGTACCGGCAGAAGCATCGGATGAAGCGTTGATCGTACCGGCGGGTCCTCTAATGAGGTCAAGATCCAAGAGGTTCAACCAAGCCATCAATGTACTACTTAGGGAGCTGGACAAGAACCAAGAAGACGTGGTTCAAACCACTTTGACGATGATCACAACTCAAGGTTCTCGGTAAAAGTGTTGTGCACTCTTTTTCCTTTGTCAAGTTTTGTCCGATTGGGTTTTCTTGACAAGGTTTTTAATGAGGCCTAATTAGCACTTTCAAGCCCTCTTTGCCAGCCCAAGTCATGGTCCAAGGCCCACTACAAAGCCTTGGCCCATTTTCTATCTTTTTTGCATTTAATGTTTTTGTAATATCCAAGACACTTTGCATGAGTGTGGGCTTGTGCATGTCCTTGCATGAGCTCGACCTTGTGCATGCTTTTCTTCTCTCTCCTCTTCTCTTTCATCCTCCCTCTTCTATATAAACTCCATGTAGTTCTAATTTTCTACTCATCAAACATTTCAATCAAAAACTTCTTTTCTGCTTGTTTGATCTGAGTGTGTAATATCTTCTCAACTTGTTTATTTCTTAGTGAGTCATATCTAAGATATATTCAAGTCTGTAGT
Organism: Camelina hispida; assembly: GCA_023657505.1. Lineage (NCBI taxonomy): Eukaryota > Viridiplantae > Streptophyta > Magnoliopsida > Brassicales > Brassicaceae > Camelina > Camelina hispida. The sequence continues at coordinate 42,972,445 of CP094634.1, read as the reverse complement.
CTAAGAGATTTTCATCTCTATTGGAAGTACAATTCATTCCCCCTTCAAATCTGCTGCATTCATCCCCTTCACCTTCACCACCGTTCATCTATCCATTCCGCTGCTTCATCCATTCATTCTTCATCATCATTTCGTCCATTCCACTTCAAGACCTTGCAAAGTGTCTTGGGCGTAGATCCTCATCCAGGAGTCTATCAGTGGTATCTCACAACCCGATTTTGTGATGATCTGTAGAGAGTTAAGAAACCTTGCTTATTTGGATATCCTGAATCCACCACATAATATTTATCTCCAAGAGGCAATAGAAATTCAGGATCACCATCTTGAGCGAGTGAGAGTACTCTTGTGTCGTGACATGAACCGGGTGCTCTGTTCAAATCATATAGCATATTCATATCACATATTGCCATCACGTTTTTACCCAACTTTTACTGTTGGTATGGAGGTTTTAAGGAGTAAACAGAAAAAATCAGACCAGTACGCAGTTTATTTTTCAGTTGCAGACTAGTATGGAGCTTTACAGTATGGAGAAGTGCATAATAGTCTGGAATGGTGAATGGCCAATTAACTGCAGACTGATATGATTTTAGTCCGGTCCGGAGCGTACTGGACAACCATTTACAACCTATGTGTAATTAAGGACACAGTGCGTAAGACGGATAAAATTAAAGCCAAAGATTCCCAAGGCTAAGAATTATAACTAAGCATCATTTTGTGAGAGTTAATTCGTTTTGTTTACTTTAGCATCTCCAACTCATCTCTATATTTATTTCTATAAATGGAGAAAAATATAGCAACCTCTATTTTAGAGGCAAATTTGCTCCAACTCACTTTTATTCTCATTTTCTAAAATAGAGATTGATATATTTTTCGTTATTTATAGAGTGAAAAGTATAATTTCTCTTTATATAGAGAAATAAATAGCAAACTCTATTTTATAGGTGGATTGGAATAAAACTCACATATATTATAGAGTTTCTCTATTATAAAAATAGAGAAATCTATTGTAGATGGTCTTTTATCTTTAAAGTGAATTTTATTTGAAACTTGCAGAACTCAGATACTCCTTTAATCCATTTAAGTTTTAGAGAAACGTTTTTCTCAACGGTTAATTTAGGCTCTCTTTTTTTTTCCAACCCATTTCATTTTTTTTTAAATGTGATTTATGCTAGAATTTTATTAAACATTTTTTAAGCCATTTCATATATTTTTAAATGTGATTTGTGCTAGAATTTTTTTCTCTTTTAAAATATACACTCTGTTATCAGATTTTTTTTCTATTACTCTGTAAGTCAGTAACAAATTCAAAGAAAATTTTATTTAAATTTTAAATTTAGTTTCTAATTATTATTTCTATTAACTAATTTCAATAAAATTTCACTTGTACTATATGGCGTTTCTTATTTAGTTCGACAAATATTATACCAAAAATAATTTATTAGGATAAATAATTAGATACCAAAAGTTCTTTTTAATCAGAATTTATGTAGTTGAAATTTTATAACGTATTAACTTTTAATTAAAAATTGTTATCAATTCATCCAAAATAATCATTATGTTAAAATTTTCTTTGGTAGTATTAAAGATAAAATATATATATATATATATATATATTAATTTATTAATTTCATAATTTTACATAAAATAGTATAGTACTTTTTTCAAAGTCATTAATTAATACTGAATCCCTAATAGTTGAAAACTAGATCATATATATATATACTGATTTATTAATATATTTATTTCATAATTTCACATAAATTAATATTAATTTTTTAATGACATTAATTAACTCAATACCTAATAGTTGAAAATTGATGATTAGATCACTAGATCATATTTTTATTATATACATAGCTGATTTTTTTTTCATAATTTTACATAAATTGATATTGTACCTTTTTCAAAAAGTCAATAATTAATGCTCAATCCCTTATAGTTGAAAACTGATAATTAGATCACTAGATAATATTTTTATCTTTAGTATATATATATATAATATATAGCTGATTATTTCTTTATATACATAATTTTACATAAATTCATATTCAATAATTAATGCTCAATCTCTTATAGTTGAAAACTGATGATATATATATATATATATATATATATATATATATTTTGATATACAACTCTAAAATGAGAATTATCGTTGGAAAAGAATGGAAGAAGACAAAATGAATCCTCAAACGATCACATCAGATGATATTTTAGCAGAGATCCTTCAATATCTTCCAATGAAACAACTTGCTAAACTCAAAGCCGTGTCGAAACAATGGAGATCGGTGATCGAAACAACCTATTTCTCCAACGAACGTCTCGTTAGATTGGGATTACAAACCCCGAACACGAAACTTCTTGTTGTTCATCATCAACTGTCATCAGATTCTGACTCGACAACTTTGCTTTTGAAGACTTTTTCTAGAGATCACGACAACAACGGACGAATCAGTCTTTCTTCTTCGAGTTCTTACCCTTTTCCTGATAATCCAATCAACAACGTCGAATGTCGAGGCGAAACCACCCAAATCTTAGGAACCTGCGACGGATTGGTCTTAGTTGGGATCTACGGTTTAAAGTACATTTACTTAATCAATCCAACAACGGGAGTGCATCGAACACTCTCTCCACAATTATCGCAGTGGCCCACAAATAATTATGAATTCCATACTCGTACGAATAGTCCAACGGTTAGAATGGATCGGACAGTTTTTCAAGGAGATATGAAGTTCTATCACCATGGTACGTCGTTCTTTTTGTTCAATAATTAATTGATTATTATAGATTTGGATCTGATCATCACTATATAGTATCTGCATATATGTATAATATATGTAATGTTAAAGATGCACGATGGAGTTAAATATTAATATACTATATCATGCATGAGAACAGAATAACATATATATATATATATATATATGATAACATATATGATTGACGTTATTGAATCTCCACGGGCACAATTAATTAAGTAAATTGACAAAGCTTTTATTTTTGGGATAAAAGATCAATTGACGAAGTTTTGTTATGTACAAGATTTATATTCATGTACATAACATAAAAGATATATATATATATATAGAGAGAGAGAGAGGATATACATTTTGACCATTCCTTTCCTTCTAACGTGTGTACATATTTTTGTTCATTTTGAAGTTAAATTATTGGCCCTAATGCCACTCTCCGTTGGATTTGGAAAAGACATTATTACGAAATCATACAAGGTCATTTTGATGTACTCGGAAAAAAACCATAATCGTGGAATTGGATGTTTTAATCACTGTTTCAATGTTAAAGTTATATCCCTTGATAATGGCGAGCAAAGAGACGCCGGTTGGTACAGTTCAGATGACTACAATATCTGTTATGAACAAACACCCGTCTACGCAAACGGATCACTCTTCTGGTTTACATTATATTGTTATACTTGGAAAGATAAAACACTTTCAGAATTACCTTCGCATCTGTTAGCTATTGATCTACACACTGAACAATTTCGATGGGTATCACTACCGAAATGTTACACCTATTACTCTTGTGGTGTGCAAATGTGGAGCCTAAATGAACGTTTGTGCTTATCAAATGTGCTAAACATACAATGTTCTTCGGAGTTAGACGTTTGGAGTTTACAAAAAGAAGATTCTTCTACTCAAAATTGGGAAAAATTATTTTCTTTTAATATTTTGGATATCAGTAGATTAGATGCAAGATGTTGGATGCTTGGTCTAAGAGCTGCTTACTTTAGAAGGATTGAAAATGGCCAAGATCAACTGTCGTCTGATATTCTAAGAACAGCTATTTGGTATTCGCCGACTATGATTTCTCCCTAAAGTTTGCTGCATTGATGTTGTTTCTACCTTCTCTTGATTTAATATATCAAAAGCTTTTGTGTTTTTGACATTAATTACAAGTACAAGTTGAAAGAAAAGTTGTTGATTTACTTGGAAAGAGGAAAAAAAACAAATGTTTGCTTAGCAAAAAAGTATATTGTAAGTTCTATTTATAATTGGAATTAATTATGTGATATTTTTAAAATGTACAGTATGTTTCTTATTTTATTTTATTTTTTTACGAGGTATGATTGAAAGCAAATTATAATTGCTCATGGTCCGTATTGGCATTTTCTCTATGTACATAGCCTTTAATTTTTCTACCCTATATATTTCTTTCAGCTTAGATTAAAAAAAAAAAAAAAAAACCATTTTCTCGACGTTCCTAACAAATTAGAGGACGAACAAGGTTTAACGACTACACAAAAAGAGAGGAAAGAAAAACTCTCAATTAAGAGTTAATTCGAATTTTTAATAACGTAATATAAATAGTATCATATCACTCTTGACCTGAAGAAGTTAAATAAAAATAGTAATAATGCATCCCACACAATATGTAAACCCCTCAAAATAAAATAAAAAATCTAACAAAATACGTAATACAGATAAAAATTAAAGCCACAGAAGTATAAGAACTGGGCATCATTTTGTATGTTTCTGAAAAGTAAGTTAAGATATGTATATTGGTGTGCACATGATCCAATGTTCGCGGTCATCCCTTTACACTTCACAGTTCACAGGCGCACTGTGAGAAACCCGGTTAACTGCTGAACCGGTCGCATATAAAACAAACGAAAGCGTATTATTACATACTAATTAATCGTGTCCAAACCACACGCATTTATAAATTGGGACTGTTTTTAATATATAACACTGTCCGTCCACCTACGATAGCCGGTCACCAGTTCAAGGTATTTTAATTAGCAAGAATCCCATGTGTTCATCACTCCTCACTCTCTTTCTCACTAACCCTAATTAAAAATCTCTCTCTCTCCCTCTCCCTCTGTTGAATTCGTTTTGTTTACTTGGGTGGGTTTGGTTATGGAGAATGCTGGTGGTGGGGTGCCGTTTTACGATTTAGGGCAAACAAGGGTTTACTCTTCTCTGATTTCCACCATCTATCGGCGGAGAGGTGTCCGGTAGGGTTCATGGATTTACTTGGTGTTCATCGTCATTCCCTCACCCATACGCCGCTGATGCACTTCCCCACGACTACACCTAACTCTTCCTCGAGCGACGCTGTGAATGATGATCATGAAAAGAAGAGAGAGAACGAGGAGGAAGAAGAAGAAGAAGAAGATGGAGAACAACAGCATAAGACATATAAGAGGTGAGTTTATATATGCGTTTGTTTTGTTTTGCTTTCCCTCTTTCAAAGTTTATTTCTTTTCATAGAGACTTGTTCCACAATATAATTAAATTCAGAGAAAAAAAAAATATATTTTTAAATGAGGCTTGCTGAACTATATAGGGATTATAGGTTTAAGATAACTAAGAGTACTAGTGAAAAGACGAAGTTGAAGGTGCCAAAAGTGTCATTCATCACGAAGAGTGAGGTTCTTAATCTAGATGATGGTTACAAATGGAGAAAATACGGTCAAAAGCCTGTCAGAAACAGCCCTTTTCCAAGGTAATAGTAAGCTTCATGCATTTCCTGTACTGTGTGTTCTTTCGGATAAATAATTAATTAACATTATATATGAGTTAAATTTACAAATTTTGATGGGTAGTTTTTTTGTTTTTCCCCTTTGCAAGGAATTATTACCGTTGCACAACAACTTGGTGTGACGTGAAGAAGAGAGTGGAGAGATCATTCAGTGATCCAAGCAATGTAATCACCACTTACGAAGGCCAACACTCTCATCCTCGTCCAGTACCCAAAGGAGACAGCCTTGGATTCAATGGCTCAGCTTCTAGAGCCCACTTTGGCCTCCCTACACTCCCTCCTCAGCTTTTAGATTACAACAACCATCAACAACAAGGGCAGTCTTCTTTTGGTGCTGAGTACATTATCAGGCAACAAAAAGGATCTGATGATGATGATCATGATTACGATCATGTAGTGAAGAAGAGTCGAACTCAGGATCTGCTGGATGGAGCTGGTTCAGTCAAAGAATATGGCCTTCTTCAAGATGTTGTTTCCTCTCATATCCTGAAGGAAGAGTGTTAGTTAATCGCTTGATGAAGTATCTAGCTGGCTAGGTTTAATTTTTCTAATTGTCGTAAAAACAAACCATATAGGGTAATGTTCGACCTGTCCTACGTATTTGATCATGATAAGTATTATGGGTTTTTTTTTGTATCAAATGAGAGAAATTGAACTTATTTAATTGATGTTTATTACTTTAACTTACAGTACCCGACTGATCAAGGATCAAAACACTGATTAAGCTTATATACTGCACCGTACCACATTTAGGTTACTTAATTATTTTCACATTTTGTGTCTACATGCATGCATGTCTTACTGATCGAGCAATTAGTAGTCACTCTAGCGGTGTCTGGATCGTCGAACTGATATCCGACCTCGAGCAATGTACAAGATTTTGAGAGCAGTAATGCTATATTAGCTAGGGTTCAGTTAAAGATAATTGATTGATTGGTCTTTTAACATATAACGTTAATTCCGGAATTATAGCAATTAATTTCTGACTACTGACTTTTGAACAGAGAAGCATAGTTAGATGGTTCAAAGAGAATATTGTGTGGAAAAACAAAACTTATGTTACATAGTATATTTTAGCTTATATATATATATATATATATATATATATATTCATGGATCAAACAGGAAATGGGACGGATCAGTATCTATCTAATGGAAAAAAAATTTATTCACCACATACTTGTGTATTTCATGAAAGTCAAGTGTCGCATCTGCTATTTTAAAACTTTAACGTTTTCTTTTTGGTTTTTATTTTATTCACTAAAATTTTGTTGGTCTTTTATCTTTCTTATATCATATCTTTCCTAGTGCTTTTTTTGTTCTTCTACTGTTAGCATATATATATAAGAGACAGATATATAAGGTTATAGAAGGATTATTAAAAAAGTTGCAATAAACAAAAATTGAATCTTGTTGTCGTACTCAAAATAAAATGTCATACTATGTTCGTCATTGTGTCCGTCCAGGGCTGCCGGAGAACATCACAATTTCTGGTTGCTTATGTTTCGGACCCAATACGGAGAAGACCAATGAAATCTTCAACAAAATTTTCATGGAAAACTACTCGGAGTTGGCTTTGAAAGAATTAAAGTCAGATCCAGAGCTAAGAGTGAATGTGATGGAAAACATCATAGCAACTTTCAATTGTGAAATCCATTATGGGATCATTAAGGAGAACATAGGTTTCGCTATATGGATGATCGGTGAATATTCATTATCGATTTCAGAGATCGAAAACGGATTATATGTTATCAGACGAAGCATTGGAGAGCTGCCTTTCCCTAATTCATGTAATGATGATGGCGATGACGACGTTCTAAAATGCAATTGGTTCGAAGAGTGTCGTCGAAGGCTAGTCATCGATGGAGATGCGAAACTCCGAATGCAAGTAGCTGTCGCACTAAGCAAACTTATCTATAAACAAAAAGACTTTATTCGTGCAAGAAAACTCAGACAAGAACGAACGGAAGCTGTTAGGATAATAGCGTCGATGCAGTTGCTGCCTAAACCGGTCAATATGGGACGTGGGACTATCGATTTTTACAGCGGGGAAATAAGGAGATGCATGATATCTATATGCCATGGAGATAAAGAGCTTAAAGGAATTTGTGAAAAAGCAAGTGGTGAGAATTTGATTAGCTTGCTTTCCAAGAAATTGCAAGAAGATCAACAAAAAGATTTGGAGGACCAAGCGTTGTATCAGTTGGTAATCATCCTCAATCATCTAGCTTCTTCGTTATTATCAACTAAATCCAAACATATATAATTGAGGCGGTTTGGTTCTGCTCATGACTATAGTCATTATTTTATTTTTGTTAATTATGCATATAGGAAGCAATCTTTTTCGGGTCGGAGAACGATGGTCAAGCATAGGAGGAGACAGTGAGAGACACTGATGTATGGATACATTTTAAGTCCACATAACGGGGGATCGGGTGGTGTGTTATTTTAAAAGTCGTTTTCCTTATCTTGAAATATACTTATATAGATATAAGACATCCTTCATGAAACATTAAATTTTAAGCTTGGAATTTTACTCGATTTTATTTTCTTTAATTAATTGTGGTCTAAGCATGCAGCGATTTATGTTTGTTTTTTTATCATTGCTCGACGGGGTAAATCGAGAAAGTAAAAGAAACAATAATTCCGAACATAAGAAAAAAATAAAAGGAACTCTAACCAAATTATTGTATATATATGTAAATGTGGAATGAGGAAATAAAAATGACGAAAACCCAATCGGTGAAGGACGAGATAAATTGATACCAAAATCATTAATAAAAATATTAAGGATACAATATCTGACATTGGAAGTTGAGTAGGATCTAAATAGTATATATAAGATATAGGCATCTCCACTCATTGTCAATTGGTTTTGACTTGGAAGCCCACTATCTAACATGGTAGTAGAGCCTGGTCTGTACATACTCAACCCAATCCACAATCGGTCCGGCCCAATAGTTGGCTCGCCGATTCATGCCCGAACATACCGAGATTGATGTCTAAAGAAGCCATCATCTCGAGGGGGCGTATTAGTGATACAATATCCCACATTGGAAGTTGAGTATGATCTTAAGTAGTATATATAAGATATGGATCTCTCCACTCATTGCCAATTGGTTTTGAGTTGGAAGTCTACTATCTAACAAAAAGTACCTATTAAGTAAGTAGTTTTTTGGATATACTCGTACGTATGAGTATCGTGGCTGAGTTGGTAACGCTGAAATCGTCGTCGTGGTATATATGAGATTATATATGGAGTTTGAAAGATGGTTTATGTATATCAAACGTGCTACAAATATCCGGATGTTGGTGTATGGAGTATGGTCATTGAAGATGGAAGATCCAAGTGAGAAATGGGAGAAGTTTTTTTTCTTTCAATAAAATGTATTTCTAGTATCCAATGCTGATGATGAAGAAGAAGAAAACAAAAACTGATGTGAACCGTGGAAAATCACTTTTGTTATACCTTATCAAGGGCTCTATATGTAATACGGTTTTATGTTGTTATCTCTTCTTCTTCTTCTTCTTTTTTTTTTTTTTTTGTCATCTGAATTTTATTAATGAACCTAAAGAAGTATACAAGTTGAAATTACAAGAGCTGGAGGACTACTGAATGTCCCTAGAGTCATTTGCCCAAACGAAGGAAGCTAAGCCCCAAAGGATTGGGAAAACTGACTAGAAACAAACGCTTAAGCAAAAATCTATGGAAGTACAAATGTTTTGGATAGAATGAAAACCTAAACACTATAATTGTACAAAGGCACGAGAGACTCCCGCAAAGCTTCTCTCGAGAACATTAAGAGTCGGAAGCACCAATAAAGCCGGATAGACCTCACACCGACACCAAACCAGAAGCACACCGACGGAGAGGAAAACAAGAAACCAACGCAACCAAAGACACAAATACAACTACTCAAGAACCCACTACAAGAAATTTGACTATTGATAGCATAAAAGGATAGCGTTTTTGATGTTTATGCTATCTTTGAGTGAACCGTATATTAAAGATAGCGTTTGGTTATTTGTAAACGCTATCTATGGTTAACAGCGGGAATTAAAATTTGACGCGGGCCAAAATTTGGTTCCTAAAAATTTGTAAACGCTATTGAAATTAAAAGGGGGAAAAATTCGTCATTTCCTAAGGCAAAAAAAATAGATCTAAGGCAAAAAGGGTTTTCATTTTTCTCTCTTTCTTGATTTTTCCTCTCAATCGACTTCTCAGTCTCTCAAACTCTCAAACTCTCAAACTCTCAAACTCTCAATCGACTTCTCGACTTTTCCTCTCAATCGATTTCTCTGGCTCTCAATCGATTTCTCAGTTTCTATTTCTCTCTTCCTCAACTCGGTTTCTCTTTCTCGATTTCTCTGGCTCTCAATTGATTTCTCAGTCTCTAGCTATTTCTCTCTTCCTGAACTTGGTTTCTCTCTCTCTCGCAACTCGATTTCTCTGTCTCGGAACTCCATCTCTCTCTCTCTCAACTCGATTTCACGGTGGAAACCCTAATCAAGGAGTACACTCGATTCTCACACTCAGATTAGCCGGGTGGGTAATTTTATCTTTGCTTGTTCTCTGATTTGTTGATTTTTTGATAGGGTCTTGGTTGACGATGAGTTCACTCTGATTCTCACACTCGATTCTCTGGTTTTAAATTTGAGTGTATGTGGAGCTGAGTTACGGTCTTGTTGGACGATGGATAAGTCATGGGTTTGGCTACCAAGGTATGACATTATTTCCGGTTTTTTTCATTGCACAGAAGTCTTGTTTTCATAGAAAGCTTCAGAAAATTTTAGAAGAGTATTTCAGAAATACAGTGTTTTAGCTTTTCTATGTATATGTTTGGTCTTGAAATTCATTTTTAACAGAGATATGCTATTGAACTTTTTAATGTTTGTTGCTTACAGGGCTAGCCTTGAGTATGGGATAGGAGCTAGAAATTTTGTGAATGCAGCAACAACAAGTTTGGGTAATCCTAGTTCTATGCTATGTCCCTGCACACATTGCCGGAATTTGTCTCATCAAGGAACAGATACTATGTTTGATCATCTAGTGATTAGGGGAATGGATGAGAAATACAAGAGGAATTCGTGTTGGAGCATTCATGGTGATAAGAAAATTGCTCAGCCAGATGAAGATCCAAGCTCTGAGTTTGAAGCTTATGATTTGATTAGAACAGCCTTCTTTGATAGTGATTCAAAGCCCAGTAGCCATAGTGAAGATCAGAATGATGATGTTGATAGTGTAGAAGAATCTGAGTTTAGAAAGACGCTACAAGATGCGGAAACTCCTTTGTATTCAATCTGTCCCAACTACACCAAGATATCTGCAATCATGGGGCTTTACAGGATTAAAGTGAAGAGCGGTATGTCGGAGAACTTTTTTGATCAGTTGCTCAAAATGGTTCATGAAATGCTTCCTAAGGACAATGTGTTACCGAGATCAACAGATGAGATGAAGAAGTTTCTGAAAATTTTTGGGTTTGGATATGACAAGATACATGCATGCAAGAACGATTGTATCCTATACAGGAAGCAATATGCAGATATTGAAACCTGTCCAAGATGTGGTATCTCTAGATGGGACAGGGATATGAATACCGGTGAAGAGAATAAGGGGATTCCAGCAAAGGTTCTAAGGTATTTTCCAATTAAAGATAAATTTAGGAGGATGTTTAGATCCAAAAGAATGGCTGAAGACTTGAGGTGGCATTTTAATAATGCAAGTACAGATGGTACAATGAAGCATCCAGTTGATTCATTAACTTGGGCCAATGCGAATGATAAATGGCCTGAGTTTGCTGCTGAACCAAGAAACCTCCGCCTAGGCCTTTCCACTGATGGGATGAATCCTTTTGCCATCCAGAATACGAAGTATAGCACATGGCCAGTATTATTAGTGAACTACAACATGCATCCGACATTGTGTATGAAGGCTGAGAACATGATGCTCACTCTTTTGATCCCTGGGCCAACTGCACCGAGCAATAACATTGATGTTTACCTAGCTCCATTGATAGATGATCTGAAGGATTTGTGGCATGAAGGTATTTTAGTTTATGACTCTTTCATGAAGGAGAATTTCACACTTAGAGCAATGTTGATGTGGAGTATAACTGATTATCCAGCATTAGGATCATTGTCAGGATGTAAAGTCAAAGGGATACAGGCATGTATTGTTTGTGGAAAGGATACGCCTTCTAGATGGTTAAAATTTAGCCGTAAGCATGTGTATTTGGGCAACAGAAAGAGGCTCAGACCTGATCATCCGTACAGAAGAAGAAAGAAATGGTTTGATAATACAGTAGAGAAAGGAAGTGCAAGAAGAGTTAAAACTGGAGTAGAAATCTGTGAGATGCTTAAGGATTTCAGAAATGATTTTGGTAAATGTATAGAGAAAAAGGGAAAAGGAAAAGAAAAGGTATAAGTGAAGATGCGGAACCATCGAATGATGAATCTGATGAAGACGATGGTAGATGGAGGTGGAAGAAAAGGTTCATCCTGTTTGAGTTACCTTACTGGAAGGTATATAGATTCAAATTTCAATATAAAGTTACATATCATATATATATTGAACTAATTCTTCTTCTTTTGTGGTAGGATATGCCGGTTCGTCACAATATTGATGTAATGCATGTGGAGAAGAATGTTTCTGATGCTATGTTGGCTATGTTGATGCAATCTGTTAAGTCAAAAGATGGGGTGAAAGCAAGGAAAGATCTCGCAGACATGGGAATTAGACAGAAGTTACACACACAGGAAAAAGGGAAGAGGACTTATTTGCCTCCAGCTGCTTATTGGTTGTCCAAGTCTGAAAAACTGAATTTTGCAAGCGGTTAAGTTCATTCAGAGGGCCTGATGGTTATTTTGCAAATATATCCAACTGTGTTTCAGTGGATCCTCCTATGATTGGTGGATTGAAGTCACATGATCATCATGTGCTTCTTCAGAATCTCTTACCAGTAGCTTTGCTGATATTCCAATTGGTCCTAATGTCTCGTTGTCATTGTTAGGTCTGTACTAGTAGAAAATGCTTCTCTCTGGAGGCCAACTAAAACTGTTGGATCACTTACCCAAGCTGTGGGAGTCAAAATAGCATGTCCAGCTAATAAAATCAAGATGGTTGATTACCAAACTTCTGATTCATCGGTAAAATTTTGAGTTTGGTTGATTTTTATGAAACTGTATTATTATCATTCCCTGTTCTGATATATATTTGTTTATGACTGACTTAGGTACATGACATGGTCATCATCTACGATTGTAATGTGGAGGAGGATGAGATAGTTGCTGAGGGTCATATATGGTCTACTGATCCAAACGAAGTGATCACTGATATTCGTATTGGTTCAAATGCTGCAGTGGTGAAGGTTGATAAGGTGGTTAAGAAAGATGCTTATCTGTGGAGACCAACTACTGAAAATTACTTGATGGAGCATGTACTTCAAGATTATATTGCCTGGCCAATTAACAAGATCAATACTCAACCTTCACCACAAGCATCACCAAAAGCATCATCACCTAAGGTATAATTACCAGTGACTGAATTTTAAGTTAGTCAAATGTTATATAATGATCTTGAGTTGATCTTTAATTTTGTTCTGAGTGGTAGAGTATAAGCTGCAGCGTCGCTAACAGCTCAACAAATGGAAAGAAGACTTGCATGTTGTTAGATTGTGAAAACTCAGGAGAGATCGTTGCAGAAGGTATAGTCATGTCAGCCAATCCGGAAGACACAGTCCACTGTAAACCCTTAGGACCTAATGCTAGCAAGGTATGGGTTAAAATTATAAAGATTGGAACAGCCAAAGTATGGAGACCAAGTGCGGAAGTGGAATGTGTTGCTGATGCTTTAGGTACAACAGTGGCATGGCCTACTGATAAGATTGTAGGGTCTTGAGTTCAACACAGTTGTGTTAGAAACAAACTAGGGCCTTAGCTTGGAACTTGAACAATTGTGTGGTGTTTATGTTTGGCTAACTAGTTTATAAGTTTATTGAACTATTGTGTGAATTATGTTGGTTAGTTGGATTGAAAACCTAATGTTATTTTATAAAAGTTTTCTTCTTCACTTCATTTTGTCGTAAATCAGGAATCCAAACAAATAGCATAAAACGAATGCTACAAAAAGCAATATAAAAATGTAAATAGTCTAAAAATAACGAAATATAGTCGCTATTGTATACACTTAAATATGGCGGTTATAAAAACGTTATAGTTTTTGTCAACATTCAATAGCTCGGTAAAAACGTTATTGTTTATCAACATTCAATAGCGCGCTGAAAATGTTATTGTATATCAACATTCAATAGCACGATAAAAACGTTATCTAAAGTGTCAGACTTTTTATCGCGGGCGATGACATAGCGTTTACCAAACCGCTATCATATGATACGGTAGCGTTTTTCAGGCGCTATCAATAGTCAAATTTCTTGTAGTGACCTCACCGGCTAGACGATGAGAACAAGAAACCCTAGGGACAAAGAAAAACCTTGAAATCGACTGGAGACAAACCACGCAACACCAACTGTTCTTACACGCGGACACTCGTGGACCCAGTTTCAGCCACCTACAGACATAAAACTGGTGACGTCCTCGCAAGAGAAGAACTAGAGAACTATTCTACTGCTTCGACTAAAACCTAACTCCAAAACTTCCCAAAAGAAATCAAAGAGAGGCTAATAGGTGACTCAGCAACAAAATAACATCCAAATGGCTCACACCAAGAACGAACCCAGAGAAACTCACAACCACGCAAGATCTTCTTCAATCCTTTTCAACTATATATATATATATATAAAGCGACGCCGTTTATGAACAAAACGTGAAAAAATAAAAGCGACGCCGTTTAGTTGAGGGTATATTCATTATTTATAGAAAGTAAAGGTTCAAAAGGAAAAATAAAAAACTAAACTTTTGGAAGTTGTCAATTTCAGTTCTCAAAGGCACTGGAACCCTAATATCAAAATTTGTCTCCTTCTTTCAAAATTCAAACCTTCGACAATGCCAATAGAACTGGGTTCTGGGGAGTCCAGTGAAGCTTTGGTTTTACAGATCTGCAAGTTGAAGTCCGCGGTTCTACAGAGATCTTAGATCTTTTCTGGTTACGCTAAAAATCTCACTTTCATTCATTTGTTTTGAACCAATGTGTTCCTGATCTTGGCTTACATGTGCAGCCTGGCTACCATATTAAAAGGCTAGGACCATATTCCTTTTCCTGCCAAAAGCTTGGTCAGATCTCTGTGCGCGTATACTTAAAGGACAATGCCGAGGCATTAATCCCTTCGTTGTTGTTATCATTAAGTGGCGATCATGGTCACAGAAATAATTCTATATGTGGCGCTGGTGGACAATTTGTATTTGATAGCCTATTCCCTGGAAATTTCTACTTGCGTCCCCTTCTTAAGATTATATATAGAGAAACATTTTGCTCAACGGTTAATTTAGTCTTTTTGTTTTTTTTTACCCATTTCATTTCTTGTAAAATGTGATTTGTGCTAGAATCCTTTTCTCTCTTACGTACGATTTCCACTCTGTTATCAGTTTCTCTCTATTACTATATGTCGTTTACAACAAATATTATACCAAAAACAATTTATTAGGATAAATAATTAGATACCAAAAGTTCCTTTTAAACAGAATTTATATAGTTGAAATTTTATAACTTATTAATTTTCAATTAAAAATTGTTATTAAATCATCCAAAATAATCATTATGTTAAAATTTTCTTTGGTGGTATTAAAGATAAAGATATATATATGTATATTAATTAATTTATTTATTTTCATAATTTTACATAAAATAGTATTGTACTTTTTTGAAAGTCATTAATTAATACTGAATCCCTAATAGTATGATAAATATATATATACTGATTTATTAATTTATTTATTCCATAATTTCACATAAATTAATATTACTTTTTCGAAAGATATTAATTAATTTAATCCCTAATAGTTGAAAATTGATGATTAGATCACTAGATCATATTTTTATTATATACATAGCTGTTAAATTAATATAGTACTTTTTTAAAAGTCATTATTCAATGCTTAATCCCTTATAGTTGAAAACTAATGATTAGATCACAAGATCCTATTTTTTCTTATATATATATATATATATATATATATATCTTTATTTTCATAATTTCACATCATTTAATATTGTACTTTTTCAAAGTCATTAATTAACTCAATCATATCCCTAATAGTTGAAAACTGATGATTGGACCACCAGATTATATTTTTTTATTTAGTATATATATATATATATATAATATATAGCTGGTTTATTTCTTTATTTACATAATTTTACATAAATTCATATTCAATAATTAATGCTCAATCTCTTATAGTTGAAAACTGATGATATATATATATATATATATATTGATATACAACTCTAAAATGAGAATTATCGTTGGAAAAGAATGGAAGAAGACAAAATGAATCCTCATACGATTACATCAGAGGATATTTTAGTAGAGATTCTTCAATATCTTCCAATAAAACAACTTGCTAAACTCAAGGCCGTGTCGAAACAATGGAGATCGCTGATCGAAACAACCTATATGTCCCACAAACGTCTCGTTAGATTGGGATTACAAACCCCGAACACGAAACTTCTTGTTGTTCATCATCAACTGTCATCAGATTCTGACTCGACAACTTTGCTTTTGAAGACTTTTTCTCGAGATCACGACAACAACGGACGAATCAGTCTTTCTTCTTCGAGTTCTTACCCTTTTCCTGATAATCCAATCAACAACGTCGAATGTCGAGACGAAACCACCCAAATCTTAGGAACCTGCGACGGATTGGTCTTAGTTGGGATCTACGGTTTTAGGTACATTTACTTAATCAATCCAACAACGGGAGTGCATCGAACACTCTCTCCACAATTATCGCAGTGGCCCACAAGTAATTTTACTTTCCATACTCGTACGAATAGTCCAACGGTTAACCGGACAGTTTTTCAAGGAGATGTGAAGTTCTATCAAGAAGGTACGTCGTTCTTTTTGTTCAATAATTAATTGATTATTATAGATTTGGATGTGATCATCACTATATATTATCTGCATATATGTATAATATATGTAATGTTAAAGATGCACGATGGAGATATATATTAATATATCATGCATGAGAACAAATAACAATATATATGATGATGATGATGATGATTGACGTTATTGCTTCTGCACGGACACAATTAATTAAGTAAATTGACCAAGTTTTCATTTGTTTTTTTTATTTGATAAAAGATCAATTGACGAAGTTTTGTTATGTACAAGATTAATATTCATGTACATAATACTTAAAATGATAGATTAGTTTACAGAGAGAGAATGTATAAAAGATATATATGTATATATATAGAGGATATACATATTTGACCATTCCTTTCCTTCTAACGTGTGTACATATTTTTGTTCATTTTGAAGTTGAATTATTGGCCCTAATGCCACTTTCCGTTGGATTTGGAAAAGACATTATTACAAAATCATACAAGGTCATTTTGATGTACTCGAAAAAAGACCATATACGTGGAATTCGATGTTTTAACAGCCATTTCAATGTTAAAGTTATATCCCTTGATAATGGCGAGCAAAGAGACGCTGGTTGGTACATATTAAATGACTACAATGTTTGCTATGAACAAACACCCGTCTACGCAAACGGATCACTCTTCTGGTTTGCATTATATGGTTATACTTGGAATCATAAAACACTTTCAGAAGTACCTTCGCATCTGATAGCTATTGATCTACACACTGAACAATTTCGAAGGGTATCACTACCAAAATGTTACACCTGTTACTCTCGTGGTGTGCAAATGTGGAGCCTAAATGAACGCTTGTGCTTATCAAATGTGCTAAACATACAATGTTCTTCAGAGTTAGACGTTTGGAGTTTACAAGAATCTTTTACTCAAAATTGGGAGAAATTATTTTCTTTTAATATTTCGGATATCAGTAGATTGGATGCAAAATGTTGGATGATTGGTCTAAGAGCTGCTTACTTTAGAAGACTTGAAAAGGGTCAAGATCAAGTGTCGTCTGATATTCTAAGAACGGCTATTTGGTATTCGCCAACTATGATTTCTCCGTAAAGTTTGCTGCATTGATGTTGTTTCTACCTTCTCTTGATTTAATATATCAAAAGCTTTTGAGTTTTTGACATTAATTACAACAAGTTGAAAGAAAAGTTGTTGATTTACTTGGAAAGAGGAAAAAAAAACAAATGTTTGCTTAGCAAGAAAGTATATTGTAGGTTCTATTTATAATTGGAATTAATTATGTGATATTTTTAAAATGCAGTATGTTTCTTATTTTATTTTATTACGAGCTGTGATTGAAAGCAAATTATAATTGCTCATGTGGTCCGTATTGGCATTTTCTCTACGTACATAATCTTTAATTTTTCTACCCTATATATTTCTTTCCGTTTAGATATATAAAAAAAAACCCATTTTCTCTACGTTCCTAACAAATTAGAGGACGAACAAGGTTTAACGACTACACAAAAAGAGAGGAAAGAAAAATTTTCAAGAGTTAATTCGAATTTTTAATAACGTAATATAAATAGTACCATATCACTCTTGACCTGAAGAAGTTAAATAAAAATAGTAAGGTCATCATTATCGGGGAACACATGGTGTGTTCTAAGCCCAAAAAAATTAATAAAAAAGTGAATAGTGGGCTTAGATCAAATTTTCTGATCTTGAATGAGAACTGATCCAAACCTAGTTCTCATCTGTCGTGGCTTCACGTCATTGGTCGAGATGTTTTGGAAAGAAAGAAAAATTTTCATTTCTTCCCTTCGCCGTTGAAGGTCAGTTTTCCGGCAATTGAAAATCTCACAAATTCAAGCTGAGCCTTTGTCGAAATCTTCTTAAGTAATCTCCTCCAGTGTCTTTGTATCTTCTTCCAATCGTCGAAGGTTCGATTTTGTCCCTGATCTATGTTCTATCAACTTGTCTTCTCTCTTCGGTTCGATCGTATTGATTGAGATAAATTGCATAATTTGTTGCTAAAAACCTAAAAGTTTTGATTTTTACTTGTTTGGGTCCGTATATTGAAGAATGTGACGGCATAAACTTTACGAATTGAGGGTTTTGTTTGTTCATTTTTGTTTATTTTGCAGCCTTGTCCTGTAATTGATTCGCTGGTTGAGCTCATCATACTCTTCTGTGTCTGTTTGATCTACCCAAAGTTTGAAGTTATTGCTTTGGTTTGTGCAATTTGTTTGGGATTTACACTGATCTCTGACTTAATAAATGATTAATGACATTGCTGGTTTATCTCATTACTTGAGTCTTGGTGTGTTTGTTGGATCCCCTGAATAAAGCTTTAACTTGTGTAATTTTATTGTGATTAGTTATATTGTTCGTTTGATCTCTAATCAATGAGTAATTACATTGCTGGTTTATCACTACTTTAACTCTTGTTTGTCCGCTTGATCCCCTGATGAAAGTTTTGTTGTCTGACCTAATCCATGATGAGATAAAGCTTTATAGAACACATTGTTTGTTAAAGCTGGTGATGGAGGGAACGGTGTGGTGGCGTTTAGGAGAGAAAAGTTTGTTCCTTTTGGTGGACCTTCTGGTGGAGATGGAGGGAGAGGAGGGAATGTGTATGTAGAGGTTGATGGGTCTATGAATTCGTTGTTGCCGTTTCGTAAGAGTGTGCATTTCAGAGGGGGACGTGGGGAACATGGGAGAGGGAAGATGCATAGTGTAGCTAAAGGAGATAGTGTTGTGGTGAAAGTGGCTCTTGGGACGGTGGTGAGAGATGGGAAACTCTTAGAGGTAACTGTGTCATTCTACTTTTTTTTCTCGGCTTTGAGAGTTCATCAAATGTCTTACAATATTAATCCCTTGCCTTCTTATTGTGCTCTTTTGTCATCATCTATTGATATTTTGTTGACATTATGCAGATCTTGTTCCTGGTGATTTTATTCATGTGATTGGAGATGCTCATGTTTACAGAAACCATGTCAAGCCTCTGCAAGAGCAACTTGAGAACCCACCAAAACCTTTCCTGTGAGTATATATGCGGGACACGTGAATAAACATGATCACTGATTCTTAGTCTTGTTTGAGTATTATGAACTATATTCTTATTTATCTTTGAATTTTACAGGTTTTGAAGATAAATCCGGAGAAGAAACATATAGATTCTATCAGCTCACCTCTCCTTCCTGTTGGCGTGCGGTGGCTCTTCTACAGTGGTGGTCCGACGGTGCTCTGTTTCTCCGTCAGGCGCAGGGATGCTTTGGCTTTCTTTCCCTCCGCGGCTACCACTTGTCTTCACCCTCTGTGTCTTTTCTCCCGCCCCGTGTTAGTAGTCGTTGGTTTCCCTGGCTCGCTTTGCCTCTGTCGAGTGTTTGATGCATTAGGCCAGGTTGTTAGTGCTTTGGAATCAACCTCCGGATGTTTCGATCTTCTGCTTCTGTCTTCACTGGGGGTTTTGGGCTAGCTATGTCTGTCATTTGTTGTGGCTTGTCTTATTGGGCCGGCTTCTCTAACTTCTTCAAGTCACATTCGACTTCATTCCTCAGCTCATCTCCCAAGCCAAAGGTGTTGATTGATGATGATGACTGGTACTTTCCGAGACTTGTTTTGATTCTGCACGTAACTTGTGAGTTTCGCTTTGGAGGGAGTTGTTGGCTCTGCTTGATCAAGGGTTTGAGGCTTCCCGGCGTCGCGGTAGCTAGCTGTATCTCCATGCATCTCCTTAACATGTCACACCTGTTTTTCGCCTTAGCGCTCAAGTTAATTGCTTCCTTCGCCGCAAATATCTTCGGCCTTTGTTCCAGCCTCTTCGGATTAGTGTGTCCCTAGTTTCAAGCTTCGAAAAATCTCAAAGTGTTTTTAGTGTTTGATCATGTGAGATGCTGGTGCTAGTATGGCTTTTTGCGGATGTGAAGTTGCTAGGCACGGTGGTTTCGCAGTCACTTGCTTGTCTCGGGCTACCATTGAACGGACTGCTTCCTTGCTACTCGATCAAACGCTTTGCATCGTTGTCATATTTTTCATTGTTGTTTAGATTTCTAGGCTCTCTTTAGGGATTCGTTTTTATCTTGCATCAAACTGTCTTCTACCATTATCATTATGCTAATGGTTTGAATTTGATGATTTGGTGCAAGAATGTGGTATGCTTCTATGTAATAAGTTATGCTTAATTGTGTAACTCAAACTTTCATTGTGAAATGAATATTTTACATTCTTATCAAAAAAAAAGAAACATATAGATTCTTTTGTTGCGGATGACTTTGAGCTCATTGGCTATGATCCCCACAAGAAATTAGTTTATATGATGGTTTCATAATAATAATTATAGTATTTTTATTTACAATGTTTTTTTGTTTCATAAAAATTTGGTATTATATTTTGAATTTTAGTAAAAGTTTATAAGTTTGCAATTTAAATGTTATTTTAAAAGTTTTTATAATTGTAAAATGTTTAAAAATATTATATTATTAAATCTTATGATCTTAAACATGTTCTCCCAATAACTAGCTTTTTAACAAAAGATTTTAACTACTGATCTTACATTATTTCACTATATCTTTATTCTAAGAACACCATAATTAGTTCCCCATTTTTTTTACCTATGATCTTAACAACTGATCTTACATTATTTTCACTATATATTTAATCTAAGAACACAAAAAAAAAAAGTTCCCCCATTAATGATGCCCTAATAATGCATCCCACACAATATGTAAACCCCTCAAAATCAATGTTTTTAAAACCGGACCGGTAACTAAACCGGGAAAGCTTCCGAGTCATGGGTCAATGTGGTTCGACCGGGGTCAACCGGGTTCAATTGATTTTGATGATATTTTATAAATAAATAAATAACAAGTATGGATATGTTTTCTATTTTTTTTTCAATAATTACACAAATATGATATAATTGGTTATACCAAATGAAATATTTCAATAATCATAATGTCTTTAAAAAAATCTTAAAAAGTAATAAACTCAAAGCATAACAAATTCAAAGTATAGCCAGTACCAATAAATATTTTAGTAATTCAAATCTAAAAGCAATAAGAGAATAAGAGTGTAGAACATTCAATCTTCACTCCAAATCTTCACCATCTTTAGGATATTCTTCAAGAAGTTTTTCTTGTAACTCAGAAAAATCTAGTTCTCCTTCTGGTTCTTCTTCCACAATCCAAAACTCAGTTTTAAGAAATCCTACGATTGTTAAGAAGAAAACTAGAAAAGATAATAAATAAAATTAATTGCACTCGTTTTTAATAAAAAAACTTAGAACCCGGTTTTAGCCGGTTTAATGGTTCACCGGTTTGTGGGTTTTTGGCGGGTTGATATGGTTTTTTGTCCGGTTCAATTGTTTTTGGGTTTTGATATTAACCCAACCCGGATATAAGGCCGGTTCGCGGGTTAACGTGGTCCGACCGCCGGTCCGGTCCGGTTTTGAAAACATTGCTCAAAATAAAGGCCTTGATTGGTGAACACAATTAAAGCTGTACCACTTGTATAACTTTAATTTTTTACCAATCACAAAAGCGTTATTAAAATCTTTATTAAAAATGTTACTTTCAGCTTTTTGGTACAGCTTTCATATACAGCTTTGCACTATTCCGTAACAGCTTACAACTTTAATTTACAGTTTTTCTATACAGTTTTGGGTAATACAGATAAAAATAAGCGTTAACAAAATTGTTAACTAAAAAATTAAATTTACCTACAGGGTCTTAGTTTTTCAAAATTTAACAAAATACGTAATACAGATAAAAATTAAAGCCAAATAAGTATAAGAACTGGGCATCATTTTGTATGTTTCTGAAAAGTAAGTTAAGATATGTATATTGGTGTGCACATGATCCAATGTTCCCGGTCATCCCTTTACAGGCGCACTGTGAGAAACCCGGTTAACTGCTGAACCGGTCGCATCTAAAACAAACGAAAGCGTATTAGATACTAATCGTGTCCAAACCACACGCATTTATTAATTTTGGGACTGTTTTTAATTTATGAAACTGTCCGTCCACCTACGATAGCCGGTCACCAGCTCAATGTATTTTAATTAGCAAGAATCCCATGTGTTCATCACTCCTCACTCTCTTTCTCTCTAACCCTAATTAAAAATCTCTCTCTCTCCCTCTCCCTCTGTTAATTCGTTTTGTTTACTTGGAGGGTTTTGGTTATGGAGAATGCTGGTGGTGGGGTGCCGTTTTACGATTTAGGGCAAACAAGGGTTTACCCACTTTTCTCTGATTTCCACCATCTATCGGCGGAGAGGTATCCGGTAGGGTTCATGGATTTACTTGGTGTTCATCGTCATTCCCTCACCCATACGCCGCCGATGCACTTTCCCACGACTACACCTAACTCTTCCTCGAGCGACGCTGTGAATGATGATCATGAAAAGAAGAGAGAGAACGAGGAGGAAGAAGAAGAAGAAGAAGAAGAAGATGGAGAAGAACAGCAGCATAAGACATATAAGAGGTGAGTTTATGCGTTTGTTTTGTTTTGCTTTTCCTCTTTCGAAGTTTATTTCTTTTCATAGAGACTTGTTCCACAATATAAATTCAGAGAAAATATTATTTTATATTTTTAAATGAGGCTTGCTGAACTATAGGGATTATAGGTTTAAAATAACTAAGAGTACTAGTGAAAAGACGAAGTTGAAGGTGCCAAAAGTGTCATTCATCACCAAGAGTGAGGTTCTTAATCTAGATGATGGTTACAAATGGAGAAAATACGGTCAAAAGCCTGTCAGAAACAGCCCTTTTCCAAGGTAATAGTAAGCTTCATGCATTTCCTGTACTGTGTGTTCTTTCGGATAAATAATTAATTAACATTATATATGATCCTAAATTTACAAATTTTGATGGGTAGTTTTTTTGTTTTTCCCCTTTGCAAGGAATTATTACCGTTGCACAACAACTTGGTGTGACGTGAAGAAGAGAGTGGAGAGATCATTCAGTGATCCAAGCAGTGTCATCACCACTTACGAAGGCCAACACTCTCATCCTCGTCCAGTACCCAAAGGAGACAGCCTTGGATTCAATGGCTCAGCTTCTAGAGCTCACTTTGGCCTCCCTACACTCCCTCCTCAGCTTTTAGATTACAACAACCATCAACAACAAGGGCAGTCTTCTTTTGGAGCTGAGTACATTATCAGGCAAGAAAAAGGATCTGATGATGACGATGATGATGATCATGATTACGATCATGTAGTGAAGAAGAGTCGAACTCAGGATCTGCTGGATGGAGCTGGTTCAGTCAAAGAACATGGCCTTCTTCAAGATGTTGTTTCCTCTCATATCATTAAGGAAGAGTGTTAGTTAATCGCTTAATGAAGTATCTAGCTAGCTAGCTAGGTTTAATTTTTCTAATTCTCGTAAAAACAAAAAATTTAGGGTAATGTTCGACCTGTCCTACGTATTTGATCATGAGAAGTATTATGGGTTTTTTTTTGTTTGTATCAAATGAGAGAAATTGAACTTATTTAATTGATATTTATTACTTTAACTTACAGTACCCGATTGATCAAGGATCAAAACACTGATTAAGCTTATATACTGAACCGTACCACATTTAGGTTACTTAATTATTTTCACATTTTGTGTCTACATGCATGCATGTCTTACTGATCGAGCAATTAGTAGTCACTGACTCTAGTAGTGTCTGGATCGTCGAACTGATATCCGACCTCGAGCAATGTACAAGATTTTGAGAGCAATAATGCTATATTAGCTAGGGTTCAGTTAAAGATAATTGATTGATTGATCTTTTAACATATAACGTTAGCAATTAATTTCTGACTACTGACTTTTGAACAGAGAAGCATAATTAGATGGTTCAAAGAGAATATTGATGTGGAAAAACAAAACTTATGTTACATAGTATATTTTAGCTAATATATATATATATATATATATATATATATATATATTCATGGATCAAACAGGAAATGGGACGGATCAGTATCTATCTAATGGAAAAAAAAATTATTCACCACATACTTGTGTATTTCATGAAGTCAGGTGTCAGTGTCATTTGCTATTTTAAAACTTTAACGTTTTCTTTTTGGTTTTCATTTTATTCTCGTGGTTTCTTCTAAAATAGTAAAATCCAAAAAGGAAATAAAGGAGTAAAACAAATTCAAATTCTAACCTAACCTCTAATTAATGATTTTTTACTTTTAAGAAAAGGACAAGAACGTGGACTATATATAACTCTCTTCATATGCATGTTTGTTAGAGATTCGTTCCGTCTTCAAGCTGTTTGGAAGCAGTGTGTTTGAATTGAGTCAAACCTTATAAAGACCACATGCACACACTATATGACCATTTCTATATATACATAGAAATTAATGTTTGGTTTCATCACCTTCTGTTCCAAATTTCATCTCGTCGATCGTGTCACATGGTCTTTAATTTGCTACAAGCTAAGTAGAGACAGACAATGGTTCGAAAATACCTAGAAAAGACAAGTACTTATCAATCTACATATCATCTATAAATTGTATAGAAAAGTTATATTGTATATTGTACCACTAAAAAAGTTATATTGTATAAATCACTACATATCTTCTATAGAAAAGTTATAAATTGTATATTCTGTCAAAATTTAATAGTAATTAATAAGTTTTAAATAAAAATTTGAAGATTTTAATTATAGAAAAGTTAGTTAGATTTTATTTTATTTGCTACATAACAGTTCTGGCAATTTAAACTATAGTATTAGATTTCTTAGCTATATTGTATTGTATTTTTAATACATACAGATTTTTTTCCTCTTATTATAGTAATTATCTTATTCACTAAATTTTTTTTGGTCCTTTATCTTTCTTATATCATATTTTTCCTAGTGCTTTTTTTTCTTCTACTGTTAGCATATATATATATAAGAGACAGAAAACTTAAAGCGACGACGTTTAAATGAGGAGTATATATGTTATTTAGAGAAATCAAAGGCTCAAAAGGAAAAGAAAAAAAAGTTAAAATTTTTGTGGAAGCAGTCAATTTCAATTCCCACAGGCACCGAAGGAACCCTAATTAGCAAATCTGTATCGTTGAGTTTGAGCAAGCATCTTCTTGGGTCGCCCATTGATTCGCACCTCGCAAGGTAATAATAAACCCTAATTCTAGATTTTTAGGTCTATACTCTTTTCTCCGTCGCTCTTAATTTGGTCGCATTGAGCTATAAGAATCATTGTCGTTTTAGAACTCTTTTCTGGGAATTGAAACTTTAAATTTGCAGATGGAAAGCACTAGATCGGACCCAGAGCTTGATGATGACTTTAGTGAAATCTACAAGGAGTACACAGGTCCTGCAAGTACTGTCACAAACAACACTAGCCAAGAAAAAGACAAACCTATTATCAAACAACGGTCTGAAGAAGAAAGATGTGATGAAGAAGAGCAACTACCTGACCCTAACTCTGTACCAACCGATTTCACTAGCCGAGAAGCTAAGGTTTGGGAGGCTAAGTCGAAAGCTACTGAGAGGAACTGGAAGAAGAGAAAAGAAGAAGAAATGATCTGTAAAATTTGTGGCGAGTCTGGCCATTTTACTCAGGTAGTAGCTAACTCCTTTTTTTTAGTGTTTATACATCATCTCTGTTGTGTTTCTGAATGTTGCATCATTCATCTTTTGTTACATATTTTAGGGATGTCCATCAACACTTGGTGCTAATAGGAAGTCACAAGAGTTCTTTGAAAGGGTACCTGCTAGGGACAAGAATGTAAGGGATTTGTTTACGGAGAAAGTTATTGAAAGGATTGAAAGAGAGACTGGCTGCAAGATTAAAATGGATGATAAGTTCAT
The DNA here is from genome assembly GCA_023657505.1 of Camelina hispida. Taxonomy (NCBI): domain Eukaryota; kingdom Viridiplantae; phylum Streptophyta; class Magnoliopsida; order Brassicales; family Brassicaceae; genus Camelina; species Camelina hispida. The sequence continues at coordinate 42,946,128 of CP094634.1, read as the reverse complement.
AATTGTCAGTGGCAAGGACAGATTAATCTTGAGGAAAGGTGTTGATGCTGTTCACAAGGTTAAGGAGGATGGTGAGATGAAAAGCTCTTCTGTTTCTCACAGGAGTAGATCAAGGTCACCTAGGCGAACTTCTGTTGGTCCACCACGTGCTCGAAACTCTGAACCTCAAGGACAGTACCTGCCATCACATGGTTCATCTTCAAGTTTCTCAGAGCGTTCTGGAAGGCAAGATAAGTTTGTGGATAATCGTGTGCGTGAAGAGAATCGTGTTCGTGAGAATCAGCGAAATGTTTACCGAGGATCACCACAAGGTAGGGACAGGATAGGATACCTTAGAGAACCTGGTTATTGTCTCTTTTAGTCTTGTCTTTAAGGAAGTTGATTGGTCTTTTTCCGGCCTTTTTTTGGCCGATGATGGCCTTTCCTTATCTTTATTTTGCAGCCAAAAAGGTAAGTCCTTGTGTTCAAAGCATTTTGTACAGTACCGAAGTAAATAAATTATTTACTAAACTTTTGCTCGATCTTCTCTCTGATTGAAGTTGAGATCATGTGTCTTACTGTAGCCGTAACCTTTCGTTTAGTCTCGTGGTCAGGCAGTTAACATTATTATTCGTTTTATGAAGCTTATGGTAGTGACAGAGGTCGGAGTCGTTCCACACATTCAAAATCTCCAGGGAGACCACGTTATAGTGGATGGGATAAACCGTATGATAGGCAAAAGTCTGAGGTGAGTGGTTATAGGTCTGAAAGATGGGATCAAGAGAGAATGGGTGGCTCCAGCGACATTCAGGTGAGTCAACAGTTTGAACGGCCTCCTTTCCCACAGTCGTTAGAAGAACTAGAATTGGAATATACGAGGGATGCAATGGAGCTTGAAAAGAAACGTGATAAGGAAGAAGATGAGGAGAACATCAAGCATCGTGAGGTAAGAGATCCAGTGACTGAATGTGTTCCTCTTAGATTCAAAACCGAGAGTATAGGCTGGCTTGAATTCTATCTATCACCTCAGAAATCGCAATTCCTAGGAGTTTCAACTATGAAAGTTTCATGCTTTATTCATTTTAGTTGCTCATAGTATTGGATGGCAGCGGATCTCTCCAAATGTAATTTAGTCCCCAGTCTCCTAGTGAAATGCAATTCTGTTTGAAGAACTTCACCTTCTGACATCAATTTGTGCGAGTTTATAGACAATCCGGGAACTGAGAGAGAGTTACATGAAGAAACTGGCTGGGCTAAGGGGCATGAATGCTAAACAATGGGACGAATTCCTTCAACTCGATGCTCAGAGACGTCAACAGCAATCACGGCAGCAAAACTCTGGTTTGAGTTATGGTAACTATAGACAGTTTCCTCCTTATGCTGAGTTTGATGATGGATACTCTGCCAATCCTCCTCCCTATGGTGGAAACAATGTGCCAATGGATTCCCAGGGCAGATATCCAAACCATGTAAAAAACTATCCCTCAAGGAATCAAGACAACAATTATGGTACCGGGTTCCAACGCCAGAGACGTGAGGACTATGGAAAAGCCTACAATCGTTATTAGACCATCGTAACCGGATCGTGTATGGTAAGTTGTTTCTCCCGTATGAAGATGAAAGTTAGTAATGTGCTGTTCTTGGAGTTTATGATTTTGATTCAGTAGCAGATCGAAGTGTTAACGGTGGATTCTTGAAAAGTCTGTCTTTGTCTCTCTCTACTTTCTGGCCTAAAATGCTATTTGAAACTTTCAGGGTCTGCTGAATATGGGTTACAACAAATGCGTCCAAATCGCACCTCCAAATATGTGGTAGGTAATCCGAATTCTGATTAGGTTTGTACACATAATGTATCTTGGAGACAATGCGCAAACAAAGTAATGTTCCTTACTGGTGAGCCAGTGCCAGTCTCATATCTGGCAATGTTGAATGCCGTCCTCGTCCATGCAAAAGAACACCTGTGATTGCTAGCTATCTGTTTCTCCTTTGGTTTGTCTTTTTACATTTTAAGAGTAGTGATAAAACCATTTCATTGTACTCATAGTTCATCCTTTAAGACAGATTATTATTTCCTTGAAAGATCTGTTTAAATTGGGAATCCTCTCTTTTACTTCTGTCAAAATGAATAATGTCTGGCCATGGTTTCCAAAGTTCTTAGCTTTCCAAGAGCTCACGTCGCAGAGAGATAAACTTTATTTGATAATTCCAAAGTTGCACTAATGTGGTGACATTGTTCCCTCGTGAATCTAAAATGTCTATGCATTGGTTAAGTTTTAAGACTCTTCGTTTTCCTCGATAAAGGTTGCAACTTTTGCACTTCCCACTACAGATATAGAGCGCTGCGCTTGGTATAGACTTAATGTGGTGACATAAATATGCCTCGTGAATCCAAAAGGGTCGTAATAATTTCATGCCGTTGTAGCAATTATTAACTATCGACTCTTCATTTTCGTCTCCAAAGGTGCGACTTTTGTAATTCCCTTTACGCCTTTATAAAGACAGACGCATCTCCCAAGCTTTGCCCCACCTATCCCCTTTCTCTCCTTTTTCTTTCAGAAATGTCTACATCCATTGTACAAGTTGGATATGCAAGCGTCAGGGTGACAGTGGTTAGAAATGACAGCGACATTACTGATCATGTGCGGATATTCCTGTCTAATGACAAAAACAAGAACAAAATCATCGGTCTGGATACAGAACGATCGGTTTTACAAGGTGACATAGATCACCCTCCGGAGAGCAGACTCGTGGTTCTCCAGCTCTGTGATGGCCAGAATTGCCTAATAATCCCGCTTCCTAAAGTACGTGGTAATAAGCCTCCCGTTTCTCTCACCAATTTCCTCAATCTCCCAGAATACACTTTCATGGGTGTAGGTATTAGTAAGGCTTTGGAAATGCTTAAGAGTCAGTATGGTTTGACCTGCAAGAATGCCGTTGATATCGGTCCTTCGTCGTGGACCTTGTTGAGCAAGTCTACTGGTGATATAAAACTTACTTTCCAGCCATACTTCACGGTTAAGAAACCAATAACAGAAACTATCTGTGAAGATTGGGACACTAGCAGTCTTAGCGAGAATCAGATCATCCATGCAACAATGAATGCTGACTTGGCTTTCGAAGTTGGGGATATGATTATAGAAACTCTCCATTGAGACTTCCAAGGAGTCTGTTATATATATATTTTTTTTTTATTGTGTTAAACCGTCTGTTTGTTCTCCTTTGTTTTCTCTTGTTATGTTCGTGAAGTGTTTGCAATTGCAATAATGGAAAATTTTGTCACCCATCTTAAAATCAATTAGGCCACAAAGTCTAATATTTGGAAAGGTGGTCGTAACTTCTCAGTATAAAACTCTGACGATTCTCATTTCTCAACGTTGGAACTACCAAAGGGGTTGATCTTTGTCACACACCACTCACAAACCAAAATCGTTAATTATTGGGCTGGGCCTGACACTTTAAAACTTATCAGAAGCCTATTATATTAGCCCACGTAACGAACACTTGGGCTCCTTATTTCTAATAATAATTTTGAGGGAGGTATAAGATGTTTTATTAAGATGTAGGGCGAAATTGAAAATTATAATAAAACTTAAAGCCGCCTCTGTCTCTCTCTCTCTCTTTCTCATAAATCAGGCGCTGCCGAACCCTAGCTTAAGCTTTCATAAATTTCTCCATTCTCTTCGTTCTTCTGCTCTCTTATCTCTCTTACGTTCGTTCGTGAAAGGGATATGGGTACAGAGAGAAAGAGGAAAATTAGTTTGTTCGACGTTATGGACGATCCATCGGCTGCGTCAAAGAACACCAAAATCAATAATGGTCTTCCCGAGTCCGGAATCAGCAGTCTGGTCAATAAGTGGAACGGGAAGCCTTATTCCCAGAGGTATTATGACATTCTTGAGAAACGGAAGACTCTTCCTGTCTGGCTTCAGAAAGAAGAGTTTCTCAAAACTCTCAACAGCAATCAAACCCTTATTCTTGTCGGTGAGACCGGTAGTGGTAAAACTACTCAGGTAAAAAAAAAGTTTTCACCTTTTTCATACTTTTTCAATTTGATTCATCTAATTGGCTTATTAGAGGAATGATGATTATGTTTTGGTTTGATTTAATCAGAGAATGAAAAGCTAATTGTGAAAGTTTTGTTTTTTTTTTTGAGTACAGATCCCACAGTTTGTTATAGATGCTGTGGATGCTGAAACTTCGGATAAGCGTAGGAAGTGGTTGGTTGGATGCACACAGCCTCGTAGAGTTGCAGCCATGTCTGTGTCTCGTCGTGTTGCTGAAGAGATGGATGTTACTATTGGGGAGGAAGTTGGTTACAGCATCCGTTTTGAGGACTGCAGTAGCCCCAGAACGGTCCTTAAGTAAGCATTTGTTTCTCTCTCTCTTTTAGCTTGTCATCTTTTTGATTTAACTTGTATCTAATCACACACTGACCCAGGTACTTGACTGATGGTATGCTCCTGAGGGAAGCAATGGCGGATCCTCTCCTAGAGAGGTACAAAGTGATTATTCTCGATGAGGCCCACGAGAGAACTCTAGCCACAGATGTGTTGTTTGGTCTTCTGAAAGAAGTGTTGAAAAATAGACCTGATCTTAAGTTAGTTGTGATGAGTGCTACTCTAGAAGCTGAAAAGTTTCAGGAGTATTTTAGCGGTGCTCCTCTGATGAAAGTTCCTGGTAGGCTTCATCCAGTTGAGATCTTCTACACTCAGGAGCCTGAGAGGGACTATCTTGAATCTGCGATTAGGACTGTTGTCCAGATCCACTTGTGTGAGCCACCTGGTGATATTCTTGTTTTCTTGACTGGAGAGGAGGAGATTGAAGATGCGTGCCGCAAAATCAATAAAGAGGTTGGTAATCATGGGGATCAGGTTGGACCTGTTAAAGTTGTGCCACTGTATTCTACTCTTCCACCTGCCATGCAGCAGAAGATTTTTGATCCTGCTCCAGAGCCGGTAACTGAAGGTGGTCCTCCTGGGAGAAAGATTGTTGTCTCCACTAACATTGCTGAGACTTCCCTAACCATTGATGGGATTGTCTATGTCATTGACCCTGGTTTTGCTAAGCAAAAAGTTTACAACCCAAGAATCCGTGTTGAGTCGTTGTTGGTATCCCCGATTTCAAAGGCAAGTGCTCACCAGAGATCTGGTCGTGCCGGTAGAACGCGGCCTGGAAAATGCTTCAGGCTTTATACAGAGAAGAGTTTCAATAATGACTTGCAACCGCAGACGTATCCAGAAATATTGAGATCAAACCTTGCAAACACAGTTCTGACCTTGAAAAAACTGGGTATTGATGACTTGGTGCACTTCGATTTTATGGATCCCCCTGCTCCTGAAACGCTGATGCGAGCCTTGGAAGTTTTGAATTACTTGGGAGCACTGGACGATGAAGGTAACTTGACAAAGACAGGTGAGATAATGAGTGAGTTCCCATTGGATCCACAGATGGCAAAGATGCTCATAGTCAGTCCTGAATTCAATTGCTCGAATGAGATTCTCTCAGTTTCAGCCATGCTATCAGGTAACCCCCTTACTTTTTTCTTTGTTGTTGTTCTTGCTAGCTCGGGTTAGGTATGTAGTTAAGGGTAGGCGTAAACTTGCTACCAGTTTCCATTCTGCAACTAGTGTCCAGTGTGCATTAGAACTCATCTTTTTCTTCCATTTGTATGATTGTCATTTAGAACTAAGCATTAGAGTTAGGTTGTCATCAGCAGTCGCTAGTCTGGGTTCTGCATACCCATGGTTAGGGGTATCCTAAGTAAGTGCTGATGCAGATAGTTGCAGTTTCTCAGTTATTCTCTCTCATGAAGCAAATGGTATCAGTCTCATCGCCTCTATGCATCTGCTGACCTCTTCCATGGACCTCTTCTGTTATTATATATACCAATTCTTTCTCTAGTACCGAATTGCTTTATTCGGCCTAGAGAGGCTCAAAAAGCAGCAGATGAAGCTAAAGCTAGGTTTGGACACATTGATGGAGATCACCTCACATTGTTGAACGTCTACCACGCTTATAAGCAAAACAGTAAGTGATTATCCCTTTCTCTTCCTCTTTTGTTTGTAGTTGCTATAGACAATTAAAATCACCGTAACTAACTTGGTCATGTAAATTCTCACAGATGAAGATCCAAATTGGTGCTATGAAAACTTTATCAACAATAGAGCGATGAAATCTGCAGACAATGTTAGACAGCAGCTAGTCAGGATAATGTCAAGGTTCAACCTGAAGATGTGCAGCACTGATTTCAACAGCCGTGACTACTACATCAACATAAGGAAGGCCATGCTTTCTGGTTATTTCATGCAAGTGGCTCACTTAGAACGCACAGGGCATTACTTGACAGTCAAAGACAACCAAGTATGTCAAAACAATATTGTTGTTTCCGTTTAAACTTTTTTCTCTTGTTTTTAATCACATGGTTAAACTCATCATGGTTGGCAGGTGGTTCATTTGCATCCATCAAATTGCTTGGATCACAAACCTGAGTGGGTAATCTACAACGAATATGTTTTGACCACCCGGAATTTCATCAGAACTGTGACAGATATTCGCGGTGAATGGTAAACTTCTTACATTTCCTGTTCTTGTTTTCTTTGGTTACTATCTCGTTGACGATTTCGTTTCTGATAAATTTTTCCTTTTGCCATGTGGATTCATCACAGGCTAGTAGATGTTGCTCGTGATTACTACGATCTTTCAAACTTTCCCAACTGCGAAGCCAAACGTGTCCTCGAGAAGCTTTATAAGAAGAGAGAAAGGGAGAAGGATGAGAGCAAGAACAGGAAGTGAAAGGAGAATCATATTCTCATATGTCCAAGTAGAACCAATCCATAAGAATCATGTCCTTATATTATAATTTCTTGTTGACCAAAAAGATTCTAGTGATTATCGTTTCTGTAGGTGTTGAGTTGAAACAGTTATTTGCATTTACTCAAAATGTTTGTTCTTTTTAAGAGCTATAAAGATTCCCGTTGCTTTGTCTCTTTCACGATATGACGATATGACTATGATTGACAAATCTGAAAGAAAAATGCGTTCAAGACAGTCAAAGTTTGTTTTCTGCGAAGACACAGAGCACTCGATTAGTCTTAAACACCTTTCATCTACAACTAGCTTATTTCCATGGGGCAGTGACAATTGACCAAAACTCCTGGTCTACATTCTGAACCTGTTGGTCAAGAACCTCAGCATGAGACTGCATCAGAGCTATCTCCTTGTCTAGTGCCACTTTCGCTTCCTTCATCAACACTTCTTGTCTCTGCAATTCAACAATATCTTGTTCACACTTCCTTCTTTTATTGTCATTCTCTGTGATCTTTTCCTCAACAGCTTTTAATTCTTCCAACGCCGATGTCTGGCTTTCTTTTATGGACACAAGCTTGGAGATCCGAGACCGAGGTGTTGTAACATCGAACCCGTGTTTCTCTAGCTTGAGAAAACACTCGTCGATCCTTTTAATAGAGCTTATTGGATCGTCGACTTGTAGATTCTTGACTTTCTCTAACAGCGCAGTGAACTTCACCATTGTACCAATGGCGTCTCCTTCACGAAACTCTTCTTCGCTCTCTAACAGTGGACTGAAATGTGGACGCTGTGGCACTGCTTCGAAGACCTCCATTGATTCAAGGACTTTCCAGAGCGGTGACTTCTTTACAAATGGCAGAACCATTGTGGACTCGCTCGCTGGGGGAGTTTCCATAACAGGGACATGCTTTTCCACAATAGAATTAAGCCCTCGATCAGGAGTCCGAGATACGGATTGCCCTGAGGGATAAGATGAAAGGAAACACACAAAACAATGAGAACTGAAAGCTAAAACAATATTTTAAAAGACGTATAATCCAGCCATACCCAATGATGAATTTCCACCGTGGATCCATGAAGCTAGAGTACTATTATCATCAGTCATGTTGGCAAGTTCAATAGCCGCAGCCTTTGAACCATTACCAGCCACACCTACAAGTTATTATTATGCCAAGAATGTTTCAAAATTTGCAAACAAACAAATGCCGATAACTTATCCACTAAAGTTAAAGACAACATACCAGTCTTCTGCTTAGGCTCTGTGCTTATGAACTTACGTGGCTGTCCCCTTTTCCTCTTATTAACACTCTCTTTGTTTTTCGTCTCCTCAGGTGCCTGCGTAGAATCAATAGGATGAATGACCGGCAAAGTGCGTTGTTTAACAGTGCGATTAACTAACTTTCACCTTCTGTCCAACAGAATCATTTGTAGTTTGATTCTTCATTGCCTGAAGTTTCTTCCTCGGTGATGTTTTTCCTTGTGTTTTGACTGCTGGTTTCGTCAAAGTAACTGCAGCTATGCCCAGGACCACCGATGAGTAAAACTCTTTTGCTAGAAACAGTAACACGTAGGTTCAATTTATGACACAACAACTTCCAATAAGAATAATTAACCATTATACACGTGTAAGTAAAGAACTTCATAACACTTACTTGCTGGTTTCTCCGGTTGGATTGTGACTGGAGTGTTCTCATTCATCACAACATCAGCCAAATTACTCCCTAATTCTTTAGGTAACTGCTCCAGAAAACACACAAAGTTAACCCTTATTATCCAAATGATTCTGAAAGTTTTTAACACACTGATTCAACTTAGGACTGTTAAAGTAGAATGCAACTTAAGATAGAGATGTACAGAGAGGAAATATCTAACTCACAGCAACAGTTTCAGAGTGCGGTACTTCAGTCACAGTGACAGATACTTTACCAGCCTCTTCAACATCTCCTCCATTGGTAGAGACAGGAGGAGGATTTTGCATAGCAGCATTAGAAGAGCGTGCCGCCCTTCCTGTAGCCAAAGCTGTTTTCTCTCCCAAGGCAGTTCGAACAGTTACCCTTATGCGAGTTGAAGCAGCTGTTTCTTCTTCAACTGCATGGGAACTTTTTTCGCTATCTGAAACCTAAAAAATTTGGAACACAAAACCTGATTTCAATGTACTTTTCCCCCAAAAGATGAACACACACAAATAGAAGTTGACTACCTTTTCTTCTTCATGCCAAACTCCATCTTTCCATTCTATAGAAGGTCTTAACTGCAAGCTGCTAAACTCCTTACTCTCCTTGTTTGGCCCCAAAAACACTGCGTAACTCTTCCCAGAAAGAACTCTAGTAACAACACCAGGACACCAACCAGACTCGACAAGCGCATCCACATTCTCCATCAACTTGTAGTCTCTTAACCCACAAGGCGGTGGTGAAGGCCGGATCTTGGAATAAGGAAAGCTAATCTTGTCGCAGTCACTCAAAGCCTTCAACTTCACCAGTAATTTCCCATCGTCGTTCTCCTTAATGGCTACAGCAGGAGCCCAAACATCACCCAAATGGGCCACCTTAGTTCTAACTTCTACAGACTTCCCAGCGCTAAACTCTGTCTCAATCAATTGCTTCAACAACAACAACAAAAAAAAAAGAGGATTCCTTTTACTTATAAGTGTTGAATCAAAAGATCAATGATAGAGAAAGGAAAGAGACTTACTTGTTTCACACATCGGAACCATTCATCACCTTTCCAAACCAAATGTGGACGCAGATCTTTCCGGTCAATCTCGATTACATCAGGTTCGAATCTGAGATACACCAAGAAACGACGATTCCCCAACGCTTTAATCACCGAACCGGACCACCAACCACCTCTAAAGGCAGCGTCAATGACGTCACCTTCCTCAAAATCGACATCTGGAAACGGATCCGGCGGCGGAAGAGGACGAATCAAACGATGCACGGTGGTTTGTATCAACGGAGGAGAGTAGTCTTCTTTAAGGAGAGGATCCAAGTGACGAACAGAGAGCTTCTTCCGCTTCGATTTAGCTAGATTCTCTTCGAGTATGACACGATACCATACAGTTCCAGTAACATACTCATCATACTCGCAAGACGAGACTTCAATTTCAGAACCTTTAGAAATGGAAAGTTTCTCTTTTCTTCCCGTAGTTTTCAACATGCCTTCCCTCTGAGAAAAAAAAAAACCCCTAAGGAAACAAAAACTAGTCTCTCTCTCTCGTCTTCACCAGAAAGAAAGAACCCTAGAAGACGACGACCTAAGATAAAAGTGAGAGAGAGAGAGCTCTGGTGAAACCTTGAGAAAATGCCGCTAAGATTAGTAAGATTTTGAGTGTGTGTGTTTTTGGTAAGATCCTATTAGTGTAGTAATTAATAATTCCGTGTATGGTTTTTTCCTTACAACGTAATTAATTATGATCCAATCGGGAATTGTAGCTGTTTGTATTAGTATTAGTGCCTTTCATCCAATCCGATTTGTCGATCAGTTTTTATAACTTGGAATTTTCTGTAGATAATAACACTACTAAACTTTTTCTCTTAAACGAAAATTTCTACTTAACCTCAAAAATATCTTCATTTTGTTCTCGTACGGATTAAGTACTGTTCAAATTTCGAAATTATATAAATGAAGAACCTAAACGAAATTGGAATCTCCCAAAATTGGGCACAAATTTTATAAGCGTCTGAATCTTAGGATGAAGAAGAAAAAAAAACTTATGAATTATTAAGAGTGAAGAAAACAAAGTATGATGAAGTGATGATATAAGTTTGAGACGAAAATAACAAAAGAGAGACGATAGAAGAAGACAGGACTCTCTCCTCGAATTAAAAAAAAAAAACCAAACCACATTTGGATATTGCTCTCCCCCTAAGCCTGCATTTGATTTAATCACGCATTTTAGTTTTAGTCTTTGACAATCAATTTATTTTACTAATAGATTTGAAAAGCTGTGAACTTTTTTATATACCTTGTTTGCAATGTTGTTAGAGAGCCAGTCAAGTCCCTCATAAAGTCCTTCTCCGGAGGTAGCACATGTGCTCTGTATGTACCTGTTCAATTGATGATATAACATTTAGTTCTTTAAGCTATCAATGTTACGGCTTAGGTATCTGGTTTGACTCTTTTGGCTCACCAGTGTCGTTGACGGAGAGAGTGAAGCCCAAGCTTGTCAGTTATCTCAGCGGCGTTCATGGCATTGGGAAGATCTTGCTTGTTAGCAAAAACAAGAAGCACAGCATCTCTCAATTCATCCTGCAACAGTCAAAAGGAAACAAAATGATGACTCTTGCTTCTTCAGCATGTAACTAGAGAAAGAGAGAAAGAGAGATTTTTACTTCGTTCAGCATTCTGTGAAGCTCATCCCTAGCTTCCACAACACGGTCACGATCATTGCTATCCACCACAAAGATTAGTCCCTGGGTGTTCTGGAAATAATGCCTCCACAATGGACGAATCTGCAATCGAGCAATTGAAACAAAATGAATGTTATATTGGAAGAGCGAGATTGTCATTCAGCAAAACGGGGGCAGTTCATAGAGAATCAAGGATTTAGCTTAAGGAATGAATGTAAAGGAAAATGTAATCAAACAATACCTTGTCTTGACCCCCGACATCCCACACGGTAAAGCTAATGTTCTTGTATTCCACAGTCTCCACGTTGAAACCTAGCAAAAACCAGTATTGTCAATTCAACAGAACTAAAAACTTAAGTACTCACTGTGTTAATCATACACTATAACCATGAGTCAGAGATAAAATCACTTCAACAAGTATACACATACTAAATTGCAACTGTCTAATCAACATCCAAACTAGAATTCCACCAAAATCCCTTGCGATAACAATGTGTCAGTTTCCAATAATTACATGCTAAAAAGAAGATGCAAAGTCAGAAACTCACCAATGGTTGGGATTGTAGTGACGATCTCTCCAAGCTTGAGCTTGTACAGGATCGTAGTCTTACCAGCAGCATCGAGACCAACCATAAGGATACGCATCTCTTTCTTAGCAAAGAGTCTGCTGAACAGCTTTCCAAAGGACAGCCCCATTTTTTTTCAAGCCTGTTACAGTGTTGTTACCACATTATTATATCTTCAGTCTAAAAAACACATACTCATTCAAAGCAGTTTTGATTACAGATTCACTCGGATCTCATTCGTATCAGGATGTATCGATCAAAGAAACAACATGATTAAACAGTAAGAGAGATCTAAATTTAAAATTCAGGTGAACACCCGATCTGAACAAAAAAAAAAAGAACAAATCTAGATCACTCTGTATAACAATCATGCAGATATACAGATCTATGATCCCAAAGGAAACGAATCACACAAAATCATGTCACATCCATAAGGAAATCAGACGAATACGCACAGATCTGGTGACGAGGATCGCGAGATAGATAATCGAAACAGACGATCAAGTAAGCAAATAGAGAGAGAGAGAGAGATAGAGATTCGTCGAAGAAGCGAGACTTACCGGGGAAAAAAAGCTACGCCGAAGAAGAAGACCTAGACTTACACTGTCGCCGATGGTCGTCCAAAGAACAAGAAAAATGGTCTTCGAACGTGAGAGGAGATTCGTGGAACGCAACAATTCTCTTACTTATTGCCCAAAAAAAAAAAAACACAAATCAGAATTATTTACGCGTCGTTAATTGTAAATATTTGACTATATTCTGTATAACTCGATTGATTTAAACAAATTGCGGGGATAGCTCAGTTGGGAGAGCGTCAGACTGAAGATCTGAAGGTCGCGTGTTCGATCCACGCTCACCGCATAATTTTTTTCTTTTTGTTAAATTCGCATTCTGCTAATGGGCTGGATAAAACATTACAATCAGGCCCATATTAAAACACGATTTTTTAAACTTTGGCCCATATTAACCATATATAATTTACAAGTTGTACGGAATCATTTTAATACTCAAAACAAATTTTGACAAACCTTTGAAAACATAGCCGATCGGATCTAAAGATTGATTGGGGTTTATTTTTAACATTTGCTTTGAGGATTTTAAACAATTATATTATGCAACTTGAAATAGTACTAAGCATATAATTATTGACTTACAATTAAAGAATTTGACTTTCTAAGCCAAAGACATGGGGCTATATATATAGTACAAAAAAAAACCCTTAGATCTTGAATCTTGATTAAAAATTTCTAGACAGCAATAATCCAAACGAAAAAATGGATTACGCTGTTCCTTCTCTACGATGCTTCTTCCTAACTCTATGTCTATCTCTTTTGGTTTGCTCTAACTCGGTAAACAGTTCCAAATCAAACAAGAAACCTATATTGATAAACTTCGGCGACTCTAACTCCGACACAGGAGGAGTTCTTGCTGGCGTTGGTCTTCCTATCGGACTCCCTCATGGCATTACCTTCTTCCATAGAGGCACTGGTCGTCTCGGCGACGGTCGTCTCATCGTTGACTTCTTCTGTGAGTCCCATTTCTATTAATTTGTATACGTTTTATATAGCTAGTGTATATTAATTACAAAGTAAGTTTGGTTTAAAACCTTGGATATATGATTTAGGTGAACATTTAAAGATGACATATCTGAGTCCATATTTGGATTCACTCTCACCAAATTTCAAAAGAGGAGTCAATTTCGCAGTCTCGGGAGCCACCGCTCTTCCTGTTTTTTCCTTCCCTCTAGCCATTCAAATCCGCCAGTTCGTCCACTTCAAAAACCGTTCTCAAGAACTTATCTCTTCCGGTAATTTGAAATGTCACTCTTAACAGTTTATATCAATATATATTACTAAGAAGATATATGTGTTCTTGTTGACAGGGAGAAGAGATCTTATTGACGATAATGGATATAAAAACGCATTGTACATGATCGATATTGGACAAAATGATCTTTTACTTGCTCTATACGATTCAAATTTAACGTATGCACCCGTTGTCCAAAAAATACCTTCCATGCTTCTAGAGATAAAGAAAGCCATACAGGTAACTTTTATTTTCAATCCACGAATCTTTTAGATTTTTACATATTGTATACGTAAACTGTTGTTAGTCCCAAAACATATTACGGCTGATTTTGTAATTTGGTATATATTGTGTACTGAAGACCGTATATTTATACGGAGGGAGGAAGTTTTGGGTACATAACACAGGCCCATTGGGCTGTGCACCCAAAGAATTGGCGATTCACCCGCATAACGGATCAGATCTTGACACGATTGGTTGTTTCCGGGTTCACAACGAAGTTGCAAAAGCTTTCAACAAAGGACTCTTGAGTCTCTGCAACGAACTGAGGTCCCAATTCAAAGACGCCACTCTCGTCTACGTTGATATTTACTCCATCAAGTACAAACTCTCAGCCGATTTCAAACGATACGGTGCGTATCGTTCGCTTTAATGCATCTGCTTTTTAATTGCTGCTATACGAGATAAAACCCGGTTTTGATCGGTTTATTTGGTTTTACGAGTTTCAGGATTTGTGGATCCGTTAATGGCTTGTTGCGGTTATGGAGGAAGGCCCAACAACTACGATCGGAAAGCAACTTGTGGTCAACCCGGTTCAACTATTTGTCGTAATGTAACCAAAGCTATTGTATGGGATGGAGTTCATTATACCGAGGCTGCTAACCGGTTTGTTGTTGATGCGGTTTTGACAAATCGGTACTCTTACCCAAAAATTTCCCTCGACGGGTTTTGGTAAGAACAAAGTAATCTTACTCAACCGGTTTGGTTTGTAAAGTTTGTTATTCCCTAATAAAAATTAAAAATAAAGTACCAATGTGGTTTTTTTTTTTTTTTTTCACAACATATCTTTCATTCATTCAAAGTAAAAACCTCAAAGAGGTGAGTTCGAAACAACATACAACAATGAAAGCAAAGGGAAATAGAGATAGAGGTTCCATGAGTTCTTCAAAGGGATTTTCAACTTGTGAGAGTTTAAAAATGTTTGAAAAGTCTATTGGGATCCAAGCGGATTCGCCCATGAAGAAAGTCTTCGCGATATCCTTGACCACCAAGTGATCATAAGAAACTCTAGCGGCTGGCGCAATCGAGCGTTGAGAAAGGTGTTCCATGGGGGTAACACATACCGTGATTTTGGCCACCAGGGGAGGGTTCATAAGTATAGGATCAGAGTCCTTCAGTAGTGTAAGTTCTAACCTCATGGATCTAGATGAAGCTGCAAACGGGAACCGCAAGGACTGGGTTCCAAATCGAAGCAAGACAGGTGGAGCCTCCCTCCCATGGCACTCAAAGTCATGGAGGTTAAGTATATCCACACAAGGTTTGCATTGGAAGTGGTCTTGAATGATGATAGCAGACCCAAGCTTTACATCTTTAAGCGGTAAGTGACCAAGGGGAACAAAGGGTGCAGGCTTCGGGGACAAAGGGACTGACGGCTTCGGGTACACAGGGACTGATGTCTTTAGGGACAAAGGAACTGGCGGATCAGATTCCACACTAGGACTCAGCATTGACAACATCCAACCAAAGCTATTGAACTTGCCTCGATTCAGTAGATAATAATCAAGCCACTCTGCAGAACACAACATACTGCTACCGAGACAAACTCGACTTGACCAAGCAAGTATGAGTGGAACTACACGAGTTGAACTTGAAAATATATTATC
This sequence comes from Camelina hispida, assembly GCA_023657505.1. NCBI lineage: Eukaryota > Viridiplantae > Streptophyta > Magnoliopsida > Brassicales > Brassicaceae > Camelina > Camelina hispida. The sequence goes on along the minus strand of CP094634.1, from coordinate 42,930,735 downwards.
ATACACAGGTGTGAAGAACAATTCTCCATACCCTATCAGGACAAGCAATCTTTCGAACAATACTCTTGAATGCCCACCAAGATTAGAAACGGAGCATACAGTCTCTACCAAACCTAACTTGAGCTTTATACGTGCCAATGTAAGAGACGTACCTCTGAAATATCTGATAAAACCAGGGGTGGGAAAAATAGGAAGGGTTCGGTAATCTCCTCTCCTTGGAGAGGAAACCATAATGTCGTACTTCCGCAATAGTGTGAGTTCCATAGTAACCGCCCAGATGATATACACTAACACATGATAAACTTCAGAGGCTCGGTGTATTTGGGATGAGAGATTGAGGAAGTTTTGGTAACCCTCTCTCCTTGAGACAGGATCATAATGCCATTATTCTTCAATCCAAATTCAATACTATGATCAAGGAGCAACAACCCAAGCAGCCTAACTTGTGGATAAATTGATACAGTACTAGAGGCCTCACTTTGGACAAAGATTCCAGAATAATACTCACACATCCAACTCAATGACAGCGATACAAGACTATATCGCAGGAAAACCATTGGTAGTAGACTGAGTACAAGTTGAAAAACAGAGTACCTCATGGGCTTGAGCTTAGGTGATGTTATTGGGCCGAAAGAGGTTCCAAGGCTTATTAACTCCAACCCTAGAAACGACTTGGTTGACAATGGTAAATTGGTGGTGTGGCGGCTGGCCGGAGACGGTTTCGAGATTTGCAAAGAGCTACACATCTCCGGTGGACGGGGCAGCAACAAAGTAGGGCTATGAGGGTGGGATGCGGATGGGAGAAAGATCCCATGAAGGAAACCGGTTATGGCCAGATCTTTGCTCTTTGCATCCACCATCGGGGATGGTACCAACAGAGAGAGAGAAAGGGGGTTCACCGGATTCCAGATCCTTACTTCGCCGGTAAATGTGATTCCCAAGATTGAAGGGTTAAGTAAGGTTGAACTCACATTTAAAAAAGGAACAAAAGACATAACAAGAGAATTAAAAAACGAAGAAACGAGATTAACTAGCGCAGTGAAGGAGGTGGTCCGACGCCGGCGCAGCTCAAACTCGCCGGCGTCGGAAATCTGTAGTGAGGAGAGAACTTCGATATTCGTGCCCGAAAGGAGAAAAGTCTTTTATATATTACTTTTTAAGTACCAATGTGTTATATATGGAAAAATCTTAGACGTTCAATTAGTGTTGTCTTAATCGTTCGTCCAACTATTGAAGGGGACTGTGATGACTAATGATTACGCTATGAAGTGAATGTGTCAAGTCAAACTATGACTTATGAACCACACAATTATCACCATTTTTGGCTTCATGTCTTCTTACAAATTGAAAATTCGATTTCCCTTTTATTATAAAACTGGAAAATAATAGTTTTCCTCCTGTTGTTATGTGCTACACGTTGAACCTAGACTATGTGTATATATACAAATGTTATAGTGTATAATAAATTACGTATGGAGTACTATATTTATGTATCTAGTATATGATTTGGTGAGGGGAAAAAAAAGAGTAAACAGTAAACAAATAATAATGTGAAATGCAAGGTGTTGTTGTTGGAGTGAAGGTTGTAAAGAGTAAAAGAGAGAGCATTAGAAATGATGGAAAATGACCTACCACTTTGAGTTATTTTTGGCTTATATTAGTGTTTTGGTAAAGAAATATACAAGGAAATGTTTAGCTTTAGTCATATACTGTTGTACAATATATACATATCATGGTCGACAAAAACTAATTATGATATGCTGTTGTGTTTTCTCTTTCGCCTCTCACATTTTTGTGCCTCTCCCTCAATTATTTATCGTTCGTTCATAATCGAAAGAAAAAAAAGTCGTCTCCTACACATCATTATTGTCGGAATAAGTCTGACGGCACTCCATATGGTTAGTAAAATCTCTATATGGGATCGAACGACAAAAAATTAGTACTATCGTATATATCATTTTTTTGAATTTGTATATTTGGTACAATGTTTCCATTATATGTGAATAGGGAAATGGACGTATAATAAAAGTTAACGTGGTATCATTTGATGTTTCAACATGCAAGAACCTCGTATTGATGGAAGGGGAAAGTGAAAGGCAAAGATTCCAGCCAGCTTGTATATAAAATATATCGGGTTGATGAAGATAATTAAGCACATTATCAAAATAAAAACTATATAAATATATATAGTATTAAGTATTAACTATAAAAATATAGCTTTGTGAAAAGAAAAAAAGTATAAAAATAACTTTCTGAAAACAAACAAAAGACATATCATGAGTGAAATGCATGATTGACTCTTTAATAATGTAGTTTTTTGGGAATTAATATGTAAAGTTAAACAAACTAGCTAGACGACGATATTCAAAAAAAAAAGAAAATGTATGAGTTTGGTGGACAACTTTTACAAACTCTGATTAATAATTAATATGAAAGTTGTTGATCATGTAGTATATGAAATAAATATTTTGCAGTTATACGATTCTACAGAATGCATTAAATACAATTTATACACGAGGATTTTCTGGAATGTATGTTTATAACTTTAAAATTAATCGGTTTTTTTTTTCCATAAACTTTTGAACATTATATGTTCGTATATATATCAAAAAGCATCTGTCTGACCACATGACGAACTAATCCGCGTTCGAAGTTTATAATGGAAAGGTTAAGAGTGTGAGAAGTTCTAATTTGGTTGTAGAGAAATTAAAATGAGTTTCAATATTATGAGGTTTCGAGTAACTGTTAGTTATATTACCAAAGGAACTTGAGTTTTTGAGTTTTACAAGAGTTTGTTACGAACTTTTAGGGCCCAAAAGAAATAAAAAGCCATTACAGAGAACTAGAGAAGCTCAACTTGGATTACGACATATATGCTATTGCACTTCAGATTTCTTTTATTTCACCATACTAGTATACTACAGCCCTTCACTTGGCTCGACAAAACCGTACCACCAGACCGGTCGGTATGTATACAGTTATAGCCGCCTTGTATCAACTTGATATGTCTGTCTACTCAATAGTCGTCCCGACGTCAAAATATTTAGATGGATGGCTAAAATACAAATTAAGCACCGACACAGATAGTTTATTGGGCTAATTGGTTAGTCAGAGTCTTCGATTAGTCAAAACATACAACAACAACTCATAACCCCGTCCAACCCGAAATACTAAGTTTTAACTTGATTAATTACTTACTTAATTATTTAAATGTACGAGTAACCAATCCACTGAAACAATTACACTAATGCCCTAAAGATGTTGGATAAGAACTCAACGCCATAGGCATGCGATTTAATTCTTCATATAATTGAGTCATTGACTCTCTTTTTAAATTTTAATCGTGTCATGTATAAAGACAAGATCGAACTCAATGTCATAGACTCGTAGGCGAGTAATTTGTGGTTATTCGGTTACATGATAATCTAAATAAAATACACGTAATATATATATAACTCAATGTTACGTACGTCATGTCCCGTCCTCGATCTTAATAATTTAATCCGGGAGTGTGGACACATATAGTAGTTGACCTTTTCTCGTATTAAGTATAAAGACAAATTTTAACAAAATACTGTATTATTTAAGATAGAACCTATATAAAGTAACATTTATTATTTATATATATATAAAGTATATTCATTACAATATTACCAAGCAATCAAGATTTATCAATGCGTAAATGATTTAGTATAAATATATCTAACGAGGAAAAACAAGTTTCAAATAGGATTGTTATTAGTAGAATTGAAGTTGATAAATAAAAAAAATGAAGCTAAATTACGATAAAATTATAAATATGGTGAAATGTGGTGGATACGAATTCCAAATTTCGCTGCTATGTATATTGTAAAAAGTAAAGCACTATATAATTACAAAGGTCTTATAAAAAAATACAAAAGGCATAGTCACATGTGCACAGCAAATATATTTTATATCTGATAAATGATAATCTGAATCACTGAATGCATGAAGGTATTTGCTTGAACTTCATTCGCAAGTGTCGGAGTAATAACTTTTTAATAATTGCGTAGCTATGACTTAAAACTCGTATTCTAATGAAATTGAATAGGTTGGTTTCTCATGAAGAGTTTCAAGTGGCTGTAGTGTTTTTTTAATAGTTCTTGTTATGAAATTTTTCATACAACCAAAAACATGCAAATCAGCGACATATAAGTGATAATTTCTAATTTGTATCCATTTAAATATTATTGCATTTCTCATGAAATTATAGTATTAACTTTCAAAATGTATATAGTTATATTAACTATTTCGTAAATGACTAGTATATTTGCTTTAAAAAATAAGAAATTTGACGTTCTAAAGAATATATAACCACACCATTTTTTTTTAAGTCCAAAAAATAGAAAATTGAGTTGTATATATATTCTGTTTAAGTTTCTTGTCATCTGGATCTTGTATAAATAGAAATTTGACGTTCTATAGACACACTAGTTCATGATATTGTTTATTAGAAAAAAAGTTAGTTGGGAAATACGGCTGTGAATTGCAATATTCAATATTGTATTTCGTGGCTGTGAGATTGCGTAGAGGGCTAAGAAATGAGTTGTACATGGCACATGGCCTTCAACAGCTCTCTTGTTGGTTACATATACGTATCATGTATGTAACACATAATTAATGTGTAAATAAAAGATACAGTATACATATATAGTATTAATCAATTAACCTATTTTTCTTGATTAATAGATTTTGATTTTATGGTGATGATAATATAAGGAATAATATTACTCCGTAGTCCGTAGCTGAATCATTGGAAGGACAACTTAAGGTGTTAAAAATCCAATACCTAAATAATTAACTAAGTGACAAGAGAGAGAGAGAGAGTTAATGTGAAAGCAATGCAGGTGATTGGATGATAATTAGGTCAATCCTGCTTCGTAGTTGTTTAAAGATGTTCGTATGTGTTTGGTTGAGTTTCTTACTATTACAACGTCAGTGTATGTATTAGATGTATATTATCTGCACCACCCTCCAAAAGTGACCCCATTTACTTCTTCTTTTTCTCTTTCTCTTGCCTTTACAGAAAACATCGTACGGTTGCCTTTTTAAGAAGCAGGTAACGTATAAGTGATTCATTTCCTCACGTAGAAGATGATAAGAATTTTTTTTTTTTTTTTTTGTTAAAGAAGATGATACAATCTTATTGTTAGTGGTCGATATAGCACTCCTACTTTTAGTACACACTTATACGTAGTTTCCATCAGTTTTGGCACTTTTAACCATATATATATAGGCTTATATAGCCTTACCCTTATGTTAAGTATTAGCATATGACAGGCATTTTTTTTTTTTGAGAATAAACGGGTTTGAACATAGACAAGTATTGACACAAGGGCAATACTAATATGAACCAATAGATTACAAAGCCATTAAACTATTCTATACAAGTGAGATTTATGCATGGCCGGTTCTACAAAACTTTTGAAAACAATTAGCCGTCATTGTAACTTTCCTTTTGGAACAATGTGGACCTTACTTATACATTTTAATACTCCCTCTGTCACAAAGATTGATGTTTTAGGATATTACACATTTTAAGAAAACAATGATTAGTGAGTTTAAATATATTTTTTTCTTTGACTAAAAATATATTATTTAATTTTAAACCAATAACGATTCAGAATTTTAAATATTTTCAATGATTACTTCTTGAAGTTTACAAAACATCAATCTTTGTGGGACAAAAAAATATCCCAAAACATCAATCTTTATGGGACAGAGGGAGTAACATTTAATCTGAATTAAAAAATATTAAAAAGATAATTTTTTTAATAAATTTTTGTAATAGGTTTGGACATAAAAACGGTACAGAAATACCCAACCCGAAACCCGACCCGAAAAATCGGGTTTGAGTAAATTTGCTTATAAAACACTATTGGCTTCTATTTTCCAATATCCGCGGATTTAGGTTAGGATCGGATAATAGCCAGTACCCATTTGGTACCCATCAAACTTGAACATATAAACATTTTTATAATATTTAGCATCAATATAATGCAATTACCTAAAATTATGATTATAATTTTGAATACTTCATTTAGTTTTATACTTAAATATCAAAATAACCAAAATATCTATAAAAATTTGTCACATAAGTCAAAATTTAGCTAAATTTATTTAAATTTAATTAATTTTAAAGACTTTTTTCGGGTAGCCGGTAGTTCGGGTGCTAATGAGGTTCTAATTAAAATTTATAACCCGAACCGATCCGAACCCGATAGTACCCAAACCGAACTGAACCCATATATCTAAAAATACCCAATATATTCTATTTTTCTAAACCCGTTTATCTGAATTCGAATGGATAATACCCGTATCCGAACATGTTACCCGAATGCCCAGCCCTAAATCTACAATTAAAAAAAAGAAGAGATATAGACTGAAAAAGCCTACACCAAGGTTCGAAAATCAGAATTATATTCAGTACTAGTAATCTATATATATAAAGTTAACTTTGCTCACTCCTCCTTTCTCCACATCAGCATCCAACTAATCAATTTTTTTTACATAAAAAAAATTATTTTTAATATGTATTCATTGCATATTTATTACTTATATTTAATAATAATAAAAAATAAATAAAAAACGAATTAACTAAAATTAATTAAATTTTAAAATGGTATAAACAATAATATAATTTTTAGTAAATAATAAAAATAATAACTATCTAAAAATAAATTAAGTAAAATAAATAAAAAAATTTAAAATAGTAAAAACAATACTATAAATTTGTTTTAGTAATAATGTTATTATTAAAATTATAACCAAAAAATGATTATATTCCAAAATTTAGAATAGGTTAATGAGTTTTAGAATGTAAGTAAGATTTTAATGCATGGTGAAGTAAAAAAACAAGTTATGTAATTGTATTTATAAATATCTAAACATGAAAATAAAATTGAAGTGAAACATTAGTTTCTAAGAAACATATACCATATAGATTTATTATTAAATATTACTTATAAGAAAGAAAAGATTAATTATTTAACTTAACTTATAAGTTTTGATCTAAACCAAAGACATTGTAAGAGACACACTTTTTTAAAAGAAAACTATGAAATTTTTTTTTGAAAAAAGAATCTATCTAAAAAAACAAAATCAATGGTCAAGATATATAAGAAAATGATATGTAAGTCGTTACAAAAAGTGGCATGTGATTTGTGTAGCATATCTCATAAGGTATATTATCAACTGGAGCTACAATTATATAACATGATATAAAACATACAGTATATAACAAATATAATATATATATATATATATATATATATTATCAAAATGCTTTAACCTAAAACATTGGCAAAAACAACAAATTTAAAGTACACTATGTTTTTTTATTAAGAAGATGAAGCTGAGGTTGCATCACAAAATTAACATCTGAAAATAACATATGAGATTTTAGAAAATATGTAACATGGATTAATGAATAGATATTCATTGTGGGGTTTAAATGTTTCATCATTTAAGCATTCTTGACTTAGTCAAAAATTCCATTATATCAGATGATGCATTTGGACAACTTCATTGTAGCGACATATCACTAAAAATGTTCATGAAACTTTGTATATTTGAATTTAATGTAGGATATCGATATGTATAAATGGTCTCTATAATTAAATCAACGATTGACATTGACGTTAGAACTTTTAAAATTATATTTTCATGGGATATGAATATGGAATGAACTCTTTTAAAGATAAAAGGTCAGAAGATTGTCGACAATATTATTGCGACACTAGACAATATATGTTATATATAGATTAGTAAAATAAGTACGATATTTATATAATTTATCTTTTAATCTTCAAATTATATTCATATTCAATGATTCTTATTGATAAAAATATTAATTAAAATATCACTTAAAAAATTGCGAATAGATATAACAAATAGATATTATCTTCAAAAATATATAGTTGTATATCACTGAGTAAAATAAGTTTAATATTTATATAGATTTATACTCAAAAGTTGGAATGATTATATTTGAGCTCAACAATTTCTATTGATAAAAAAAATCAATTAAAACCCCGCGCGTGCGCGGGTACAAATTCTAGTACAATCTATAAACTCTAACGAATTAGAAAAACTCATAAATCTTGTAAAAATGTGATGAATAGTACTTTAACAATAAAAAGGTCAAAGGTAACGGTGCAAAAAGAGTCGTCTTCGTCTATTCCCACCGTCGAAACTTTCACGCGCTTCGTTAATCCCTCCTAATGATTAGTTAATTAGTTTAATTTCCGCTCATTATGATTAGTATTAGAAGGAGGACTATTATTATTATATATAACGATGCTTCGGCCTTCTTCTTCCTTGCCACCAAAGACATACACAAATTACATTGCAAAACCTCACAGCTGAAACTACTACTTTTGCCACTTTCTTGCCATCCAAACAAGTTACACAATCCCTTTCATTTCATTATTGCTTCTCAAAATAAAAAAAAAGAACTCTCTTTATCATGTAAATTTGGTCTATGAATCGTTCGCAATCTCCATTAACGAGATTCATTGTTGTTACGAGCTCCTTAATCTTTGCTTCTGGGTCTTCTTATTTGGATTTCTCTTTTATACCCTATTAAGAAATGTTCTGTAACATGGGTTTGTTCGTTTTTAAGTAGTCTCCCCTTCTCATCTTCTACCTCCTCTCCGGAGGTTTTTAATCAAAAGAAGCTCTCCAAGTGTTTGACGATTTGTCTGAGAGAAAGAGAAAAAAAAAAAACAGAGGAACTCAGAAACAGAGTATATTACAGAGAGAGAGACGCCAATCATGGAAGAGACTTTTGTTCCGTTTGAAGGTATCAAGAATGATATTAAAGGAAGGTTGATGTGTTATAAACAAGATTGGACCGGTGGAATCAAAGCTGGATTCAGGTACTATAGCTATTCAAAATTCCTCTGTTTTTTTTTAAAAAATGATTTTTTTTTTTCATCTTATATGATTGATCAATACTGTAGGATTCTGGCTCCCACCACTTACATATTCTTCGCGTCTGCGATTCCTGTTATTTCATTCGGCGAACAACTGGAACGAAGCACTGGTACTGACTCATCTTCTCCTCTGAATTTAAAGTTATCAGCTTTATTATCAATGTTAGCAACTTGAATCGGATTCTGTTATTTTGCAGATGGAGTTCTTACAGCTGTTCAGACGCTGGCCTCTACAGCCATTTGTGGAATCATTCACTCCATCATCGGAGGCCAACCTCTGCTTATACTTGGAGTTGCTGAGCCAACTGTAATTATGTACACATTCATGTTTAACTTTGCCAAGGGGAGACCTGAATTGGGACGCGATTTGTTCTTAGCTTGGTCTGGATGGTAAAGTTTTTCTCCTAATGCGATTGTTAATATAGTGATCAAACGAGGTGGTGGTAATCTTGTTAAATATGTGCAGGGTTTGTGTTTGGACTTCGTTGATACTGTTTGTATTGGCTATATCTGGAGCTTGTTCAATTATTAACAGATTCACCAGAGTAGCTGGAGAATTGTTTGGACTTCTTATAGCTATGCTCTTTATGCAAGAAGCCATCAAAGTACAGAAGACTTTCATTTCTTTTTTTGTTATGTCAAGAAATTGTATTTTAATTGCTACCTCTAATGCTTTGATTATATATGTACAGGGATTAGTGGATGAATTCCGTTCTCCTGAGAGAGAGGATCTGAAACTTCTGGAGTTTTTACCTTCCTGGAGATTTGCAAATGGGATGTTTGCTTTGGTTCTTTCCTTTGGTCTTCTTATAACTGCACTTAGAAGCAGAAAAGCCAGGTCATGGAGATATGGAACAGGTAACGTAGAAGTTAGTCAACTTTTTTTTTCTTTAACTTTAATGATCTGGAATCTCCTTATTCTAAGGATCTTGAGCAATCAATGATCAATTTAAGCAGTCATTGCTTACAAGTGGGGAGATCTCAGTCAAATATTCCTTGTTCTTGAAGACACTTAATTTCCCTTTATTAAATCATTATTCTTGCTTGGAACAGGCTGGCTTAGAAGTTTAGTAGCTGACTATGGTGTGCCACTCATGGTTCTGGTGTGGACCGGTGTCTCCTACATCCCAACAGGAGATGTTCCAAAAGGAATTCCTCGGCGTCTTTTTAGCCCAAATCCTTGGTCCCCTGGCGCTTATGAGAATTGGACCGTTGTTAAGGTGTGTCTTTATCTTGAAATTTCAAACACACCCCACAAGAACATATGACTAATGATGACTAGTGACTTTGATTTCTCAGGAGATGATTCAAGTTCCAGTTGTCTACATAATTGGAGCATTCATTCCAGCAACAATGATTGCAGTTCTTTACTACTTTGACCATAGCGTAGCATCACAACTTGCACAACAGAAAGAATTCAATTTGAGAAAACCATCTTCTTACCACTATGATCTGCTTCTTCTTGGGTTTTTGGTAAGAATCTGCAGGATATAGTAATTGCTTCTTCTTCTTGGGCTCAATCTCCTAACTAACTCCGCCATTTTCAGACCTTAATGTGTGGTCTACTTGGAATCCCTCCATCTAATGGAGTCATCCCTCAATCACCAATGCATACCAAGAGCTTAGCAACACTAAAATATCAGGTACGTTACCAACATCGATTGTTTTTTTTTGAATTGTTTTCCTCTTCAGGCCTTGGATTTAAGCTTGTTGTTTGCTCTTCCCACAGCTGCTTCGGAACAGATTAGTTGCAACTGCGCGCAGAAGCATCAAGCAGAATGCGAGTCTAGGACAGTTGTATGGAAACATGCAAGATGTTTATAATCAAATGCAGACTCCATTAGTCTACCAGCAACCTCAAGTAAGAATCTTCTGTGTAACTTTTCAGTTTTCAGTGGAATAGTATTGTTAGAGGCTCATTGGAGGGTAAACTATCTCTTCCGCAGGGTTTGAAAGAGCTGAGAGAATCAACAATCCAAGCGACGACATTCACAGGGAATCTTGATGCTCCAGTTGATGAAACTCTGTTTGATATTGAGAAAGAGATCGATGATTTATTGCCAATTGAAGTCAAAGAACAGAGAGTGAGCAACTTGCTTCAAGCAATAATGGTTGGAGGATGTGTTGCAGCTATGCCTCTCCTTAAAATGATCCCTACATCAGTCCTTTGGGGATACTTCGCCTTCATGGCAATTGAAAGCCTACCCGGAAACCAATTCTGGGAAAGAATCTTGCTTCTCTTCACAGCCCCAAGCCGTCGATTCAAGTAAAATCTCAATCTTTTTTATAGCTTTTTACATTCTCAAGAATGGTTTACTCAACTACTTACCAAATTTGCAGGGTTCTTGAAGATAACCACGCGACATTTGTGGAAACTGTTCCATTCAAAACGATTGCAATGTTCACTATTTTCCAAACAACTTATCTTTTAACTTGCTTTGGTCTCACGTGGATCCCAATCGCTGGAGTAATGTTCCCTCTAATGATCATGTTTCTAATACCCGTAAGGCAATATATCCTCCCAAGATTCTTCAAAAGTGCTCATCTTCAGGACTTAGACGCAGCAGAGTATGAAGAAGCACCCGCTTTACCATTCAATCTTGCAGTACCGGTAAAGGACTCCATTATAAATTCAAATCAATATCCATTTGTCTTTAATTTCTTGATTAGTTGTTAACATATTTTGGATTTTGCAGGAAGCTGAGATGGGGTCAACAGCTTCGTATCCATGTGATTCTGAGATTCTTGATGAGTTTATTACAAGAAGCAGAGGAGAGTTTAGACACACGTGTAGTCCTAAAGTTACTAGCTCAACTTCAACTCCAGTTTATAATCGGAATCTTTCTCAAGTGTTTAGTCCTAGAGTGAATGATTTAAGAGGTGAGATGAGTCCTAGGGTTGCCGGAAAAGGGCAAAATAGTGCAAAGCCGAGTCCGTTAAACCCATCATCCTCGTCAAAATGAGTTTAGCCATTATGGAGGCTTGATAAAACTGGAGGAGAGTATGTTTGCATTTCTGCTTTTGATCTCGAAACATTGTAAAATCTCTTACTTACCCTGTGGAATGTCGGTAAATTATATACTATATATGTAGTAACTAGTAATAAAGGATCTTTTTATTTTTATTTTCTGTGTCTGAAAAAACAAACTATCAGTTGAACCAAAAAAGGTTCACAGTCTAAAGTCTAAACTTGCTTATCCAACATTGCTTCAGGAAAAGAAAGATTGAACATCCCAAATTTAACAAAACACATAGTATATACCACAACACTTACACGTATATGTTATGTAGTAGTAGAATAGCACCAAATTAACTCGTGTGTTCTTGGAAAAGGTATAAGGACCAAATCATCATCATCACCTTACTTTCACGAAAAAGATTGTTCGATAACGAATCGAATGGAAACATGCAAAAAGAAGAACGGCAAAAAAAAGTTATAAAGCTAAAGCAAAAGCAAATATCTTTTTGGGTTCAAAGAGAGTGGCTTTGGTTATGTAGTTCGAACAAGAGCGCACTTGCATGTGCTACAAAACAAGACAAGGGTCAACTTCTTGATAAACGAATTTAAAGTAAACATACCTATTACTATTAGAATTGGAAAAGAAAAAAAGAAAAAAAGAGTTAAAAACTTTTGATCATTTTTGAAGTTCTCATATTATTAGAAGTTAGAACACACACAAAAACAGTGGACTTAAAATATTCCTCGGATCAGTTTTCATTTTAGTTATCATGACCATTTGCTGATATCTACAGACTTGAAAATTTTATAGATCATTTTCATTAATTTTAATATAAATGTAAATATTTCAAACCACAGAAAAAGGCTGTTATTATATAGCTAAATTTTGTTAACTATATACAAGGACTGTTTTATCAAGAACATTACACATTCTATAATCACTATTACATCATTTTCTGAAAAAAGAAAATCAAGTTTTAGTGGCCAACAAAAGGTTGAGTAATGGAAAATTCTTGCTCATTGTTTTCATTGGAATAAGCCAAATGGACTTGACAGATCGGTGAGACTACAATAGTGATAACTAAACAGGCAATTACGTCAATGTCTTAATTCGTCAAGAGATCTTTGTCTTAAACTGTGTTTTGTCGTCTGTGAGCAGGGCCGTGCCTATGTGTTAGGAAAAAGACATTTGCCTCAGGCTCCCAAAAGTATATAGTTTTTTTTGTGTGTTTTTTTACCCTCAATTATGGAAAATATGGTGTATCATTATGGTTTTGAGACTCTTTTTATTTCCTAAACAACCCATGTATGACTCTTCAGAATATATTTATTTATAAAAATATATAAAAAGGAAAACAAAACCTTATATTGTGAAAGACCGAGTAAGGTTGTAAAACCGAAGGAAGAAAGATTAAAAAAGTTTGATGAAAGAGTTTATTGAAATAGAAAGAAGAACGATTATGTTTAAGGCTTTTTAGATTTTGTTTTTTCTAAACAATTTCTATAATTTCGAATTTTTGATATTTATTTTATTTTAGTTTTGAATTTTAATATTTATTTATTTTCATAAAATATATTAAAATGTCCTCTAATGTTAAACTCGCTTTAAGCCCCGATAAACCTGGGCACGGCACTGTCTGTGAGTTGGACCAATAACAGAAGTCCCCTAAAAGCAAAAATCCTACGTACTCTTCAAGTCGCTTTTTGATGGTCGGAAATTATATTAGACATTATCGTTGACCATTCCCCACGTTTCGTAATCGTCTATACCACACAGTAACATAACTTGATTAAAACCAGTCTAGTTTTGTCTCATGTTTTCTAGCTAAGGTCCCTCGCTAATTTTTTTTCTTATCAAAACGCAAACATACTGAGTTCAATGGGCTATAAACACTTCAAGTTCAAAGTCTTATGGGCTTTCTTATAAATTATAGCCCATCAAACGCATGTGCATCCGTCATCACTCATCATCAACGTGACGATACTTTCGCGTCTCATCTTAAGTCTAAACCCACATAATTAACAGTAACACTGAGTCATATATATGCTGATTAGTTGTTAATTGTTACTATTGTTTAGATATTTTGTTTCTGCTAAGCTAAAAGACGAAGAGTTCTGGATCCAGATTTATAATAATTGGTTAGTAGACTTTCCACGAAACACGTTTCTCATTTTAGCAACACGTTAGATCATTAGCATCTTGATTTAGTCTAAAAGAAACAATATTTTACACAAAGGCTGAAAAGGCAAATAATAAAGCTTGACTAAATGCCAATTCAGATATTTTAATTTGCTTATAAGTTAGTATATAAACGACACAGTCAAATTGAGAAGAAAATAAAGACCATATAAAATACAAGAATTAGGTGATGGCTTTTGGTCTTTGGATCATAATGAGCACTTAACTTATTGATCTATGCGAATGTGTAAAGATAGATGCCACTAAAACCTACAACCAAAATAAATAATATCCTAAAAATAAATAAATAAAAAAAGAGAAATGACGTGGCATGACAAGTCGATAAAACTTGGGACCCAAGCTCAAGTTTCAACGGTTCAGATTCATCATCTCTCAGCAAAAACGCCGTCGTGTGATTATACATCTTAGGGGTAAGATCGTCAAATCAAGAAAACGCAAAGTGTGGACACGAACAAAGGCTTTAAAGATTCTGGTCGAGAGAGTTCTGGATTTACAAAAGTAGCCCTCAATATTTTAACCATATCACAAAAAGATCCCCTTTTTCTTTATTTCCAAGGAAGTAGTCCTCTCGTCTCGGGTAAGTTCAAGGGTACGCGCGTCAAAGCTGGAATGACACGTGGCATAATGAGGGCTTAGTCTTAGCCGTGTGTGTGTAATCCACAAAACCTAAAAATGATAAAATAAGCAACCGACTCAGCACAGATAACCGCCACGTGTCAACTGTAATTAACCGGTTAACCAAGTCACCCACAAAATCTCCGAGTTTCCTTATTTATATAGAAAAAAAAGACCCACGCGGCTTAGAAATTTCGTCCGCGAGAGAAATAAAAACACACACGCCAACTTCGAAATTGTCAATTCTTCGTTGAATTCGAGAGAAGAAAAAACTAATTAATTCAGAGATTTCGAGTAATTAAAGAAGAAGAAGAAGAAGAAGAAGAAGAAGAGGGTTTGATCTTGTTGTAGTAGTGAAATTGAAATTTGAAATTGATTGTGAAGAAGAAAGAAGCAGATGGTAGCAGAAGCAGAGGTTGTATTTCAACAGAGTTTACCGGCGGTTCTGGAGATTGAGTTGTTCGATCAAGTTTCTTCCGCCGTTAAATCTCCGGTTTCTTCTCCTAAATTGGGGTTTACTCAGTCGGTTTCCGCAAGTTTAACTACTTCTCCTCTGGTTGTGGTAAGTTTTTCTCCCAAGATTTTCGGCAAGTTTCTTTTTTTTTTTTTTTTTCTTATTTCTGGGTAGTTGGTAAAAAGATAATTCAAGAAGCTGACTGAATTTATTTGGTATTCTTTATGATAATCAAAGTAGTTAGATGACTCTATAGGAATTTGAAACGGTTTGGGACATGATCCTTGGATGCTTTTTTTTGTCTGAAACTTAAGCTTAGAGAACCTCTAGTTTATGTTTGTTTGCGTGTCGTAGAAATCAGTTAGATACTTTAAAAGCTGGTCTGAATCTTGCTGGAAAAACCCTCTAGTAGTTAGTTATTGTGTCCTGTCTTTACTGCTTGTGTTTCATTTATTGCTAAAATTGAGCATGCGTCTAATAAAAAGCCTTTTTTAGTTTCTATTTTTCATTAACTGGAGATTTGAGAACTCTTTTTTTTATTGTTTATAGATTTTGATCTATGTTTTCAATAACGTGTGTTGTATTTACCTTTTTCAAGCAGGGTGATTGTGATCCAAGTGTCTCAGATTATGTTCCGACCATCCGGTCTGGAAGCTTTGCTGATATAGGCCCAAAGAGATCCATGGAAGATGAACACATTCGCATAGACGATCTATCTTCTCAAGTTGGATGTCTCTTTGAGTTGCCAAAGCCTAGTGCTTTCTATGCGGTACTCTCCCGTTCTTAGATGTATCTTCCTTTAAAATCTAATGCTCTTTTGAATATATATTCTGACTTAAGACTTCCTCTATTTAGGTTTTTGACGGTCATGGAGGACCAGAAGCAGCAGCTTACGTCAGGGAAAACGCAATTAGGTTTTTCTTTGAAGATGAGCAGTTTCCACAAACATCTGAAGTGGATAGTGTTTATGTGGAAGAAGTTGAGAGTTCATTGAGAAACGCGTTTCTTCAAGCTGATCTTGCTTTGGCAGAAGATTGCAGGATCAGCTCCTCTTCTGGTACCACTGCGCTCACCGCTCTTATATGTGGAAGGTACGTCTTTCATTCAGTTACTTCAGTAGTTCTCTATCTATCTCTAGGATCTGAATAGAGATCTTGCATATACTAGATCATGACTTTTAAGTATTTAACCTGTGATCTGATCGAGATAAGTATATTGTTTATATATTTTTGAGCACACAGTTTCATGGTTCTTGTTTTTTGTTGTGCAGACTCTTAATGGTTGCAAATGCTGGAGACTGCAGAGCGGTTCTATGCAGGAAAGGCAAAGCGATAGACATGTCTGAAGACCATAAACCGATTAATCTACTTGAGAGAAGAAGAGTGGAAGAATCAGGCGGTTTCATCAATAATGACGGCTACCTTAATGAGGTCTTAGCTGTAACCCGGGCTCTTGGCGATTGGGAATTAAAAATGCCACACGGCTCTCAGTGTCCGCTAATTTCCGAACCAGAAATCAAGCAGATAAATTTAACCGAGGATGATGAGTTTCTAGTGATTGGATGCGACGGGATTTGGGATGTCATGACGAGCCAAGAAGCAGTTAGCATCGTTAAGCGTGGCCTAAAGCGACATAACGATCCAACAAGGTGTTCGAGAGAGCTTGTGATGGAGGCTCTTAGGCGGAACTCATTTGATAACTTAACCGCGGTTGTGGTATGTTTCATAACAGCGGACCGATGGGAAGAGCCAGTGGTTCCTACGGAGAAGAGAAGGTGTTTTAGTCTTTCACCGGAAGCATTCCGTAGCTTGAGGAATCTGTTGGATGGCTGAAACTGGTGTGCTTTTGGTGATATTATATAATTGATGATGACGAATAACAAACCTCTCCCACGCTGCTATTGTTGCGTTTGACTTACAAAGGTTCTAAAGCAGCAGAGAGAACTATTTCGAGATAAATTTGCATAAGATGTGTGCTTGTTGTGTGTGAGAGAGTCTGTAATTACATTTTTGTGTACATAATACTAATTATTGAGTGTGAATATAGTTCAAAAGAAGAATTTGATAATATTATACAAGTAACTCAACAGATTCTAAGCAAAACAAAGTTAAGCTATCACACATCAGTCATCACTGCTATAAGAAACAACACAATCAAGATGTATTTGAGGGAGTTAACCCCTGCTAAACGCAAATCCTATAAACGAAAAGTATCTCAAGTTTGGATAATCATCAGAACCATTACTAAGCTAAGATACGAGCAATTGATCATTATCATTTTAAGCATGCACAAAACAAAACTAGCCAATTCGAATTAAAAGCATGCGCAAATGTAACTACAACCAAAGAATTGAACCAACAGCATAATAAATATTTGATAAGAACCCTAAAACTTTAAATCATTCATAATCCAGAACAAACGATGTTCAACATTTGAATCCATAAACAACAAAAAAGCTTACAAAATTCCGAAATCGAAACCCTGTTTTTTGAGGATAGAGAGAGATAGAGATAGAGATAGAGAGAGATCTACTCAGTAAGAACAGATCATTCGTCACCTCCTTCTTTCTGGTAAACATAGGTGAGACCACACTTACCACAGTAATGGCGATCGAAATGACTCGCCATAAAAGTACCAGCTCCACAAGTTGCGTTAGGGCACTCTTTCCTCAAACGCTGAACTTTCCCAGATCCATCAATCTTGTAAAACTGAAGAACAGCGAGCTTCACCTTCTTATGCTTATGCTTGATCTTCTTCGGCTTGGTGTAAGTCTTCTTCTTCCTCTTCTTAGCACCACCACGGAGACGTAGCACGAGATGAAGCGTCGATTCCTTCTGGATGTTGTAGTCGGCGAGAGTGCGTCCGTCTTCGAGCTGCTTCCCGGCGAAAATCAATCGCTGCTGGTCCGGTGGGATCCCTTCCTTGTCTTGGATCTTCGCTTTCACATTGTCGATGGTGTCAGATGACTCTACCTCTAGTGTTATCGTCTTCCCCGTTAGGGTTTTCACGAAGATCTGCATCTTTTACGGCTGCACCCAAAAAAAAACACTCAAAATGGGGATTTTGTAGTAGAGAAGAAGGAGACGCTAGGGTTTTGATGCGCAGTTACGTAATTACCCTTTGGGTTTGATTTTGGGCTTAGTTAGTCTATTGGGCCATTATATGGCTCACAAAAGGTCCAAAACTAAAAAAAAAAAAAAAAAAAAAGTGGAGATGCAGGGAATCGAACCCTGTACCTCTCGCATGCAAAGCGAGCGCTCTACCATATGAGCTACATCCCCTGATGAATTATGTGAACAAAGTTTAAATATTATTTTATCTATTATTATTTTTTTTTCCTTTTTTTTTTTGGTATTTGTTTGACTGGCCTTAGATGATTCGAAGACCTTTCATATTATTTCTTCTTCGGCTTTCGCCTTTAGAGCCTCCTGCCCTCTTTCAGAACCCTAGATCTCTCTCTCTTGCTCATCATCATCTCTTTGGAAAACAAAATTTCTCAAATTCTCAATCTCAAATTAAGGTAAGAGACATCATGGATGATAGCTGTGCCGTCTGCGCCGAAAACCTCGAATGGGTTGCCTATGGATCTTGTGGTCACCGTGAGGTTTGCTCTACATGTGTCGTTCGTCTCCGTTTCGTCCTTGGCGATCCTCGTTGCTGTATCTGTAAAACCGAGTCTCCTACCGTCTTCGTCACCAAGGTGATTGATTACTAATGTTATCGCAATTACTTTTTTTTTCAATCTGGGATTGATTATTCTAATTAGAATGAATTAATAGTGAAGAACTTGTTGTAATTTTGTGATATATGTCTCCTGATTAGGGATTTGATGATTACAATTTTGTAGGCATTGGGTGATTATACAAGGACGATCACTGACTTCTCCACGTTCCCACCAGCACCAAAGGAAGGTCGAGTAGTAGGATCATTCTGGTATCATGAAGACACTCAGGCTTTCTTTGATGATTTGGATCAGTACAGGATGATCAAAGCTATGTGTAGGCTTTCCTGCGGTGTTTGTGACAAGGCTGAAGATCAACCAAGAGAAGGAGGACCAAGACATCATCACCGTCAGCGTATTAAGAGTGTTGAACAGTTGAAAGGTCATTTATATCATAAGCACAAATTGCATATGTGTGGTTTATGTCTTGAAGGGCGAAAGGTGGGAGCTTTGAAATACTTCATTATCTGCTGATTGTTTGCTATCTTGTTGTATTTTCTACTAAGTTTTCTCTCTGTACGTGGACAGATATTTATATGTGAACAGAAGTTGTATACTAGGGCACAACTGAACCAACACATACACACTGGTGACTCTGAAGTTGATGGTACTGAGAGCGAAAGGGGAGGCTTTACTGGACATCCTATGTGTGAGTTCTGTAGGAATCCATTCTATGGTGATAATGAATTATATACTCACATGACTACTGAGCATTACACCTGCCATTTTTGCCAAAGGTACTTGCTATTTGTATTAATGATTTTTTTTTTTTATGTTTGAGAATGTGTTTTCCATATGACGCCATTGAATTAACATATCCAATATAGGTCGAATTCAGGACAGTATGAATATTACAAAAACTATGATGACTTGGAGGTAACATCAACCACTTTTCAGTATTAGCTCAGTTAAAGTGTGGCTGCATCTGTTCTGATTTCCTGTTTTATTTTTGCAACAGATTCACTTCCGCAGAGACCATTTTATTTGTGAAGACGATTCCTGCCTTGCTAAGAAGTTTATAGTTTTCCAGAATGAATCAGAATTGAAAGTAAACCCTTCTGGAGAATTTCTCAATTTTCTTTTCTTCAGTTTGGGTCTATTGATTTTTGTTAAGGATTTATATTTGTTTTTTTACAGAGGCATAACGCTGTTGAGCATGGAGGTAAAATGTCTAGGTCTCAGCGCAGCGCTGCATTACAGGCATGTTACTCCCCTTGCCATTTTCTTTGTTAATTTACCGTTATATTTGCTTGCCTGTGTTTAACATTGCATTCCGCTCCAGATACCAACAAGTTTCCGATATCGACGTGGAAATGATCAAGAGAATCGTCGTGGAAGAGCCCGATCATTTCGTCGTGAGCCTGGTGATGATGATTATAGTCATGCAGTTCATGAGGCTCTTCGTTTATCTGAAGCTGAGTATTCTCGGCAAGAGCCTGCTCCGCCACCCTCAAGTGCACCACCTGGATCCTCTGAGAACAACAATATTCACAGAGATGATGCTGGTCCTCTTGTTCAACCCATGGAATCTCTATCAACTACAGATATGGAACCCTCTTCACGATATCTACAAGCTGTAGGAAGCTCTGGTGGTGGTGGTTCACGTCTTGGAGAATCTGCTTTCCCTCCTCTTTCTGGTCCACCGAGATCTGGACAGAACTTGGAAAGTTTGCCTACTAACACCATGGCTGCCCGGCTAAGACGCCAAACAAATCGAACTAGTACTGCTTCTGCTATTGCTAGTCCTTCTCAAGGATGGCCAGCGGTTAACCGAAGCGCAGCACAAACATCTATTACTACTGGCGGTAACCATTCTTCTTCAGGATGGCCAGCTATAGCGCGAACACCAATACAAGCCTCTAGTTCTTCAGTCCAACCTAGGTCTCATGCTAGAGTTTCCCAGCCTAGACCTCTGGCTTCTGCAGTTCCACAGGCTGTTCGTAATGCGAATAAGATTCCTCACTCATCCTCAGCCCCTGATCTATCTGATACAAGATCTCTTACGCCTTCTCCTTCTGATTTTCCTCCAGTTTCTTCTGCTGTTGTGCAAAATCGTAGGATATCATCCAGCACTACACAAGGATCTTCAAACACCCAGCCACCTCCAGATGTACAATCTGCCAACAAATCTTTGATTGAGAAAATGAGATCTGCACTTGGACATGATGAAGATGTATTCATGGCCTTTAAAACTGTTTCAGGACAGTATCGTCAAGGTTCGATTGATGCAAGAACTTACTTGGAGTACGTGAATGGTTATGGATTGTCTCACCTGGTTATTGATCTTGCTAGACTGTGCCCTGACCCTAGAAGGCAGAAGGAACTCATTGATAACCATAATGCTAGTTTAGGTGGAGTAGGGTTAAAAGAGAATGGTCAGTCTGCTGCACAGAGCTCTTCTCAACCTAAAGACAATCAAAATTCAAAGAAGAACAAAGGAAAAGCAGTTAAGGTTGTTGAAACGAAAGAAACCTTAGCAGAGAGTTTTATGGATACAGTGAGGAGATTGCAATCTTCACAAAATCCTCATGAAGGAGAAGAGGAAGTAATTTCGAAAGATAAGAATACATATAGGTCAGATAAAGGCAAGGCACAAGTAGCAAGTTCGGTTGCTACATCGACTTCAAGTAAGCAGCCACGTAAGAAAACTTCCAAGTTTCACAGAGTGCGGCTTGGGGATGGATCAATGGCTGCGTTACTAGATATTAACAATTCTAACCGTGAGGTGGAATCAGAAGCAAATGTTGGTAACTTCAATAGTAATCAGCAACAGTCTGGTGTTATGCCGGTGCGTGGAGTTTGGCGTAAAGGAGGAGCTAATCTTTTCTCGTAAAGAAGTTTTTTTGTATGTTTCTTTCGGTTAATGACATGTGAAAGTTGAAACTTCGCTCCTGTTTTTTTGGTCAGATTGACAGAACTTTCTTCTTTTGTCCGAGTTCTATATTGAAATCTTGCAAATGTGAGATTACAGACTTTAAAAAAAAATTGTTCCAAAAATTATGAATGAAAAACAATAATATATCAAGTCTCACACATTGGAAGAATTCAGTGTAATTATGAAAAAGATTAATATATTAGGACATTTATTTGTTAATTTTTTTAATTAAAGTTTTTGAAATATAATTTATCTTGGACTTGTTTTGTTTTTTCAGTTTTTTTAATAAATATATATTTTGGAAAAGAAATTAACATAGATAACTGGAAACAAAAGTAACTAACACTTTTTTTTTTCCAAGTCTTATATTGATAACTTGCAAATGTGAGATTACAAATATTGAAACCCCAATACATTAGGTTCCTCACCCGAATTATTTAGTTTAGAAGTATGAAAATAACAATACATCAGGTCACACACCCGAATTATTTAGTCTTGAAATATGAAAAACAACAATACATCAGGTCACACACCCGAATTATTCAGTCTTGAGATTCTTCAAGATTCCCTTAGTACAGATATACTTCTAAATTCGCCGAACTGGCCTGGAACCTAGCGACACGGTCGGCTTCTTCCTGGATTCGGTTGACGTCCTCAACGCCAAGTCCTATGGGTTTGTATAAGTCAACCCTTTCAAGAACACGTGACATGAGAATCAGATTCTGCAGGAGCTGCCTCTGGTAAAATTCTCCAGTGAAGTTCCAAACTTCTACATATTTAAGTGTGTTATTCAAACACGGATGACGTATTGCTTCCATCCAATATGTGTTTGCAACGATCGCTATTCTCTCCATTTGAACTGGAGTTCCAACAACGAGCTGAAACGTCAACGTCTCCAAATACGGACAGCTTTTGATCATTTTCCTGATTCCGATGAACTCACGGGGTCGAAGAGTCGTCTTCAGCACCAATCTCCTCGTTTCCATATCTGTTCTAAGATGAAACTGGTTGACGTTATCCTGGATCATTTGAATCAAGAACTGACAGATGGTTACTGTCTTAGCAGATGCCAAACTGCAGAAGTCACAAAAGTTTGGTCCTAAGCCTTCATGGTATTGGCTCTCCTGCCCAAAGTCCAGCGACAGTTCATCCATCCCTCTGTTCGCGTTACTCACAGTAAAGAAATGAACACTGCCAACATATTTGAAGATCAGAATGCTTGGCAGGTCAAGTGAAGTAGCCTGCACCGCGAAGACACTGTTCTTCAACACCAGCTTCGTTAACCGGTTGTTAACTCCGGTTATTGCTCCTAGACCAACGCTCCAGCAGTTCTTGATCTGCATGCACTGAAGCAGTGGTGCTCTTGGCAACAAAGACGTGATCATGGCAAGAGACATCCACCCAAAATATAGGAACTCAACCGAACCCGCTACTGCCAAGCGTGACGCGTCGAAACGACATGCAAGTAGTTTCAGCTTCACCAAGTCTGTTAAATTGTAGAAACTATCAGGCATTTGAATCATGGTAGGTCCAAATGATGCTTCTACTTCGTCTCTGTTCACCCAAAGCCGGTCAGCGAAATCAAGAACGAGATTCTTGACGTTCTTAGCGGCTGCGAAATCTATGAGAGTCCTCATCTCCACTTCAAAACCAATCGGCCTGTGAAAGGAGAGTTCGAACGTTTCAAGGACCCCACCAGTGAAATCAGATATCCAATTCAAGGCGTAACCTACGAACTCCGCTCGTTTCTCATCTTCAAACATCGACTCCGGATAGGTCTGAGTAATCACAGCCTCATCAAATGTGACATGTCTCGTCTCACGGCAAAGGTTTCTCCAGCGTTTAGACAGAACGCTGGTCCTGAGAGCTTCCTTGAACGTCAGATTAGAGATAATCAGCACAAGGAGCACGTCAGTCAGAGTCGAGATAATGTCAAGTGGGTTTCCTGACACCATTGTTAAAGATCTTAAAAGAATGATAAATGGAATCAAGAGGAAGTGATTTGCTGTGTTTTTTTTGCCAGTAAGAGATTGCTGTATCCGGGGTGAAGAAACAAAGAGTGTTTCTAGTTTCTATATATACGTATTCGAAAGGTTGCGACCGTATGTTTTTTTTTTCTTTTTGGCGGGTTACATTTTTCACTAACCGCTCTTCTCAGTTCATTGTCGAACGATCAGTGTTTTTATTCTTGAAGAGTTGCAACGATTCGCATTATTCTATGACCAAAAAAAGAAAAAAGAAAATAATTGTGCCCGACTGGGCCGATTATTGAATGTAAGAAAATGGGCTTAATTCAACGACCCAATATAATTGGTGGCCCAAAGGCATGACCATCCGTTGACATGGGTACTATTCTTCAGGACTATCCCACATCGACGGTTAATGTTGATTAACCGATGGTTAGAAATTTGTATGCGGTTTACGGTTAAACTAGTTACGGTTAAATATGGTTGTGGTTAAACGGTTACGGTTTTTAATTATTGTGATACGGTTAAAATTTAAACTTTTAATGTGATTATTAAATTTTAAAAATTTACTATATATATCTATACTAGTATTTTTGCAGCAGTTTTTGCTCAAAAATACTTTTTGGAAAGTTTTTACATTTAATGCATTGACTTAAATATTAGTTACCAAAACTTCAAAATTAATTATAGGTAAGATTTAAAAAAATAAGAAAATATTTCTACCTCATTCAAACATATATATATGATTCCCTTTCATTTTTTATTTGAATTTATATTTAAATTATCTTGAATTATTCTATAATACATTTATTTAATAAAAATTATGATTTTTTCCTGCATATGATGTAATACAAAATTTTTAAAACGAACATATATTACTCAATAGATGAATAAAAAAATACAGGTACTATATCCCACATCGTCTAAAAAATTAGGCAATGGTTCAGAGTCATACTATAAAAGAGACCAAAATGATTCCGAATACAAATGAGTAGAAAACATGATTTATCAGACATTCAAACTTTAAAAACTTTTATTTGGTTTATTCCGGTTCTTTATTTTAAAGATTTTTAAAAGTTTAAATATGAAATTTTTTTAAAATATTTAAAAAGTTAAATATGATAAATATTATACCGTGACGGGGTTATATAGATGGATGGGTTTTCTCGATAATATAGTGTGAGTTAAAATATAATGTGGTTTAAAATATTAAAAATTAAGATGATATAGTGTGAGTTAAAATATCTCGGGACGAGTTATATAGCGGGACGGGTTTTATCGATATTTCTATAAATTAAAAAATATCATTAATTCGGTGTTACAGGGGTAAAACATCATTTCATTATTTTGTTAACATTTTCGGTATCAGAGAATAAACATATCTAATTAAATTGATTAAATAAATATCATGTAAAAATTAAAATATATTGCGGTATTATATAGTTTATTTAACAATTATTATATAATTATAACATATTTAACCAATAAATACAACTTATAATTTAAATATTTTAGTTATAAATCATTTTGGCCCGCGGTGTACCGCGGCCCTAATCTAGTATATATATATTAATAATCACATTGATAGTCATATAGTCAAACAAAATTTTAAGTTTTTTTTTCTTGTCACAATGAAAACAGCATTTGGTCCTTACAATGAGTTTTGTTAATTTTATAGACATATAAAATATTTGTAGTGCAATGACTATAATTAATGTCATTCTGTCATTGGCAATGACTTCAAACAATAGCAGAAAGTCCAAAAATCACCCAAAAATGATATTTCAGACTATTGGAAAAAAAATTGGTAAGAAACCATTACATATACTACGTTTATAAACTAAAAGAATGAGTTGATTAACAGAAAATGGCGGTTATTTAAGGGTAGTGGTCCTAGTGGAGTGGATGGACACATTAAACTATTAAAGTCACGGTTGGAAATTTGGAATGAAATAACTATGTATTATTGTATTTCTGTAAAGAACATGAGTACGTAAAAAAAACGAATACGTAAAAACATACATGCAAGCATATTTATTATGCTGATTACAATAATGAAAAAAATATATATTAGTCACTATCTTCTGACTTGAAGAACATCACTATCAATGTCTTCTAACTCTTCTTCGTTGTCTCACATGTATTCTTGTTGTCTATATTCGGCTCTAGTCCAATCATCAAGACACAACTGAGCTTCAAGGGAATATGGAGTCATTCTTGAACGAGTTTCATCTAAAATTTGATCTTCCATGCTAAAAGCACGTTCGACAGATGTTGTAGAAGCTGGTGAAGAAAAAACATCTCTTGCGATCATGGCTAGAATTGGAAAGAGATATTGATGACACTTCCACCATTGAACGACTTGAAAGTCATTACCTGCTTCTTCATCACTAAACTCAAAATTAGTGGAAAGATATTTTTCAAGTTCAGAATTGTTACCTTGTGATGGCCGTTGCCTTTTTTCTCGTCGCATCCTTTATGCAAGACTCAGCTTAGAAGTTGATGAAGTATCATTTTGAAGAGATGATTCAACAACATCTGGTGTCATATTCTTATAAACTCTATAATATTCATCATATATATTTTCTATGTCTTTTTTGTATTTGAAATAATGCTCGAAACACTAACACTGTCAGACAAATGCAATAGATTATAATATGTGGTGAGATAATCATATTTTTTTTTTTTTCGTCGAAAAGTGGATTATATCTATGAATTAATATAGTCTGAATACAATTGTTGCAATAACCAAGCAGGTGGACGAAAACATTCAAAATAGTAGGTACAATGAATACATCCAAATTTAGCCAAAAGATGAGAAACAACATTGCATGATCTCTTACAAAAGTTATATTGGACGAAGGTGAACTTTTTTTCCCACCATTTGATGTCATCAATTATCCCTTGTATATTGATGTCTTGATGAGTGTTATGTAAAATTTTTGTGAGGAGTTGACAGTCACCTTCAAAGATAACTGATGTATACCCCTTTATCCATGTTTGCTGCATTGCCGCCATCAGTGATTTCGCTTCTGCTTCTATCGGTGTGGTTGCTGTTCCAAGCTTATGTGATCCCCATCCTTTTGAGATGCCATTCTCATCTCTAACAATCCACCCTCCTTTTGAGATAATCATATAAACCATCTACTTTAGTTCTAAGATAAAAAATCGATGCAAGCAAATTAAGAGGTGGAATTTCTTCGTAGTATTTTATCCACTTATCTCTCATAGTTGCAATGCATGATGACAACACAACATTATTTTCATGTTCATGCATCACATTAGCAATATTAGCGCATTCATACACAAGTAAATGACTAGTCGGATAATAAACACCAGACAATATATATGTTGCATCATTGAAATATTTTAATAATTTCAGAAGAGTACTACATTCATCCCAATGAGTTGGCCACAAAGTTAAAGAGCTACAGTTTTGTTGAATAAAACTACACAATAAATCTTTGTAACCAATAGAACCAGCAAGCATATCATGTATGTTGAATTCCAACGAGTGGGAACATCTCGAGAAAACCTTTTAGGAGATACATTATGCATTTTACAAAACTTGAACCATCGTTTCATTAACTTTGAACGCCTCCATAAATAATTTAAAGCTTTTTTAATTGGTAAAACAAGATTATTTTGAGAAACTAATAAACCATCTTGAACGCCTAAATTTAAAATATGACAAATACATCGAACATGAAAATATTTTCCACCTAAAATAGGACTACAATTATTTACTAATTCAGAAACAGAGGCAGTATTAGCAGATGCATTATCAAATGAAATAGAAAATATTTTCTCTGTTAAACTATATTCTTCTAAAATTATTTTTATCAATTTAAATATATTATCTAGCCCTGGTACAGATCCGGATATCCGGGGTTTTTGGGTATATCCGAATCCGGATCCGGATCCGCCGGATATTGGTTTTCGCTATCCGTATCCGGAACCGTCGTAACGGATATCCGACCACCGGATACTCGACCAAAATACCGGATACTCGCGGATATCCGAATCCGTTGGAAGATCCGCTTAAAATAACTACTGATATAGTGGATCCTTTAATATAATAAAAAATCCTTAGCATGTCTCGATAGTGAAGTGCCAGCATCATTTATAGAAGTGGAATCAACAATGTTTTCTTCTTTCATCCGATGTGGGACAAAGTTAAGAGAGGAAAGTAAAGAGGCTGACTTATATTATTATGTTTTGAGGCCCATGATCCACGGCCCACATCTCACTTCCCACTTCCACATCCCACATCGTCACTTTAAAAGCTGAGGTCCCCCATAGTTCTATATATATATCGGTTAAGAACTAAAAATAAAGACAAAACATTTATGTATATTGGGTATATGCCGGAGCCGGATATCCGGGTTGCCAATTTTTTAATATCCGGATCCGTATCCGGTTTTGACGGATAATAAATTTTGGTATCCGAATCCGGATCCGGTTGACCGGATATCCGATTTTCGGAGCGGATTTGTCCGGATACTGGATCGGATACCGGATCTCGGATAATTGGTCTCAGGCCTAATATTATCAGCTGTATGTCTTTTATCAAAAACCTTAAAAGCAATAATTCTCTTTTGAATAATCCACTCATTATCAACCCAATGACAAGTAATGCCCATATGATAATGTATCTGCCAATGATCACTCCAAATATCACAACATACTGAAACATTATTATAAATATTAGAAAACAATTTTTCTAAATTTATTTTTGTTTTTCGATAAAGTGATTTTAGAGTTCGAGTAAGAGTAGTTCGAGGAACTCTCTTAGCGTGAGGATTTAAAGCATTTATACAATAATTATTAAAACCCAATTTTTCACCAAAGCTAAATGAAAGATGATCAACTAACCATCTTTGCTAATTCTTGTCGATTTTTTTTATCTGAATAATGAAAAGATGAAAAACTAGAAGAAGCATTATGAGGGTTAGTTTCTACACCAAGTTTTTCAGGATGAATATGTTGCAAATGATACCTATATGATCCATATCCTGAACCCGACCTCCAAGAAAACCTTTTGTTGCAATAATTACAGCAAGCTTTCATTTCCCCATCAAATTTTTGTTTTCGAAAGTGTACCTTAAAAATATCGGAACCATTCAAACGTTGCTTTTCCGAAAGTGTTGCACTCTCTTGAGTATTGATGGTTGGTAATGAGTTGTGGACATCTTCTCTTTGACTGTCGAAATGAAATGAGTCGGAAGACATTCTCAAATAACAAAAGAGCTCAAGATTGTGAAAAAATGAACACGTTCACGTTTGATAATGGAATAAAAGAGAAGTAGTATTGACTCTTCGTTTTGAACAATATTTCTTTATCAAGAATTTTGTTACTAAAAGAATGGAACGGCTACTTTTCCACAGCTCACGCTAACAGTCTAACACGTTGATTAACACTTCCCTATCATTCGGTCAATTATTTACCAAAACTAGTACTATATAATACTTTTTACTTTATTTATTTTTAGCATAATTAATTTAACAAAATAATTTAAATTGTGTCCCAGTTTTACAAAGAGAGTCAAACACATTTACACAAACACGATCTACATAATCCATGATATTTACATAAACACATTTTACACGGTTACGGTTATAATTTAACGGTTTAGTTATGTAATTAACCGACGGTTTTAATACGGTTACGGTTAATTAGCAGTTACGGTTAATAATTTTTGTAATCTTAATCAATACTCCCTGTGTATTATAAGAGATGATTTTCTAGAAAAAAATTTTGTATCACAGAGATTGATTTTCTATAATTTTTTTACTAATTAATGCTAAGAAATTGTGGTTTTCAAGAATCATTGATTGAGAATTTAAATTTTAATGAATTACTATTGGTTGATAGTTATGAAAATATATTTTTGTAAATAAAAATACATTTATAGCTAAACATTCAATGTTTTTCTTAATTTGTGTGAAACTCCTAAAAATCATCTATTTTGATACAGAAGGAGTATAATTTACGGTTACGGTTAAAATTTTAAACCGTTTTATACGGTTACGGTTAAACAACGATCCAGTTACGGCCCGAAATATGGTTACGATTTAATTTTGGTCATGTCTGGGCCCAATAGATAATAGTTCAGCCTAGACCTCCGGCTTCTGCAGTTCCACAGGCTGTTCGTAATGCGAATAGGATTCCTCACTCATCCTTAGCCCCTAATCTATCCGATACAAGATCTCTTACGCCTTCTCCTTATGATTTTCCTCCAGTTTCTTCTGTTGTTGTAAAATCGTATGATACGATTTCCCCTAGGATTGAACTCTGATGAAGGCTGATAACCGAGTGATAGGTGATGTAGATGGAAGGTGATGATGAACGGGTGGTTTTGGGTGATGAAGTGCGAAGTTCGCAAGAGGAGAACAATGGTTTGATGGAGATAGATGTTTAGGTGGATGTTATGGAACGAAACAAGTGAAGAGTTTCTATGTCACAAAGTGTTTAGAAACCCAGAATTCAAGAACGCATTCAATAAATCAAATTGAGGAAGAAAGATCAACAATTCGTGTTACAACATCATTCTTCGCTAAAGAACAAAGAGGCGTAGCTTTGGGGTTTTATAATTAACCCTAGGGCTCGACACTCCAAACAACAAGTAGTTCAAAATAAAACAACAAGACGTTTAAGGAAATAAGAAAACAGCAAAACGTCTAGGTGACCTGTAGTAGTACAGAAGTCACTTGTACTAGTACAGAAGTACATTATTCCCCATTGGTAATGATTTCTAGGTAACTCGACGTAGTGATCCATTTGCCTCATTAAAAACCATGCTGAGAAAACCCATTGGGACAAAACTCAACTATGGGAAAAAGAATACAAACTTCACACCTAAGTTACCTAGTCCTCATTACCGGGTGAAGTCTTCAAGGTGGATATGTTGAAGACTTGGATCCTTGGTAGGTTGAATGACCCGTCAACTATGAGTGAATGAACCTCCTTGGCCATCTCCTTAGCTCTTGAACGAGTGATCCTTCCCACCATCTCCGGTTTCTCTGCAGCTTCTGGCTTTGTGCTTGCCACGATCATATCATCGTAGGACATCATCCAACACTACACAGAGATCTTCAAACATCCAGCCACCTCCAAATGTACTCTGCCAACAAATCTTTGATTGAGAAAATGAGATCTGCACTTGGACATGATGAAGATGTATTCATGGCCTTTAAAAGTTAAAACTGTTTCAGGGCAGTATCGTCAAGGTTCTATTAATGCAAGAACTTACTTGGAGTAATTATACTAATAGAGATTGAAGCCAAGAATGTCACTAGACTCTAGCTCTAGACTTGCTCTTTATAATTAGTGGGGAGATTGATGTTTTTTGTGGATAGGTATCTGAATATCTGATATTTGCAGAGATATATATATCATATTATATATGGTTTAATTGCTTCATATAACTTCAAGCTGAAGCACAATAACAGATGAAGTTATAACAGATTAAATCATAATGCAATATTATTGGGTTATGTTTATTGGTTATAACTAGACCGACTCAATTAATCCAAACCGAAATTGAAATTAAACCGATTGACATTGGGCAAACCACACATGTAACGGCGAGGAAAGAGCTCCGAAGTTGTTCGAAGTCTTCCGCAAAACCTTTCTTCTTCTGAGAAAGAACACTGAAAAAAAAAAGCAAATTAAGCGGATATGATTCGCGCGGCTGCCAAATTTTCAAGAGCAGCAGCACTGCACAGCCGCAACGGCTCGTGATCGCACGGTCTCGGTTAGAGGAAGCCTTGTTCGCTACTCGACGCCACTGCGATTGATCCACGGTGAAATCAATGTTCCAAACGCGAATCATGTTGCTCTTTCTCACGCTAGGTCACAAAAATCAGGTCTTTCTCTATATTAATTAGGGTTTTTTTTCTTCTTCTTCTTCTAAGGTGCTTTAAGCATTAGCTTCTGATTTGATTGATATCGAGATGGGTCTGTGTGAATTCTGAATTTGCAGATGAATCTTATTCCCCAAGGGATGTTAGTGCTTGAACAATGCCTTGGGAATCAACTGAACGATGATCAGGCTTCTCAAGATCTGATCTTTTATACGAAAGGTTTCATCTTTTTGTTACCCTGTTCTCTCTTTTTTTTTTTTGTCTTTCAGTTGGAAAGATTACGATTCTATATAAACGTCTTGTGTTTGGTTGTCTATGTTTACAGTGGGAACAGTAGTGAGGCCATTGAACGCCTCAAGCAAGTCATGACTCTGACACTCTCTTCGTTGGCTATTAGAGGTTTTTTGCTTGTGAACTTGATAGTTTCGTTGTGCGGTTTTAGAGTTGTTAAATATTTATTTTTGTCTGTAACTTTCTTTTGTTGTGCAGTTGCTTGCTGTGGAAGCCCTTGTTGGTCTGCTGATTCAGTCAGGACAGGTTCAAATCCGAACAGTGCTACTACTATGTTTGTGTGTGACTGTGTGTCTATCTATAGGAACTTGATTATGTTTTTCCTTGTTTAGGATGATGCTTCATTGGATGTTGCTGACGAAATTTCTGGAATTGGTAAACGAGAGTGGCCATGAAAATCTTCAAGATGTGGTTGCGGCAGCTAAAGCGATCAAAGGCCTCGTTGAGCTTGTGAAAGGAAATATCGAATCTGGTAGAGAAACAAGCCTCAACGTTTCTTCTATGTTTTTGTACTCCACAGTAAGTTTCTGTATTGTTTAATGGTAAAGTTTTTGGGTGCAACTGAATCTTTATTTCGAGGACTTGAGAATCATGAAAGCTGCAAAGGTACACACACTAGTATTTTTCTGTTTATCTGGTGCTAGCCCTGTAGTGTATATGGTGAAATCTGATTTCTGAGACTTCTTTGTAACGACATAAAAATTAGGAAACATGGCACTTTCTTATGGTGAATTTCTTGCACGCCACCGGAAACTTTGAAATGGCAAAGGAGATTTATCTAAAGGCAATTCAAGGGGTTACAGATACCAAAGAATCTATGTGCTCTTGTAACATGAATTTGAAAGCAGTCTCGCTGGCAGCCACATTTTCTTTGGGTCAAATCGAGTCACACATTGTGTAGGCTTTGAGTTTGTGCATACAGATCTCGTGTGAGTTTTTATTGTTTATATCATTAGTCCCTATTTGTGTTTGCTTTAGTTAGAAATTTGGTGTTGCGGAAACAACACTGACACAAGCATTGTCGATCGCTGAGGAATATTATGGTACTGTCTTGTGTGGTGTTTTTGTTTATCAATTCTCAGTCTCACTTGGTTATTGATCTTGCTAGACTGTGCCCTGACTCTAGAAGGCAGAAAGAACTCATTCATACCCATAATACTAGTTTAGTTGAAGTAGGATTAAAAGAGAATGGTCAGCATGCTGCAGAGGGCTTTTCTCAACTTAAAGACAATCAAAATTTAAAGAAGAACAAAGAAAAAGCTTGTTGAATCGAAAGTAACTTTAGCAGGGAGTTTTATGGATACAGTGAGAAGATTACAATCTTCACGAAATCCTCATGAAGGAGAAGAGGAAGTAATTTTGAAAGATAAGAATACATATATGTCAGATAAAAACAAGTACTGAGATATGAAAATGAAAAAAAAAAAACAAATTCGGTTATTTATGTTCGAATTATTATTAAATTGAAAGGACAATAGTTGAGTCCTTTTAATTTATCTAATTTTTTTTTTTTTTTTTTTTTCAGTTTGTTAGTAAAGATATCATTTGGAAAATGAATTAATAGAGTGAAATGGAAATATAAGTAAATTGCACACTTTAATCAAAAAAAAAAGAGTAAATAACACAGCTTTCTTTTTTTCCGAGTCTTAAATTGATAATTTGCAAATGTGAGATTACAAACATAAGAACCTCAATACATCAGGTCACACACCCGACTTATTTAGTATAGAAATATGATAAACAACAATACATCAGGTCACACACCCGATCGTTCTTATTCTTCAACAATCCCTTAGTACTTAGTACAGAGATACCTCTACATTCGCCGACCTAGCCCAGTACGTAGCCACCTCGTCGGCCGCTTGCTGGATAAGTCTGTGGAGCTCAGCGTCTACTCGTATGGGTTTATATAAGTCTACACTTTCCAGCATACGAGAAGTGCCAAGCAAATTTTTCAAAATCTGCTTCTCATAGTAAGCTCCACTGAAATACCAGAATTCTAAATTTGTGAGTGTATTCTCCAGGCACGGATAATAAATTACTACCCTCCAATACTCGTCTGCATACATCAGCTCTCTCTCCATTGGAACAGGAGTTCCAACAACGTGGTGAAAAGTCAAGGTTTCCAGATATGGACAGCTGCTGATCATGAACCTAATTCCGATGAAGTCACGAGGTTGGAAAGTCGTCTTCAGCACCAATCTCGTCGTTGCCATATCTGCTCTACGTTGAAGCAGGTTAGCGTTATCCTGGATCATTTGAATGAAGAACTGACAGATGGTTACTGCCTTAGCAGATACCAAACTGCAGAGGAGGTCACAAAAGTTTGCTCCTAAGCCAGCATGGTATTGGCTCTCCTGCCCAAAGTCCAACGACACTTCATCCATCCCTCTGTTCACATTCCTCAACGTAAACCAATGAACTCTGCCAGCGTACTTGAATAACAGAATGCTTGGCAGGTCAAGTAAAGTAGCCTGCACTGAGAAGACACTGTTCTTGAACACCAGCTTCATTAACCGCTTGTTCACTCCGGTTATTGCTCCTAGACCAACGTTCCAGCAATTTTTGATCTGTAGGCTTTCTAGAAGCGGTGCCCTAGGTAGCAAAGACGTGATCATGTCAAGCGACATCCAACCGAAGTAGAGAAACTCAACTGAACCCGCTACTGCCAGCCTTGACGCATCGAAGCGACAAGCGAGGAGCTTTAGCTTCACCAACTCTGTTAGATGGTAGAAACTATCAGGCATTTGAATCATGGTAGGTCCAAATGATGCTTCTACTTCATCTCTGTTCACCCAAAGCCGGTCAGCGAAATCAAGAACGAGATTCTTGACGTTGTTAGCGGCTGCGAAATCTATGAGAGTCGTCATCTCCACTTCATAACCAATCGGATTATGACAGGAGAGTTCGAACGTTTCAAGGGCCCACCCGTGAAATCGGTTATCCAATTCAAGGCGTAACCTACGAACTCCGCTCGTTTCTCATCTTCAAACATCGACTCCGGATAGGTCTGAGTGATCACAGCCTCATCAAATGTGACATGTCTCGTCTCACGGCAAAGGTTTCTCCAACGTTTAGACAAAACGCTGGTCCTGAGAGCTTCCTTGAACGTCAAATTGGATATTATCAGCACAAGGAGAACGTCAGTCAGAGTCGAGATTATGTCAAGTGGATTTCCTGACACCATTGTTAAAGATCTTAAGAGAATGATATATGGAATCAAGAGGAAGTGACTTGCTGTGTTTTTTGCCTCAGTAATAAGAGTTTGCTGTAATCCGGGGTGAAGAAACAAAGAGTGTTTCTAGTTCCTTTATATACGTATTTGAAAGGTTGCGACCGTATAGTTTTTTTTTTTTTTTCTTTTTGGCGGGTTACATTTTTCACTAACCGCTCGCTTCTCTGTTCATTGTTGTCGAACGAACAGTGTTTTATTCTTGAAGAGTTGCAACGATTCGCATTTTTGTAAGCCAAAGTTGCAACGATACGTATTTTCTAAGCCAAAAATAAAAGAAAAATAAAATAATTGTTCCCGACTGGGCCGGTTATTGAATGTACTAAAAATGGGCTTAATTCAATGACCCAATATTATAGGCCCAATAGATAATAAATATTGTATATCACCGACCGCAGCAAGTAGCGTCAGTGGTTTTCTCGTAACACACTTTACAGTATACTAGACTATGACCCGTGTTAGAACACGGGTGAAATTCTTTCATTTTGTATTTTTGGTAATTTTTATTTAAAACATCGTATACGTGATTATTTTATTTATTTTAAAAGGTTTTTCTTATGGAATACTATGAAATGAAATCATATACTGAATATAACTTATGAAAATAACATCTATTATGTAAGATATATTATAGTATATCTAGATTTTGACCCGCAGTATAACGTGTAAGTTGTGTGATAAAAAAATTAATTTTTGTTTGTTAATTTTATTTGATTTGTTAAGTGTTTAAAATTATATATTGTATTTTGACTGTTAATTATATGACCTATAGCGCATATTAATTCTATGACCAAATATACAATGTTTGTCAAAATAATCTGAGAAAGCTATCAAACAACATTATTCCAAACTTAAATTTAATCCGAAAATCATATTTTGAAATTTTAAGCCGTGCTCTAGAAAAATCATATTTCTTGATTTTTTATATTATAATGACATATTAAATTATTTTTAAAGATTTCAAATTAAATTATTTAAAATTTTTATTATAGTATATAAAACTATACAATTCAACAAAAAAATATATGAAATGAATTTAAATATTCAAATTTTGATTCGTTACTCAGTCAAAATTTTCTGATAATGTTCGGTAAGATTTTTTTTAGTATAATCGGAAATCACTTGTAATCTACGGAAGAGTGATTAATTTCTATTAAATTCTGAGATTTTTTAATCTATATATGGTTAGTTAAATATTCTTTGAGATTTTATTTTATTCTTTGGAATATATTTTTTAAGAGGATCATAATCCTAAATTTATATTACCTATCAAATAATAAATTCATATAACCTATCAAATAATTAATCTTGGTTATAACTTATATTAATATTATATGATCTACCAATTTGAAATCGTGTACTTCCGTTTTATTAAAAAGGGGATTTTGTCTTCATCCAACGGCGTGAAGGGAACGTTGACTAGCTGTCAAACGTTGACATTTAAGTCAAGCTAGATAGAGAGAGAGAGAGCACACCACACCACAGTCGATATTGAGATATCTCTTACTTATTACAGCACACACCAAGCTTTGCTTTTTTATATAAACTAGAAACCCTCTTCTGCTTCTTCTTCTTCTTCTTCCTCGATTCCTTTAGATCTTCGAAACCTCTCTCGCTCGCTCTCTCCCTTTTCATTTGGATCTCAAGGTTTAGCTTCTCGATGATTTCTAATTCATCGTTTACCCGATTTGATTGAATAATGATTTCGATTTTATTTTTTTTAATCCTCTTGATTTCTTCTCCGTTATTACCATTTTGTATCTTTGGTTTTAGATTAGTGTTCCTCTGCTTCGATTTCAGATTTTGGATCTTTGTTTAGTTTCTCTAATCCCCGCTTTGTATTAGGCTCTTTAGCTTTATTATATGATTAAGTGTGTAATCTGGAGATAAAATGGTTGCAGATAAGAATGAGCTGTTTTGGGTGTTGCCGTGAAGATGATTTGCTTGGAGCTGCTGATTATGGAGGTCACAATATGACCAAACAATCTGGAGGTAATTTATTTTGTTTCTCTTATCTTTTATGGTGTGCTTATCTCTGTGTTCTTTGAATTGATTTTTGAGTGTGAATATAGGTAATGATGGAAGGCGTAATGGTTCTGAAACTGCTCAAAAAGGTGCTCAAAGTGTGAAGGTTCAACCTATTGAAGTAGCTGCTATTCTCGCTGATGATCTGATCGAAGCAACCAATGATTTTGGAACTAATTCTCTTATCGGTGAAGGCTCGTATGCTAGAGTGTATCATGGTGTGTTAAAGAGTGGTCAGCGTGCAGCCATTAAAAAGTTGGATTCTAACAAACAGCCTGATGAAGAGTTCCTTGCTCAGGTTTGTTTGGTTTGGATTTATTTATATGTCACATTGTTCTGGCGGCTTTGCATTTGTATTTATGGGAGGAGACATGACACGACCTGCTTGCAGGTTTCCATGGTTTCGAGGTTGAAGCATGCTAACTTTGTTGAGCTGCTTGGTTACTCTGTTGATGGGAATTCCCGGATACTTGTCTTTGAGTTTGCTCAAAACGGATCCCTTCATGATATTCTTCATGGTAATAACACTTCGAACATACTTTTGTGTGTTTCAGTTTAGATTGAGAGAGTGGTTTATGTTGATGTTTATATAAGAAATATCTTATGATTTCCATCAGGGAGAAAAGGTGTCAAGGGTGCAAAGCCTGGTCCACTCTTGTCATGGCATCAGCGAGTGAGTATTGCCGTTGGAGCAGCTAGAGGGCTTGAGTACTTACATGAGAAGGCGAATCCACATGTTATCCACCGTGACATCAAGTCCAGCAATGTTCTTATCTTTGATAATGATGTAGCCAAAATCGCTGACTTTGATCTCTCTAATCAAGCTCCTGATATGGCAGCACGCCTTCATTCAACTCGTGTTCTTGGCACCTTTGGTTACCATGCCCCTGAGTAAGTTTCTTTTCGTTTTTGCTTCTTCTTCTATATCCCCACTGCTCAATCTGTTAATCTCTCATAGGCTTGTCTTCTTTTTAATAGATATGCAATGACTGGGCAACTGAGTGCCAAGAGTGATGTGTACAGTTTCGGAGTTGTATTGCTCGAGCTTCTTACGGGTCGAAAGCCTGTTGATCATACATTGCCTCGAGGCCAGCAAAGTTTAGTCACATGGGTAACAATGCTAATCTCTTTCAAATATAAACAATCTTGCATCACTAACTTTTCAAAAGATCTTACTAAACAGTCAAAACTCTGCTTTTGCCTTAGGCTACACCAAAGCTAAGCGAGGACAAGGTGAAGCAGTGCGTTGATGCAAGACTAGGAGGAGATTACCCACCAAAAGCTGTTGCCAAGGTATAATAAACAGGGAAACAGTCTTCAAATAGTGATTAGCACATTGAACCAGTCTTGCTTGATTCAATAGTTTTGTCGTTTGATCTTCCCTTTGTTGATAATGCAGCTAGCTGCAGTTGCTGCATTGTGTGTACAATACGAAGCTGATTTCAGACCAAACATGAGTATTGTCGTGAAAGCTCTGCAACCATTGTTGAATGCTCGAACCGGACCTGCCGGAGAAGGAGCTCATTAGTCTTTTTAACCCATAAGCCGTCACCGTTTAAATTGTTCTTTCTATTTATACTGGAGAAATAATTTCATATGACCATCAACATATTACTAGTTGTTCATAGAATTCTGACATTGGTACTAATGATTTGACCAATTAAACTATCCTGTTTTGTTTTTAAAATAAAAATTCAAAACAAGTGGGGAGTACAAAATGTGTGAAATGTGTAAGATAGAAATTAAGATGGACAGTGAAGACTAAAGACGTATACGTCATGACAATTGGAAATAAAATGGAAAACGGAAGGAAGTTTCGTCGTTGAAAACAAAAACGCTGAGTCTTCTCCGTTGAAGTCAAGAGGTCAACGTACGTCAATTAGAAAGTAAACGGACGTAAACGAAACGGCGCACACGAGGGGCTTCCACTCAACCACTACCAACAAGGCATTTAACCACGATCATTCACCAATCAAAACGCTTCATTTGTCATTTCCTACATTACCCTTCATGGTACCGATATTTCAGGGACAAAATTGTCAAATCACACTTGCTTCATCCGACGCGGAATAAATAAATTATAAATAAGGAAGAGAGATACTTTAATATAATATAAAAAACAAAAGAAAGCCCTCTGACGATTCAAAGTAGCTAAAGCTTACGGCGGCTGAACAAGAAGATGACGACGAACACGGCGGGGGATGGGGATTCCGGGGTGGTGGTAACGGCGGAGATGGCTGAAGGTCAGTACGTGAAGGCGAAGACGTCAGTGTGGTGGGATATAGGGAATTGTCAAGTCCCCAAAGGTCATGACGCTCATGTAATTGCGCAGAACATTACTTCGGCGCTTGGGAAGATGAACTACCTTGGTCCAGTTTCAATCTCTGCTTATGGAGATACCAATCTCATCCCTTTAGCAATCCAACACGCTCTTAATTCTACTGGCATCGCTCTCAACCACGTCCCTGCCGGTAAAATTCTCAAACCCTAAACCCTAAATTCTCTGTAACTTGATTTTAATAAATTTTATTGTTTTGGTTTTGATTAGGAGTGAAAGATGCGAGTGATAAGAAGATTCTAGTAGACATGTTGTTTTGGGCATTGGACAATCCTGCTCCTGCGAATTTTATGTTGATTTCAGGAGACAGAGACTTCTCCAATGCTCTTCATGGGTTGAGGATGAGACGTTACAATATATTGTTGGCTCAGCCTCTCAAAGCATCAGTGCCGCTTATTCATGCTGCTAGGACTGTGTGGCTTTGGACTAGCTTATCTGCTGGTGGATGTCCTCTCACGCCTAGCGAAAGCTCACAACTTGTTCTCAATTCCACTCTTCAATCTTCTTCTTCTGTGTCTAGTAGTTCATCATCAAGCCAACCTCTGGATTCTAACAACAAATCAAAGGTTAAATACGTTCCAAAACCATCGAATCAGCAGTCTAAAGTTCAGGAAACTAAGCCTAACAATAACTATCGTCAGCAACAACCACAACAGAACAACAACACTCAAGGGAAACAGTTTAAGAAAGCCCCACATGAGTTTTTTGCCAGTAGCCAGCAGCAGCAGTCATCTAGCAATGTTAACCCTTTCCCTAGTAATGTCATGAGTAATCATCCTCAGAATCAGTTACAGTACAATTATACTCCTAGACCTGGTCCTCCTTTTCCTCCTAGACAACCTTACCCTAACCCTGATCCTTCTTGGAATAATGGAAATAATAGCATTCCAAATCATGCTCAAAACTATTACCCTAATGCTGCCAGGCCAGGTGCTCCTCCTAATATGCAGCCACCTTATGGTAATGTGTTCCGCCCTTATCGTCCAGAGAACCTGCATCCTCCTACTGGTAATGGTTTCCGTCCTATGCACGGGCCTAGGTTCTCGTCTCCACCTCTATTGACTGCTCCTGATATCAGCAATCTAACTGTGTCTCAATATCCGAGTCAAACTCAAAATCGTCCTAACTTCAACCATCAAGTTAGACAAGAATTCAGACCAAAGATGGAATCCTCATATTCTCCTAGTCCAAATAACGGTAATCTTCCACGGAGTAGTAGTGCCCCAGTGACTCAGTCTACGTCCACTCATGGAGTTTCGCCTTCTCAGCCTCCAGTGGTTACTGGATCTGGGACCAGCAATGGTATGTGGGGAACGCAAGAGTGTCCACCACCATCTGAGTATGTTCAAGGCCTTATAGGTGTTATCCTACATGCTCTTAACATCTTGAAAACTGAAAAAGTTTCGCCTACCGAGCCTAATATCTCGGATTGCATTCAGTACGGGGATCCAAAGCATCGTGGTACTGATGTAAAGAAGGCTTTGGACGGTGCATTAGAGCACCATATGATCATGGTGAATAATGTAGGTAAACTAAAGCTCTACATTGGCAGAAATGAAACTCTATGGAACTGTGTAAACCCTTTAGGGGGAAACCCTAAGCAATACCCAAAAGCAACTTGGGATAGACTACAAAAGTTTCTAAAATCATCTCCTGGGCGGGCAGCGTTTACAGCAACTCAGTGCAGGTGAGAATAGTTTTGCTTTTCTTAGAAGAACTTTAATAGTTTCTTACTCATATAGTATTGTAAAATCGTTTTCTTACTCTTTTGATTACATATATAGGTATGAAGCTGCACAAGTTCTGAAAAAGGAATGTCTAAAAGAGCTTACTTTAGGTGACATACTGCAGATCTTGAATATAACAGCAACCACGAAGAAATGGATTACTCATCATCAAACAGGATGGAAACCAATTACTATTAGTCTTGATGCAGAGACTACAAACGAGACAGTAACCGAAACGGATACAGGTATCCAAACCGATGCCTGAAATTCAATCTTTGTTCCATGAAATATTGAAGGAGTAGCAGCCATAAGCAGAGCAAATATGGGTACTACTTTGAATACCAAAATATTAGAGAGCAGGAAGACATGGAAAATAGTGTTTTTCATATCTAGAACTTCAGAATGAGATGATTCTGATGTCTTTAAGTACAAGTCTTCTTAATAGTAGCAGCACTAGTTTCTTTTCTTTTCATTTTACTTTGGTCGGTTTAGTCTAGAGACAAGGGTAAAAACAATTGGGGGTGGTTTAAGGTTTGGATCTATTTGTCATGTATTAGTACATGGTTGGGGTTCATAGAAGCCTTAAGTGTTGCCATCACCAAGAAGATTGCACAATTTCATGGGGGAGGATGATAAACATGTGATTGGGAATCTCTGCATCACCTAAGTGTTTCTGTTATTTTTTATCGTTTGGTCTTAAGAGGTTACAGTTAATTTTCGTGAAATCCCACTGTCGTCAGAGTGATAATATCTGTACTTTAACCTCTTGCTCTTCTTTTTAGTTACCTTTTGTCTTATTCTGAACCATGAACTTATGTATCGGATAATTTCTACGAGTACATTTTACTGTACCTACATTATTATTACAAGTTTTATGTATTATGACAAAAATTACAAATGTATTAGTTCAAAATGCAAGAAAGAATTGTTAGGTGTATCTAAGTTATTGACAAATATGTATAACATCATAATTTTTACATACAGTATGAACGTAAAACCAAATTTCTCAAAAAAGAGAAAAAAGAAAAGAAAGGATGATGCGTTAGAATAACAAAAATACAATAATACAAGGCTTACAACCAAATTATTCAAAATGTGATGTTGTAAGAGACTCCGTATCAAGGAAGAAAAGGATTGTGAGACGGGAACGTCTGTTTTTGCAGATTATAAGCCCTGCAAATGCCAAAAATATAAAATACCAATAGATACTAATATTTCTATAAAAATCAATAGTGTTTTCAAATATAGCCAAGTAGAGAGAGATAGGGTGGCAACGATAAACTAAAC
Organism: Camelina hispida; assembly: GCA_023657505.1. Classification (NCBI taxonomy): domain Eukaryota; kingdom Viridiplantae; phylum Streptophyta; class Magnoliopsida; order Brassicales; family Brassicaceae; genus Camelina; species Camelina hispida. Next base: position 42,888,221 of record CP094634.1, on the reverse strand, counting down.
CTGCTAGCTTTGACTCCACCAAGTCCAATGGTTCCTAAGACGATCAAAAGGAAAGGTGCGCCGATCAACCAAGGGTTACCTCTTTTGGCAGATGCATGTGCCCTTGGAACTCCAGTCCTGACGACCCTCGAATACGCGCCTTATCCACAATGTTACAAAGACTAGAGTCTCATCAATGTGTGTAACCCACTAAGAAGACATATGAGACTGTTGAGTAGTCTTTTTACCTGCTCTATAATATTTCTGAGGCCCAACACCACCTGCAAACAAGAGAGGGATGTGCTAATTACAATTAGAGACAATAGTTGAGAATGAAATGATATGAAATGCTAAATTCTATTTTTTTTAAAACAGAGTAAGCTTGTCCTGATATGCGGACTTGTAAACCCAAATGAGCTAGAATACAAAATGTGATGGTCTCTTTATCACATTCTTCCAACAATAGAAGCTCCCAAGGACTCAAAATCTGTGATATCAATAGCAAAACTACTTAAACATCTAGGAACAAGAGAAACATCAGACTTGCAAAAGCATTACACAATAGTGGACCTTGATTCATTTTCAGAACATCTAAAATCGTAGGCAACAAAAAGATGTCGAAAACTACACACTCTTATAGACATTGGGAAGGTATGTAAAATCTGACAATGTTCCTTGGTTTACCGTTGACAGTCTATGAGGAAAGCTGATTTCACACAACAGGAACCTAGTAGCACTCTCATTTGGGTTATTGCAGACCTGTGGATTCTAAACTATAACACCAAGGAAAGGTCATAACAGAGAGAGAGAGAGAGAGATACCAGAGTCAAGGCAAGAGTAAGCTTCAGATATCTGCAAGCAAAATTGAATACACTAACTTAATTGTCTTGTAAGATTTTGATCCACAAACAAAAAAAAAAAAGAGAAAAGAATAGTAACCGATTTGAACAAAGACTCAGCATGGATCTTCTGATCATCTGGAAATAGGTCAGGATGCGATTCCCATACTTTCTTCCGGTAAGCAGCTTTTACCTAATCCAAAATATCACAGTCCTATCAAATCGCAATTCCCTCTAAACCTAAACCCTAAATTCAAAGGATCATTCACAGTATCAAAATATGGAGGCCAAAACCCTAATTATCGAATTGAGTGATCGAAAGCAGAGTAATGGAATCACTCAGGAAGAAGAAGAAGAAGAAAAAGACCTGAGAAGGATCGGGACGAGAACCAGGAGGAAAGCCGAGCAAGATTTTGGCTTCCTCCACCTCCATTTTTTTTTCCAAATAGCTTCCCGCGTCGTCGTCTCCTACGCTTCGCCTCTCTCCAGAGTCAGACTCGCTTTAAGGCTCATGGGAACATACGTACGTGTAGCTCCTCACGACCATTCGCGTTTCACTTTTTTAGTTTCTCACTAAACCCAAAATTAAATATTTATTTATTTTCTAGCCATTATGATTTTACACTTTTTAAAATTATGAAAAATCATTTTTCAATATACTTCTCAATCTGCTCCTTTTAGTATCACTTTCAGCGCCACTATGAACTTACTTTGCAACATATATGGTAGTATCAGTTCTCTTCTTTGAAGAACAAAAACATTTTTGATTGTTTTTTTTTTTTTCTCTTGTTCTGTTTCTTAGCTTTACACCATATGTATAAACTACCTCAAATTTACAACAGAAGAAAACAAACAACCCAAGATGAACTTTAATAGAAGCCAAGTTCTAAGTTCCAACGTTCAAGCTCTTCCCATTTGCTTTTCTACTCAAGCTGGGCCTGATCACTGCCATCCATTTCCGATAAACATCATATCTTAGCGGTCTCACCTGTTACATTTACAAATTATATATATCTGAGAATTAATCAATGTGGCTACCAGACCAAGAGTGAGGCTGACTCTTCAGTTTAGTTTCAAAACTAGGGTTCTGACGTTTGAATCCGGCAATGGTACATATATTCTCTTCACCTAACAAAGTGATAAAAATGGCTATAATTAGATACTTTCCTTAACAATTGGTCGATATGAAAATCTTGGTGGCAGATAATGTTCTTACCAATCTCCCTAAGAACTGCATCATCCAACTCATGTGGCTTGTTAGTAAGTAACTGATTAGGGTAAGGCAAAAACAGAATATATCTATGCCAACAGAGTGAAGACTGGATTTGATAAAGAGCAGGAATCACACAAATGACAATCACGGCTAAATCATCAGGATTAGAGGAAGTCACACCATCAAACTGGATAAGGAATTCTGATTCCAACCTTATGCTTGCTTCATTCTCACTGATCGACCTTGTTGACATTATACTATCTATCTGAGAACATATTCAGACCTCCAAGTGACAACAGGTTTATCATGAACGATCATGACTCACAGGGAGCACTTCGTTCAAACACAACTTATATGATATTATTGTCTACAACTCATGTAAGAGTAGGCTCTCTGCCTAATTAACTAATAAGACAGCTGGAAAGGGGAAAAGTACGAACTACTTTGCAACTCTAATAGTGTTTCGACTAGTTCTCAGTCTCACCCACCTGAACCAGTACAGCAAAATCAGTTAGTCTGTTTGAATTGTACAGAACAATTTCAAGAAGCCTTAATAGTACAGTGACAGAAGCACACACCCATCTTGAGATCTTGGAGAGCCTGCATAACACAGAATGTCTCGCTACCACCTGAAAACCCAAAAGGAATGTATTAGATTAACTAAGAGATAAAGTACACCAAAAAAAAAACCAAAAAAAATATTGAAAAGTACTCGAGCCTTGCAGTTGCTAGGGTTGTGACACATGTATGAGAGAAGTCTCTCAAGAAGAGGCTTGCTATAAATTAAGCATTGCAGCACTGAAGCTATGAAACCAAGTATTGCCTGAAGGTGTTGAGCCTGTTGCATGAGAGGAAAAGATATAAACTCGTTAGAAATCAGAGAAGCTAAGTGAAGAAACCAAACTTGCAAATTTCTTTTACCTCTCGCTGTTCTCCGGACACCAATGAACAAATCTCTTCATTTCGCTGGTAATATAACCATGTCCAAGCTTGTGTAGCTCCATTATGTCCAGCTGCAATAATTCAGAAATAAGTGTGTTTCCACATATTGCATTAAAAAGGGAAACGAAGCAGACAAGCATAACAATAACACTCACCAACGTCATCCCATTTCACAGATGGGCTTCTATCCATTATTGTTGTGTTTATCATCTCTACTATCTTTCATCGTGGAAATTTCCCAGGCATGCAGCAGCATCTTTAGTGTTCTTTGTCTTTTAAATTTGTCATGGACTTCTTCTATACCTTGACGCTGTAGAGGAAACTGAAGCTGAAGATGGAGATGCTACGGTTCTCTACATAATCAAAGATCAAAAAGAGGATTTTAGTATACAATTAATGCCTTAACAAATTTAGTGAAGCAATCAATCCTAATACAGAATCATATGACTTAAAAATCTACCAACATCACAGTCACCTTCCACATTTAGGATCAAATTAAAAGAATGAGAAAGAAGCAAGACAGATACATTATTCCTGGACACTCCAACACCTAAAATATGAACACCATTGACGCCAGAAACAAGCAAAACATACATTAATAGGTCAAGTCAAAATCCAGTCAATTAAAAAAAAAAGAAAAAGAAAAGAGATAGCTGACACATACTTAAGGGAAAGAGGAGGAAACATCTGAACAAACCACATGTCCAACCTTGTGCATCAGAGGAACCCAGACTTAGCAGATCCTAAGAGACATTCCAAAAAAGAAGTAAATCAGCGATCATAGCACCATCCACCAGAATCTACAAACAATAGAAGGACAAGTAAGAATACAATTGTTGACAAAAAAAAAAAAAAAAGTAAGAATACAATTATACAAAAAACAGAAGAAGCTTACTTAGGGGAACAAATCAAATAACAAAAAAGCAGAGACAAGAGGTCATCAGTTACGACATTGATACTTATACAAGGATAAGTGACACGTACCTGGACAATTTCATTAAGATCGTCTTGCCTCTGAAAATAATACCTCTCTGGCCTTTGTCCTGATGTTGATGAAATCTGATAGAAAGATTCCAATGCCTGAAGAAAAAAAAAAGCAACTCTTTATATACAAGAGAAGGAAATCGAGAGAGCAAACCAAGACAGGTTTAAACTGAGAATATGCAAGCATACCGTTGAATATATTTGAGTAGGAAATCAACTAATTAACAGAGGAATAATGTTTTCTCTGGGCAAGCCTTTTTGTCCAAACCCCAGAAGACCTGCAGAAGAAAAGAAAAAAGAAATATGAATATGTACATCTACAATACTAAGGGTTGGAGAAGCAATTAAAATTATCTTAACATATAATAAGAAATTGTATATTCATGTCAGGGATCAGAAAACTAAATTTTTTCAGTGTAATTTGGTATAAATTTAGGCACAAGACTTCATGGCGTTAAAAATCTCAAAGCAATACTAAGATTCAACAACTAACCTTAAATTCCTTTATCCAGTATTGACATTTATGATATAAAATCACCCTTCTTAGTAGTCGCACCTTCATAAACTCTTCTTGATCAACACAAAAGACATGAGTTAGCATTCACAAATTCATGCATGACAGAAGGACAAAAAATACTTTTAATATTTTGAAAGCATCCTATATATATATAATCAAGAGGGCGATTCAGCATTTACCTAAAATATGTCAGCTGACCAAAAAACGACCCTCCATTAGTTTAAAAGCAAGCGCCACAAGAGGTCCATCTGGAGATCCAGCCAAGGTTACCTGAAAATCATTCCATGCATATTTCACCTATAAAACAAAATTACAAATTACAAAATTACCTGACAAGTCATACCTTAAGAAAGAGAGGCTCATCGTTTAGATCATCAACTTCAGAGACTTATCTCAAACAATTCTTCCCTCTTCTCCGCAACCAAACCTTCCATATCAACAGCCACAAAATTTTTACTGCAATTTATAAATAATCAAAATGTTACAACTTACAACATATATAACATATACATGTGCCCCAACTACAATATAAGGAATTCTTAAACACAAACCTGCTGGATCCGTGGAAGAAATCAGCTTTTCACATGAATAAGGTCTAGAAGACACTGGAAAGTTTCTTCTAGACCAAAGGGCACACTTGCACAGCTGCACTATGATGTCAGAGCTTAGTTATTGCCTAGTGAAAGGATCACATGCAGGGAAACAGATGATCACATACAGAGAGACTTATTATAACTCACCTGCTGATATGTCAATCATGTCGTCCAGTCCACCATTATAGCTGCAAAGACAAAAAAAAAAAAAAAAAAAAAAAAAAAAAAAAATCCAAAGTAAAATCTACAATTAATTACAGAAGAACATAGAGAAACATAAACTGGAGGTAAGACAAGAGTTAAGAGTATGAAACTGGAACCTGAGTTATAATGTCAAAATCCAACCCGGTTTTCTCCGGTCTTGGCCGGGTTGGTTATCTAATTAAAAGTTAAGAGTATGAAACTGGAACCTGAGTACCATTCGTTGGTGCTTGGTGGTGGTCTCTTCGTTGATCTTATGCTGATGGACTCTTGTTGGTAAAGCCCATTCGATGTTGTCCGAAGCCCATATATGTCTCGTTGAATCTGTTAACACGAAGAACAAAAATAAAAATAAAATAAGATAACCGGATAAAACCAGGTTGTTGGTTATCAAACAAAACGAGAATACGAAACACGTACCGGTGCGTTGGGAACAAGTAACAAATCGGCTTAGGGCTGGTCTCTTCCGCCGTCGAACCTGTAGAGGTCCGCCGCCACCACGTTGCTATTTCACAGCCAACCTGAAAACAATCGACGAAGAAGAACGAAGATTCATCAGAGACGCAAGCAGATGATGTGATACAAACCGAAGAAAGAATTAAACACAAACACAAACGATAAAAGAATGAAGCGTGTCCATTTCAAAGCCATCACTGATCGATAAAAGAATCACCCAAAACCTGTAAAAAACAGAGACAAGGTAGGAATAGATAAGACACTGAATACAAAAAAAAAGAGGCTATTAAGGACAAAGTTTAAGAACAAACTCTCTCATCTGAATGTGTACACACACACACACAGCAAGCACATCTGGGAAACGCAACAAGTAGAGGATCAACAATAGCCAATATTAAACAAAACAACCGATAGGCAAAATATATATAATAAATGCGATAGGTTACCTGAAAGTTAAAACGCAAGAACTAGAATAAGGCAGTTAATTTTATTACCTGACCAATTTCTAGCAGAGCTCTCAACCTTTGCATCAACCCCCTTATGACAATCATCCATGAGAACCACGTTCAACATGAGATGGCCCAGCTGAGAAATTGCAACAAGTGGATCCGATGAGCATCTCGCCTTTGCTTGCATTAAAAATCTGCACAAAGACAAGGGATCAAAGTAATTACAGTATTAGCACAAAGATAAGTCATATTAATTTGAAGATACCACACATCATTTTCTAACTTGTTACCTGGTCCGCAAACTTGTAGCTGTGAGTAGTATACTCCATTCCAAGGAACCCATGAGACCGCCTGAAGAAGATCAGTCAAAGCCATCGCCGATTGATAAAATCATCATCCAAAACCTGAAACAACAAAAACAAAAAGTAAATAACATGTAGCTAGAGCAAAAAAAAAAAAAAAAACCACAGAAACAAAGTGAATATTCAAAAACAACTAACAGAGATACGTTTAGACGCCTGAGGACGATCAGTCAAAGCCATCAGTATTGATAGGTTAAAGCTTCATCCAAAACCTGAAACAACAAAAACGACATGTAATTAGAAGGAAAAAAAAAACATAACAAATATCCAAAAACAAATAATAGAGATACGTCTAGAACAAGGAACCCATACAAAAGAAGATCAGTCAAAGCCTGTCGATAAAAGCATAAACATACCTGAAATAACAGAGGAAGAGGTTAAAATCGCATGAACATAATAATAAACAGAGTGACTAAAAATTATATGATAAAAATGAAAATCATGGTGACAATAATGTTCTTACCAATCTCCTAACTCCTGTGTCATATGAGTAGAACCTGCAAAACATTGCATCCAAGTAAATGACTGATGGACCTTGTGTAGATAGACATTATAATATCTATCTGAGAACCAGAGTAAAACATATTCAGACCTCCAAGTGACAACATGTTTATCTTGAATGATCATGAATTCAACACCTAAAATTTGAACACCATTGATGCCAGAAGCAAGCAAAATAAACAACCGTCAATGTGGATTCACTTGTGCTTCTTCATATTTATAAGTTAAAAGATCAAAGATAAAAATTTATCACCTGCACATTTACCAAAAGCTTGCAGTCTTTCAGATACTTGATTTTACCATCTCAACTTCTCCTTTTCACTGACCATATAAATCAACAAAACAATCAAACTCATCACATTAAACTCATTCCAACAACTACAAATACGATCACAACTGGTGCCCGAAACAAGCAAAACAAAGCAGGCCGTGGTAGCAATTTAAACATAGGCAAAATCAGAGAAAGGCAAAAACAGAGATAAGGAGAAGGAAACCTGATCACATCTCCATCAAGTCCAGCTACAATAATTCAGCATAAGTGTGTTTCCACATACTGCAACAAAAAACAAAATAAGACACATGAAAACAAAATCTTACATTACCAACAATAGCAAATCTCTGAAAGTCATTAGGGGGAAAAAGAAGATGTAACCTTACCTAAACAAATGATAGATGAGAACATAAGATTCAACATAGTAATCCCAGTGCCTCGACCCGACGACGATCTGCATCAAATAGAGAAGATATCTTTAGCTTATATACATAAAAAAATCTAACATAAAAATGTATCCAAAGAAAAACATTAGCTCATCATAAAGAACACTAAAAAATAAAACAAAGGGATAAAGAGACCGTCAAAGAGGTAGCAGACTAACAGGAAGCGACGACATATCAAAGGTGTCCTTCAAGATAACTGAGACATTCACAGAACACAAAGGAACTTGTGGTTTTAATAGAGAAGATGATAATAGAAAGATGTAGCACAGAAGAAACCTGTAAAGATGACAGACCAGAAGAAAGATTTGGCATATCACTATACTTGTCCCGGTGCCTCCACGATCTGCATCAAAGAGAGAGAGATATATTCAGCTTTAAGCGTACCAAGAAAAACAAGTTAAAAAGGACGAAGTTAACAAGAACAAACTCGTCTAGGAAAGAATTTGAGGTGCATCTCTCATCTGAATGTGTGCACAGCAAGAACATCTGGGAAACACAACAGAAAAACAGAGGATCAAACATAGACAATATTAAATAAAACAACCGAGGTAACCTGAAAGTTAAACTCAATTAATGTTTTTTCTTTGAACCTCCCACACAGCAATCCAGGTGCCTCAAAGAGAGACTGAGATGTTGTTAATTCACTTATCAGTTTAGAAATAGACTTAATAGAAGCTAGTGAGGAAAATATATGAAAACAAACTCGTTTAGAAGAATATTGACCATTAGAGAAGCTGGTGAAGAATAATTGGAAACAGACACAAAGGAGAAGTCATACATACCTCACCAACACGGCCTTGAACCTCCGCGATCTAACACAAAAATTTATGCAAAGAAAAACGTTAGCTGATCACAAAAATACTACGAATAAAAACAAAGGGAAACTGAGACATAACAAAACACAGGAACTTGTGGTTGTAATAGAGAAAATGATAATAAAAAGATGTTGCGCAGAAGAAACCTAAACAGATGACATACCGGAAGAAAGATTTATCATATCAGTCGACGATCTGCATCAAAGAGAGACTGAGATATTAATTCACTTATATGGAGAAAAAAAAATCAGCTAAGAGGAAGAAAACTACCTGAAGATGTAACGCAGAGAAGAAAAAAATATCCATCAAACCAAACTGAAAATTCAGAAGCTAATAGAGATGCGTTAAGAGCAAGGAGGAACCCGTGAGAATGCCTAAAGACGTAGCAGCATGTAGAAGGTAACGATGATCAGATCAATATTTCGCTTCCCAAAAGACCTGCAAGAGGAAGAAAGAAACGTAAGGTACAAAACATATAAAAGAAGTAAAAAGATGTGTTAAGAGGTACAGAACACAACCCCTGAAGAGTGAAGACGTTGCAGAGAGAAGAAGAGTTTCCATCAAAGCCATCATTGATTCGATAAAAACATCATCCAAAACTTGGAAAAAACAGAACAACAAGTTAGAAACCAAACCTTTGGAAAAGAAACAAGCAAGTGGAAGGAAATCAAATGATAAATTCTAAAAAACACCAGAGACTAGTTTAGAAGACCTGCCACCACCAAAGTAATGTCATCACAGGCTCACAGCCATTATTGATTGATAAAACCATCATTGAAAACCTGAAACAACAGAGCGAAAAGGTAAATTACATATTAAGGAAAAGAGAGCCACCAATGCAATTCCTTAAAAAATAGCAAGCAAGTCATGAAAATCCAATGATCGATTAAAAAAAAAAAAACCTTGAAGACGTAGCACAGAGACGAAACGAGTCCATCAAAGCCATCATCATTGATTGATAAAACCATCATCATCCAAACCTGAAAGAAAGAAAAACAGAACCAACAAGTTAGAAACTAAACCCTAGAAAAGATCGCATGAACATAATAAAAAAGGCGTTGAAGGATTCAATTATAAAACCAAACCCTAGAATGAATTGAGATGCGGTTAGAGCATGGAACCCGTGAGAAAGCCTTAAGACGTGTCAAGAATCAATATGCGAACGGTCAGATCATGGTTTGCTTCCGAAACACACACCTGCAGGACACGCAAAAAAGAAAACGTAAGATACAAAACGAAAAAGTAAAACAAAAAAAAAGGAGTTAAGAGGAAGAACGAAACCCTAGAAAACTGTTAGAACAGAGAAGAAGATCAAATCCATCGCTGATCCATAAAAGCAAGTAAATAGCATGAACATATAAATAAAAAGCAACCGATATGCAAATAATTAGAAACCCAAACCCTAGATCGAAAATCCAATGATCGATTAATAAGAAGAGACGAATGAGAAGAATGTCACCACAACGAACACTCGCAGTCGCAGTCGCAGTTGCAGAGAGGAACAAAGAAAAAAATAAGGAATTGTGATTAATTAGGGTTAATTAAAAAATAAAATAAAAAGAGTGATGAGAGCGTTATTTTTTATAGATGAGGAATGCAAGCCATGGACGGCTGTGATCTGATTGTATAAGTCTTAACGGCCAAGATTTAACCTACAAAGTCGGTAGTCAAAGAATTGACTTTTTAATACTTTCAGTTGTTTCCCTTTTCCTTTTTCTTGGTAAAATTGACCGTTATGAATTAATGTTAGCTTATATTATTTCCCTTTTTTTCTTTATCTTTTTTCTTTTTCTTTCCTATTTTCAAAAGTCATTAAGTTGAGTCAATAGTAAATTAGTAGTACTAAACTAGCTAGCTGATAATAACAAAAAGGAAAGGGCTGATCTTTACCTGAGAATAAATGATTTGACTAACAATTTCACCATTTACCTAAACAACGAGAATGAAAAGACCAAATAGAGAGAGATTAAACGGGACTTAATTACAACAGCATCAGTGTCGTAATCCGGTTTGAGAAATTTGAATTTGAGAAAATTCTTGCATGGTCTCGAGTCTAGTGCTGCCCAATCCGGTTTAAATCCAAACCGGATTTTGAATTTCGGTTTTGGCTGGACCACTGTAATTAGGAACCCTCTGATTGCTTTAGAGGGTTTAAAAGCAAGTTAGAAGTAATCGAGTCATCCCTCTCATCCCACCAATTCACCTTCAGAAATACAACACATAGAAAAAGGGAGTAGAATATTCAACATAGAGAAAGCCTTCATAATCAAACAGAGGGGATAAAAATCATTAGAATACATACCTTATCAACAGACAGTGTGATGTTCCCCCACTTGAACCTTTCCATGTTCTGATTTTTAAGTTTTGTTCAAACAGTTCTGACATTGGAAGTTGTATATGAAAATATATTATGTGCAGAGACTGATAGATACAAAGTTAGATGAACTCACCTGCTGTGTCAATCATGCCTTCCACCATTATAGCTACTTTCCCTTTAATATCCCCAATCAAGTTCATCACCTACATGAATCAAAAATGTAAATTCCAGTCTTGGTTAAAATATATTTGAAAATGTATTTTTTTTAACCTCTGCAATATTGTAAAATACTGACAGATACAGTCTTACGCTAATTTGTTCTTAGATACAGTCTAATTGATCATGTTTTGTTTTTTTTTTATTCAACACCGCTTGGTTATGAGTGATCTTTTTTTTTATTTGTTTTCTTGTTACAGGTGCATCCGTATTATATGTAGCTAGCTACTGGGAACAAGAACTCTAACCGAGAAGCTATCATGGTTCCTGGAGGAATCATAACTAAAGGTTGGTTTACTTGTTACTAAATAAACCTTGTTTTGCTTAGTTTACTTACTACATATGACTTTGTGTTTTGTGTTTTTGCAGATTGAATCATTCCATACCTTTTGCTACCGTAGATGCCGAGGAGCTATCTGGTGCTCATCCTGCTGAAGTACAGAGCTTTGGTGCGTGTTTACTTCTCAGACTGAGTTTTGTATTTGTTACTTAAAGCTTCTTACTAAAGTCGCCGATGAGTTTACTTTCCTATTATGTTTGTAGTGATGGATCTTCGAATTACAACACGCTTCTAGATCCTCGAAATGGAAAGCCATTGTCATATCATCTCAGGTTGGGTTCTCAGGTATGGTTTGTTTTCCAGTTTAACTTACACATTCTAGTTTTTTGCTTGATTGATCTTATCTCAGCATTTTGCAGGATCATACTGTTTTTGTTTGCAACGGGACCTGTGATAGCATATCACACGAAGACGCATACACAAGTTTCGTCTCTTCTATGGTATTTGATCTTCTACTGTAAGTGCTTCTTTTAGGATTCTTCTATAAGTTTGCGCCGTTTGATATAATATTGGTATTTTACTCTTGTGTCCTGAAGCGAATGGTATTGTTCACCGAATTGGAACTTAGGCTCTCTTGGTTGTTTCTATTTGCAGCAGGTGTAGCTACGTAACATGAGTAATGGTTCCAGGTTCAAGGTTTTCTCATATCTTGATTGAGGTTAGTTAGACTCTAATTTCATAGTCTAATATTATTGAACTTCAGTGTTTTTTTAGCAATTACAAATATCATTCGTAGTAATTAGATCATAGCATGTTCACATTCCCCCCTTTGGTTCTGTTTATGCAAGATTTTTACCTTCCATAGAGATTTCAGTAATGCAGTGGGGGCATGTTAAGTTCATCTGACTCATTTCATCTTCTTTTTCCCACGTATTATCAGGAATCCATTCTTTTGCATAAGGCTCTATAGTATAATGCAGTGGTCAACGAGCTTATTTTGCTCTGTTAAGCAATGGTAAGTCATGAATGGGCCATTTTATTTCCTCTTGATACCTTCAGTCACGATGTCTCATAGATATATGTAGTTGTTAGATTATAAAAGTTGAGTACTGGTCAGTTCATGGAGCTGAGGCCAGGAATCATGTCGTTGAATCATTCTCTGTGAAGACGTTTGGACAGAAGTTGAATCAGTATCTCGTTGATGCCGTATCAAGTCCTAAAGAAGATTGAGATTCCTCCGTTTAGTAATCATTGATTGTTTCGTTAAACATTATACTTTAGGCTTAGGTCTGAAAAGTACAGGGAATTTTATTATCTGAACAATCATCTTTTAACTTTAACTTGAAGATTGGTTAAATTTAGGTTGACAGTTTTGTTTTGTTATCTGTTTTTGGTTTGAGGATAAATGTTGGTGCGGGATTTAGCGACATCGATCTAAACCAAAGGTAAACTGAGTAACTCTGCACATCAACTAAACCGAGGGACCCTCTTTTGGGACAGCTAAGCGGGCCTATATGCAAGAAGCCCAACGAAGTCATTCAGTAGGTTCAATAAGGCGACTACTTAGATCTCTCGGCGGCCGACCAAGGAAGAAGAAACTTTTCTAATCTTGGTTTAATCTATTAGGAAAGTAGCTATATTCTGTAATCTAGAGAAACATATAAATAAGGAGATCCCTTTATTGTAAGAGATCCAAATTAATACAAAACCCTAATTCTTCATTGTTCTTGGAAGAACCACTGACTTCTTGAGAGATTAAAACCCTCTTTTATTTTAAGCTTTAATCCATTATTTTAGAGAGAGATCTTAAGTGAATTTATTCCCCACTCAAACAAATTCATTGTGTGAATTTCAGATTCAACAATTGGCGCCGTCTGTGGGGAGCCTTACACAAGAATTCTACGTTTTTTTCTCTCTACCACCAAAGCTAAAACAAACCAGAAGATCAAGTTCAATTATCCAAACCGCCACCTTGCAAGGCAAATTCCCGGCAGCTCCCGACGAACCATAAGACGAGTAACCTATCTACGGATTGCCCCAAACAGTAGCTTGCCGTGGAACCTGATTTCGTTTCAATCCGAGCTCTCTTCTGAAAGATATCGCAGTTTCTCTGCAACATACTCTATTCTTTAAATAAAGATCCATCTGTTTTCGACCAGCCAGCCTCGGGATCGATATCCCGGATGAATACAACGAATCAGGTCGTGAATAGCCTATCAATGGATTGCCCTGAAAATAAGCTTTCCATAGAACTCAATTTCGTTTCAATCGGAGTTTTATTCATAGAGATATCGCCTTTTCACTACCGCATATTCTATCTGTCGGAATTAATATAGATCTGTCGGGTCCCGACCAGTAAACTTCGGGGGCGATTTACCAGCCGACTACGCCGAACTAGGTTATGAATAACCTACCTATGGATTCGCCAGAGAATAAGCTTCCCATAGAATCCGATTTCACGTCGATCGGACTTGTCTATCAAGAGATATCCCTGTTTCTCTGTAACATGCACAATCTGTTAAAACGCAGATCTGTCTTTATCGCACCAGTCAGCTTCGAGATCGATTTCCCGACAAAATACTATGACCCAAATTACTCATAACCTATCCACGGATAGCCCCTAGCGTCAGCTTTCCGGAAAGTTCGACCTTGGTTGAATCCAAGCTCTGAACTAAGAGTTATTGCATGTTATATTCAGCGTGTCTTTGTCGCCAGGTCGCCCAACTGGTCAGATCGCCCAACTGGTTTCCTACCTCGCCACGTCGCCAAACTTGTCGCCTATCTCTCCAGATCTCCTAACTTGTCGTCCAACTCTCCAGGTCGCCCAACTTGTCGTCCGACTGCCTAGCCTCTCTCCTAGATCGCTTAGCTTCCAATAATGGTCTAGCGCCAAGATATCAGCTCGCCGTCACAATTTAGAGAGCAGTTTGCCACCGATATAGATGGAACCTAGAGCCGGTATACATTCTGAAGCTCAAAGGCTTATCTTTCTAATGAGTCCGATATACTCAATCCGAAGTCTCTATCGAAAGTTATCACCCTATTTCCGAACTGACATATCCTGTTCGAAACCCTTGCTATCAGCTCGCCGTCATGACTTGAAGAGCAGTCTGCCTATCTAGCAGGTCGTCTAGATTGTCACTCACCTCGCTAGGTCATTCAGCTTGTCGCTACCTCGCCATGTCGTTCAGCTTGTAATCTACCTCTCCAGCTGGTACAGCTTGCCTAACTGCCTAGCTTCATTCCAATTATAGTCTAGCGCCTAGCTATCAGCTCGACTTGGAGAACAGTTTTCCATCGATATAGATAGAAACTGACGGCAATCTACATATCAATTTGAAGCCCCAAGACTTATTTTTCTAACAAGATCGTCCACGTCTCCATCGGTGCTTTGTATCCCAACTTATCACCAACTTGCTTCAACTGGTGTCATATGACAGAACTCTACATTGCAGAATCGATGTCCGACTTTTAACGACGTTTCCCATCGATATAGGGAGAACCAGGTGCCTTATTACATATCCATCTGGAGCCTCGAGTCTCATCTCTCTTGCGAGACCAACCTCGCCTCAATCCGAGCGGTTTCAAGAAACTTATCACAGATTTTCCTAAACTGGTGCGATCTGTCGAATCTCTAAATCGCTGATTCGATCTGTCAAAAAAAATCAAATTTGAGGACGATTTTCTGGCGTTCTAGGAAGAGCCAGACGGCAATCTACATATCAAATTGAAGCCCCACGGCTTATCTTCCTAACTAGATCGACCACATCCTCATTGGTGCTCAACATCTCAACTTATGACCAGTTATCTTGATCAGATGTAGTCTGTCCGCAATTGTCAGATCGCCTTACATCATGACGATATTCCCAGCAATCCATATGGAAGAGGTAACCAATCTGCATATCAGTTTGAAGCCCCGAATCTCATCTCTCTTACGAGACCGACCTCGCCTGAAGTCGAGCTGTTTCAAGAAATTTATCACCGATTTTCCTCAACAGGTGTGATCTGTCAAAACTCTAAATGACATATCTGACTAGTCCAAAGAGCCGACTTTGGAAGCAATTTCCTATCACTCTAGAAAGCTCCAAACGCCGATCAACATATCAAATTGAAGCCCGGACGCTCATCTTTCTAAGAGGACCAATTTCATGTCAATCGGCTATTCCTACCAAAAGTTATCACCGTGTTTCTGAAGCAGACGCATTTTGTCCGACACATTCATCGAGATAAGTCTTCTATACATTCATATATGTTAATTTACTCAAATCAGGTCGCGCTAGATATGCTCATGCCATATAGAATCATCAAAACACATGAACTTGAAAATTATTATCACTTGATCATATGCATTTGATTTGCTATTCCCTTTATCACATTTTATCAAATGCCTAGCATTCTTGATTATTTATTCCACGATAGATTTGAGCTCTATTATTGCATCAATCTCTAGTGTAAGAGATCTCTTCAACATGATGGCATATCTTATCAGTGTGAAGCAACATCCTTACTTTAAAAAAAAAAAGCCGAGACTTATCTCGCAACCGAGCCACGCCTCGTAAAAAAGAAGCCGAGCCTTATCTCGCAACCGAGCCACGCCTCGTAAAAGAAGCCTAGCCTTATCTACCGAGCCACGCTCGTAAAAAAGAAGCCGAGCCTTATCTCGCAACCGAACCACGCCTCGTAAAAAAAAAGAAGCCGAGCCTTATCTCGCAACCGAGCCACGCCTCGTAAAAAAAGAAGCCGAGCCTTATCTCGCAACCGAGCCACGCCTCGTAAAAAAAAAGAAGCCAAGCCTTATCTCGCAACCGAGCCACGCCTCGTAAAAAGAAGCCGAGCCTTATCTCGCAACCGAGCCACGCCTCGTAAAAAAAGAAGCCGAGCCTTATCTCGCAACCGAGCCACGCCTCGTAAAAAAAAAAGAAGTCGAGTCTTATCTCGCAACCGAGCCACGCCTAGTTAAAAAAAAACAAAAAAGTCGAGTCTTGTCTCGCAACCGAGCCATGCCTCGTATAAACTCACTTCGGTTCTTACAATAAATTGGATGTGAGATGCTCATCATACCTCTTCCCATCCTATTTATAGTGAAGGGGGAGGGAGATAACCGCTGAGTCCCAATATTTTTACACCAATCATATTGCAGGAGCATATTCGCGAGGACAATCAGATTGCGCGCGAACCGTGTCGGCACTAAGTGCTAAGGTTACACGGAAAAAAAAAACTACTACGTATACACGAATGTGTATCTAGTTCGGAACCAAACTGATCATCATTGACATCCTGGCCAGATGATCGACTTGCGTAACTACGCATAAATCTCCGACGCGAGATAAATCGAACCCAGAGAATTCTTTTGAATTGTTTCGGTAGCAAATCTCCAATGCGAGACAAATCGAACCCAGAGAATTCTTTTGAATTGTTTCGATAACTCATTGACGAGAGATAAGCCGAACCAGAGAATTCTTTTGAATTGTTTCGCAAGTTCCAGTTCGACGGATATAAGCCGAACCCAGTATTAAATTTCGCCTTCCGACTTCCGAACTGGAGCAAAGGAGGTAAGCCGAAGTCCCGTACTTTGCCCTCCGCCAAAGCGCATGTACGCTCGGGTAAAATTGCCCAATAAGGATTACTCGGTATAAGCTGGGAGACGTCCGCCTCGTGTAAAATTCGAATAGAGTGAAAACTTTATTTCTTGAAACGCAATTTGTCAAACAAGACAACTTCTCAGTTTGTCTTCAGACAACTTCTTCGTCTTCGACAACTTTTTAGTTTGTCCTTCGAGACAACTTGAGTTTCAGTTATTCTTTCGGACAACTTCTCAGTTCGTCCTACGGAAAACTTCTCAGTTCTTCCTTCGGACAACTTTTCAGTTCGTCTTTGGAAAGCTTCTCAGTCCGTCCTTTGGACAATTTTCAGTTCGTCTTCGGACAACTTTAGTCTCAGGTCGTCCTTTGACGTCTCGGTGTTAGAAATCACAAACCTAATGGCCTATGAAGACTGAGCAACCTCTTCGACCTCCGAGATTCCAGTCTAGAATTGCGAGTTAGCTGGTCAGCTATGAAGAAAGCGACCAACTACAAAAGTCATTATGATCTACGACACGTCTCAACTTGGACACATGCCCAAGAACGCTCGAGCCGGACCCAGACACCTCTCGGACACTCATATCGCCCACGGGATAACTCAAACCAAGAGCTCATCCAGGACTTCAAGACACAAGATCAACCACTTCGTCCAAGCATTCGTCCAAGAAGACCAAAAGATCGACCACTTCGTCCAACCATCAGCGAGACTGTCCGTATGGCCTTCGTCCTTACCTAAGGAATTGGGCGCCAAAGACGTTAGGATCATGACTCGTACTCTTTTTCCTTACTTCGGGTTTTTCCCATGAGGTTTACCGGAGAAGGTTTTAACGAGGCGACGAGATCTGACGCACAACATCAGTTCGCATGCTCGGAATTCAGTCTTCCTAAAGTTCAGATCGAATATTTTTCTTATAGTTCGGAAACTCGAATGGATAATCGAATCTACCGAACTGGGGGGACTAATTGTTGGTGCGGGATTTAGCACCCAAGACATACCAATCTAAACCAGGTAACGAGTAACTCTGCACATCAACTAAACCGAGGGACCCCCTCTTTTGGGACAGCTAAGCGGGCCTATATGCAAGAAGCCCAACGAAGTCATTCAGCCGGTTCAATAAGCCCGACTACTTAGATCTCTCGGCGGCCGACCTAACAAGGAAGAAGAAACTTTCCTAATCTTGGTTTAATCTATTAGGAAAGTAGCTATATTCATGTCTAGAGAAACATATAAATAAGGGAGATCCCCTTTATTGTAAGAGATCCAGCAATTAATACAAAAACCCTAATTCTTCATTGTTGAGAAGAACCCTAGATTGTTCTTCAAGAGATTAAAACCCTCTTTTATTTTCTAGATTTAATCCATTATTTTAGAGAGAGATCTTAAGTGAATTTGTTCCCCACTCAAACAAATTCATTGTGTGAATTTCAGATTCAACAATAAATTAGACAAAATAAACTCGAATCAGTGGTTTAAATCAAGTCTGTGGGGATTCTTTAGTTGTAGCTGAAGGATTCAGGTTCATCGCGACGAGGAGCAGCAGCGGCAACATCACATGCGTAAATCTCTGGTCGGATAAGATATGGGCCAAGTCAATGAAATATCGGTCTATTAAATTAAATATGTGTTTTGTTGGACTAAATGGGCTAGGCCTGATAATTCTACAATATAGACTGCAATTTATCAGATTTAGAAGGGTCTGGCCCACTTATCGCGCGTGTCACAGTCACACAACAGGTAAATAAAAGAAGACAATCCCCACACGCATGAAGAGCGCGTAACGCGCGTTTCACCTATTCGGCAAGGTTATATAGACTACAAAAATTGAAGAATTCTTAATATTTTGTGTTAATGAGGTAACCCAGGCGCGTCTAACAAATTTAACCAAACAAATGAAATATATATATACAACGCTTAATGGGTTGGGCTTATGAGTTACTCCACTATATTCCATTTTACTAAAAACGGTGTCGTTTGAATTTCGTTTCATTTTCATTTCTCTGGAGAGCTTTCTTCTTGGGAAAACGTCCTATTTCCCCATCAAAACTATCGTATCGTACTAGATGAAGCCGGAACTTTGACCTCATCTCAGATATCCATAAAACAATGTCTCTCAATCTGTATTTCTCCGAATCGAAAGTTCTCCACTTACTTCTCCATATTTTGGGTTTAATCGATTTACAAATTAAACCGCTAGAAAACCAATCAAATCAGATATAAAACATAATTTAAAACCGATTGACCTTATAAACCCGACCCGGTCGAAGAATTTTTATAACCCGATTAGAAATTCTTTAATCTAAGAACCCTAAAATCATCATTTTCTAAAATCATGAACACCGTCTCTTGCATTGCGGTAATATGTTTCAGGTGGGTACATAAACCCAGCCAATTTCCTACCAAACTCTCGCTTATCCACCTCTGGCGCCAAGATAAGCCCTCGTGACTTCGTAATTGATTTTGTGTTCTTAATTGATTTTGTGTTCTTAATTGATTTTGTGTTCTTAATTGATTTTGGAGATGAAAAAAAATCGTAATTTGAGGATATTTTTGCAGATTTTAGCTTCATTTATAATCGGATTTGATGTGTTCTTGGTTCAGTTAACAATGATTCCAATCACCGAACTGGAATAAACCCAACTAAGAGCTTTGGAGCTGCAATCGTCTACAACAAGGACCATGTGAGTCTCCATTATATACGAAATTATGATCGATCTTTTATGTCTTTGTCAATTTGATTGAATTGTTTATTTGTGTTTTCTTGGATGCAGTGGATTTTCTGGGTTGGACCATTCATCCGAGCAGCCTTCGTTACCGTTCAAAAGCAGAAGCTGATTTTTTTTTTTTTTTTTTTTGGGTTTTTATAAGTTCACATTTGCTTTATCTTGGTTTGTATCGAGCTTTAACATTTTTCAGTTCTGGTCATATTTGCTTAAATGGATTTGTCTATTTCTTCTTCTCTCTGGGTTATTTGATGTCGATGATCTGCTTTAACGATAATGGAAGTATGATATAATGTTCGTCGAGATGGGGGAAAAATGTTTAAAAAAAAAAATGGTGATTTAATTATATAAACGGGTCGAAATAAGATTGAAATCAGGTTGAAATCGGTTTACTACTTTTGTTAGTTGGTTACACAACCAGTAAACCAATAATAAACCAATTAAACCTATATTTATGGGGAAATTGATGAAAACTATGGATTCACGGAGATTTAGGAATAAAACTTTGGGTTGGGAGAGATATAGGATGAGAGACATTTATGGAGAGACTTTTAAGACGAGGTTAAAGTTCCGGCTCCATTTAGTACGATACGATAGTTTTGATGGGGAAATAGGACGTTTTCCCTTTCTTCTTCGTCTTCCAAAGTCCAATTCGGCAGTTC
The DNA here is from genome assembly GCA_023657505.1 of Camelina hispida. Classification (NCBI taxonomy): domain Eukaryota; kingdom Viridiplantae; phylum Streptophyta; class Magnoliopsida; order Brassicales; family Brassicaceae; genus Camelina; species Camelina hispida. Next base: position 42,867,875 of record CP094634.1, on the reverse strand, counting down.
TGTTTCCTCCTCAATCCTGGTCCATCGGAGCTCGTCATCGCTGCCTTCGTCATCGAGAGCTCGTGATTTTTTTTTTTTTTTAACTGTAGAATTGGTTTTGTGATTTTGTCTAAATTATCTAATGGTAGTAATTACTTTTCCATGATTCTAGATCTCTTTTTTTTTCTCAAATTATTTTTCTCTTGAAGTTTTTTTGATAGCGGTCTATTTTTTTTTAGGAGGAGCGATGCCATTGATGATGCTACGGAAGCTGAGGTATTCTCTCTATTTCTTCACTAGATTCTGTAACAGTTATGACCACAGCTAAGTTTTCTCCTTAACTCATGTCTTTATCTAAAGGGTTTTAATGAGCATTGGCAGAGGCTGTGCAGCAAGCTCCTATAATCTCTGAAGGTGAGGGAATGGACATGATTGAGGCTACTCATTTTGCAGAGGATTCTTCCCCTTTTGCTCCGTCTACAATCACACAACGGTTAGTCATCATGGCAGGGACTATTCCACAGCTACTATGTTATTCTGAAGATTGTTTATAGGCTAGGATAAAGTGTTATTCTGGATATATCACCCCATAACATACCAAAATATTCTGTATTGTAAGAATAAATCTTAGCCATCGTTGATCTTCTGCTGTTAGAGATTAACCTTTTCTTGGTCGTATAGGGTTCACCAAAAGCGGAAGAGCAAGATGTAGGAATCTTCTTACGGTGTGAAAGAGCAATTTCTTTAGCCTTGCAGAAACAGCAAGCACAATATAAGAGCTAGTCTAAACTGAGGATACATTATCCTTCTTAGTTTACGACATTGATACCAATACAAGGACAAGTGACACGTACCTGGACAATTTCATTAAGATCCTCTTCCCTCTGCAACACCTCTCTGGCCTTTGTCCTCATGATGTTGATGATGTCTGGTCCGAACTTCTCATAGAAAGATCCCAATGCCTGAAGAAAAAGAAAAAAAAAAAAAGCAACTTTTTATATACAAGAATTCGAAATAGTAAACCAAGACAGGTTTAAACTGAGGATATGTAAGCATACCGATGAATACTTTTGAGTAGGAAATCAACCAATTCACAGAGGGCAAATGTTTTCTCTGGGAAAGCTTTCTGTCCGAACCCCAGAAGACCTGCAGAAGAAAAGGAAATATAAACGGTGCTAAAAATCGAGTCTGCGGCAGTTCTGAAAACCACACACAATCTGGTTTATCTCAATCATAAACAATGGAAGATAGGGAAGAGGCCATGACGCCATAATTACCTGCACAATACTAAGGGTTGCAGAAATCACAGGATCTGAAAAGTCTCATCCAGGACGTGAAACTGCATCAACAATTGTACCACTTCCATCACTTTCTGGTCCACTAAGACATTTTACTTTAACAGCAACAACTGCAACAACAGTTGTAATGATTTAATAATGTACTCTCCCCCATAACTACGTCGGTCCATAACCTGGCTGCAAACTGAAATCATCATCAGAAAACATTATTTACAAGACATATATTAAGATAAAGTTTAATCAAAGATGATCTGAAGTATGCTGCACCTTAAACAAATAATTTGTTTCCAGAATCAGACTGAGACCTGCAAAGACTAAACATAGCAGAGTTATGTTACAAATAAACATATCGAAAGTTGGTAAATTTATTCGAAGATAAGAGAGAAGACGAGTAGTGGCATACACATCACGAACATAATAATAAGATCAAACACAAGGAAAATATGTTGCACCTTAAACAAACAAATTGGTTGCCAAAATCAGATTGAGACCTGCAAAGACAAAAACAAAACAAAGTGAGTTATGTTAGGAACATACATCGAAAGTAATTAAATTTAATCGATGATAAGACAGAATACTTAGTTGTGGCATAACAACACATCTTAACCGCTTACAAAAGGAATTAAGAATTGGGGACAGAAGACTGAGTTGCAGTTGTCATACTTCAACTTCAAGTAACCAATTCCCTGAAATTTGATCCCAAGTATTGTTACTTCAACTCACTGTCTGAAAATCAGGTCAACTCACTTATGAGATAAAAAAGAATGTGAGATGACAAGAATGACATCTAACGTACCCATTCTGCAAAGGTATTTGAAAATCAGGCAGTGACCAGTTTATGAGATGCAGACGCTTTAGTACCAGAAGAGAAAGTAGACTTCTTTGGCAGCAGACTTCCCTGGAAAACAGAGTTGAGGAAGATAAAATCAAGTAAAACTGCAGAACAAGAAATGAAATCAGGAATCAAAAACAACTGTTTAATACCTTGTTGTCACGAATAATTGGTTTCCAAAATGAGACCGAGGTCTGCAAAGACAAAAAATAGCAGAGTTATGTTACAAACAAACATTGGAAGTAAGTATAGTTGAATCTGTGAAAAGACAGAAGATGAGTTGTGGCATACATATCAGGAAGACTGCTGTCGATAAGAAGCTTCTAGAGCTTAAGAGAAATCTTTATAGCCCCTCATGATTTGGGATCTGAATAAAAAATGATCAAAATCTTTGTAACCAATGTGAAAATCATTCAAGTACAAAAGGTCAAAATTGAACAAACCTTAGTAACAGTTAGCATTCTGCAAACTTGGAACCGAGAGAGAACATAGTAGTAGTGATCTCCTGCCTCGTCTCCAAGCCATATTTTAACCTGAAAGTGAAAATTCAGAAGTGGACATGTAAGTTTGTTTCCAACAATTTCAGAGCTAAATAAACCTTCTAGAGTTGTATAAAGAATACTACCCTACAGTACATGTAGAATGAAGTATTCACGAGACATACCTTCTTAAGATAAAGTTTCAAATCAAAGATCTGAAGTATGCTCTGCACCTTAAAACAAATAATTGGTTTCCAAAATGAGATGGAGACCTGCAAAGAAAAAACAGCAGAGTTAGGTTACAAACAAAAATACTGGAAGTAAGTAAAGTCATTCGAAGATAAGAGAGAAGACATTATACTTTGTCATCATGTTGTAATGATCAAATGTACCTTTCCCCAGAACCACGTCGCTCCATAAGCAAGCTGCAAATGAAATCATCATCAGAATACTTACAAACATTATTCACAAGAAATATCTTAAGACAAAGTTTCAATCATATATCTGAAGTATGCTCTGCACCTTAAAACAAATCATTGGTTTCGAAAATCAGACTGAGTCATGCAAAGACAAAACAAAGCAGAGCTATATTACAAACAAAAATATCGAAAGTAAGTAAATTTATTCGAAGATAAGAGAGCAGACATTACTTTGTCATCATGTTGTCATGATCAAATGTACCTTTCTCCAGAACCACGTCGCTCCATAAGCAAGCTGCAAATGAAATCATCATCAGAATACTTGAAAACATTATTCACAAGACATATATTAAGATAAAGTTTCAATCAAAGATCTGAAGTATACAGCACCTTAAAACAAATAATAATCAGACTGAGACCTGCAAATACAAAACAAAGCAGAGTTATATTACAAACAAACATATTCATTCAAGTACGAAAGGTTTTGGGTGTCAAAATTTAACAAACCTTAGGAACCGAGAGAGAACATAGTGAAAAGCAGGTGATGGGAGCCCACGTAACTGCAAAAAAAAAAAAGCCATCCAAGAATCAGAAGAAGTCAAGTGAGACCAAATATTATCAAAACCAACTTCTAAGAGCAAGTAACACAAACCTCAGAATTCCTCCATTAGTAAGTCTGAAAATGATTTTCAGAAAATCCAAGTGAAAAGAAGAAATAGAGAAGAACAAGTTAACTTACATTAAGCAGTCTGCTTAAGTCTTCTTCATTCCTCTTCTTCATTCCTCAATCAATCTCTCTAACCGTTCACGTATACAAAATTACATTAAAACCATATAGTTAATTTTCAAGTCTTAATTTAAACAACAACTTTAAAGAGAAACGAAGAAAAACTCACTTGTAGCACCTTCAAAGCTGCGTGCAAAACCTTTCCACGTAGACTGATTTTTGGCTTTTCTCCAAAATTAGATAAAATCGTTAGTAACCAAACATGACAAAACAGATTTAAAGAAATTAAAAGGTGGAGAAACATATCTCACCCAATACTCTCCAGATGATTAACAAAATCATAGATATCGTCGTCGTCTTTCTGGACTCCAGAAACAAACCCCAATCCAATCTTTAGAATACGATTTGACCATCGTTGTGTAAGATTGCATCATCTAGAGAAGGAAGAAGCAACAACAAAATCCATTCAAAAAAAGAAGAAGATTAGTCAGTTTAACAAAGAATAAACTTTAAAGGGTATGAATTAGACTCACAACTTATGGATGAGGAGAACTGAATCTTACTCGAGTGACCTCAGCAAAGCACACATCACAAGCTCTCCGCATATGATCCTGCAAAAAACGGATTTCATATCAGAAAGACAAAAACAAGACAAGGGAGTAGTAGAAACCAAAAAGATGCAGCAAAACATTAGTTGGCAATCAGACCTTCAAATCTTGCTATGAAGCAGAAAGTTGAAGTTGACTTCTGATTGACCAGCATGAAAAAGCAAAAGTTGCATAACCACCACCTGTGATCCCCGAGGCTTTGGACGAGAAGCTGCCAGGATAAATCCTAAAGCACAAGATAAAAGGAAGTTAAACCCAAACCCGGATTTTCAATATATTGCTAACAAGCAACAACAACGATTGTGAAGTGAGGATTGAATAAGACCAAGTTATATGAGAAGATGTAAAAAAGAAAAGCAAACCTCTGGTGATTCCCCACGAAGTTTCACCTTTTGGGGACATGCAACCTCTCCATGTTTATACACTCTTTGGCCGCTCTAGTGGCAGTCCAAGAGGCCGGTCACATATCAGCTGAAAGGAGAAAGAGAAAACAGCATTAGAAGCATGTTAGTAAATCTCAAAATCCAAGTGAAAAGAAGAAAGAGAGAAGAACAGAACAGAGTTAACTTACCTTAAGCTGTCTGCGTAAGTGATATTCTTCATTCTTCAATCCATCTCTCTGAGATAAAGCAGACATGAGTATTCTTCTTCATTCTTCAATCCATCTCCGTGACCTGCACAACATATACATAATTAGATTAAAACTATATAGTCAGTTCACAACAACTGAAATATAAACCCGAATAAAAATACCAAAGGTTGAAACATCATCATTCATTCATTCTTCAAAGCATCTCCTTTCCACAACCTGTCTCGAGTGACCTGAGCAAAGCACACATCACAAGCTCTCCGCAAATGATCCTGCAAAAAAATGAATTTCATATCAGAAAGACAAAAACAAGACAAGGGAGTAGAAACCAAAATGTTGCAGCAAAACATTAGTTGTCAATCAGACCTTCAGATGTTGCCATGGAGCAGATGATGGGAGCACACGTACAGTAACTGCAAAAAAAAAAAAAAAAAGGCATCCAAGAATCAGAAGAAGTGAAGTGAAGTGAGACCAAATATTATAAAATGCCAACTTCTTCTAAGAGCAAGGAACACAAACCTCAGAATTCAGAATGTCTTATAAGGTCCACTAGGATCACTGAAGATGTCTGTGTATGGTGGTTAGTATTAGTTAGTAAATCTGAAAATCAAAGTGAAAAGAAGCAAGAGAGAAGAACAGAGATAACTTACCTTAGGTATACTGATTCTTGGCTCCTCTTGTTAAAACCTAAAATTAGACAAACTCGTTACAAAACAAACATAATAACAAGGGAGATGTAAAGATATTTATAAAAGTGGAGAAACAAATCTCACCCCAACACTCTCCAGAAGATTAACAGTATCATGGATTTGTGGTCGTCTCTCTTGACTCCTGAAACAAACCCCAATAGGATCTGACCATCGTTGTGTAAGATGTAAAACCTCTGGTGGTTTAGAGAGGAGCTTAAAGAGCCCCACGAAGTTTCACCTTTTGGAGGACATGCAACCTCTCCATGTTTACACTCTTTGGCTGCACTAGTGGCAATCCAAGTGCCCGTCAACAAATAAGCTGAAACTAGAAAGAGAAAACAGCATCAGAAGCAGGTTAGTAGTATAACTTGGTAAATCTCAAAATCCATGTACAAGAAGAAAGAGAGAAGAACAGAGTTAACTTACCCTTAAGCCAATGACTTACCCGTCCCTCCATATTGATGGTCGTTGGTTTTTCAACTCCTGAGAGGAAAACAAAAAGGCCATATCAACAGTTGTTTCACTATATCAAAAAAGAGAGTAAATTTGGGAGATTAGGCAGACAAACAAAGAGAATACTCCACAATCAAACCACCACCGAGAGATCTTAGTACCAGAAACCACGAAAGGTCTTGCGCTTTAGCAAGTCATCATCACCATCATCTCCACTGATGCCTTTTTCTGCTAGTCTAGAGTAAATTTGACAATCCTTGAGGCTGATGCAACAAACAAAAAAACATGCATACCAAAAGTTAGCTAGAGACAAGAAATAAGAAATAACCAGATATATATAAGCATGTCTCATGACTGCAAACCTTACCCCCTCCATATCGCTGCTTGTTGTAATCCCTGTTCAGAAGTAATTCCAAAATATCTCACCAACCTGAGAGAAAAAATTAAGAATGAAGACCATTAGAAAGAAGGCATTCACATATGAAAACCCAACAACACGCAAGACGCGAGAGACGAATCTAGGTCTTACTCTTCAACGTGAAGAGGTTTGTAGTCACTGACATCAGCTGTAGGGGAGATGAAAGCATCAGAACAACCCAATATTAAAAATAGCATATATCAAGTGAAAAATTACCTGTGACAACAATCACAAACCTCTATTTTTTTATGTGCTACTGCAGCAACCATCAACAAAGTGAGATCATGCATGGCAAGCATCCGAAAGAAACCCCTGCAATGAAAAGAACAAAACAACCACGCCATATGAGAGAGTGAGCAGGGAAAACTTAAGCAAAGCAGGACATTAAACAAAGGTGCATCTTCATACCAGAAACCATAAATGGTCTTGCGGCTAAGCAAGTCATCACCATCTCCACTGATGCGTTTCTCTGGTAGTATTGAGCAAATCGTTGAGGCTGATGCAACAAGAAAAAAACAAGCATACCAAGGTTAGATTAGAGACAAGTGATAAAGATAACCAGAGATAAGAACGTTTCATGAGTGAGTGCAAACTTACCCCTTCATATTGCAAACTTACCCGTCCCTCCACATTGATGCTTGTTGGTTTTTCAACTCCTGAGAGGAAAACAAAAAGGCCATATCAACATTTGTTTCACTATATCGAAAAGGAGAGAGTAAATATGGCGGATTAGGAAGACAAACAAAAAGAATACTCCACAATCAAACCATCACCGAGAGATCTTAGTACCAGAAACCATAAATGGTCATGAGCTTTAGCAAGTCATCATCATCATCTCCACTGATGCCTTTCTCTGCTAGTCCTGAGTTAATATGACAATCCTTGAGGCTGATGCAACAAAAAAAAACATGCATACCAAACGTTAGCTAGAGACGATAGATAAGAAATAAGCAAGTCTCATGGCTGCAAACTTACCCCACTCCATATTGCTGCTTGTTGTGATCCATCCTTTGAAAAGATTATGACAAAGCTTGCTTGCTGTTCAGGAGTAATTCCAAAAGAATACCTGCATCAAAGAGAGAGAGATATCGCTAATTAGAGAAACAATCAAACAAAACCGTTAAAAACAAACAGAGAAAACAGAGGCCTTATGAGAAAGTGAGCAGGGAAAACATAAGCAACACAGGAAAAATCATACCAGAAACCATGAATGGGGGCGCCTTGCGCTTGATCAAGTCATCATTGATCAAGTCATCATCATCTCCACTGATGGCTTTCTCTATGCTAGTCCCAAGAAAAGATGAAAATCCTTGAGAGGCTGATGCAACACACAAAAACATGCAGAACAAAGTTAAACTGGAGACAAAGAGATAAGAATAATAAGCAAGTCGCATGGCTGCAAAACTTACGCCAGTACTCCATATTGCTGCTGGTTGTGATCCATCCTTTGAAAAGATTATGACAAAGCTTGCTTGCTGTGCAGGAGCAATTACAAAAGAAGACCTGCAACAAAGAGAGAGAGAAAGATATCGCTAATTAGAGAGACTTAGAAGTTAAAAATCAATTTAGAAAGCAAACCGTAGAAGTTGAAGTTGAGACTTCAGAGTCGAAAGCCATAACTGGATCATATATTATACGCTTCCAAAATAAACACCTGCGAAGAAGACAGAAAACGAAGAAACGTGTTAGTAAATAAAGTAAAAATCAGAGGAAGAAGAAGAAGCAGAGTTAGTAGATGCGTAACAGAGAGAACACAACAACCAATCACCTATAGGTTCGCCACATCATACCATTTCCAGACAGACATTAGGAATGGGTCCTTGTTAGAGTCTTTGTTAACCTAGCAAGATAAGGGAAGTTGACTGTTAGGAGCTAAACCAAAGCGGGAAGAGAAGGTAAACAAAATCACTACGATAGGAAAAAACACACGATTTTGATCTCTCCAGTCATGCTAGTGTCATCAAGGGCAAGAGAGTGGCCATATATTAGCACACACTCCATCCGAAGGAACCTATAAGAGAAATTATAATTTCGATAAGACACATGGTAGTATATATGGACCAATAATAAAAAGGAGAGAATACATAAACCACCTGACAGCTGTGCTTCATCATTTGTAGTCACGGACAGCAGCTGCAGAGGAGAAGAAAGCATCAGAACAACACTAAGAGTGAAAAACCGTGACAAGTGAAAAGTTACCTGTGAAATAATAACTCATAGCAAGTGAAAAGTTACCTGTGACAAACCTCTGTGCTTGTTTTTATATCCCAAGTGCTACTGCAGCAACCTGAGATCATGGCAAGAAACCTATCTGGGATGAAAAACAAAGAAGAAACAAGAGGCCTTATGAGAAAACACAAGCAACACAGGAAAAATAACAAATCTTCATACCATGAGCCATGAATGGGGCGGCTTGCGCTTGATCAAGTCATCATCATCATCATCATCTCTACTGATGCCTTTCTGTCTGCTAGTCCCGAGAAAAGATGACAATCCTTGAGAGGCTGATGCAACACACAAAAACATGCAGAACAAAGTTAAACTAGAGACAAAGAGATAAGAATAATAATAAGGATTTCTCATGGCTGCAAAACTTACGCCAGTACTCCATATTGCTGCTTGTTGTGATCCATCCTTTGACAAGGTTATGACAAAGCTTGCTTGCCGCTCAGGAGCAATTACAACAAAAGAAGACCTGCAACAAAGAGAGAGAGAGAGAGAGAGAGAGAGAGAGAGAGAGAAATCGCTAATTAGAGAAACAAACAAAATCGTTAAAAACAAACAGAGAAAACAGAGTGACAAGGGATGAAAACAAACCCTAGAAGATCTTATATTAGTACCCTCCTCCTCAATGAAACCCATCAGCGAGAGATCTTAGTAGCCTCATCCTCAATCAAACGAATCGATCTATCTGAATTAACAACAATAGAACGACGAGTAAATAAAAACGAATTCGATTGAAGAAAGAAAACCCTAGAAGTTAAAAAAAGAAAAAAAAAATCAAATTTAGAAAGCAAACCCTAGAAGTTGAAGTTGAGAGATTTCAGAGTCCAAAGGCCATAACTGGATCATATAGAAAAGAGAACAACACCTGCGAAGAAGACGAAGAAACATGTTAGTTAAAAAAAAAAAAAAAAAACCCCAACCAGAGGAAGAAGAAGAGGAAGCAGAGTTACCGTAGGATACGTAACAGAGAGAACCCAACAAACCAATCACAAAGCCATCACCGATAGATCAAAGCCACTAGAAAAACAAAATTTAGAAACCAAACCCTAGAACAAACAAAAAAAATCAATCCGAACATATAGAAGAAGAAGACGAAGGAGAATCAAACCCTAGAAAAAAAAAAAATCAAACCCTAGAAGAAGAAGATGAAGAATCATTGATCGAGACTCAGAAAATCTTTGAAGTAGAAGAATCACTTCTCTGTAAACGCAAACAACAACAATAAAAAAAAAAAAAAAAAAAAAAAAAAAAAAAAAATTATTGAGAAAGAGAGTGGTGGACTCATCATTTATTTATAGTGATGAGAGCGTGTGAATTAATTAATTATTTGGACGGTCACGATCTTATCCCTGGTGAGATTCAATGGTTCAGATTTCCTAATCCTATTTCTTTTTTTCTTCGTTCCGAACGTTATTTCCAATTTCCTTTTTCTCAGTATGACGGTCATTGTTAGTCAAACAACGTTGGACTCTTTTATTATAAATTTTTTGTTTTATTTTTTTCAAGAGTATATTTATTATTTGTTGTTAGTCAAACAACGGTCATTTATTATTTTTTTCAAGAGTAAAAAAGCCCACGCTGATTTTGCAGAAGTAAAAAAGACTGAAGCCCAAGCCCATCCAAAATTACATTGAATGTTTTTGTACCCACATCAACCATCTCTTACTTCTTCCTATTGCCCTTCTCCAATTTCTTTTTTAATTGTATTTCTTTTCATTTTTTTTTGTATTATTTACAGATTTATAACAATATATATTTTTTTTGCAATATAATTTTTGTTAAACTGATACAGATTAGAGTGTGATGAGTTCATATTCGAATGAAATCCAAAATCAAACAAAGAAATATTACCTAAAACGAGGTAAATGTGACCAATATTTCCCATCAGAAGCAGCGTTTAAAGCTTTACAACACAGAATCGGATGGGACTGAGATCAAGATCGAATAGGAGTGAGTGATCATTATGTCTCTGCATTGTCCTAGCCACTAGTTCTTAAATAAACCAAGTAGGAGCTATACCATATAGTTTACATAGACAAATGCAAACTTAGTTTACAATTCGAAGGCAATACAGATTGTATACTTCTTGAGGTATTCTTCTTTGCCTCACAGAAGAAGAAATCAATGGAAGCAAAGGAACACCAAAGCATAAATATCGAAAGAAGGAATAGATAAACAACCATTAAGCAAGCTCAGAGGAGAGGCTGAGAGCACAGGATAAGCATGAGCAACCACTTTTTATGCTCTTGTTCATCACGGCAACGCTCTTTTGCACTCGCTGTCATCATCAAGAAACACATATCAGGCCACATCAAATCCAAGACGAGATGTGAATCACATTAAACTTGAAAAATTGTTGCTTTTTATGATTAAAAAGGCAACTACAGAGAGGTTCTGGTCTTTAGCTTATCAGTGGACCAGCTTAGGCTAGCAACTAATGAGACTAATTTGTTCAAAGAATATACTTACCCGTAAGCGAGAGAGTCAAGTGACATCTACATGGTAATCTAAGTCATCCTGCATGGAAGAAAGGCAGATTTCATTAGAACAAGAATTCAAAATCAACAAATTAATGAACAACAGCGGCCACTTTTTATGAATTTAATTCAGTTAATAATCACAAAGCTGTGTAAGTTACGTTACCTTCTCCTGAAGACATTTTTTTTTTCTTGCCCCAGCATTTTAGTACCGAGAGTTTGTTGCTTCTAAGAGCTGCCAGCATCGGAATGAATTTCCCGGCCAAAGCAAGATGCCAACTGGTCATATTAAAAAGGTTCAACTTACACGTTTGTTATGTTTTCAACAAGCATTGCACATATATATATATATATAAGATATGTATCCAACATGCATATATGTAAACAATATATAATAAAAGTGACCTGAAAACACCGATGGCACCGCACATCAGCCATTAATTCCAGTTAAGTTCTGTTGTCGAAGCGAATTTACCGAGGAACTCCACAATGATTATCTGACAAACGAGTACCAGGCGGTTTTGATTTGATGTGGAAGAAACAAGGGTTTATGAAATGTAAATTTCAATATGTTTTAAGATGGACCAAATTACTATTTACCTGGAGGAGAAGAGTTATTATATCCATGAAGAGACGATTCTTGATCACCCCATTGAAGATATTTCCGCTTCAGATCCTACATAGCGGTAAAATAAACCATCAAAATCATAAGTTGTATATAACACTGAATTCAAATATTCTACATAACAGCATTGCAACGGGTGCAGAAAAGATACGTACCTTATGCAGCAGCATCCTCTTTCTGCTTCAGATCCTACACGGAGGCAAAATAAATAATCCACTGAAAACAAAAGATACACAAGACAGAGACAAGTGTAAATCAATCACATTCGCTTATGAGATGAAAGAGAATGTGAGAAAACAAGAATTACATCTAAAGAATGTGAAAATCAGGCCACTGACAGGTAAAGAAAAACAATTATCAGGATTTCATGTTCAAAGCACCATGAAAAGTGTAAAATCCTCTAACCACTGAAATTATGATGTTTCTAGAAGCATAGGCAATAATAGTTTACCCGGAATCTGAGTGAATCCCGAGCTTAAACCCCTTGCTGTGAACATACATAATCCACATGCGTTTTTAATACCAGACGGGAAAGTTGACTTCTTTGGCACCAGAGGTCCCTGGAAAAGAGAGTTGAGGAAGCTAACATCAAGTTAAACTGCAGAACAAGTAATGAAACCAAGAATCACACACAACTGTTTTAATATACCTTGTTGTCACGAGCAACTTCATGCCAGCAATCATCTGAGGAACAAAATCAAGATTTCTGTACTGTGAAGAACAATATAACTCATAAATCAAATAGAACAGATATATCATATTAGCTTAGCGTACGTCATCAAACTTATGCCATGTCTAAGGAGCTGACCTCACATAATGACCAAAAGATGCTATATTCCCAAGATGCTCCTGCTCCACAATGGCATAGAGATGGAATTTTGTAGAAACCTGAAAAGAAACAAAATAATAACATGTTAGGATGTTAAGACATGGAAATATCAAGATTATTTTATGGAACCAAAAGGTCAGTTAGATTACTTGAGAATCTTGGTTGCTGCTCATGTAAAGAAGCAACCAAAGGGAACTCGACATGTTTGGGTATATCCTCTTCATAGTATTATCCATCATTAGAAAGTAGAAAAACGTACGCAGTTTCTGTTCGAAGTAACTCATTTACCATGTCCGTCTGTGAAACAAAAGAGGACGTGCTAATTTTTTAAAAAAAATCACAAACAAAAGAGAATGAAACGAACAGATGAAGAATGTTTACCGAGGAGTTACTTGTAAGACGTTTGGGAAGTTTAGTCTCCGTGCAAGTTGTGTAGCTATAAGTGGACTATGTCATCATGTTGTAAGGGTTTAATGTACTCTTCTCCATAACCACGTCGGTCCATAAGCAAGCTGCAAATTGAAATCATCATCAAAACATTTTTCACAAGAAACATCTTAAGATAAAATGCCTGTCAAAGCTCTGAAGTATGCACCTTAAACAAAACTGGTGTTCCAAAATCATCAGACTGAGACTTGCAAAGACAAAAACAAAGCCGAGTTTATGTTACAAACAAACATATAGAAAGTATACCACCTAAGAGACCTTAAGAAGAAAAAAAAACATTGAACGATCAACTGAAAGTGTGTACGCAGCAAGAGAATGTGGAAAACACAATAAGACACAGGGGAACAAATCATACCTCAACAACAATAGCAAATCTCAGAGAGAGTTATATATCAGAAGAAACCTACTTAAACAGGCCGGTGATGATATAATAGCCAAGAAGATAAGATACAACAGAGCAATCCCACAGTGCCTCGCCTCGACCATGATCTGCATCAAACAGAGATAGAGAGAGATAGATATAGATATATTTCAACTATAGAAAGAAAAAAAACCGGCTTAGAAATGTGAACAGTACGACCATAGCCAAAACCAGCAGGAACCAAAAAGCATGTAGAAAAACAATCACTACACACCGGAAACAGTTCAAAGACGAATACAGGAGCACCTAGCCATTATTATAAGAATCAAATTTAAATTACCAAGTACCAATTCATGGATAAATGTTACGAAATTTCAGTTTGTTATGAAATGTTCATTCTTTAGACAATCAACGAGGAAAACAGATGCATGTCAGATGGCATGCAATCAAGTGTTTAATGCACACATACAACTTTCTCTAGGGGAGAAAAGAAGCTTTGTACCTGCTTAGAAACTTCCGTTGAAGCTTTTGAAGGTGTCTCATGCATGCTGCTGGTTAGTCCTTACCATTGTTTGAAGATGTATTTCCTGCAACGGTAAGAAAATGAACCAAAAAAGGATTAGAATTGGTTGCATTGAATATAAACCAAGAAAAGAAAAAAGAAGATGACTATTGGTTGAGTAAACTTGAAACAGAACAAAGTAAAGAAAGGAAGATAGGTTATTGAGATAACTTACAGAGAAAAAAGAGCATTTTTCTCCATCGGAGGAAAGTGAACTTCATACTTCAAACCATATATCTCCGATCCTGCACACTGAATCAGAAGATTACTATTGGTTGAGTAAAGAAAGGTAAGAGAGGATACTGAGATTACTTACAAAGCAAGAAGAGGATTCATTGGGGCCACATTACCATCTTCATCGATGTAACTTCTGCATGATGCCAGGAAAATTTCAGAAGCTCCTTTCCAGTGTGAACATAGGTATCACTCTCCACTGTCTCAGAGTTCCACGGCGGCGATGACTTCAAGAGACTCATCGTCACCGTTTCAGTCGCAGGAGAGAACACGCGACTGCTTGTAGTCACTCACAGCAGCTGCAGAGGAGAAGAAAGCATCGGAACAACACTAAGAGTCATTATAAAAATAAAAATAAAAACTCATATCAAGTGAAAAATTACTTGTCACAAACCTCTGCAGCAACCATCAAAGTGAGGTGAGATCATGGCAAGAAACCTCCGTGATGAAAAACAAAGAAAAAACAACAGGCCTTATGAGAAAGTGAGCAGGAAAAACTTAAGCAACACAGGACAAATAACAAAACTTCATACCAGAAACCATACATGGTCATGAGCTTCCGCTTGACTAACGAATACAAAGCGGTTTTGATTTAAAGTGGAAGGAACAAGGGTTTATGACTTAGTAATTCTCAAAATCCAAGTCAAAAGAAGCAAGAGAGAAGAACAGAGTTAACTAACCACATACTTCATGTCATCATAATTGGTGTAGTCGACGATATCAGAAGTTCCTGATCATATGATTAAAAATAGTCAAGAAACAAGTATAATGTGCCAAACAAAACACTGCTCAAAGCTAAAAGAGGATGATGTTGGTATATAGCTAAGAAAGTATGCATGAGAAAGTGAAAATTAACGCACCGTCACAGTCTCGAGTGACCTCAGCAAAGTACACATCACCAGCTCTCCGCATATGACCCTGAAAAAATGGATTTCATATGAAAAACAAGACAAGGGAGCAGAATCCAAAATGTTGGAGCAAAACATTACTTGTCAATCAGACCTTGAAATGTTGCCATGAAGCAGATGATGGGAGCCCAAATATTATCAAAACCAACTTCTAAGAGCAAGTAACACAAACCTCAGAATTCTTCCATTAGGATCACTGAAGGATGTCTGTGTAAGCTAGTTAGTACGTCTGAAAATCCAAGTGAAAAGAAGAAAGAGAGAAAAACAAAGTTAACTTACCTTAAGAAGTCTGCTTAAGTCTTCTTCATTCTTCAATCAATCTCTCTGACCTGCACGTATACAGAACCACATTAAAACCATATAGTTAATTTTCAAGTCTTAATTTAAACAACAACTTTAAAGAGAGACGAAGAAAAACTCACTTGTAGCACCTTCAAAGCTGCGTGCAAAACCTTTCCACGTAGACTGATTCTTGGCTTTTCTTGTTAAAACCTAAAATTAGACAAACTCGTTAGTAACCAAACATAACAAAACAGATTTAAAGAAATTAAAAAGGTGGAGAAACATATCTCACCCAATACTCTCCAGATGATTAACAATAACATAGATATCGTCGTCGTCTTTCTGGACTCCAGAAACAAACCCCAATCCAGTCTTTAGACTACGATTTGACCATCGTTGTGTAAGATTGCATCATCTAGAGAAGGAACAAGCAACAACAAAATCCATTCAAAAAAAGAAGAAGATATTAGTCAGTTTAACGAAGAAAAAACTTTAAAGGGTCTGAATTAGACTCACAACTTATGGATGAGGAGAATTGAATCTGACTCGAATGACCTCAGCAAAGCACACATCAGAAGCTCTCCGCATATGATCCTGCAAAGAACGGATTTCATATCAGAAAGACAAAAACAAGACAAGGGAGTAGTAGAAACCAAAAAGATGCAGAAAAACATTAGTTGGCAATCAGACCTTCAAATCTTGCTATGAAGCAGAAAGTTGAAGTTGACTTCTGATTGACCAGCATGAAAAAGCAAAAGTTGCATAACCACCACCTGTGATCCCCCAGGCTTTGGACGAGAAGCTGCCAGGATTAGAAGCATGTTGGTAGTATAACTTGGTAAATCTCAAAATCCAAGTGAAAAGAAGATAGAGAGAAGAATAGAGTTAACTTACCTTAAGCAGTCTGCTTAAGTCTTCTTCTTCACTCTTCAATCCACCTCCCTGAGATAGAGCAGACTTGAGTATTCTTCTTCATTCTTCAATACAACTCTGTGACCTGAAAAACATATACAGAACTAGATTAAAACCATACAGATAATTTATCAAGGCTGAATCAAACAACAACTTAAAAGAGAAACGAAGAAAAACTCACTTGTAGCTCCTTCCAAGCTGCGGGCAAAACCTTTCCACGTATACTGATTCTTGGCTCTTTTTTTTAAATCCTAAAACTAGACACTCGTTACTAAGCAAACATAACAAGAGAGATTTACAGAAATTAAACAAAAAAAAAAGTGGAGAAACAAATCTCACCCCAACACTCTTCAGAAAGATTAACAATATCATATATACTGAATATCACACCAACCTGAAACAAAGAGAGCATATCAGGGTACATTGAATATATAGAAACGAGTATCATCACATGTTCACACAGAGGTTCTCTGAAGACATTGATTCTACTAGTAATGCAATAACGTTCTCACTCAATCATGGCCGTTGATTCACCCCCAGACAATTGAATAAGACAGACTTAACAAACAAAATGCTACTAAGGCAAAAAAAATTCATGATTTGGTAAAAATTGATAATTGAAGCCTCGCTGAGAATGAATCCACCCTACCCAAATCTAGAGTGATACACTCAACTGTACACAACACCGTTGCCGGGGAAAAACGAATCCACCCCACCCAAATCTCCGATGAGATGATGATCCCCTCCCACTCAATCTATCCCCTCATGGAGACATGTGACTGTAGCCTCCGATCAGGGCTCTTCTAACTCGTACGTTTACGAATCGTCTCCACTCCACTCTATCTCTCCTCTCCTCTCCTCTCTTCTTCGTAGCTACAACAAAGAAAAAAAAAAAAAAAAAAAAAATCCTTCTCTGTTTACATTGTTTATTGGGCTGAAATTGTTGTTATTGGGCTTTCCTCTGTTTCGTGAACAGGTTCATTACACAATTCAAATCCTTCTCTGTTTCGTATCCAACTCCCTCATATACATATGATCCAATATCATCATACCTGCAGCCTTCTTTAGGCTAATCGTAGGAACTTCCTCCACCAATCTAAGCCAACAAGACGCCACTAAGAATCAGGACCAAACAAAGTGCTTGCAGCAAACCAGAAGTACATGAATTCACTTTTGATGCCGTCAGCCTTAAGTATCATAAGATTGACTTCCTTATTACAGCAAACAATTCACAAAGCAGTAGAGACAAACAATTGACAAATGATATATGAAGATGTGTTGTGCAACATTGATATAAGATTAAGTAGAGATGTTTTGGTAATATCTTGAACTAAAATGCAAATGATAAGAACACATAGGCATTAGGCAAGAAGACACAAATAGGGCAACGAACTCATTGTGTAGCCTGAACCTTGAGCACCGTATCCAACTCGCTCGCTCATATGGAAAATTTAAAAATAAGACAACAACTTAACAAAATGATAAAGTAGGTAATGATAGAGTGAAACCAACAACAAAGACCAAAACGCATCACCTGTTAAGCAAAACCGCCAAGAAACATCTGGGCTCTTCTTCTCCAGCCATCACAATTTCACTAGCTGCACGATCTGAAACATAGCCATGAGAAGCCACACCTGAATATTATTGATACCAGAACGATAGAGTGAAGTGAAACAACGATAAAACCAAAAAAAAAATGATTACATGTTAACAAAACCCGTGAAAAAGCTTGAAGACGTACCTAGGAGAAGAGTATGCAATTGCAATGATCCGATCATAATTAGCTTCCAAAACACCTGCAAGACGAAGAAAAAGAAGACAGCACCGTAAGGAACCAATTAAAAAAAAAAAAGAGAGAGTCAATAAAAGAAGTGTTAAGAGGAAGATTAAAACCATTGAAGACGTTAGCACAGAGAAGTAGCGAAACGTATCCTTGTCTCCTTGAGACATCACCCTCATCGATAAACGCATCAACCATAACCTGAAATTACAGAACAACAAATAAATCACATGAACAAATTCATAAGAAAGAAAAAAAAAAAACAGAGTGTAAAAGAAGAGGAAGAACAAAACCCTTGAAGGCGTTAGCACAAAGAAGAAGAGAAGGGCGTCCTGGTCTCCTTGAGACATCACCCTCATCGATAAAAGGATCAAAGAAGTAACCTGAAATAACAGAGAAACAAGTAAATAACATGTAATTACGGAAGAATAGAAAGTAAATAAAAGAAGAGTTAAGAGGAATAACAGAACCCTTGAAGACCTTAACACAGAGAAGAAGCGAAGCGTGTCCTTGAGACATGTGAACAATTTCATTATGAAAAAAAGCAACTTGATGCAATTTAGGAAACAATCCCTAGAAGCCATCACCGATCAATCGTAGAACCCTCCTCCACAAAAACCTAAAGCAACAAAAAAAAAAAAAAAACAAGTAAGTAATAACATGTAATTATTAGAAGAAAAACAGAGAGTAAAAGAAGACCAAACCCTAGAACGATCGGATCGGATAGGATCAACATGGATTGAATAAACCTGCAAGACGAACAAAAGAAAAAACAAATTAGAGTCTCGTTCGTGAAGAAGAAGATAGATTATAACAGAGGGAAACATTATAAAGCTACTACTGATGCAATTGACGGAAACCCAAACGGCAAACCCTAGAAGAAGACGATTTCACTAGTAGGAACGAGAGGTATTGAGATCGAGTTAGAAACAAACATCAGAGAGCCGTCGGGTTTAGAAGAATATCGCACAACACAACATCGATCAGAAACCCTAGACTACTAACGAAGGAAGGAAAAGCAAAAAAAAAAAAACAAAAAAAAGATAGGAAGATGTGATAAGTGTAGTGGAGCGTCATATTTATAGACAAGGTATATGTCGGTCTATTTTTTTTTGTACCGTTAGATTAATAACCTAAGGTATTCCTTATTTTCCTTTTTCGTAGTAGTCTTTTTATCTTATTTTGCTAATTTTTTTCTTAGTTTCTGTGCCTTTCGATTAAAAAAGAAACTAACAAGTAGATGAATCCAACGGTTCAAATTTGCCAAATAAAAGCATATGGAGCGTAAGAAAAAGAAAAGAAAAAAAGGAAAATACTCATCAGGCGTCAGGTGGACAAAAGAGTCAACGTTGTGGAGTCAAACTATGTTGACGACAATTGTGAATTTTTTTGAAGAGAGCCGTCCGATGATCTCTTGACATGGGCCCAAAATTAGGCCCAAAAGTCCGAGAAAGTAAAATAAACAATAAATAATAAAGGCTTTTTATAAAAATCTAAACATTAAAAAACTACTAGGTAGCAACCCGCACATAGTGCGGTATAAAATAATTATTTAATATTTTTACTGTAATTATTATTTGCAAAATCTATTATATTTATAGGTAATTGAAATATTTAAAATTCGATTGTGTAGTATATATCTATAAAAAAAAATTGTATAATAATTAAAATTTAACCCGTGAGAGTTATTATAATATCAATCTTATATTATTATATCATATGAACAAATGGTTCTTAAAATTCGTTTTAAAGATTTTATGAAAATATAATTAAAGGATATAATTAAGTTAGAAAGATAATATAAAAAATTTAATTTTGGGTGTTAATTGTATTTTTGGAAAAATACAATGGTAAATAAATGTAAACATTTTAAAAAGCTAATGACAAATAAAAGAAATAGTGTCTTGAGCTCTGTAATGCTGACACCTCAGCTTTTTTGCCAAAATGTTCCTCTATTAATATATAGGGGATTACCTATGTTGCATGGAAACTCTTGTTGAGGTGCGTTTCGCGTTTCCAAAACGTTTCGGAAACAGAAACTCGTGGAAACTCGGAAACAAGTCACAGAAACACGATTCCTAAAAATCTCTGTTTGGAAACATGATGGAAACTCCGTTTCCGTTTTGGAAACACGACGGAAACTCCGTTTCCGTTTTGGAAACACGACAGAAACTCCGTTTCCGTTTTGGAAACATGACGGAAACTCTTTTTATAATTTCAGAATTTAATAAATAAATAAACTGAAAATATAAGAATTCATGATACATATAATGATTAAAAAATATAATATAATTAGTAGCTTAAAAGTTAAAATCCCTAAATATATGGCTGGTCAAAAAATTTGATTTTGAACGTTTATTTTTTTTACAGTTTTACTTTTAATTAAACTATTTAATATTTATATTTTGAATTTGTGTTGTTTCAGATTTTTTAAATATGGTTTTTATGTTTAGGGATTTATTATATATATATATATATATATATTTATATATCTATATATATATATGTATATACGTTTCCTACACGTTTCCATTACTTAATTTTTGAAAAAACCCGTTTCCTGTTTCCGAAACGTTTCGTTTCCGCGTATCCGTTTCCGTTTCCATGCAACATAGGGGGATACCAACGGTATAAATGATGTATGAGTTTCAAGAGACATATTCGTCTGGTGTTCAGCGGAGGAAAGTTGCACACACTGGTTTAAATGATGTCTCTAGTAGAAGCCATGGAGTGCTTGTGATCTCAGTAACTTCAGAAGGGTTTGTTACTGGAAAAAATCAATCTCATTGATCTGGCAGGTTATGCTTTTACCATTGTTTTGAAGTATTTGAACATATCAGAAGTCTTTCTCTGCAGTGTTAACAAAAACTCTATGGCTTATGCAGGTAACGAAGACAATAGAAGGACAGGCAATGAAGGAATCCGTCTACAAGAGAGTGCCAAGATTAATCAGTCGTTATTTGCATTGTCCAATGTGGTTTATGCACTGAATAATAACCTGCAAAGAGTACCTTATAGGGAAAGCAAATTGACTAGAATACTGCAGGATTCACTTGGAGGAACAAGTAGAGCTCTTATGGTGGCATGTTTGGTAAGGAAATGGAGAATTTTTGTGTAGTCTTTGATTAAAGATACCCTTAGTGGCTAACGTGATGAATCTATTTGTTTGTTTTTGATGTTTTAAAATCCTGGAGAATACCAAGAATCTCTTCGCACTGTTAGCTTGGCTGCAAGGTCAAGGCACATCTCAAACAATGTTTCTTTGAATCTCAAGGTAGAGACCCCCAAGGTTAAGATAGATATGGAAGCAAAACTGCAAGCTTGGCTAGAATCAAAAGGCAAGACGAAAAGTACGCATAGAATGATGGCAATACGTTCTCCCTTGCTAAGTAAACTTCAATTTTTCAAAGCTCGTTCAAGAAATCCATCTGTCATAGATGGCACAGGACAGAGGTATCCCTTTTGTCTTTGAATGCTTCAGTTCTTAATTGTTCTACATCCTGAAACCACTTCCCTCATCTTTATTCATGTACAGGGACGCCTTTGTGATGGAAAGGAACTTATTTGGTGAGGAAACTCTTGCTGCTTCACATTTATGGGTACGCTCTTCTGCTTTCATTATGGAAATATAAACTCATTTACCCCATGTATGATATTATTCTACACCACGTATAAAATAGGAAGCGTAATAAGTGATTAAGTTCTTTGAACATCCAGGAACCTATACAGGATTTGCAGTAGATTCTCCAACCAAAGAAGATGAGAGAAACACATCTGCTGAAGAGAATCTATTGGTATTAGAAGCGAGCTTGAAAGGTTTGCTTTGTTGTGCTACTTATTAATAAACAATTTTGAAATTTCTTTTTTTTCTCATCACCTTGGTGTGCGTTTATTCTAGATAACCCATTGGACCTCGAGACGAAATATACTGAACTGAGTCCTCTCCGAGAAGCTCTGTCTCCGATACACACCAGTGCAAAACCAATATAAGCAGATGGAAGCTCTCCTATTCTGAAGCCAATGACCCCAAAAACACCTTTTCTTTCTGCAAACCCTGAGAATAGGCAGATGGAAGGCACTTGCCAGAAGTTCAATGCGTGGAGCACTAATTTAAAGGTATCATCATATTCAAAACATGGTCTAGGTTGAGACTAACTTGAAATCTGATCTTCCTGCAATTCTTTTCTGTTCACAGACCTCTCTCATAAATGAGTACATTCACTTCTTGAACACAGCCAACAGGTAATAATAGCCTCCAGTTAAATATGCTTGCATAACCCTTAAGATCACACTAACTTCATTCATTTATTCTTTTTTGAACACACAGAGAAGAGCTAATGGAGTTAAAGGTAACTTTTGTGAACCGTGCAAACAGCAAAATGAATTCAAAATATGTCTGCTTCCATTGTCAATATTGGTTTCACTTACACATAGCTCTGTTTCAATTTTTGTTCTCAGAGAATTGGAGATAAGATGGCTGACTACATTAGTGAACTCAGAGGATCAAGCCCTTTAAAATCGGTAATACATTCATTCATTCTTCTATCCTTATATCTTCCACGAAAGCTTACACTTGCCTTCATCTACTAACAAACTATCTGAATGTTCAACAGCTTACTGATTTAGAGAAGATCGGTCTCACCTCAAGACAGGTACATAACTTGATTCAAAGAGCCACTGAAGGAATCCTTGAGAAGCCAGTTTCTTCTGCTTCAACAACACCTTAGTTGTTTGTCTCTAGCAACAAGAACTTGTGTATCATAGTGTGTGAAGTAATTTCATTATTGTTTGATCTTGTTGTGTATTAAAGCCTTTGTAACCATAGACATGGGAATTGATCCTAAACGTGTACTGAGCAAGAAGAAAGAAGCAAACTTTAAAAGTTTCTAATTGAATTCCAAACAAGCGTAAGACTGTATCTAAGAACAAATTAGCTTTTTGGATATTCAAAATATCAAGTAATTAAGTGGAACAAAATCAGAGTGTCACAACCTAGCATGGAAGTGCCTGACTGATAACAGTTTTCCCACAGCCAAAAGCACCAGGAGGTTAAAGTTCCACCATGAATAGAAGGGAAAAGGGTATCAAGGACACGAAAAGAAAACAATCAACAACACATGTACATCTTCAATTGACTAGCTACCACCGTTGTGTAATTACCTGCCTAGTAAGTAGAGGATTATCGGCAGCAAGCTTTGATGAAACTGGCCTACGCATACATACAGGACAGCTCTGACATATTATCAACCAAACCATTTTAATATGTGAAACCAAATTATATAAGTTAAAATTTACTCTTGCAAGTAGGAAGATAACAGATTCATGCAAACCTGAAGCATGGTGTAAAGGTTTCTTGATCCCCTGGAATTCAAGCTCAATCACTGTATCCTGAGAAATGAAAATCAAAGAAAAACAATTATGAGCAACAACAAGCTAAAACATGATCTCCCAACAGGAAGTGATTACCAATTGATCAAGTTAGCCATATATATAAACTCAAAACATTTTTGAAATGTATAAATTTTGTTATAAATTGTTTGAGAGTAACTAACTTTAACACAAACCTTACGAGGATATTGACCAGCTGGAGCAATGTAAGTAATAATTGCAAAATCCTGGTGACAGATAATGTTTTTACCAATCTCCTAAGCACTGCATCATCCAACTCATGTGGCTTGTTAGTGCAAAAAATTACATCCAAGTAAATGATTAGAGGGTAAGCAAAAACAGAATATATATGCGAACTTATACTCAAGAGATTCACACAGAGTGAAGATTGGGTTTTGATAAAGACTACATTAGCAGGAACGAAATCATACCAATGACAATCACCAAATCATACTGGATATTATATACTATCCTAGAAGCAGGATTTTAACCTTCTGCTTGCTTCTTTCTCACTGATCGAGCTTGTAGACATTATAATACTACCTATCTGAGAACCAGAGTAAAACATATTCAGACCACCAAGTGACAACATGTTTTATCATGAATGAACATGATTCCAACACCTAAAATTTGAACACCATTGATGCCAGAAACAAGCAAAACAGACAACCGTCAATGTGAGTTTTCACTTGTGCAAAATGAGCAATTCACAAAAACTCAAAATGCGAGCAAAAGCATAAAGCGAGCATATTAAGCAACAACACCATGTGATGCAACGCACCCCAACCATTGGGAGATTGAATTCAACAGCAACTCTTCGAGCCATCCGTACACCAACTGTATGACTCAGAAAGAAACACTTGATTAGAACTCAAACGACACTAGTTATTTCAAGAGTGAATACATTTTTTTACTCTCCAACTTACCACGTAGACAGAGGCTCAAAACCAGGTCCAATGGTAACAGCAACAGCAGAGAGATCCTTGTCGGTCAAATTGGCTCTATCATCAAGGGCGTCTTGCACAACCTGCAACCAATAAATCATCATTTTTGTCTGAATGCAGAATCCTATGTATATCTTAGGGTGTGGAAAGAAACAGCTGGACCATTACACATATTGATACATGAGCATGTCATGCAATGCCGAATCAAGATACTAGAGAGGTATTGAGAGTGTAGACTTGCAATGCTTTATAATGAGGAAAAAAAGAAAGTGTATATAACCTGATGGAGTGTGCTTCTTCAGACTGTTTGGGAGCGACGCCTCATATTGGGAAAGCAGGTCAGCCTTAATGTCGCCAATTCCATAAGATCAGAACAGAACACATAGGTGAACACTTAAAAAGACGAGTTACAGTATATATATATAAAGGAAATAAACTTTGAATTTCCAAAGAGGAGTTAAAAAAAGAAGAAGTGAAAGGGTTTCTCAGACAAAAACAATGTCTTCTTCAAGTCACATTAGTTGATGAGTGTCTTGTACGCCAAAGAATCTTGTAATAACATTTACCTGATAAGAAATGATTTGACTAAGAACTTCACCATTACCTCTCACTCTCATCTGAGAGAAGGATCTTTGGTCGCGCATAAATATTGAATCGGGAAATCGCCGGAGAAAGAGAGAGACGGGAACTTAAAACTGTCTGTGCGGTGCGGAGAGAATATGAGTAGGCTGCTGCTCTGCGGTGCTGCCCAATCCCGGTTTAAATCCGAACCGGAAATTTAAACCGATTTCAATTTTGGGTTTTGCTGAACCACTGCAATTGGAAATCAACTTCGGTTTTGGCTCTTAATTCTCTCTGCTCGATTGATTGCGATACACACAAAGGGAGAGGGGAGCGATGTCGTTGCTACTACGGAAGCTGAGGGTATTCTCTCTATTTCATGTCACAATATTAGAACCACCCAACCCGTTGTCGTAATTTCTTAACTCTAGATACTGCTGCTGCTGTCTGAGGTTGATCCTGTGACAAAGACTGCTACGATCTTCCGATATTGTGCAGCAGATATCATTTTGTGATGCTAATTAAATTAGGCATCGCATTTAGTGCAAGTTTCTCTGGGAACAAGCAAAGTACCTTAAATTAATTCACGATGTACCTTAAAATTATAGTATCTATATATATTTTTTTTTTGAGACATTTAGCAAATAAATCCTGAAGTTGAAATCTATTTACAAGCATGGCATTGACATTAAATAATTAATTAATTTTACCTATATTCAATTTTATTTTATAGAAACTAAATGTTTAAAAAGGTAACAAACATAATTACAAATGTATATAGATTTTATTTCTTTATTTTATAAAGAGGTTTTGTTAACAGCCGGTTAAAAAGAGGTTTTGTTAACAGCCGGTTAATAGTTAATTAACAGTCGGTTAGCCTTACATATTATATTTCACTTTTACGGATTTCGTATGATGAGTTTTTACGAATTAAAAATCTTTGAACATGTTGCGTGATCCGCCTAGCATGACGGATTTGGACTATAGAACCAATAATAAAACTATTAGTTTATTTCATATACTATAGATTTGTAGTCATAGTTTGAAAAATTAACTTATAAATTATTTAGTATATGAATTACAAAATATTATACATACTACAACACATTCTTAATATTCCAAAAAAAAAATTGTATACATATAAAATTATACACTAACATACAATATAGGCATATACCTATGTTTAATTATAGAAAACAAAACTAATTGTTTTAAAATTTTATATTCTATCTAATAACAAATTTAATGTAATTAGGTTCTTTTTTTTCTCATTGTAATTAGGTTCTAAATTGTATAAAACGTAAGAAGAAGAAAAAACATTCTTAACCAAATTATAAATTAATTAGATAAAAGTTAATTAATTGAGAATTTGGAAACTAAATAAATTAAAAATTATTATTTAAAATAGAATAATTTATAATTTAGTCCCGTGGTGTACCGCGGATGAAAACCTAGTAAGTTATTATTTTCTAGGCATTATGATTTTACACTTCTTCAAATTTTGAAAAATTATTATTTTTCAATATAATTACAAAAAAATAGATATAATCAATGTACCAATTTAAAATTATCATCGACAACAAAATATATAGATTTTTAGTCAAATTATCAAAATTATCATATTTTCAATATACTTTTAAGACGATGTACCTTCTAGTATAATTTGTTAAAGTTTTTAGGAACACACGTCTTGATAATTTAGGAACTGTTTAAAAAAAATTCTGAGTATCATTTTCTAAACCTAAAAGTTTGTAATATTAATTATTTTTTTTTAAAGAAAAATACTACACTTTAATCCATATTTGCATTAAAAGTATTGTACTAGATTATGACCCACGGTACACCGCGGGGTAAGTTTTTTAAATTTTTTTTGTTAATATACTATTTTAATACTAATTTTGCTAATATACTCTTTTGTTAATTTTAGTGATTTAATATATAAACCGTGGTATACCGTACAATAATTTTGGTTTACTACGATCTTAATGAAATCAGTTTGATTTGACATATTTATATTGGTGTTGTTAAAACATTAAAATGAGGATTTAACCCGTATTGAAATATCATATTACTGATAGTTTATTTCTTAGTATTATTAATTCAATCATGTAATGTCATATAACCAGTCATGTAATATAACTCGTTTGTGTAATTTTGAAAATTTAATATGTTTAAATATTTATAATTTTAAACTTTTTATTAAGTTTAGATATATCAGTTCTAAATTATAAACTTCTTTAAATTTTATAATTTACTATATACCGTAAATTTACTATATATGTTTGTAGAACATACACTTTTTATATTAATTGAGTAATATGTTTGTTTTAAAAAATTCAAATCAAAATATATGCAAGAAAAATACACCTTTTTATTAATTTTATGTATTATATGATGATTCACTACATTTAAATTTTAAAATCAAAAAGAGATGATAGGAGAATATTTTTTTTTATCTGGAATAAATCTTCTAAATATCTATATTAATTATAGAACATTATATATATGGATATTTAAAATATTTTAATTGTGTTTGGTTATAAAAATAACTAGATATACACCCGCGGTACACCGCGGGGCAATTTTTTCTGTTTAAAAAAATATAAAATAAATGAATAATTTATTTGTCTATATATATAAACGATCCTTGTTTTATATTTTTAAGTTTTTAAATTTATAAAATCTAATATATTGTGTAATTTAGATTGTCTGAATCGATTTTGTAGTAAATCAGGTTAATTGGTGAATATAATATTGTTGGTCATATGATTCCATTGGATTAATTATTAGTTTAATTTTGATTCTTTGTATTTTGTATTTGTATTTATAATGTATATTAAATATATTTTTGATACTGTTGTTTAATATAAATAGATGAGTTTCACATAATTTGACATCCAATTTTGATTTGTTGGAATAATTTTTTTTTCATAGAAATATCTGTTAGATTTTGCAATATTTGTTGAAATTTTTTTTTATCAATCCTTAAAGAAAATAATATTGGACCAAAATATTGTAATCCAAACATTTAAACTTGATGGGTTTTATTAATGTCCAGGCCCATTCAGAAATTGTTAACTTTTACCCACAAGAATTTACGATCTGCTGAAAAAAAAAAAAAAGACAACATCAAAAGTAAAACGTAAAACAAAAAAAAATGGTTGTCTCGATTCAGATTCAGAAGATGATGGATCAGACAATCTCTAATTTCCAATTCTGAAAACCCAGAGTAAGATCCATCATTTATCGAGATTAATCGAGTTAGCGATGTCTTCTTCGATTGATAAGTGAGGTAATCTCGTTTAAAAATTTTAGATTCCGAAATTTTATTTCTATTTCTGATTATAACCAAGAAATTGTTACGGTTCCTGCTTGACTTATTTTTTTTTGACTGATTCCAGCGTTTTAGTAGAGTTTCTCAATATACAAACGAATATGGGTCTTCTATATGTAGGTTAGAATCTGAATCTGAATCTAAATCGTTTTTGATTTTTTTTTTCTTTGCATGTTTACATCTTATGTCCACGATTTATATTGAAATTTATGATTGTGCTAATTTTGTGAGTTTTTTTTGGTGAATATGAGGAACTCGAATGACGACCCACTCATAACATTGAAAGGCTTGCAGAAAATTTACATCCTGGTGTTCTTCTTCGCCTTCTCTCATATCCTATATATTTTAATCACCATGATGCTTAGCAGACTCAGGGTAAGTGAGAAAATCAATTTCTGATTTAAAAAATGTGTTTGATTGAGTGAATTAAACCATATATTTTGATTGTTGTTGTGGCAGATTCGTGGATGTAAAAAGTGGGAGACAGAAACATTATTTCATGACTATCAGTTTTCTATTGGTACTTTGTTTCATAAGATTCTCTTTTTAAAGTTTTGTTCTAATTTTACAGACTGACATTTGTTTTGTTTGGTGTAGATCATTCAAGACTTAGACTCAATCATGAGACTTCTTTTGTGAGAGAACATATAAGTTTCTGGACAACCATTACTTTCTTCTTTAACGTCGTGATGCTACAATTTCTCTCAATCTTCATCTCTTATAAAAATGCATCAAAACTTTCCTCATTTGATTATTCTGAGCTCTTTTGGTTACAGGATGCTTATTAAGACAGTTATTTGTGTATTAAAATCTGCGTCATGGATTCATCTCTGTGAGTTTGATAGTTTTGTGTCTTTCCATTTTCTTCTCTCACAATCTTGATATGTGCTACTACTAATACTGTTCTGATTCAGGCTCATTTTGCCCCTGGGTTAAATAAGATCTTCCAGAGTTATATCAAACGATCTCTCGAGGACGATTTCAAGTTGGTAGTTTCAATAAGGTTAGAGCAAAAATCAAGTTAAAACATGATGCTAGCTTCTTTATCTGATCTTATATAACTGTTTTTTTGCTCCGGTTTGATCCACCTTATTTATATTCATCATTTATTTGATCTTTGATGTATGATTATAGCTTTTGAGTGGAGCTTGAAGATATGTAATCGAATTGAGTCGGATTTCAAAGGTTTGTAGCTTCCCATTCTCTTGCTTGATTTTGAATTTTGTTGTTGTCTTCTTGTTCACCATGTTAATATATTTTTCAAGTTTAAGGCCTCGTTAATTGCTCCCTTTTCTTAAAAGTCAGGAAAACAAATAAAGAACACTAAATCAAAGATAAGTAACCAAACCCTCTAATTGATTTGTAGATGGCTCTACCACAATCTTTTAAAACTCTAATGTTTAATTTTACATGGTCAGGGAAAAATCAGTATCAGTATCTCGATAATTGGGGAACTAATGTGTTGAAGGTTGACTTATAAGAAAACGGAAATTTGGATTTCTTTTCCCTTGACTATTTTATTTCGAATTAAAGATTAGATACTGAATCTTTGTTTAGTTTTATAAAGACTGTATTTATCATTTTAATCAAGTCTAATATGAACATGTTTTCATTTTTGGAGGGTAATTCCTGTTATATGTTCACATAAGTTAAACTTTGAAAATAGAAGTGGAAGAGTAACATTGCAATCTACTATACTTCCTTGTAAGTTATTCAAATAATACTTATATTCATATAACAGGCCGGGAATTGAAAATAAGCTAGGTTTACTTTGCAGTTTAGTTTCAACTCTAAGCAATGAATAATAAATGTGTCGGATAATGTATATAAAGATTCTTGTATTTAGTAAAGGTAAGATGGTAGATAGTATAAGAATTTGTTTAAGTTCTAATAATCAAACTAAACCGATACTGTTATATATAAAGCTAATTGTGTTTAGTAATTTCTTCAGGTTCGGGTGTATAACTGAAGAAAATAAGTGTACCTAAGGACTGCTATGACAACACTGCGTGTTAAAGGTAATTTGATTAAGGTTGGTATCTGTATATGCATTCACTACCATTAGTTTTAAAATTTTTCTGTGTGTTCAATGCATTGATTTTTACAAAATTAAGTGATTAACAAACGATGAAATAAGTTCGGATTTATAAAAAAATATATATAAATTGTGTTTAATAATTTATTCTAATGAAAGTAATCTTCCGATTGAATCTCTGTCTAGAAACTAAATTAAAAAAAGAATAAAATAAGCAAAAAAATTGTTTTATATCTGTCCTAAAAATCAGTTATGATATGCTTTCTTCATGATTCTCGAATCATTCGTCTTATTGATAATGAGGCACCTGCAAAGTTTTTAAAAAAACAAAAATATATGAAAACTATTGTTCACACCTGATTAAGCAGAATCATCAGATGGACTTGAGAAGCATCAAAGGACTTGAGTAAAAGAAATATACATTTGTTAAATGATAAACAATGTGTAATAATTAAATGTTTTTACCCTTGAAGGATTTTATCTTCACAAATCTGAGAACACCTATGACGATGCTCCCATCAGAGTCTTGCAAAGAACTAAAAACGTGCTCGGCCAAGGAACCCCATAAGGTACATGACATTCTATCATCTCTATTATTTAAAATGAGTAAGTTGGATTAGTGATAGAGTTGAGATATCTCACATAATAATCATTTAGACATATTAGGAGATAAGACTTATGTTTCGTCCCGTAGCTCTAGAGAGAGTTTTTTGGTAGGCTTATTATTGGCTTCGATATCCTCCAATTCACCCAAACTCACGATTTGACCAATGAACTCTGCATAATCAAGCAAATCTAAATAAATATTGAATTTATATTAAAACGATTGTAAGTAGATGCTTACCAACAAATATGTGGGGATTAGCTTCACCACTTTGGATTTGCTTGAACTTAGTTAAAGTCAGGAAGCTAGAATCATAAACAGGGTCACTGTTGATGACCATAGTTCCATTAATGAATGACATCTTGTACAGATGCGTGGTTGGTCTGAATTGACCAGTTGCATAGCTAAGAGAAAATGTCTCAATGAAAACCCAATTACCAATAGAAAGCCTATTCACATATTTGTTTACCAACTCTTTCTTCACTGATGCATGGATCTTTTTATTCTGAAAGAATGAAAGATATAAGATGCATTAGTAATAGTTCAAGTATTGTATATCGTAGACATTAACATTTCTACTTACCATCGAATCTGACAAAACCAATTCAAGCGTTTCGTTTTCCCATGAATGGATAACCTTCACTTGAACTCTCCATGAGGTTTTGTATGGTCGAACATCTTTCAAGAAAGCAAAAGTAGCTGCCATATTGTTTATATCTCTGTAGTTGTGAATGCTTGTGTATAATGCTTGTTTTAGGTTACGATTATTTATAGGGATACTGATTAGGTCGACGAAAACAATTGTTACGATGAAGATAATAAGATCTGATGAAGCGAGATTTTAGAGATATAATTACGTGTTTTGTTATTTATGGCATCTTTTTGGGATATAATATATTCTAAATTTACTTCTGTTTAGGTTGATTGATTAAGGAGAAGCGTAATTGATGGGAGAAAATATATGGAAATTAAGAAGTTTGAACAAAAATCTCGACTAAGATCATCGGATAAGGCAAGAAAAATCTTTCTGTTTTGTATCGTTGTGGAAGGTAATCTCAAAATAAGGTGGGCAGGTAATCTCGAAATAAAGTGGGCTTGGGCTTTTTAGTTTTTATTTGTAATCGTAAACCCAATTCTTCTTACTTGTAATCGGATGTAATCGGATAACCCAAAGATTTATAATTAAAAGGCAGTGGCAGGGTTGTAAATAAGTGTGAACTCCAGGATTTTTTTTATAAATGTTTCTGAAAATGTATATATAGATAGAGAAAGTTAACTAAAGTTGTTTGGATATGAATATATGTAAAAATTTTCCAAAAAGTATTTTTGAGCAAAAATACTAGTATAGATATATATAGCGAAAATATATATTAATTGCATAACCGTTTTAACCCTAAAACTAACGCGCAATTCACTCGCTACCAGATATAAAATTACTCGAAATTCCTAATTAACTGCCAAATAAAAAGGAACTATAAATATACAAAAACATGCATCTTTTCTATATCAAACCTCTCTTCTCCGTCCGATCAATCCGCTCGCTCTCCTTTCCGATCCCTTTCTCCTCCTTTCATACCAAATCATGATGAACACTCCAATAATCAAACTTGTCTTTCTCTTTCTCTCCTTCACGGCAACTGCAACCGCTGCATCTGTCAAACCCACTAACAACTACCTTTTCACACCTCACGCTAAAGCAGTCGCGGGAATATGCACCGTTATCCAAACTGACACGAGTCTTTGCTGCAAAACCCTCAAACACGTTCCTACCGATGACCCCATCGAATTGATCCGAGCGTTAGCCGCTGCTGCCGAAAACGCAGTGAAGCAAAGTGTGACTTTCCTCACCGAGAGCAAACCAAAACACAAATCAAGCGTGATCGCTACGACTGTGATCAACAGCTGCGAGAAAAACTTGAATTACGCCTTGGAAGATTTTACTGATTTGTGGAAAGCTATGGGGAAAAATGTAACGACGTTGGCTTATAACTATTTTGCTTGTAAGAAGGAGTTGATGTCAATCATGGGGTATCATTCGACTTGTTTGGATGATATTGAAGACAAGAATTTGCTCAAGGAAGTGGAGATTGGGATTGGAGCTGGGAAGAAGCTATCTAGTGATTCCTTTGATGTCTTTAACAATTTGAATACTGTTTTCAAGACTTTTGGTATTAAGGTGAAGCTTAACGAGAACGACACTTCGCCCCGACCACCACCGTTGTCTGATTATTATTACTGATTTAAGGGATTCGATGTAATGATTAAATATAACCTAGAGCGATCGCGAATGGGAATCATAGATGCATGGCTGGTTCTATCACGTATGATTTATGCGTTATTTGTGATGTATGTTTTATAGGTTTATTACATGTACGGACGGATTTGGTGATGATTGGAAAGGATATATTATATTAATGAATTGTGCATATTTTTTTTGTCTATATTATATTTTTATTCGACATATTAACTAAAATATCTTCAATTTTATAAATAATGACATAACGTGCACAACAAAACTATCTAAATAATTTACCCTTCAAATCGGTTAAAAGAGGATTGTATTATAGCTAGTAATAAGGACTTTCTTATTGTAACTAATGAACCAAAAAAAACTGAGAATCTCATTCGATGCTGGCATGCACAGCATCATTATAGATAGCTCATTAGAACAAAAACGTTTTCATTCCACAATCCACCGTGTAGTAAAGTAGTTTACGGTGTTGTTAACGATAAACCGGCTGTTAATTAACTACCGTATATATCTGGTAATTATAAAACGTGCTAACTGTATTATTAACATCTATATCGTTTTATATCTATAAACACATT
The DNA here is from genome assembly GCA_023657505.1 of Camelina hispida. Taxonomy (NCBI): domain Eukaryota; kingdom Viridiplantae; phylum Streptophyta; class Magnoliopsida; order Brassicales; family Brassicaceae; genus Camelina; species Camelina hispida. The sequence goes on along the minus strand of CP094634.1, from coordinate 42,834,046 downwards.
AGTTTGCCTCCATGTACATTACGAGCTAGGAAGAGAATCACGACAACGTCATTTACAAAAAAAAAATGAAAACTGATTGGTAACTCCGCTTCTATATCAACGACAACGTCATTTACATCTATATCGTTGTTCTCGCTCCTTCTATTAATTAGTACTATACTAGTGTCCATTTAAAGGATGAGAGCAAACTATCGACAAGAAGTTTTCGGATATTTTAATTTCGGATAGATCACTAAACTTAGGAATGAGTAGTCCGAAAATAAATTCACAAGGTTAGAATTAGAGGATGTAAATTAAATAAACTAGTTACTGCCACAAAAATGTTTTCCTTCTTGAATTATTTATAGTAAATGAACGGTTGATCAGGACAAAATCAAATCATCTTGTGGTCACCAATTTTCAATCTCATAGCCAATATTATACCAGAAAAATTTCAGCCATTCAAGACCTTAAATCTCTCCCTCCATGCAAACCCTGGCCCTCTAATTTTAGAAACTACAAATCGTATAAGAATGTCTCCACAATGCACAACAATTTCCACCAGCCTCATTAATAAACCACCGGGATCTGTTTTAGTAACAAAACAATCTCCTCCCTCTCCTAGTTACCTCCTTAATAAAACCGGAGGGAGAGAAAAAAAAATACCAAAAAAAAAGGAAAAAATCAAAACCCAAAAAGGGGAGAAATATAAAAAAAAAACCAAAAAAAATATTGAAAAATGGCGGTTGGAAAAGTTGTGGTCTCTGTGGCATCCATCCTTCTGGTGGTGGGTGTTGCCATAGGAGTTGTCACGTTTATTAATAAAGGCGGCAGCAATGGCGACTCCAATGGTCCCATAAACTCCCATCAGAAAGCTGTTCAGACAATTTGTCAGTCAACCACAGACCAAGGCTCTTGCGCAAAAACACTAGAGCCTGTCAAAAGTGATGATCCAAGTAAGCTCATCAAAGCCTTCATGATGGCTACTAAAGAGGCTATCACCAAGTCTTCAAACTTCACCGATTCTACCGAAGGAGGCTTGGGGGCCAACATCAGCCCGACGAACAAAGCCGTTCTTGATTACTGCAAGAGAGTATTGATGTACGCTCTTGAGGATCTTGAGACCATTGTTGAAGAAATGGGTGAAGATCTACAGCAGAGTGGATCTAAGATTGACCAGCTTAAACAGTGGTTAACCGGTGTTTTCAACTACCAAACTGATTGTCTTGACGACATCGAGGAAGCTGAGCTAAAGAAGATCATGGGTGAAGGAATCGCTAACTCCAAGGTATTGACCAGTAACGCTATCGATATCTTCCATTCTGTTGTTACCGCCATGTCCCAGATGGGTGTCAAACTCGACGATATGAAGAATGTAACCGGTGGAGGGATCGGAGCCGGAGCCGGCCCTGCACGTCGCCTTCTTGAGGACACCGACGAAAAGGGACTACCCAATTGGTTTGCTGATAAAGACAGGAAGCTTATGGCTAATGCCGGACGTGGTGCTCCAGCCGGCGGTGCAGCTGGTGATGATGGTATCGGTGAAGGCGGTGGTGGTGGCGGTAAGATCAAGGCAACTCACGTAGTGGCCCAGGATGGAAGTGGACAGTTCAAGACCATTTCTGAGGCGGTTAACGCTTGCCCTGACAAAAACCCTGGAAGGTGCATCATCCATATCAAGGCTGGTACCTACAATGAAATGGTCAGGATCCCTAAGAAGAAGAACAACATTTTCATGTTCGGTGATGGTGCTACAAAAACCATCATTACCAACAACAAAAGTGTTAAGCTTAACCCAGGAATGACTACTTCACTCAGTGCCACCGTTCGTAAGTCCCCAAAACCTTATTTATTGATTTGCATGCATGGCTACATTGAACAATTTTTACGTACTAACATTTATTAATATGTACAACATGCAGAGGTTGAATCTGAGGGATTCATGGCGAAATGGATCGGGTTTAAGAACACAGCCGGTCCATTGGGACACCAAGCGGTCGCACTCCGTGTGAATGGAGACCGTGCGGTCATATTCAACTGTAGATTTGACGCTTACCAAGACACACTCTACGTCAACAACGGACGTCAGTTCTACAGGAACATTGTTGTGTCCGGTACAGTGGATTTCATCTTCGGAAAATCCGCAACTGTGATCCAAAACTCTCTAATCCTCGTCCGAAAGGGAACCCCCGGACAATCCAACTACGTTACAGCCGACGGTAATGAAAAGGGTGCAGCGGTTAAGATCGGTATCGTTCTCCACAACTGCCGTATCATGCCCGACAAGGAGCTCGAAGCTGAGAAGCTGACCATCAAGTCTTACCTAGGACGTCCCTGGAAGAAATTTGCCACGACTGTGATTATTGGTACTGAGATGGGTGATTTGATCCAACCAGTAGGATGGACCGAATGGCAGGGAGAACAAAACCACTTGACTGCTAAATACATTGAGTTCAACAACCGTGGACCGGGAGCTAACCCTAGTCAGAGGCTTCCTTGGATTAAGATCGCTAAGAATGCGGCTGAGGTTGAACAATACACCGTGGCTAACTGGGTTGGTCCTGCTAATTGGATCCAAGAAGCCAACGTGCCCGTCCAGCTAGGATTGTAAGAAAACAAAAACGGGAAAAAAAAAATATATATATATAAGTAAAGAATAAAACAGTATGTGATAATGTAAAGGTAACGATACGACATCGTCTACGGGGATCAAGGCTCTTTTTGTGCTACTATATACTATAAGATAGGGTTCTAGACGTGTTGAGATGAAGTTTGTATTCAGATTCCTTTTGTTTCACCTGCAAAAGAGAAACAACAAAGTTTGTTTCATTTTTAATCTATTTTTTTGGTTCTAAATCACAAATTTTCTTTATACCAATTTGATGTATTTTTTCTATATATATATACTTTTCTATTTTTACACTTTTATGATTTCTTACAAAAATAAAAATAGACAAACCAAAGATTATTCCAAATTATATGTAAACATGTACTGGTTTTGACAAATATTCATCTGAGAAATAAATTTTGTAAACATTTTGCATTGCTATTGTTTATGTCTAGATAGATTTGTTAATTGTGCCAAATATTATTTTAATATGAGAAGTGTATGTTAACAAAAGCGAGCCTCCATACCGTAGCAAACTCTTAAGCCATTAGCAATTTCCGGTTTGATCAAGTCAACCATGTGAACCGATCCCATCTGTCGTGTTGGTTGGACCTGTCCTTAATCGATAATATTATTCCGGTTGTTTATACACGGACTAGAGTGCAGTCTCTTACTATCTCTTCTCCGGTAGCTCCAAATTAGGGTTTAAATCATGGATTATTGGTGGGGTGTTCCATTACACGTTCCTATCGATGCCTTTTGCTGAAGAAAGGTGTACTTTTGAATTTTGTTGACGTAGAGTTCTTGATAATGATATAGAAGAACTAAAACCAGATCAGTTAGTTTGATATGATTCCGGTTCAGTTTGTTGAATCAAATTCAAAATTCTCTTATTTTGTTTTCGTTTCTCTGTTTCAGACAATAGCTAGCATTTGGTTGGAGAGAGCGGAAGCGGGAAATCAACTGTGATTGCGTTGTTGCAGAGGTTTCACGACCCTGATTCTGGTCAGATCACTCTTGATGGAGTTGAGATCAAGACATTGCAGCTGGTATGGTTAAGACAGCAAACCGGGTTGGTGAGCCAAGAACCGGTTTTGTTCAATGAAACGATCAGAGCAAACATTGCTTTATGGTAAAGGAGGAGATGCTACTGAAACCGAAATCGTATCTGCAGCTGAGCTATCAAACGCTCATGGCTTCATCAGTGGCCTACAACAGGTAACTTTAACCGCACCAAACCAAAATTCCAACGTCGAATAGCTAAAAATAACCGGAGTAATCAAACCAAACAAACAGATTGTGCAGCCTTAATTCCCAAGTCCATGGTTTCAGATTAGACTGATACAATGGTGGGTGAAAGAGGAGTTCAATTATCAGGTGGGCAATAGCAGAGAGTAGCCATAGCCAGAGCAATTGTTAAAGACCTAAGGTGTTGCTACTTGATGAAGCCAAGAGTGCTCTAGACGCTGAGTCAGCGTGTGGTTCAGGATGCATTGGACCGGGTTATGGTTAACCGAACCACTATGGTGGTAGCACATCCGTTATCAAGGATCAAGAATGCTGATGTAATTCCGGTGGTTAAGAATAGAGTCATAGTGGAGAAAGGAAAGCATGAGACTTTGATTAATATAAAAGTTTTTTTGTGCACTTGACACCAAAAAGGTTTCAATGATTAGATTCACTGAGACTGTTTACAGATTCTTGTGTCAGTAATACAAAAAAGTCAATCATCGTCTTCACTTTCATCACTATATGAGACTAAGCCTAACCCTGTTAGCAGAGGTTCAGTAGTTGTACCTGTAACATTGCCTTTAACGGAATCCAAAGAAGTCCGGTCGATTTGGCTGGCTGGTTGTCCATTCCCTGGGATCTCTTTCTCTTCTTTCTCAGTCGCCTTAGCCTTCTTCAGTAGTGGCTTGACTTTTACTATTGCCTTAAATGGACGAGTTGCAGGACTTCTTTTCCCGGTTGGTTTTTGTTCCTGTAAAAGAGATCAAAATGCTCAAATGAACACTTGTACAATTGTACTCAAACATTCCAATTTGAATCATTATGAGAGACACTCACCTTGGTGGTTGGAGCTGGTGCTGGATCCTTGAGTTCATGAATGATAGCTGAACGTGCTGCAACCGCTGCCTGAAAAATTGAACAATAATACAATCTTAATCTAGCATCTTTAACTTTGTTAATTTGTGTCATTCAAAACTCTAAAGAAACTTACCTGGAAACTACGAAGTTGCTCTTCCTCTTCATTTGCCATTTGCCGTTCATATTCCCTCTTTGACTATAAGCAAAAAAAAACAAGTGCAAATGAGGCTGTTATTATAACCCCAAGGATCAAGTCATGGTCACTAACACCAATATCTACAATGGTCAAACCATATGCAGTCCATTTGCAATAAACAAGATAAGTACTTAGCTTTTCCATGAATAAGAAGTTACTCACCATCTCCAGTTTATCAAGAAACTCAGTCTCATCTTCATCCAGAGCTTTAGGTGGTCCTGGAAAAAAAATCCCAAATAGAAAGAACGGTTTTAACGAGGCATAAGGTATAGTTTCAGAAAGATAAGACTAATCCAAATTATCTCGTAAAACTACACACTACAAAGGTTCTTCTTGAGATAAGAACCGATCACAGGTTGAAACAACAGAATCAATACTGATACACGGTTGTGCAAAAGTAATAATGAGACTCACTATGCTTGAATCGTTCATTAAACTCAGCGTCCTTCTTGTCTTTGTTCTCTTTCAAAATCTGGAAATTGGTATATATAGGTCAAAGAACACATTACTAAGTGAGGAAGAAGAAGAATGACAATGGAGATGGATGGAGGGAAAAAAACCTCGAAGAGAGCTCTGTCTCTCTGGAATGTTCCATCTTCAACTCTTTCACCTCTTTCTTTCTTCGATTCATCTAACTGGATCACGAAATTAGAAAAAAATCAAATTTTAAAATCGACTTCTAGAAAGCTAGGGTTTCGATCGAGAAAGAGACAAGAAACACACAAAAACAAACCTGGTCCTCCGAGACGAAATTTAGTAACCTAATTGGTTTCGCTGTATCTTCAGCCATCTTTTTCTTCTTCTTCTTCCTCCTCTACGCAAACAACTCAATCACCGCTTTGCCTTTAGTTCCGGTGAATCTTCTTTTTCTACTCGCCGGATTTAACAAGAGACTCTTTCTCTCCGAAAAACCGCCCATTGTATGACACGTGTCATTATTTTAAAAATTCTCCAGAAATACCCCATAGGTTTCCTAATCTATTTGGGTTTTGACCTACATGTTTCATCTGTATCAATTTCGTACTTCGATTTTTAACCAAATTGGACCAATGTAACCGAACATAACCGAATTAACCGAAATAATTTCTGTTCGGATCCGTTTTCACCAATCCGAATCAATCGAAACCCAGAAACTTGACCCGAATTATGAGAACACACACACACACACACTATTTCGCTCAAATCCGTTAATTTCTCTCTCCGTGTCAAATCTCTCCGGCGAACAAAAATGGCGGAGTGCCCGATGGATATTATGATCGATTTGTTTCTCCGACTTGCAGCAACTACGCTAGTAAGGTGTCGCGTCCTCTCGAAGCCATGCTTCTCTCTGATCGACAGTCCAGACTTCGTCTCGTCTCATCTCAGTCGCAGACTCGAAACAGGAGACCATCTCATGATCTTACTCCGAGGACCTCGCGTTCTACGCACGGTGGAGCTCGACGCGCCGGAGAACGTCTCGGAGATCGACCACCCTTTGCAAGCCGGAGGTTTTACAGAGATTTTTGGTTCTTTGAACGGTGTCGTCGGCTTATTAAACTCTCCCGTTGACATGGCTCTGTTCAATCCGTCGACCAGGAAGATTCACCGGTTACCAATTGAGCCTCTTGATTTCCCGGAACGTCACATCACTCGTGAGTTTGTGTTTTACGGTTTGGGTTATGATTCTGTTAGCGACGACTTCAAAGTTGTGAGGATGCTTCAGTCTAAGGTTAAAGGAGGCAATGATAATATTGGTTGTTACCCTGTTGAGATCAAAGTTTTCAGCTTGAAGAAGAATTCGTGGAAGAGGGTTTATCTTCTCTTTGAAGTTCAGATTCTTTTCGTCTACTTCTATTACGATCTGTTGCCTCGCCGTGGATTTGGTGTTGTTGCTAAGAATCATCTTCACTGGATTTTGCCTCGGAAGCAAGGGTTGATCGCTTTTAACACGATAATCAGATTTGATCTTGCCTCTGATGACCTTGGAGTCCTCAGTTTCCCTCAGGAACTTTATGTTGAAGATAACATGGATATAGGTGTGTTAGATGGCTGCGTTTGTTTGATGTGTTACAACGAGTTTAGCCATGTTGATGTTTGGATTTTGAGGGAATATGAAAATATGGAATCTTGGACTAAGATGTTTACGGTGCCGAAACCAGAGGGTGTGGTATCTTTTGACTTTGTGAGACCTCTGCTCTATTCCAAGGACAGGAGCAAGATTCTGATGGAGATTAACAACGCCATGAATCTCATGTGGTTTGATTTGGAAAAGAAGATTCTTACATCTCTTGGAATAGAATGTGATAGTTCATTCACCGCAGATATCCTCGTGAGTAGCCTTGTTTTGGGATGTAAAGGAGATCCTACTGAAGCTCAGCGCAGGAAAGATCAGATGATGCAGAAGAGTAGTAATAAAAGGTGGTACTCTCATCTCTTGGCCAGTGGTTTCTTACTCGTTTTGTTTCCTTGATAAGGTTCCTAGGTATCAACATGCTTAAACATCTTATGTTACAATCTTAGCGGTTGTTTTCTGTCCAAGGGTTTCAAGCTGAAGTTATGAGCAAAGCAGGGGAGTCTTTTGAGCCGACCAAACATTAGATCAAGGTAACTGTAATGAATCTAATGATATGAGTATTTTCCTCGAGTTGGTATTTTTTTTCTTAGGCCTCATCTTCATTTCTTTTCGATGTGAGATATCCAATCTGAAGATAGATACATTATTGGATGTCTTAGGGAGTGAAACTTGAGTCAATGTCATAATTTAACATAAACAATTTAGGAGCTTCATCTAAAATCTTACTATTTCAAGTGTTTTAGTTTGGAACATGTAGATGCGATCTTGATCTGTATTTGATTTTCAGGTGCAGTAGCAGTAGCAGTCCCAGTGGGAAAGGAAATGGCAAAATCCTAAACCTATCAAGTGTTAGTACTAATTAGCTTAACCTATGTACGTAGTAGGTCGTAAGGGAAGATAGTGTTCTTCTAAATATAATTGACTGGAATCTAAATATGTAAACTCTTTTCAGTTTGGTCTGTTGCAATCAAATTTCGACTTAAACAATTAATCTCAGTCAAAAGTACATCTTATTGCAAATATTGAAACTGAAGAGGATTTACTAGAGCATAGTAAATTGTGGATAAACGAATTTGTTTTAAAACACGTAAGAAACCCAACACTTCAAAGAAGATATTCACCAAGAAGATGAGAATGATCAATTCGGAGGCTCAGAGCTTTTGAGGAAGATGGTGTGAATAAGTAGTATTACAAACTTACCCATTCAGCCATTCTCATCTCCAAGAATGAAACTGGATAAGAGGATGACACGTGTCATAACCGCGCGGTGGATTACACGTGACATTATCTGACTAAAATCTCAAGAGTTTTAAATTCTCCAGAAATACCCATAGGTTGCCTATTCTATTTGGGTTTAAACCCTACAGGTTTCATCTGTATCAATTTCGTACTTCAACTTTCTTGAAGATTGTACTTTCAAGTAGGTTAATAGTAAATAGACTAAAGATGTGTTATGATGGTCCAGTTTATGAATTGTCAGCCCAAATTGAACACGTTAATAATCATTAAACTTGATTAGCCCAAAACTGTGTTGAATTAGATTCCTTTTTGTTGTTGCTGTACTCCATTATTTTTTAAAAATACCTTTTTTTTTTCACAAGATAACGATTATTTTATAACTTTTACAGGTCTAAATTATATTATCTAGATCGAAATTAAGTAAAAAAAATATGTGCGACAACATCATATTTCATTATATATCATAGAATATTCCATTGATAATATACATAGATTATTTGAAATTATCAAAATCTTGCTTAAACCTCTATATAAGTACTAACTTTTTACCATCGTAAAACCATATCACAAGAAAAGTAAATTGTTTCTTCTTCTCGTTCAACAAAACTCTCTAACTTCCCAAAGAATTCAGAAAAGAAGATGAATACTCCAACTGTTCTTGTTGCTATAATTCTCTTTACATGTTGTGTCACATCTCAAGTCACAGCAAGGATTCTGGAGGAGCCAACTCCATCATTACGTAATGAAAATCTCCATTGGTGGTACCACAAGCCACGTTTCCCATCCCCTAGAGCTGGCCACTTCCACCCAACTCCATTCAACCCACCACCGGAAGTTGCCAAATGCTTGGCTGATTGCAAGGATGTAAAAACTTGTTTTGCTGATATTAGAAAAGCGTTCATCACCCACAAACCCGCTATTGGATCTGATTGTTGCGCCGCAATCCAAAATATGAAAGAAGATTGTGTGAAGACCGTGTTTGGATCTTTCCATAACCACTTTTTCAATGGCCTTATCAAAAGACATTGCTCTAACAAGACAGTTTCATCTCCTGCTTCATCTCCTGCCCCTTCGCCAGCTTAGGGTTTTTTTTTTTTTTTTTTTTTGTTATAGAATTCGAAGTATTGATTTATTAGGGTTTTTTTTTTATAAGTTTTTTGAAGTTATGTTTTTATTTTATAGTCCACTTTGATCTTGATTTACAATTCGTTCTAGCTATTCGAATAACAACAAAAAGTCTTCTATAATTGAGTGCTTCTAATTAGTTTTTTGAACATTATTTAATATGTTTTGAAGAAGACAAAGAAAATATGTTTTCATTGCTTTAATTATGAGGTAGCAGTCAAAATCCATATACTTAAAAAGAAAAAACCAATGGTAGAAAAAATCAGTCATCATAAAATTATTTTAAAGCAACAGTATCAAACGGAATACAAATCAAAAATAAAACGAAACTAAAGGAAACGAAACTTTTCAATCTCCAAATCAATGCAAACGCATTATTAATAATCTCTTCAAACATTTTTCATAAAATATTCGATCAACAGATACCATTCGTCTTATTCTTCCTGTCAGAGACAAACTTCTTCCAGCCTTTGATGATGTCTCTCTGCTTCTCGATATCGCTCTTCTTAACCGTCACCATCAAGTTATCGCTGTTAGCTTCACTCTTCTCTTCCCCAAGAGATATTTTGTGGATCACTCGCGAAGGAAGCTCATCGAGCTCATGCATCACTTTCTCAATATCGATCGCTCACAAGTCTCTCAGCGAGTGTTCTAGAGAAATCTTCTCTGATAACCACACGAAGAACAGTTACGTGTTGTGCATCTGGAGGCATTGTATAGGCCTGGTACTATCCATCCATACCTACATTTCAAAATATTTAGATATACTAATTACATATCACCTATTCATATGTGACTGAAATCATCTTAATTAGTGATTAATTAAGACAGCTGCTATCTTTCAAGGAGAAAGCGACAAGTGGCACTCCCTCGTCCTTCGAAACAATGTTGAACCTCTCTGTATTCTCGAGTCCTTGCTTGCTTTAGCACGATCATATTCTCTCTGCAATTCTCCATCACATTTTTGTAGCCCTGTATGATACATTTTAATTGTTAAGTAAATGTCTATATAATTAGCATAACTTTTTCATAAATCGTGGACAGACATACCTCGTGGCCCAATCGGATAAGTTAGTAGTATAATGTATGTGGCCCAATCCAAAGTTTTAAACCATGAAGTTGGTGCTCTTGGCTTGTTGGTGCTGAAGAAAGTTGCTCTCGGCTTGTTGGTGCTGAGTACAAGCCATGACACAATGTTGAAGGTTGAACAGAGTTAACCTCGTTCAAGATCAGAAATTTAAACACATAATCAGTCATGTCTTGGCTTCATCAGAGAATCAACACAAAATTACCATTTTTGATTTAACTTTTTACCTTTTAAGCTTAAGAAACTTGTTGCGTTGGAGATGACCTAATGAACGAAAATAAGAGAAACATGATGTGTCTGTATTACATATGTACGAATATACTTATTGTTTATCAATGTGGGATAACAAGTTTCAACTAAAGAAAAATTATTGGAATTTTACGAAACAAGATTTGAAAGCAAGAATGTTTGAGGGAAGATAAAGGGGGGCATCATTTTATTTGCAATAATCATCATACAGTGCCCGTTAAACGTTTTAAAAAAAAAAACTGATAAAAAGAAAGGTCCTCTCAATTAGCTTCTTCTTCCATTGCAAGCCGCTCCTCCACAAGCTCATTAATAAAGTTACATCCGGAATCTTTGCCCGTGGCTCTTCCAACGCCTTATTTGTTACACCGGATTCATGTGTTTGATCTATGAAAGAGTCTGAATGAGGCTCTTGTGGATTATCCACATATATATATCTGCCACCAAACCAACATCTCTGATTAGAAGAATGCAATAATGCCTTAATCCCTTAATGGGTTTGATTCATATACAATCAACCAAGTATCACCTAGAACATGGAAACAGATCTAAAGTTGATTTTTACATTCCACCATTTTACTAGTCTACTAGATACAAGACCAACAAGGTAAGAAGCTCTATGTTTAGAATCTTTGAAGATAAGCAAGATTGAGAATTTGAAACATACCTGATTACTACACTGCGGAAAGGTTTTGACAAGTTATCTGATCCTTGACCAGCTCTGTTATTGCGTCTCTCAATCTCTCATAATCCTCTTGTTTGTTATAAACCTGATGAGAAATCCGAACATAAGCAGTAATTAGTCCACTCTCTTTGTCTTTCACTCCTTCCTCGCCATCCCTCAATCCGAGAAAATAAACAGGAACCTCGACTGAGTAATGCACCCGCAGATATGACCTCAACTTAGTAGCATCATCATCGCTTTCAACACAGAGTTTCGAAGGTAGACCGATCATAACCATCCCAACACACATATCAGGAGGTGACCCGAGATTTGTTCCCCAGGCATTAGCCAGCATCAAACCCATTCTAACAGCCTCATCATGGTTCCTAATCATTATCCCTTCGATCCCTCCCTCAAATCTGTTAACAAACTCCATCACAGAAGGAACCAAAAGCTGTGAACTGTAATCCCTAGTCCCAATCCAGGCACTCTCTATTGGCAAACCATTTCCAAACTCATGAGACACCACAGGGTGATGAACATCAGACTCAGAACTACGTTTCTTACAATAGAAAAACGCGATAGACGGAGGGCAAAAGAACCATTTATGGAGGTTACTCACATAGTAATCAGCTCCGATATCTTTAACATCAACTTTAACACTACCAATGGCATGAGCAGCATCAACAAAAACCTGCTCCACACCTTCTTCTCTGCAGATTTGAACCAATTCTCGCACCGGCATCAAAACACACGGCATTGACGTTATATGGTCAATGATAGCTAACCTAATCGTTCTACCATTCGCTCTACCTTTCTCTAATCCTTGTCTAAACACAGAGATAATCTCTTCATTCGAATTCACAGGGAAAGGTAACCTAACCTCAACAGTAGAGCCTCCCACACGAGAGACGTAAGCCTGAATCGACTTCTTCACACTCTGAAACGCACAGTGAAACATCACTACGGTGTCTTCCTTCTTGTAAATCCCTTCAGAGAAACACCTCCCAACTTTCTGAAGAACAATAGCAGCGGCGGTGGTTGCGTTATCAACGAGCGAGACCTCGTCAACGTCATCGGCGTTGATTAGGTCACTAATCACAGTTCGGGAAGCGAGGAGTCCACGACGGAGACCGTCGAAGTAGAACTCGTCAGGCTGACGGAGAAACCGAAGCTGCCACTCACGCTGCGCCTCGAGAACGGATCCAGGACAGCAGCCGAAGCTTCCGTTGTTGATTCGAGCAATACCGGTTTGGTGGTGAGCGAACTCGGACCGGATATCTGACTCGGTTATTAGCCCAGCGAGGCGCGGTTTCTTCGGTGCGCGGTGATTGTGATTCGATGAATCGCCGTTACGCCGCTCGTCCGCCTCCATCGGAAAAAGCTAGGGTTTCTTTTTTCTTTTTTCTCTCTGGAGAAATCCCCAAATCGAGAGAGAGACTGTGGTTGTTTTTTGTGGGTGGGTCAAATCATTTCACTGTTGCTACGTCATCGTCGATTTAGTGGTGCGGTAACACTTTTGCGCTTCCCGACAATACAGAGAAAATTTTCAAAATTTCAACATTTTTTTTTTTTTTTGACATGTGATGATCATTTGCACCTTGTTACATTTTATTTTTTTAATCATAATATATAAGTTTATGAAATTTCTCATTAATTAAATATTAGGATTTGGACCGTCATTTCAAATTTGGGCCTTAGTTGGGCCAAAAAGGTAGGCTACTATATGACATGCGCGAGATTAGCTGACGATTAATAAAATTAGCTATTCATTCCATGACCTAACCATTGTTGTAAGTTGCAAATGGATCGAAGATTAGTTTATAAATACCCCTAATTATTTTTTTAGCTTATTCCACATTTTTATTTGTTTTTTTCCCTATTAATAACTAAGAAATTTGCTTACATATTCCCATTAGAGATACCTAAGGTATATATTTTGAACAAAAACTCTTATCAAACTAGAAATTTACTTATAGATATAGATAGAGTACTGTTCATATATACTTTAATTGTTACAACATAAACACAAAATTAATATTCATCCTAATCACAAATTTTGACATTTGGGTAAATATTGATCACAAATAGAATTTATTATCGCAAACATATAATAAAACTAGAAAAAAAAAAATTTAATTGATCTCTCTAAATTAATAAATGATCAGTGACTATATAGAAGTTTGTGAAAGTGAGTGTATATACCATTAGCTTAAAATAAAGGGATATATACACTCACTTTCACAAATTTCTATAGTCATTTATTATTCATTAAAAATATATCATTTGTTGAAGTCAAAAATCACATTTCTAGATATCAAGTATATTATTAAGATTGTTACCTCATTATATCAATAGTCGAAGTTCTACTCTAAAGATGAGTTCATGATCGTCCGAAGATAATTATGAAATTTGCTATTATTTGATGATGGAATACACTTCTAGCTCATTAGTATTTTCATTTCAATCAGATTATTCCCCAGGACAAAATACATTGCTTCTTGTATGTTCATATTACCGTAGGTTTGTATGATTGTATAATCATTGGTTGTTTGATAATTACTATAAATATATATATATATATATATTATAATCATTGGTTGTTTAATAATTACTATACATATATATATATATATCGATGTATCAAAATGTATGTATGCATTTGTCTTTTAATGTTAACAATTTTATATTAGTCTTTTTAATGAGGCAAAAGACTAATTCTTTTTGTTCTTCATCAATTATCATCAATAATTGTTTTGAATTATCTTCAATTTTAGAATTTGTGTACATAAATTTATTTAATTATATGTACAAGATTTGATGAATTGTGAAGGAAAAAATCAAAAATGACAAAATGGTACTTTTTAAAAAATCCATAATGTGTAGATTTACAAAGAAAAATACTATTTTAAGTGGTAAAAAATCGCAAATCAATAAAATCATTAAGAAAATGGTAAATCTTTATGATTTAGATAACATAATGGTATTTTCCTAATAAGCTCAAACTTATATCGTTACTCAATAAAGGTTTGAACTAAAAATATCACAAGTATTTTGGTATTATGTAGAAACAATTGATGGTTGTTAACTTATTGTTAAATTAATTAATTAAAAGATTCACTAAAGACACTGAAATAAATAAAGAAATTTGGAGTATTTCATTAAATGATACTGGAACATGTAAAAATTAATTTTAGAAAACAATTGGATAAGTTGAATGAAAGGACCAACAAATACATACTGTTAACCTCTACCTTGACCATATTTTTGACTTTTTTTTTTTTTTTTTTTTTTAATTTGACATGTGATCGTTTGCACCTTGTTAGATTATATTTTTTTAATCATACTATATAAGTTTATGAAATTTCTCATTAATTAAAATATTAGGATTTGGACCGTCATTTCAAATTTGGGCCTTAGTGGGCCAATATAAGGTAGGCCTACTATAAGACATGCGAGATTAGCTGACGATTAATAAAATAGCTATTCCATGACCTAACCATTATTATTCAAGTTGCAAATGGATCGATTAGAATAATAAATCCATCTTTTCTCCATAACTATAGTATAATTAATGCCATCGCGCGTTGACTTGCTGACCAAAATATGGGCTTGGCCCATGTAAATTTGGTATAGTTAAAACGCTCTTTGCTCTCTCTCTCTCTCTCTACTACTTTATCTTTGCTGCTTCATTTTCATCTCCGCCGTCTTCGTCTCAGCTCCCCGGCGAAATTGGTAACGTTCCTCTTCTCTTTAGCTCAATCATTCTCTTATTGTTCTGTGAATCGACTGTGATTTTGGTAATTTCTCTAGGAATCTCAGTGAATCTGTAGTCTAAGACTGTGATTGGACGTCTTTTAGTTTAATCCATTGTTGTGTTTCTTATGTTCCGTAGCTTTTTAGTTTTCTCTGTATTTTGTTATTGTGTCAGATTGCTTGCTTACTCTGTCAGTGGATAGTAACTCGATTTCGTTTGACTAAAATCTCAATCGATTCACGGATCTTGAAGTAGCTTGAGATTTACTAATCCATTTCATTAACTTGGTGGTGATACATAACTTTGATTGTAAATGTATTTCGTTTTTTTGTTAATGCATTCAGAAGAAGAAGGTTGAAATGGATGGTCCAAGTGAAAAGAAAGAAAAGGTTGTAAAAGAAAAGGTTGCCAAAGAAAAGGGTGCAGCGTCTGGTCAGGGTGGAAAGAAGAAGAAGGATGTCAAGAAGGAAACGGGTCTCGGACTCAGTGTTAAGAAAGATGAGAACTTTGGGGAATGGTATTCTGAGGTTTGTTTTTTTAATGCTCAAGATGATTGTTTTTGACCTTCTGTTTATTGTCCCAAAGAGGTTACATGACATGTGCTTTTCTTTATGTTTTTTTTTTCAGGTTTGTAAACACGAGATGATTGAATACTATGATATCTCTGGATGTTATATTCTTAGGCCATGGTCAATGGCGATTTGGGAGATTATGCATGTGAGTATCGTCACTTCTTTATTGTGTGTGTGTGTCAATTACAATGATAGGAAGTGTTATCGAGAGTTGGATATATAGAAAAGTTTGATCATTTTTCATTTCCATGCTCCCATTTCTAGGCTTTCTTTGATGCGGAACTCAAGAAAATGAAGGTCAAGAATTGCTATTTCCCTCTGTTTGTATCTCCTGGTGCCTTAGAGAGGGAGACGGACCATGTTGAGGGATTCGCCCCAGAGGTGTGTATATGTTATATCTTTGAAGATTCTCTCTTTCTGACAAAAAAGGCCTTCTTTTGACAGATTTGAATGTTTGTTTAGGTTGCTTGGGTTACAAAGTCGGGTAAATCTGACTTGGAAGTCCCACTTGCCATTCGTCCAACTAGTGAGACAGTGATGTACCCTTATTTCAGCAAGTGGATAAGGGGCCACCGTGACTTGCCTTTGAAACTTAACCAATGGTGCAATGTTGTTAGATGGGAGTTCAGCAACCCAACCCCATTTATCCGGTATGTCATTATCATATACTCCTTTCTACATTTTCTGTTCATCATGTTAGTACTTTTCTTCTTAAGCTAGTCATTGTTTCTGCTGTAAATATTCGGCTTGGTTAGGGTTTAAAACTTCCACACAGAAGTTTGGTCGCCATAGCTTATAGCCTGACCTATTTAATTGCAGGAGCCGTGAGTTCCTTTGGCAGGAAGGACACACTGCATACGCCACAAAAGAAGAAGCAGATGCAGAGGTAAGTGAACTTAAACATTTAAACTTTTGCATGTGATCCAGTCTCTCCTTTTTTTCCCTGCAAAAAAAGGGTTATATTAAGCAGTTCAGCAACATTTAGGAGAAGTCGTTTCATCATACTGATTCTATTGTTCTTAGGTCCTTCAAGTTTTGGAGCTTTACCGTCGCATATATGAAGAGTATCTCGCAGTCCCAATTGTGAAAGGTATGAAGAGTGAAAATGAGAAGTTTGCTGGGGGACTGTACACTACAAGTGTTGAGGTATGTAATCTTTGTGTTTTGTTTCAGAGACACTATCTTTTTTTCATGCGGATTTACTCGTTATGAATAATTAAAACTTTGATTGTATAGGCTTTCATTCCCAACACTGGTCGTGGTGTACAAGGTGCAACCTCTCATTGTTTAGGTCAAAACTTTGCAAAGATGTTTGAGATTAACTATGAGAATGAGAAAGGAGAGACAGCAATGGTGTGGCAGAATTCATGGGCCTACACTACTAGGACGGTAAATACTTGAACTACTTAGATAATCTTTCCTCATCCGTTCTATAGCTGTTAACTTTTTAATTTTAAACCTTTGTATAGATTGGAGTGATGATTATGACTCATGGAGATGACAAAGGCCTGATACTCCCTCCTAAAATCTCACCTGTGCAAGTTGTTGTGATCCCTGTGCCCTACAAAGATGCTAATACCCAAGGAATTTTCGACGCTTGTATTGCTACTGTATCTGCCTTGTCTGAAGCCGGGATTCGTGCTGAAGAAGATTTAAGGGACAACTACTCTCCTGGATGGAAGTATTCAAACTGGGAAATGAAGGGTGTTCCTTTGAGAATTGAGATTGGACCCAGAGATCTGGAAAATGATCAGGTCAGTCCGTTGAACATGTCCTCTATTTCTTCGAATATATATAGTAGTGAAGTACTTGGTTTGCATGCCCATAGGTCAGAACATGTAATGATGTTTGGTTTTCTGAGAAGACAGTGATGTTTGGTTTGAATATGTAAACTTGTAATGTAGCTAAACGGAATTGTTTTTAATATCTCCCGTTTGCATCCCCATAGGTAAGAACTGTGAGACGTGACAACGGAGTGAAGGAAGATATCCCTAGAGGTGGCTTAGTCGAACATGTTAAGGAACTGCTTGTGAAGATCCAGGAAAACATGTTTGAAGTTGCAAAACAAAAGAGGGAAGCATGTGTTGTAGAGGTTAAGACTTGGGATGAGTTTAGCAATGCTCTTAAGGAGAAGAAACTCATCTTAGCTCCCTGGTGTGATGAAAAGGTACATTACGACAAAAAAAAAAAAAAAAAAAACTCTAATTCCATCTTCTGGAATCAAACTGTGAGAGAGAATGTAGTTATCATCACCCGTTTACAAACAAATTTCGTCGTTGCAGGAAGTGGAGATAGACGTTAAGCAACGTACTAAAGGTGAAACTGGAGCAGCTAAAACCCTGTGTTCTCCATTTGATCAGCCAGAACTCCCTGAAGGTAAGTGACACTATTTATTTTTGAGAAGTTTTTTGTTCAGAAAATTTAGATACAAAAAAGCAAGCTTCAATGTTTGTTTGTTTGTTTTCGATGGGATGCAGGTACTCTCTGCTTTGCTTCAGGAAAGCCTGCCAAGAAATGGACTTACTGGGGCAGGAGTTACTAGTTTACTAAAATATTCATTTACTTTTTTGTTTGTAAAACACTCCTTTCCTTTACTCTTTTAAGTGCATTGTGCGTTGATTTGATATTTTGAAGAAAAATTATTTGAGATTGCATTAAGGATTATATAAATGATCTTCGATAAAACTTAATTATCCATCCACTCGGTTTTTTATTTTTATAATCTTACTGGGTTACTCAAAAGATTCTTCATTTTCTCTAATACTCACGAGTACAATATACATGATTTTTCCAGATGAGTATTATTAGAATCAAAACCAAACCACAAGCAAGATCATCTCTAACTAATAGTAATTTTATGATTTATGATAGAAGAAAGAAAGGAAAAAATGTGTAATACACCTGATAATCCGGTCAATGATGGTATGTTTGGTGAATTGGTTCTAAATAAAATGGGTAATTAGTATAGTAGTAATTATCGATGTTGTATCTCCCAAGTGACTCCAGTGGTTCCCCACTCCGGACCTCAGAAAGTCTCTGGTTCAACCTTCCTTTTGGAATGATTTTTTTTTTTTCAACCTCATTATTACACAATTGTATATTTTGATCTAAACAAAGCGGAAAGAGAAGAGTTATTTTGAAAAGAAAAAAAAAATAATAGAGAAGAGTTATCAAAAAATAAGAAGAAGGTGTGTAAAATTAGCAGAGTCAACTCTCACTAAACGAGACACACGCCAAGTGTCACGTGATCCGTTATCTTCTTCTTTAAATTTTTGACATGTGAAACGGCATCGTTCGTCTCATTATAACTGATGATGAATAAGGTGTAAAAAAAATAAGTAAAATATTACAGAACTTTTGCCAAAAAAAAATCTTTTCTTTTCTACAGAATCAATCAATCAATCTGCGAATGTTACAAAATTCAATGTCAATTTTTCTCATATATATATTTTTTTTAATAAAACAATTTTCTTTTAGTTCGGATCACATGAAATACGCTGTTTCCTTCACCCAAAATTTAGAAAAAAAAAAAAAAATTGATTCGATAATACACAGAGTGTTTGAGTTCATAAAAACAGAGAGACAAGTAGTAGTTTTGAGTTTTCTCTCTCTCTCTCTGACCCTATTTGTCTTTTTGTAACAGAACAGAACATCGAATAAGGTTATCTCCACAACTCTTAGATATCATCGAATCTTCTTCTTCTTTAATTTTGCTTTTTTAGAAAGTCTCTAATTAGATTTAATCTCGCCATTATCGTACGGGAAGGAAGATAATGGGAAAGGGTACGGAGGAGAAGGTAGAAGATGGACCTACTGCTTGAATTTTGGCGGGCACAAACAGTCTCTTTCAATGATTCTCTTGTCCAGTGTGGGTTCCCCAGTTTCCTCTCACCACTGTCCCATCTAATCACTCTTTCCCAACTTGCTCCTATGAGATAGATAGATAGTTAGAGAGAGATAGATAGAGAGAGAGAGATAACATTTCTTCCCAAAAGTTTTGATTTTTTTTTTTTCACCATCTCTGTGTGACTTAGAGTGAAGGAAGAAAGCCTAATAACAGAAGATCTCTCTGATTCTTTGTCAAAGATCTTTTTTTTTTTAATTTAGGTTTCCTGGAGAAGGAGAGAGAGAGAGAGATCACAGATCTTCTTTTCATATGAAGAGATCTTTCCTTGTAAGTCTTCTTTTGACATAACTTTGTCACTCCCAATCCTCTTGTCTCTCTAAATCTGTTCATCTTTGTCTTTAAGATCTGAAATCTTGTCAAAATAGGTTGAGAAAATTATTATCCTAGAGAATTCACTCTTCAAATTTTTTATCTTTCTTCCTGATTTGATGTTTGGCTTAGGTTATAGAGATGAAAAATGTGGTTATCACACCTAACTGTGCTTTCTCCAATGTCTATTGTGTGTGTGTGTTATCAGAGTTTCCATATAGCTTAGAGACTTGAGACAACATCATAGGATCACAAAAACATTTTATTTAGAAATAAATGTTCTCACTGTTCTGCTCATTGCTAAGTTTTATAGATATAATGTTTGGTTTAAGTCTCAACGAACTGTGCTTCTTATGTTTGCTATATCTATCAGAGTTTCCATTTAAAAGATTGAGTTATGTTTGTTTTTTGCAGCTCTTGTATGTGCTCCTGGTACATGTCTTCTATGGTGTTTGGTGTAGTAGTGTTGGAGGAAGCCTGCATTGTGAATATTCCAATTTAGCGAATCTTCACCGGCCTCACAGCGTATCCATTACAGAGTTTGGAGCGGTTGGAGATGGCGTGACGCTAAACACTAAAGCCTTTCAGAACGCTTTGTTCTACCTCAATTCTTTCTCTGATAAAGGCGGTGCTAAGCTTTTCGTTCCCGCTGGTCAGTGGCTTACTGGGAGTTTCGACCTTATCAGTCACCTCACCTTATGGCTAGATAAAGGTGCAACGATTCTCGGATCAACGGCAAGTCTCTCTACCACCTTTTGGAATAGTTGCAAGCATATACACTTTGTTATATGAACTGTGATCATCATCACTTATACAACTTTATTCATTCTCAGAGCTCAGAGGATTGGCCAGTGGTTGATCCATTACCATCATATGGACGTGGAAGAGAACTACCTGGTAAAAGGCATAGGAGTCTTATATATGGTCAGAATCTCACAGATGTAGTCATAACAGGTACTACTACTAGTGTAGTATTTATATGAACTGAACCGATGATGTTAGTCTTCGATGTTGTCTGATGATACTACCAAAAATTATAGGCGAGAACGGGACAATAGATGGTCAAGGAAGTGTATGGTGGGATTGGTTTAGAAATGGAGAGCTAAACTATACAAGACCTCATCTTGTTGAGCTCATGAACGCTACTGGTCTGATCATCTCCAACCTCACATTCTTGAATTCGCCGTTTTGGAACATTCATCCTGTCTATTGCAGGTCAGCTCACTCTTATCATGTTTCGATTTTGAATTCCGCCAAAATCTTTCTTTTCAGTGTTCTGATATGAAGTTTTTTGTTTGAACAGAGATGTTGTTGTAAAGAATCTTACAATTTTGGCTCCTCTTGACTCTCCAAACACAGACGGAGTTGATCCAGGTGTGTTCTCTTGTCAAATGTAGCAAAAGAACTGTTCTCATGTCAAACTCATTTCCCTCATTACCCTTTGGGATTTTTGTTTTCTATTTGCAGACTCATCAACTAATGTTTGCATAGAGGATTGTTACATAGTTACCGGAGATGATTTAGTGTCGATAAAAAGCGGATGGGATGAGTATGGAATATCATACGCAACACCGAGCTCCAAGATCAAGATCATTAGGTTAACAGGTCAAACTACTTCAAGCTCAGGTGTCTCAATAGGAAGTGAAATGTCAGGAGGTGTATCCGAAGTATATATCAAAGACTTACATTTATTCAATTCGAGTACTGGAATCAGGATCAAGACTTCTCCAGGAAGAGGAGGGTATGTCAGAAACGTTCACGTCTTGAACGTGAAGCTCGATAATGTAAAGAAAGCAATAAGGTTCACGGGTAAGTACGGTGAACATCCTGATGAAAATTTGACCCCAAAGCGCTCCCGGCTATCGAGAGAATCACGTTTGAGAATGTTCATGGAGATGGGATCGGTGTAGCGGGTCTTCTTGAAGGTATAGAAGGAGATGAGTTCAAGAATATATGTTTCCTTAATGTCACTCTTACATTGAAGAAGAAGAAGTCTCCATGGGAATGCTCAAACGTTAGAGGCTATTCACAGTGGGTTTCCCCGGAGATTACTTGTGATTCTTTGAAAGAGAGTATATTCCCGGAACATCAATCTGATTGCTTCGGGTTGTCGGAAAATAATCAGTTGGAGATATCAAGTGGTTTAAGTAGATCACCATGGTTACTTTCTTGGTAAGTTACTGTCAAGTTTTTTGAAAACAGTTTGCTTGATTCTAAAGAAACCTCTTTCGATTTCTCCTTCCAATTTTTCCTTTTCTTACAGTGATGCTTTCATTTTTTTTTTGGCTGTTTTGTTGTAATTTGTAAATTTGTGTGCAGTGAGAAAAAATAATCAGAGTGGCTTAAGATTTTTGTTTTTTTTTTCTCTTTCTTTTTTTGTTTTTGTTTTTTCCTTGTATGGGCTTTTTGATGCTTTGGTGAGCGGAAACCAAGTGTAATATCTCCGACAGAGTCTTTTGGAATTTTTTGACAATTATTTTTCGATCTCAATTTCCATGACTATAACAAAACTTTTTAACTGTATATCAGTGTTGTTTACTCAGTAAAAATAATAAATGGAAATTGTTTGATTTGGTTAAACTAGTTTTACTTTGTTTCTATGACTAAAAAACTAGTACTAAATTAATAATAAACCAAAAACATATACATTCTGAATGAAGTGTAGTGAACTTAATTAAAATTTAAAAGGGTCTGCATTAGCTAAAACTTGTTTGAAAAAATTGCCTCCTTACAAGTTACAACCGATTTTTTATATAATGTAATTCATAAACTAGAAACAAAAATTTGAATAAAATCTCGAACAAGTGATTTACATCAAGACAAAACTAACTTTTTTTCCCACACCACTGTATTGGTCAATCCTAGATTCAACACCCTTTGCTTTTTTTAAAACATCAGTAGTGGTAAGCTCTTGAGATCTTCAGTCTTCTCACGCTAGACAAGAACATCCTACAATAATCAATTAAGCCCCCTTAATTAGATTTCTACATAATCATTATGTCCTTTGTATTAAAAAAAAATGTTTAATAAGAGATTAGTACTAGTTAATTAAATAAATAAAAAGTACTTACTCCCATGGAACATCTCCAACCATCATCCAGTCACCTTCTTTGTCTGCGTACGTTAGCACATGACTCTTCTCACTACACATCTCTTCTTCTTCAGCCCCTGTTTTAACAAATTATTGCCATTATTAGTTTTCACTCTTAATTACCATCTTAATGATAAATATAATGGTTTTGGTCTACATGCAAAGAGATATAACTAGTTGTTGCAAAGAGATATAATTATATGATCTTACTCTGATCCGTTACATTCGTAATCGGGTAAATCATCAAATGATTCTCTCTTAACAATACTTAACTATAGTATTAGTCAACATGCAAACAGATATGTGAGTGACACTTACAAAGGATTGAGGCGTTAAACATGTAGTCGAGAGTTGTGATCAAATCATGGTATCCATGAAGAGACAGAAGATCGATCTTTCTTCCGATAGGAACTCCTTCCATGTTCACCTTCACGTAGAAGCTTCCGACGCTATTACACTCGTTTTGATCTTCTTCTTCCATGATCATCATTTCCTCATCAGCCGCACCCACTCCACCATACTCATGGTTTTCTCCACCGTTGTAATACTGTCCGGAAGATGATCCGAAGCTGAGTCCGAGCCTCAGGTCCGTGCTTAGGTTCCGAGTATTACTCGAAGACACACCAAACGGGTTGCTTTTGCAGCTGCTCTCTATCGATGAAGACGATGAGCTTCTTCCTCTCCCCATTATTCTTTTTTTTTTTCGCTATTTCTCTCTCTATGATTTTATCTAAAACAAGTGATTAATGATTTGAACGTGTGTGTTATATATATAGACGATGAATTTTTTTTTGTTTTTGTATGTAATATAGTAAAATATTGCTTAGAAGGAAGAAGTAGTAATATTGAAATGGTCTTTCTGATAGTATAAAGTAGCATTTGGTTTTTATAGTATTATAAAAAAAAAAAACAAAATGGAGATGGTGGAATGATGAGACAGTGTTGTTAAAGATGTTGTCCATGTAGCAGACAAATTACACGTGTCAGCCGGACACTTGGTCAAAGTGTTGGTTTTGACTTTGTGCTCGGATTTTTTTGCTGGGTGTGTTCTAATTTAATTTTCTTGATTGTTTCAATGTGTAGTAAATTACTCGACTCCTAGTACTCTTTTGTTTTTTCTTACCAAAACAAAATTACTAAAATAAATAAAAAAAAAAAGACGGTCTGATTTCTTATAATTTCTATTTGTGTTGGATTTTACTACTATTTTAGTAAAATATTAGTGTTGGGTTTTACTACTAAATTAGTTATCTGACAAAATCAATTACTCCTTCGTTTCAAAATATAGGATGTTTTAGTAAAATCATGTATATTAAAAATAATTATTTTTGAAAAATTTAATTAGTTATAAACAAGTTTGCATAATATAAAATATAAATTTAATCTAAAAGTTACATAGAAACTTGGAAACGAAACAAAAATACTTCTCTAAACATTATATATTATGAAATATAAGGAGTATATGTTTAAAAATTGTAAAAATGAGTAAGATCGTGTGCTTGATTTGGCTTCATAGAGACCAATATCTAATGAAAAAAAAACAAATCAAATCCTAGACTTAGATTCAAGAAATTATATTGGATAGATAGTATTCTCTAAACCGGATAAGAACAAAATTTCTTAAATAAATACAGTATAGACCAAAGTACAAATTAAATTGTTAGAAAAAACATTCATTAATCCGGCCTAATTAATTCAAGTTCAATGCATGAGATTATCGTGACGCGCATTGATGCATTCGTGGGTTCGACAAACACCACTTCCAGAATTAAGGGTTTTCATTCTTTTATAACCGAGAGACACTTTAAAAACAAATGTTTTTCTCAAAGCACTAAAACAGTACTCTAATTAAACGTCTGTTAAATTAATTATCAACTGCTAAACACGTCTCCTTTACGTCATCAACTCTCTAATAATGTTCTTTAATTAGTTATGACCCCCAATAAAACAAGTAAAACTAGTCTACGTGGACTCCATCGTATCCAAGCATGACAAGAGTTTGGGCTTCGCATGATTCTAATCCACGTCGCTATTGCATCACTTTATCTTATAATCATAAAAGCTATAGCATTAGCATCTATGGTCAAGTCCAACCACTACTATATTTTTCCAATATTAAACCAACTTTACCAACCTTTTATGTGTATAACAATCGACCAAAGTGAATAAACGTGATGCTAATCTCCTACAAATCTTATTTTTTAATTGAGGCAGATATTTTGCTTCCGTAGATTTCATCGTATGATATGATGATTACAAATTGCATATAAAAAAATTGCCAGAGACCAAAAACACATGGTGTGTTATCCGTTGCTGGTATACAAATACTGACTTTAATAACTGTGTCGCTTTCACGCTTTGGTTGGCATCAAGATTCTATTTGTGTATATTCATTGCATTTGGATATAAACATAAAACATATGTATATTGTATAGTCATTTTCGATTGATATATATATGAAACTTCGGTCACCAGAAAAAGTGCATGTTCCTTGGGTTTGTACGTTACATGTAATAAAGTAGAAGCAAAGAAACAAATAAAGAGATCGAAAGAAAAAAATAAGAAGAAAGAAAAGTGAGAGAAGAGGGAGGCAAGGGAAGCATGAGTAATGAATGCGTAACCTTAAAGAGAGGAGCTAATGAGAGATGCTTCGCCTATGGACTAAGGACTGAGGATACGTCACAATTCTCACACTTGAAAACATATATTTTTGCAAGCACGAGACGGTAAACACCATCGACAACATTTCACATTCCCCACGTCACGTGCCTTTTTCCACGTGTTTGCTCACTTTGTCGCCTCCACTTCTACTCTTTTACAAAATCACTCCCTTATATTAGCTTCTTCATGACCAATCAATATGATTAGAACTCCTAGTTTTCTCTTTTATAATTGGAAGATTTTTTTCCAAGGGTATTATTTTTTCACAACTAAACCTAGTTCTGATAGGTCTACTCTAAGTTAAGTAAATACTCCCTCTGTCCCACAAAGATTGATGTTTTGGAATATTTTTTTGTCCCACAAAGATTGATATTTTGTAAACTTCAAAAAGTAATCATTGAAAATATTTAAAATTTTGAGTTGTTATTGGTTTATATTTTCTCTCTCTACCAAAAAGTAATTATAAATTAATTTACAAATAAAAACTAAAATTTTTCTTAATATGTGTGAAAATGTCTAAACATCAATCTATGTGAGACAGAGGGAGTATATATGTGCAACTAGTTTCTTAACAAATCACAACTAAATTCGTTTGCGGATTGGACTGCTTTTTCTTTACCATTCAGTAAATGTAGTGCATAGTGGTGCGGTCCAAATAAAACAGAGACAAGATCACAGCGGATCAACTGCAGACTGCTTTTACATATAAATAGAGTTGGTTTGCAACGTTCTGTAATCCGCCTTAAAAAATAGAGCGGTTCAGATCACAGATGAATTTGACTGTCCTGAACGCAGTTACCATTCGAATCTTTAATCAACCTTTAGTCATATAGTGGTTTGATAAGATCTTGACTCTTTTGTAAAGTGTCGTTACCAATTAGCTAAATATAAACACATACAACAAATTTTGAACCCGAAACATTCAAAACATTGACGTTAATTATCAGAATAACCGACATTTATTGCGTAGACACCGTTTGGTTTGAAGAAGTAAAAATTGATTTTTGTAAGAAATAGCTTGAACAAAAAAAAAATCTGTTAAGATGATTTTTAGAGAGAAGAAAAAAACAAGTGAAAAAAGATAAAGAAGAGATATGTTCCCCACCACCCCTACCACTATCATCACCATTCCTCACTTTTTATTTTCTTTCTTTCTTTCTTCTTCTAACCTTTCTCTACACCATTTGTTTGTCCCCTTCATTATATATAAATTATGTTATCGTCTACTCTTCTTTTGTTTTTGTTTCTAGATTACCAATATGTTTCATGTATTTGGTCAGTATTTTCTATGGATAGGTATAAACTTTCTGAAAGGGAAAAGCAAAAAAAAAAAAGAAAAAAAGCAAGATATAAAGAGAAGTCGATTTATTCTAAGATTGAAGTAGATAAAAAAAAAAAAAGAGTCAATTATAAGCAAATTAAATCATAGCAGCAAATTGAGAATGAGGTTTGGGAGAAAAATATTTCAAAAGGAAAACAGTAGTGACTCTCAGATTTCAAGGCACTCATAGTTTTTTAGTTTCAAGATTTAATGATAATGTCTGGTCCTTTTATAAATCATTAAGTTGTAAGATAGTTTTTCCTCTTTTTTGAAAAAAAAATAAAAATCTAATAATTTACTTTATGTTTATCATAAATTATGATAAACATAACTTTACTGCAATGTGTTTGCTTGTCAGTAAAAACATGGGCTGGCTTCAAATCAGGATGATTGCATGTCTCGTGACTCTTTTGTAGCCTCCCTTGTTAGCCAACTCATTCCATTTTCTCGTTTTCTGTTCTTTATCTTTACAGTAGCATTTTTTTTTGTCACAAAGTTGACCATACCAATATATGCAAGACCAATTATTGTTATTATAAGAGAAAGATATCGATTTTTGACCACCCCTCTATATGTATTTTAGGTTCGAAACTACTACTTATTTAACCTACAATAAGGAAAGTGTCTATATCATAAATATGTACAACACATTATACAGTGCAGTGATACGCCTTCTAATCTTCTGTTTGACGAGTGATGAATGACTTCAAAGCTACTCCCGTTATTTCTTTTTACGAGATATGTTTGCTTTTTGTTTTTATAGAAAATCTCTTTTCTATTTACTTCCCCCAGTTTTACTTTACAATGAAAAACTAGACTGTTATTATGATAAATAAATGATTGTGGATTACGTCTAATTAACACGGTTTTTTACAACTAAAAAATCAAGTAGTAAGTAGTATAGCTTATGGGAAAGTACCATTGATTTAAAACCAAATAGCGTGTAATCCAATTTTAGAAACATCATTTATTTTTAAGCAAATAGTAGCAAATTATTTAAGCTTTTTCCAATACTTCTTCTTGGTTGAATCTCCATCTGTAATTCTATTTAGAAGAATTTGTGTCTATTTATTACAATCAAACGACACAACAATGTTAACTTTTGATGATATTTTTTTTATATTACCTTTGTGACAAGAAAAAAAAAAAAAAAAAAAAAAAAAAAAAAAAAAAAAGAATGTTGTAGTAGTACCTAAACCCTACTTAAGTTTACAATGATCTTATTGGCTCGGTGCAAAAACACAGAAGAGGTATCTGTAATATCGATTTCCGCTTAAAGCGGGAGCGAAAACATGTTTTGTATATATAATCAAATCCAAAGTTTAGAAAGTAGAGGAAGATTTAGATATGGTCTCAAAAGTCTAAAGTAGTCTAGGAGGGCAATCTAATGAGGTAGTATTAGACTATTAGTGATGTTCTTTTCATGTAATTAAGAAGACTATTATACTAGTAGTAGTTTGTTGAAAGCTCTTAATACATTATACGTACATTAATTAATGGAATATGAAAATGCATGGAAACTAGGTAAAAGCAAGATACGGGGTGTGTGCGTGCGTGTTACTACTATTGAGGTTTTACGTGCGTGCCTTTTGATAGAAGTATTGATACTATATTTTATTTCAATTATTTGGGTTTTTTTTTAGATTACGCGCTAACCCCGTGATTGATTTGGTTTTGTTTTTTTTTGTAAAAGAAATACTAATAAATTCCCCTAAAATCTTAAAACATGATAATGATACGTGTGGGTGTGTGACATTATGTTTCCCTTTAAATTTGAACTCTTTATTGCCTCATTTTCTTTCCAAAATGACATTTGATTCTCCCCTGTCGATGCGTATTACATAGTTTTCTTTTTGTTGTTTTCACATTGACAAGGTAAAAAAGCCTTTACATGCATCTATATAGGCCCAAACAATTTGTGCATGTGCTTGTTAGATGACTTTTGTTATTTAATCCGTTACTCGTTTGATATACTTTGTAACTTTGCAGCTGTTATAATATCGAAGTATGATAAACGCTCGTTTTCTTTTGTGAATAACTCATAAACGGTCAAATTAGTTTTGTGTCGGCTTGGTTTGTGTTGATGACCGGGTACTACGTTGGTTAAGTGTTTGTGATGTACTTTGAAGTTCGATCGAACCTCCGCCTAGTCCGAGAACACCAAAGATTATGTAATAGGTACAGAAAAGAGTAGATGACACAGTATGAGGGAGAAACAAAAGAAAAGAATGCATGAGAGTGAGTCACTGTATTGGAGAGGACAAATGTCTAAATAAATACAATGCAAAAGGGGACAAGAAAAAAAAAAGGTACAAAAGAACCACGTGACTATCACGTGAACTTCACGCTCTCTATTTTTTTCTTTTTTTAATTGTTTTACCTCTTTTATGATTTGTCCCACTTTTCCCTTTCTGAAGAGAAAGAATGCTGCCAAAACACCCCCTTGTGGGTGCCACTAATATTTGTGGTGGGCCCGGCCCATTCTTCATTGTCCTTTTACTGTGAATTGTTCTTCCCACAATCACGTGGGCTTCTTGGCCCGTTCTTTCTTTTTCTCTCTCCTCAACTGTTTTTTTTTTTCTTTCTTTTGTCGTTCTGTATAATTTTGTTTGTTGAAATTATCATTATTTTATCGATTTGTGAAAAGTGAGGTTTGTTGTTTCATTGATGTTTTACCAAAGATATTTTGTCTATGTTGTTAACGATCTGATATTTCTGACTCATGTACATTATTTAGTTGTTTAATAATCCATTTTTTTCTAATGCGAAATATGTATAAAACACTAGAAAAATTCTCAGAGATGCTAAGATTCGACCTGGTACGAAATATATGAACAGTGGTACTGCAGTACTGCTGTTATCAGAAATTAACTGCACCTGAGAAAAAAAAATTAGAAAAAGAGTTGAAAAAAGATAATAATAAAATAATAATACTAGAAAGGAAAATAAAGGAAAAAGAAACAAAAGCAAAAAATATAAGAAAGAAGAAGTGTGAAGTTGATCAACAACAACAACAAAAGCTTTCACTTACTTCCTTTCCATTGAAGTAAAAAACAAAAAGCCTTTTCGGATCATTCAACAAGACAACAACAAATATGACTTCCCCATCATCAACCTTCATACCAAATTAAGTTCTTCAATCTTTAGATTCACACTCACACATATATTCATGTATATGATGTTCTTACCTAGTGATTATTGTTCTGCAGGTTAAACGATCAACAGTATATGGAGCTTGTGTTTGAGAATGGCCAGATTCTTGCCAAGGGCCAACGATCCAACGTTTCTCTCCACAATCAACGTACGAAATCAATCATGGATTTGTATGAGGTCGAGTATAACGAGGATTTCATGAAGACTATCATCATCCATGGTGATGGTGCCATCAAGAATCTCGGAGACACACAGGTTGTTCCACAAAATCATGTTGCTGCTGCTCTTCCTGAAACGACCATGTTGGAAAGCAATAAACATGTTGATGATTCAACTTTAATTGAGACTTTGAAATCTTCTTCATCAAAGAGGGTGATGGTGGTTGATTATGATGATAACCGAAAGAAGATCGAGTTTCTACCTCCTGATGAGCAATCTGTGGTTGCTGAAAGGACGGTTGGATCGGGATTTGACGCTTCCTCCTCCGCAGGTTTCACTGAAGACAGTGAAGGATCCACGTATCTAAGCAGTGTATGTGGATTGATTCACAGATTCTGTTTGGTTTGGTTTATCTGTAAGGTTCTTGTCTGTCTGAAGACAGTTTTTTTTTTTGGTCTCAACGCAGAGTCTAGATGACGAGTCAGATGATGCGAGGCCACGACGAGTTCCTGCAAGAACAAGAAAAGCTTTGATCAAAAGAAAACGAAATGCAGAAGCTTATGATTCACCTGAAAGAGTAAGTAATCTCATTAAGCTACAAAGCAAACTAGTGCATACTGAATCTGATAAATCGGTATAATATTGTGGAAAACAGAAGCAAAGAAACGATATCAACAAGAGATTGCGTACTTTGCAGGATCTACTACCTAACTATCACAAGGTTTGTCATAAGAACCAACTTTTTTATTCATTTTGAACGAGATCAAAAGCTTTCTGGTTATTCTGCCATTACTTAACATTACCCTATATACTCAATGTTGTTCATAGGACGACAACGAATCGATGTTGGATGAAGCAATCAATTATATGACGAATCTCCAACTTCAAATTCAGGTATAATAAAAAAAAAATCAAATAACAAATTCAATCTAAAGAATCTTGTTGTAACCTGTATGAATCTAGGGGTTGCAGATGATGACGATGGGTAACAGATTTGTTACACCATCAATGATGTTGCCTTTGAGGTCGCATTACTCTCAGATGGGTGTAGCAATGGGTATGGGAATGCAAATGGGTGCATCACAGTTTCTTCCTGCGCCTGTTTTAGGAGCAGGCTTGCCTGGGATTAATAATTCAGCTAATACGCTAAGGTTTCTCGACCATCCTGGACTAATAATGCCAATGCAAAACTCTGCTCCTCCTTTCACTCCAACGGAACAATGCTCCCCACAATCTGTTACACCTTCGTGTGCTACTTTCCCTAACCAAATACCAAACCCCACATTTTTGTCAAATTCAGATGGTGCAACACCCTACACAAGAAATCAAGGACCACTAACAGATGGAGGAATTCTCTCGGTTAAAAAATCTGGAAACCCGTGAGCAGATGAGTAAACAGAGAGATGATAGTTACCTGCTGATTCATGGTCTTCTTCTTCTAAAGAACATTAGAGCCATCTCAAGGTTAGTCGTACAGATCCACAAGAGCACTACAACATCAGAACAACTACCATGAAAGGGTCTCCTCAAGTTTCTCTTTTTTGTAGTGCCAGCTTTTGTAAATCATGTAACATATAGGATAGGGGCTATAAGACTAATAATTGTGACTCGCGAGTTATACTAATAAAATATGAGCTTTCGCTCTTTTTATGAAACAAGCTCTTGAGTTTTACACAAAGGAGTGAAGCTTTTGTTTCTAGGATCCCAACCAAAGACATAGCTTACAAATACTCTAGAACTAACTTTACCCGGTTCTAATCTATTTACATGATACTGAGTGGCTTTTCCTCTCATGGTACAACGGGAAGAGAAGAGATCGCACCAGAATGAAGATACTGTACATTGTTCAGCTATGCTGCTTCAAGAATCTTTTTTCCGGTATCTTTCATCCGAACTGGCTCAGTAGCTTGCTCCTCCAATGTTTGTTTCGTATTGCCAAGTTTAAGCTCTGATAACATCTCAGTCAGTGAATCTGCAGTATCTGAGGTCCCTGGTCGGACCTGGGAATTTTCGCTTTCAAGCTCCATCTCTAATTCCAATAATTCTTCTTCGATATTTTCGTCATCAATATCTGTATATGGAGCGGACT
Organism: Camelina hispida; assembly: GCA_023657505.1. NCBI lineage: Eukaryota > Viridiplantae > Streptophyta > Magnoliopsida > Brassicales > Brassicaceae > Camelina > Camelina hispida. The sequence goes on along the minus strand of CP094634.1, from coordinate 42,801,742 downwards.
CTGCCACATTAACAGAGAATCTAGTTAAACATAAAAGTTAATGGAGTAACCGTATATGTATGTTTACATGACAAAACACCACTCACCAAGAGCTTTTTCTACTTCCTTCTGTGATTCAATAGTTTCCTCAAGTTCTTCCAAATAGTCATGAACTTCATCTGCACTGATTTTGATGTCCTTCATAACCTTAGCTCCAGTTTTGATTGCTTCTGAGACCTGCCAAACACAGAGATATTTCTAAATCCATGATTGATACTATTACATAGACCCAAACATGACAAGTTCTTCCTAAGGGTTTACCATTTTCGTCGATTCGGAATCTGTTATAGCGTTCAACACTTCATCTACTCTGTTCAGAAGTGAAGTGCATTTTTCTCTACTCTCATTCGCCAGCTTCAGTTGCCTTGCATGCCTTAGAGCAACTTGCTTGTGTCCAGACTTTAGAGATAACAAAGCTGATTTCTTTGACCTAAAAATGGGAAAACGATTCAAATACACTTAAATTCACTCTATTTAACCATATATGAAGAAGTAAAGCTAAATTATTTTTTCCATAGCTATGATCAATGTACGAGAAAATTAAACCATTTCGAAACAGATCAAGAATCAGAAGGTGTTACGTTTCACAACGCTGGTCCATCACTTCAAGTTGATCTTGAAGCTTTTCTGTAGTCCTTAGCAAGTGCAGAATGTCACAGTCTAAATTCGAGATGCTGGGAAGTGCTGCTTTTGATATGGACACTTTAACACCCTGCAAAGCATAAGTATATTGGTTTCGTAAACTGAGCATAAGCCTTGACCTGAACTAAGCCTAATTTCCGAAACTTGTCAAATTGGTCTCTTTCTTTTACCTCTTCACTGGACTGTGTAATTAAACCGGAAATGTCTTGGACATCAAATTCAAGCAAGATACTTCCATGCCTTATTGACTAGATATATCTCAAGGAACAGTAATCATTTAAAATCCAACCTGACTAACAAATCTCTTTATCAGATAGATAAAATAACCAACCTCAATCACTTCTCCCCGATTGATAGAGATTTTATGCGCTTTTCCACACCCTGACAAGTGACTCAAAACAGCTGATGCCTCATTCGAACCGCTACACAAACTCCGGAACTTCTTCAGTGTGACAACACAAGTAGAAGTCCAGTGTCCCTCAGACAAAACATTCACCACATTAGCCGCCTTCTCCTAAAAATTACAAAGACTTACTATATGAGCCACAGACATGTACAATAAACTGACAATTCTTCACCTACTAGCAAACGAGTTATACAAATGACACTAACCACCTACAAAAGATAGCTTGAAGACTTATATAGTTAGCTCACACATTACAAGACTTATATGGTTAAAAAGTGAGAAGGAACACAGAGGAACCTTCAAGAGTGGAACAATAACAAGTTCATCTTCCAGAATCTCTCCCGGCTTCACTGACGGTTGAGCCACTAAGTTCCTCACTGTCCTAAATAAACGAGATATACGACCACTACCAGGGTCATCAAGATCACTAACCCGCACCACATCACCTTCACTATGCATCAATAACTAAAAAAAAACGAGCAACTTGTAATCAATCTCAAGAAGAAGACAAACAAAAAAAAATCCTCTTTCGCCACTAAATACAGAAAACTCACCAATACATGATCAACGCATAAAGGCGTCATACCTCCTCTATCAAACCACGCGTTCTTCACCTTTGGATACAAAAAAACGATACACAATCAATTCTCTCTACTAATTGCGACACTAATTTCATCTCATCCAGAATCATACCTGAACAGGATCAATGATGAACACCCCAAACTGACGCGAAACCTTGAGGATCAAATCGCGCCAAAACTGAAATTTAGGTTCCCAATCGTATCTCTGCCCGCTAAACGCCTTGAATCTGGCCGTAGACACAGCCTCATCGTCCCAATCCGGGACTTCCTTTCGTATGAACTCCTTCACAGCATCCAAATCCATTTCTTTCGCTCAGATGAAAATTTTTAGGTTAAAATCAACAGCGATGAGGGATGAGAAACATCTAAAGTAGCGAATTTACAGGATCATCGACTGGATCCTTCGAATTTGAAAGTCGATTTCCCGCTGCAGTAAGTTTTGTTTTATACGAAGATCGTCGTCGGAGAGAAAGCGAAGTCCAAAAGGAGGAGTTCTCGAATCTACATGCTCTGCTGTTTTAGATATGCGCTTTAGTACTGTGTGACGTTTTTACACAGGGTTATTAATGGGTTAATGCTTATTAAGAATTAGGCCCGGTCCATAAGTTAGAGACTAGGCTTTGACTTTCCATAACGAGATGGTCAAAATATCCAACGGCTATGGTAGCTCCTTGATTTAACAACAAATCCACCATCATATAAATCCCTGTTAAAAACGCGGCCGCCGAGAACGTCTAAACGCTGGTTAAACGTTCGGCGGTAGAGATTCATCGCGATTATGCCCAAACCGGAGTATAAATAAAATAAAAAACAAATAAATTTTATCATTTTGGTCTAGAATAGTATGTTATAGCTTGAATTTAACGTAATGGCTTCGAACACGGAGGCATAGGCATTATGTTACCACGTAGCTCACTGTACTATGTTCGAATATTTAAAATACATTAAATTTTTAATATATTATAGGTAAAAAAAAAAAAAAAAACTCTAAAACTAATTTCCGATTTAAATTCGATTTTCCGATTAATCGCTAAGCCCTCTTCACTGCTCACTAACGCCTAGCAATTTTTAAAACATTGAATATAACTAAATCTTAAGCTCCTCTTCTTAATTTATCTATTCCAAAAATCAGAGTTATTCAATTAATTAGAAAGCGACCAAATCAATATTTTAAAAAATCTTAGTAAAACGTACAATGGGCCGGCCGTAAGATGACCTAATACAAAATACACACTTGACACACGCTCATATCTTTTTGACTATTTTGTCTAGAAAACAATTGAAAATATGATAGTCAAGTAATACTAATTAATTTGTCTTATCTTTAGGTGATTATGAAAATGCTCAAAAACAATTTATAAAAGTGAGATCGGATCCACACGAAGAAGAGTGAAACTAGAAAAGAAAAGTGTGAAAGACACAAACGAGACAAGAAGGACCGTCCATGCCAAAGAGTAAATGCGTTATATTAATTACGATAATGATAGTATGTTTTATCTACGCACACCACACAACACACCTGAGGGCCGAGGCAATCCAAATTCCATACACATATACATGTTTATCAACACACAAAAATATAGACGTTTGTAATAATGGCTTAACTGATCTTGGTCTTGGATAATTATAACATGTCACGTGATTTTTGCATGTTAGTTATTGATTTTGATATTGATATCTACATATCCGTTTTCGGTCCAGCTTTGTGGTCTATATATATAGGTTAGGTTCATTAGTGCGTTTAGCCGCTAAACAAATTTTAACAAAATTGATTTACTTGATTCGTTTGCGATTTGTATATCCCGAATCAATGTTAAACATAGGCAACAAATTAGTCTAGCAAACCAGCTTGTTGAAGCGAAATTATAGGTGTCATTAGTATGAAGTTAATTATAGGAGTACAAAGGCAGTTTCGTGAATTTGTTTTATCTTATGCCGATACCGCGTTAACGGATAACGATATTGTTGATTAGTGATGTAATTAACGGTCTATTAGGTAACGCTTCTGATATTGGATTATGGCATTTACAAGTAACAAAGGGGGTACACGTGTCACTTGTTTATTTATTTAGAGCGATGAACTTGGAAACTGTATGGAATAATCAATCTCGTATTAAGGACAAGAGAGAAGAAAAAAAAAAGGTCACTAACTACGTGATTACCTTGTTTAAACATTTAATTTAATAGAATAAAAATCTTCTTTCCGGTGGATTTTGTTTTGTGTAATAAAGAAAACAGAGTCGTTCAAGCTCCGCGTTAAATAAAGTAACGTATCTATTAGACTAATGTTTTACAAATAAACACAGTGATTTGTACTATAGTATGTTGACGACTATTTTAGTAATGATATAGAATCAAACAAAGTGAGATTAGATATTTTTACCCCTCAAAAAAAGGATTAAAGTAGAAATAAATAATTGCAGTTTTCAAACAAAAAGAGGGATAAAAGCGTAATTAACACAAACCCTGAGACTTGGGGTATATAAATGAAAGTGATCGTAAGAGTTAAAGCACGAGTTGACTCAGTTTCACCATTATAGTGGGACACTCCAAACGTCAGTCTCTTCATTTTTTTGTTCTTCTCTCTCTCTCTCATGGCGTTAGAAGAGAGCTTTGTGACGGTTTCGTCTCTGTCGAGATTGTCTATATGCACGAACTCTGTTTACGTCGACGAAGACGAAGCAGCAGCAGCAGCCACGAAGATTAATCAGCAAGATTCGTGTGCTTTCACGTCGGTGGAGAGTTTCGTCGACGGAGCAGAGGCTGACGGAGAAGTTTCCGATGATGGAGAAGGAAAAGAGAACGTTAGAGAGTCTGATTCCGACAAAGAGTCGCGTGTGTTTTACTCTCTTCCGGTGACTCCATCTCGTCGTAGAAGGAAACTTATAGTCTCCTCCGGCGAGTTAGATGGGAATGAGAGTAACAGCAGTAAGTGTAATTCACGGAGGCAAAGGAGGGTTAGTAGGGAAAAGAAAAAAAGAGGAGTTAACGGAGAGTGTGACGTCGGCGGTGGGGGAGAAGGGTTGACGGTGTTAACGAGAGCTAAAGGAGGAGAGAAGTCGATGAGGATGGGGTTAGAAGAAGTGAAAGCTTGTAGAGATCTAGGGTTCGAACTAGAGGTTCCGGTTCCGGGTCGGATCTCTGTGTCAGCCGGGTCTAATTTCGATACTCAGACTAGTAGTGGCGGCAACTCACCCATCGCCACTTGGCGCATCTCCAGTCCCGGTAATTAAATAATACTTTTTGTTTTATGTGTGTTTGAATTTTGTCTCTGAGGTAATTTATTTATGTGTGTTTTTTGGTTATTGAATTAGGTGATGATCCAAAGGAGGTTAAGGCGAGATTGAAGGTGTGGGCACAAGCTGTGGCTTTAGCTTCTGCTTCACGTCATCAAGCTTCGTAATCATGTCTTTCATCTAGTATTGTTTTAGGTTTTTACTTTTATCTAAGTACTTCTATTTTTAGGCTTTTGATGTTTTTTTTTTTTCGCTTAGTGAGATTTGAGAGATTTCACGAGTTCGTTTTGTGGGTTTGTAAATACGATAAGAAATAGTTGTGTTTCATGGACGAGGATGGAGAAGTTTCAGTCACTTAGGTGAATTAAATAATTTTGCGAAATATTATCGAGTTTTGTGTATTGAAGTAAAGCTTTAATGCAATATGTTACCTCGCGTGCGCTTCAGTGTGGTGCATAAAGGTGAAAAATAAAGCGATTAACAATTGGAATTTCAAAATACAACAAAAAGGGACATCTCAAAAGAAGAGTTCATGATCGGTTTTTGAGATTCGGACGATTTGTGTTAAGAGTCCAATGAATAAAGGAATATGTTCTTTTTTCTTTTCTCTTTTTGATATTCTATTCTATGTAAATGACATGGATTTTGTCACTAACTATATTCGACAATGGTATTAGATAATGAGGTATGAAAAGAATGAGTGTGTTTTCACTATTCCTACTAAACTAAGAATCTGAGGATGAGTTCTGTCAACACTAGAAGGACCAGAGAGGCTCTAAAGAGAGGAAAACAAAACCTTGAAGAAGCTGAGATCTCTAGAGCTGACTGATTAAAACTGCACAAAGAATATATTTGAAGAAAAAATCGATAAACATAAACATCAAAAGAAAAGCTTATTACAATCGAAAAATGAGGCTACACAAAGTATAAATTATGATCTGAATCGACAAACAAAATGATTCTCATTTTGAGATACACAAATGTTACAGATTTCGAAGTTAGGATAAATATGGAAGGATATTTCCAAGCAATAATGATATATAAGTTTGAAAGAATCAGAGATATGGGTTTCAACGATTTACTCACTCGAAAATCAGATTGTGACATGTTTTGTCGCACGGATAAGGACAGTCAATGGCTTTGACATTTTCTGCTCGGTCGAAGTACCAGTCACCTACAGACTCTGCAACTCTCTGATAAAAATGACAAACTTGTGATTGTTACATTGAGATAGAAAACGCATGAGTGGTTTTGGAGGAGCAATGTTACCTTTCCGTTTAGTTGGGGCGAATCTTGAGCAAACCAGGTGTCCTGTCTTTCAGTCTGACAATGCGCGAAGCAAGAGTTTATGAAAAGACCGTTCTGGTCAGATGTGGAGAATGAGTTTACAGCAAGCACCATCTGAGTCCTGAATTCTATTTGGTGTAAGCAAAGAAAAATGACATGGGAACTATCAGCATTGAGCAGACTCAGCATAGAGTAGAGAGAGTGAAGATAACCAACAAGCGTGAATTAAAAAACTTCACCTTGGAAGAATTGGATTTGTGATGAATTACAGTGCAAGTGATCTGATTTGCATGCCTTCCAAATGCCGCCTGGATCAGCAGTTGGAGGAGCTAAGCTCTCTTGGATCTGACAGAAAAAGTTCATACATATGTGTTTTCTCAAGAATCAAACATTTTGGAAGGATGAAGCAATGAGCAAGATGAAAGACATGATTATTACCTGCCAAGAGTCATATGCTGTGTTGAGAAGAAACATTGGAGTTTTGATGTCTGAAATCAAGTTCTGAGGAAAGAAGCACTGAGGAAGAAAGAAAGGATAATGACAAAAGATTCTCTCAACCCTTGTCTACTGGAAAACTTTGCTAATGAAATAGTGATATTAATAGAGAGTGAAATAGATATACCGAAGTAGGATCCAAATGGTTTGTACAAGTACTGGACAAGTCCTTTTGGAGGTTCTATAAATTAACAGAGACATGTATATAAGAGTTACAGTAAGCTTAAGATAAAGTAAGTTCTATGCGCTTTAGTCATGGCCATTTCATCAATTTATGAATCTGAGATTACCTGAACTGTAACAACACCTTCGAACATATTCCTAAGCGAGTGGCCCCCAGAGACATCCACTCTGCAATTTCCATTAGAAAATTTCAAGTTTGGAATACTTTTCTAAAGAAAAAAAAAATACTATTCCTAACAGAAAAGCCAAGTTGAAGAGATATACGCATCCAGAAACATTCCAGCGTCACTTAAGCATTTCGCTTTCGTGAACTAGGTAAAAATTCCCTGAACTCATCACAGTGCAAGATGGAAGCTAATCCTCCAGCTGAACATCCAGAAAGCAGAGCCTGTGGTGAATATTCACTTGCAAAATGATTAGATAAAACAATAAACAGAACATAAACTGAGCACAAAATCCAAAAAGTCTGATAAGACTCTATGAAATGCAAAGACCTGATTTGCTTGCTGCATGCCTAATGACAAAAATTCTTGCATAGCCACTTGCCAGATTCGTTGTCCTCGATAGAAAAGTTGTGAACCCTACATACAACCCATTGTAACAAATTAGAAGAATTTATTAAATCCTGACTATACTATTGAGTTTGACCAACCTCATCCTGACTATCACCAGAGAAAGAGGCACCATCGCAGTAACGCAACTTGATCCTGTTCCAATTAAAGAAGTCTGAAAGCCACAAAACACAGAATCAATACAATAACGTGCATTTTTATACAGTTGCTTCATAATAACAACACACATTGCACACAAAAAAGTGACAAACCAGGATTCTCTTCAGGTTTATTACTCAAAATTCCAGTGAAGGCCAAAGCTTTTTCCATGAATTTAGAAGAACCACGCCTACTTGTTTTGCGATACACACAGCTCCTATGGTTATTACACCATCCTCCACCCTAAACCATTCATTCAGTTATATATAAAACAAAATGAAATCTAGCTTCTAACTTCCAAGTCAATCCTCAATAGTACACAAAACTCACAAACCTCAAGTTGGATAAGCCAACTGTTAGCACCCGGTCCAAAACCACGATCTAAATGATAACCAGGTAGCGTCCCATCTAAGCACACTGCACCAATCATCATCAAAATTTAAAATCAAACTCCATTAAATTTCAAATCCAAACTAAGCAAAGCCAAAATCGAAACCGAATTGTGGAAAGAGTAATGTACCAGCTCCTTTGGAGTCAGCTCCCTGAATCAAGGTGAGAGGCACCATGGGAGCGGAAGAAGCCATCAATTTATTCTCAAGCAAGGATATCACAGTCTCGGTGTCTCTCGGTTTCTTGAATCCGTCGCTAGATCCGTTCCGAACCACCGCCGCGACTGAACATAGCCAACACACGACTACCGAAATCAACAATAGGCTCCTCATCTCCCTCCGCCGGCGTAACGAGCCAAGTCCCCGGAGCTCCGGGAGATGCAGCGAAGACGAACCGAGCGCGAAAATTTGGTTAAGAGATCGATTTCGATTGTAATGTGTTTACTCAGTAGTACATGAAGAAGACAAAAATAATTTGAATTTGAATATGAAAAAAAAAAAAAAAAAAAAAGGTAAAGCAGAGACGAAGAAGCTTTTTTTTATCTCGTGCGTCGATTTGTAATAATTTATAGTTTTATTCCGTCATGAAATAATTAAATGTCTAAATCTGTATTTAGTAGAAGATTCATTCACTTTTAGCAAACTCAAATGTATGTACTATGTACCATTATTTTATTTTCTTTTTTTTTTTAGAATTTTTCTTACAGATTTTAGTAGTTAATAATATTTTGAGATTTGATAATGGAGATTGACATTTTTAATCCCTGCATAGAACCATATGGAGTATATGTATATTTTGTTGCTAATTTATACAATTTCTTAGCAATTTTGTGTACAATTATTTGGAATGTACATAATATAATAATATACTGTAATAATAATGGTGGCAAGTGCATGTTTGTGGATTAAAAAATCTTGTTCTTCCTCTTTTAGCGTGTTCTCTAGATTTTTGTTCTGAAAAAACATTCTTAATTAATTAAAATTAAATACGTAAAAATAAGATTAATTACGTTTTGCTAGATTTATTCGTGCCCTTCTGTCGGTCTGACGTGGCAGTCAAGTGGTCCCCATTCTTGCCTTTTATTGTTAATGGGTTTTCGTATCAAATTAAGCAAAATGTTTTGGGTCACGCTATGGGCCTTACAAACCCAATAAAATTGATTGGAGATTTTTTTTTTTGTTTTGACATCAATTGATTGGAGGTTTTAAGTTTGCTAAATATCTATGATATTTTTATATGCAAATAAATCCCCTTTATAATAAAACGGAAGTACACAACATTGTTTTGGTAGACTTTATAATTTTAATAAATGGTTACAAATAGGTTATACATAAATTATAAATTAATTCATATATTAATTGTAACAAATAAAACCTTAATTGTAACAGAAAATCTTAAACGAGTTATTCCAAATTGATAGTTCATGGATATTCAAAACTTTATTTTCGGAAGATCACGTATATAGTTTCAAATATCTAGAATCATAATATTACCAATTTATTTTCCATAAATTTTATTAATAAACCACAACATTAAAAAAGTTATTAAAGAGATAAAAATATACTCTTAATCATAAAAAAGGAATCAAATATCGCTAATTTAACAAGATTAATCGTGATCTTCGGGATCATATTCAGAAATTAAAAATTAAACTTTAATGCTAGATTAGGACCGTGCTAGTGCACGAGTTGAATTTTTTTTTTTATATAATTTTAGAATAAAATATAATTTATATAATTGATTTTAAAAGTTTTTAAGGTCCTAATCTAGCATTAATCGTGATCTTCGGAATCGTATTTTATTTTAAAATTATAATATAAATAAAACAATTCAACCCGTGCTCTAGCACGGGTCCTAATCTAATCTAGTAATACTATTAGAATTTAGAACACACAAAAACAATTTTATCGAGCACGGGTCCTAATCTAATCTAGTAATACTATTAGAATTTAGAACACACAAAAACAATTTTATCGCTAACCTCTAAGAAAATCAATATGTTAAATTATTACCTTTTGTATTGGAATGCGCCTACTAGAAACTTTCAGCACAGTGTTACACTGAATTACGTTAGATTTACCATTGATGATTTTTTTATGTTTTAGTTTTACGAATCTGAAAAGGAATTATAATCCGACATAAGAAAATGAACACATGATCCATGTCAATAATATGTCGCTAACCTAACTTCTTGCTTCTAAGCTTTTAAACCTTTTTATTATAATAAAGAGTGCTCTCTGAATCAGCTAAACATTCGTTCGTTTGTACTAGTATTCTATATGCAGATTTGATTTGATTCATTTTTGTGGTGGATGATAATCATTTTTTATTTAATTTGGTAAACATACACCTACTTGTGATTTATAATCAAAATTGTTTTAGACTAATTTTTCCTGCTATAAAAGAAAATTAAAATTATGTTTTTCATGATTTGTTGCATGATACTTGACCTTTTTTTGTGTGTTCTGTCTACACTTGACATCTCTGAACACTTGAGTGTTCACCTTTATTTTTACCCTTTGTGTTTGCATTATTTATAGAAAAATGAAAATGGCAGGTCACTGAAAGTGGGAAATGACAAAGAAAATTATACGAATGTATACAATAAATAATAGTATATGCTAAACACATCATCTTATTATATTGCCTTTCATCAGAGCATATAAACAACATGGTGGATCATTATCATAATCGCCAAGTCACCTTCAACAATCATGCTTTCTGAAAATCATTTCATATTAATAATACACAAGCCAACGTAAACAGAAACAAAAATAGAGGCAAAACCAAAAAAAACATTAAAATAAATTATCGTATGCTTTCCAAACGATATAGATAATAGACCAGTGTTGAAACTCAAATCACTATTGTCTACTAACGTATCTATTAGATACATTTCTATTTAACTAAAAAGTTTATGATAACAGATTAAGATGATAACCAAATATTTTATGTGTTATCCATTATTGTTTTTCGAATTGTGTATAAATACAGCCAACTCCTTCACATTGATCATAAGCTCTCTCTCACACACACACACCTTTCATTAAGTAATCTCTCTTCGTAAGTCTCGTTAACATCTTCTTGCTCGCTAAATGGATGGATTTGGAGCCAAGTACGAGTGCTTGTTCTTTGGTAACACACATCATCTTCAACGTTTTTTGTTTGGTTTAATTTTCTCTATGCAATTTCTGAAAAGTAATTAATCAGAAACGTTTTGTTCTTTAATTTGTTGTTGTTGTTGTTGCAGATATGGACGATACTTTATACCCTTTGAGCATTGGAATCAACTTAGCTTGCCGAAACAACATCCAAGGCAAAGAGACTACTAACGTTTCAAGATCGAATCTTCCTTAATTATTAACAACTCAAGTTCTTATTTTGTTTGCTCTCTCTTTGTTGTTTTGCAGAGTTCATGCTTAACCAACTCGGAATTGAAGAGAGTGAAGTTCCAAAGATGTGTTTGGATCTTTACAAAGAATATGGAACCACCATGGCTGGTCTCAAGGTTAGCGATTTCAAATCTAAACATACCAAAGTTTTTCTTTATACCGAGCCAGACGAAAAGAACTACAACAGAGGCGTGTTTTACAGGTTCTTGGTTACGAGTTTGACAACGATGAGTTCCATGAATATGTCCATGGAAGGCTTCCCTACGAGAAACTTAAACCTGATCCAGTTCTCCGTAACCTTCTTCTCTCTATGCCTCACCGTAAAATCGTAAGTTTCTTCGAGCTTTTTTACTCAGAATCCTCCATTGGCTCCTTTTACTCATTCTCTGTGTGTTTTATCTTCCCCATCAGATCTTTACTAATGCAGACAAAGCTCATGCAACACGAGCACTTACCAAATTGGGTCTAGAGGATTGCTTCGAAGGAATCATCTGTTTCGAAACATTAAACCCTTCCTCTGACTCAAAGACTCAAATCCTCTGTAAACCTTCTGTTGAAGCATTTGAAGCCGCACTTCGCATCGCAGACATTGTTGATCCACTCAAAACGGTAATACATAAGTCACAACAAGGATCTTTCAGTCTTCAGTTACCAAACTCACAAGTCTGTATCTTTTTTTTTCTTTTTTCAGATGTTCTTCGATGACAGTATTCGTAACATCGCTAGTGCTAAAGCAACGGGGCTAAAAACCGTGTTTGTAGGGAATTCAGTGCTAGTTCCAGGTGCAGACTATGCACTAAGCAGCATTCACAACATAAAAGAAGCAATACCTGATTTATGGGAAGACAACAAATATGAGAAGCTAGAGCCAATTGTTCAGCAAGCCGCAGTTGCAGCCATGGTCCAAGCTTAGTCTAATATGAATCCCACATCGACTAAGAGAACCTTGATTGTACGTTTTAACTCATGTATCCGAAATAAAAGAAACAAAAGAACCAGAATATAAAAAATCTTTGGCTTTTTTGATGGTTTTAAAATTCCTCAACAGTCATCATAATAGCAAAAAACAGAACAAAGATCGCAATCACAATAGCACTACTGGTCAAATAGTGATTATAATCAAGCATCCATTGGGAGCTCGCCGCAAGCATAGATTCTACAACCTTTCTTTGGAACATCCATGGCGCGTGTCGGCTGAGACTCAAGAGTCCTCACAAGCTTCATACCTTCAATGACTTGTCCAAACACAACATGCTTGTTATCCAACCATGGAGTCTGCAACAAGAAGATAATCAAAGAACAAATCTGAATCAAACATGTGAAGGCAAAACATATGAAAGATGGATAACGTTATAAATGAGGTGAAGAGTCACCTTGACGGTGCAAATGAAAAACTGGCTTCCATTAGTATTAGGACCAGCGTTGGCCATGCTCAAGATTCCAGGTCCAGTATGCTTCACTGCAAATACGAATAGTCAAAAAAGCATTAACACTCCTAAAAGAAACACAAGACAAAACCAGAACTATTCTTTGTTAATAATAATCCTCACGGGTGAAGTTTTCATCTTCGAACTTGGCACCGTAAATACTAATACCTCCAGTACCCTGTTAGGCCATATCCATTTAGAAAGAAACATCAAATAACAAACAGAAGAGTCTTAAAATGTAATTTTCTCTGGAAAACAAAAAAAGAACTTACATTTCCTTCAGTGAAATCACCACCTTGGATCATGAAATCCTTAATAATACGATGGAAAGAGGAGCCCTTGTAACCGTATTTCTTCTCACCTGGAAGATATCAAATTCCTTTCAGTTAGACAATGGTTTTGTTTAATCTATATAAAGTTGCAAACTTTAGACATCTTCAAAGAGACGACCCATCACAGTTGAAAAAGACAAAGAAGATCTTTACCAGTACACAAGACACGGAAGTTCTCAACGGTTTTAGGGACAACATCTCCAAAGAGACCCATCACAATTCTTCCAGCAACTTCACCTCCAATTTCAACATCAAAGTAAACCTTGTTTGTCACTTTAGCAATTGGTTCAATGACTTCTTCTTCCTCCTCCTATAAAAACCAATTTCAAGAATCATTCCATAAGCAAAACAGGACATTATCAATGATGATGATGATGACAACAAAATCTTACAGCCGCCATGGATTTAACACAAGCGGTTCTCTGGTGCTTGGTGGTGGTCGCACAAACTCCGGAAAATTGCTTAAGCGGGAAACTTGATGCATAGTGTAATCTCGAAGAAAATGCAACTCTAGAGGAACGAGCTCCGAAGCAAACTGATTGAGATGTTCGGTTTGCGGAAGCTAATTGCGATTTAACACCGAACCCAATCTACAGACAAAACCCAAACAAAGAGATTTAAGACCAAAAACCCCAAAAGAACAGCAGTTTATATCCTAAGAGATCAATACTCAAATGCTAAAACAGAGTAAAACCCGAAGTAGTCGCCATTGCTGGTAGTAGAGTGAAAAATAAAATAAAAAGCATAGACTTTTACGAAAAGTGTAGGATTAAGTAGCGAACCTGGGAAACAGAGCGAGAAGTGTGAACCATCTGCATTGTAGACGACGAAGCAGCCATTGATTTTGATAGAAGAAGTCTTTTGTTGTTGGGACTTGGGAGTCTCTAGTTTTTTTTTGCAGATAAGAGAACCGCCTCGAGCCTTGTTTTTATGTTAGCAGATGTGGTGGATTTGGTATCCTAAGCATCTCTTACTAACTTACGCCGCATGATTACGACAATTAGGCCTTATTTTAATTCCTTTTAGGCCCAGCCCAATAAGGTATCCAAAAGCTTTGGAAAAAATTAAGGAAAAAAGATACTCAGTTATTGTTCAATACATGACCACACATACCAACTTTAAAAATGTATAGCCAACTACACGAAGTATATGTATCGCATGGTCACATATACCAACTATATGATGACATGTGCTCAACATCACAACCATCTTATTCCGGTACCCGGCGTTGACCGATGTTGACCAATAAAAAATGCAACTTTTTTTTTTGTTTTTAATATTAGAAACCAAAAAAAAATTGTTTACATCTTTAATGTATTCATTCTTATAATTAGTAATTTTAATTTTGAAGCTAAACTAATAGTTAAATAAAAATTATTAAAAATTATTTTGAATATATATATATATATATTAATTATATATGTATATATTAATATTACTACAGTCAAATATATTGTTTTGCAAACTCAATTTTTGGATCTTCTATATATTAAAAATAAATATTGTGTGTTTTTGTTGTTTACAATCAAATATATTTCTTTTATTAAATAAAAACATTGTATTTAAATTAATCAAATAATAATTTGATGTTTTTAATTGCAATAGAAAAAAAATTAACTATTATAAGACTGGATGAATTAACAGATATATAATATATTTTTATATTGCAAAAATTAATAAAAGTGAAATGAAAAATCATTAATAATTTTTTTCAGATATTAAAATTTTTATTTTACCATGAGTATATAACATTTTCCAATAATTCTAATGATTTGGATATGTATTGAGTTTGGTTCTAAGTATTTTTGTTGTAGGAAATATTTTTTGTGGTTGAGAATATTAAATAATTTTAATTTTACATTTAGATAAGTTAAGTAAGTGATGTTTTTAAATTAATAAAGTGAAAATAAATATTTTTCTTATTTGATTTATTATAACAAGGTTATCTGGTTTGAATTTAAGTTTTAATATTTTATTATTTCAATTTTAATTAAGTTTTGAAATATGAAAAAATAACTATCATAAGACTAACTTAATGGAATTATATACAATATATATTTATTTTGGACCCATATATGTTTTACATTATAAAACACTATAAATGATTCCTAATTAATTCAACTAATTTTTTTGGTTTCTAATATTAAAAACAAAAATATTGCATATTTTATTGGTCAACATAGGTCAATGCCGGTCAACTGCGGATTCGATGAATGGTGTACCGAATAAGATGATTGTGATGTTGAGCACATGTCATCATATAGTTGGTATATGTGACTATGCAATACATATACTTCGTGTAGTTGGCAATACATTTTTAAAGTTGGGATGTGTGGCCATGTATTGAACAATACTTCGTGTAGCTGAGTATCTTTTTTCCAAAAATTAAACCATGAAACGTCCATGTTTCGAGACCGTGCGTGCATCATCACTATCAGCTGAGCTCTGCTCTTACGCTTTGTGTGGTTTCGTATTTATCCGATAATATTTAAGAAATTCCAGAAAAATTGTTACAAAATAAAAATACATAATTTACATAGTTTAGTCACTCATAAGTGAAAGTTTCAAGAAATTAGATTATAGAAGCCTATGAAAAAGTTGACCTACTTGCAGCAAAATAAAAATAAAGGAAAAAACTAAAGGCCGATAAAATTAAAAATTAGAAAAAGGCCCCAAAAGTTTTTACTAAGGAAACTTTAAGCCCAATGATTTCAAAATGTCAACACAGCTCCGATTTTGATGATTAACCACCTTGTCTTCTTCTCCTTCGTCTTCAACCTTCTTGTCACCGGAGTTTCGAAGCAGAGCTTCAATGATTTCCTTAAAAGGTATAACCTCATCACTCTCTTTCTCTTTCTTCTTCTTCTTCTTCTTCTTCAACTTTCTTCCGTCTACTTTCCATTTCCCACCACCCCATTCGTACGACGGATCCATCCACGGCGGCAACACTCTCCTTCCGGCATCAGTTGACATCGAAGCTCCTTCCTTTTCCGAAACCCTAGATTCGATCTCTTTCGGCTGATTCGATGTCGCATCATCAGATTCCGGTGAAGTGGGAACAGAGACCATCACGATTCTTTCTTCGGAATCCACCGGAAGAGCTGAATCCCAATCCCCAAGAATCTCTGAACTCTCTGCTTTATCTGAAGGTTTCGAATCCTCCATTCTGACAAAAAAAATAGCTTCCGCAATTACACGAAAACTGTTTTGTTGTTGAAGATGGAGAGAGAGAGATGATATAAATGGTTTTGGGCTTTTCAACCTTTTTGGGCTTTTAAGTTGGGCCACATTTCAGATAAGTTGATCATTTCAATCTACACTCAGATTATTTCATAATATTTATTGTTAGATTAGGTTAGATTGAGAATATTTCATAATATTTATTATGGTGGAAAAAAAAATACGTCCACTTCATTCTCCATTGTATGATGATTTAACAATCAAATTTAATTAGTGTGTAAATTTTGTATTGAAAAAAAATATATATTTTAAAATATTATATATAGTAGTTGAATTTTTTTATTGTTGAGTTAATATTAAGAAATTTAAGTGTTAAAATTACATTACTTGGAAAAAGAATGAACTAGTGATGCAAAACTTATGAACCAAAGGCTATACAATGGATAGGACACCAAGTTCGATTATTCCCCATTGTATTGCAATTTTAACATTCAATTTTTTTTTTACTAATTCGACCATATTTAATAAACATATCAAATTTGTAATAATAAATTTAAGTTCAAATAGATTTTTAGACTAAACCATAATCAAACCAAATCATTTATTTCGGTTTGGTTCGGTTCAGTTTTTTGCCTCTATCTATTGAATTTATGATACCCTTAGAAAAATCATATGATTATGAAAATATGTAACTCAATCAACAGTTTCACAAATTATCACAAATTTTACTAGAAATTTTAACAGTTTTACTATAAATCATATCAACTTCCCTAAAATATATCAAAATTCCAAATTTTCTAAATCCCGTAGAATTCTATAAAATCATTGTTTCAATACACCCTCCTAAAAATTTTAAATTTTAACCGTATCATAATAATTAGAAACGGTAACCGTGTATAACCGTAACCGTTTAACTGCAACTGTATTTAACCGTAACCATTTTAACCATATATAAAATTACTAACCGTAACCGTATACAAAATTTCTAATAGTAACCGATGGTTAATCAACTTTATCCGTAATACATTCAATAATCGGCCCATTCGGGCACATTGTAACCGATGGTTAATCAACTCCTTTTATATTGGGTCGTTGATTTAAGCCCATTGTATTACATTCTTTTTTCTTTTTTTGGACATAGAATAATGCGTATGGTTGCAACTCTTCAAGAATGAAAACACTGATCGTTCGACAATGAACTGAGAAGAGCGGTTAGTGAAAAATGTAACCCGCCAAAAAAAAAAAAAAAAACATACGGTCGCAACCTTTCAAATACGTATATATAGAAACTTGAAAACACTCTTTGTTTCTTCACCCCGGATTACAGCAAACTCTTATTACTGGCTAAAAACACAGCAAAAATCACTCCCTCTTGATTCCATATATCATTCTTTTAAGATCTTTAACAATGGTGTCAGGAAATCCACTTGACATTATCTCGACTCTTACTGACGTGCTCCTTGTGCTGATTATCTCTAATCTGACGTTCAAGGAAGCTCTCAGGACCAGCGTTTTGTCTAAACGTTGGAGAAACCTTTGCCGTGAGACGAGACATGTCACATTTGATGAGGCTGTGATTACTGAGACCTATCCGGAGTCGATGTTTGAAGATGAGAAACGAGCGGAGTTCGTAGGTTACGCCTTGAATTGGATATCCGATTTCACTGGTGGGGTCCTTGAAACGTTCGAACTCTCCTTTCACAGGCCGATTGGTTATGAAGTGGAGATGAGGACTCTCATTGATTTCGCAGCCGCTAAGAACGTCAAGAATCTTGTTCTTGATTTCGCAGATCGGCTTTGGGTGAACAGAGATGAAGTAGAGGCATCATTTGAAGATACGATGATTCAAATTCCGGAGAGTGTCTATCATTTAACCGAACTCGTCAAGTTGAAACTGCTAGCTTGCCGCTTCGATGCGTCAAGGCTGGTAGTAGCGGGTTCAGTTGAGTTTCTCTACTTCGGGTGGATGTCGCTCGCCATGATCACGTCGTTGTTACCTAGGGCACCTCTTTTAGAGTGCTTGCAGATCAAAAATTGCTGGAACGTTGGTCTAGGAGCAATAACCGGAGTGAACAAGCGGTTATCGAAGCTGGTGTTGAAGAACAGTGTCTTCTCAGTGCAGGCTACTTTACTTGAGCTGCCAAGCATTCTGATATTCAAGTATGCTGGCAGAGTTCATTGGTTTACGTTGAGGAACGTGAACAGAGGGATGGACGAAGTGTCGCTGGACTTTGGGCAGGAGAGCCAATACCATGCTGGCTTAGGAGCAAACTTTTGTGACCTCCTCTGCAGTTTGGTATCTGCTAAGACAGTAACCATCTGCCAGTTCTTCATTCAAATGCTCCAGGATAACTTCAACTTCCATGAACTTAGAACAGATATGGAAACGAGGAGATTGGTGCTGAAGACAACTCTCCAACCCCGTGACTTCATCGGAATCAGGTTCATGATTAGCAGCTGTCCGTATCTGGAGACGCTGACTTTTCACATCGTTGGTGGAACCCCTGTCCTAATGGAGAGAGTGCCGTTCATTGCAGACCGATATTGGAGACGTGAAATTTTTCACCCGTGCTTGGAGAATACTCTCAAAAATTTAGAAGTGTGGAACTTCAGTGGACAGTATTATGAGAACCAGCTCCTGAGGAATCTGCTTTACGTTTCTTGTGTGCTGGAACGGGTAGATTTATACAAACCCATAGGACTTGGCGTTGAGCACGTCAACCGAATCCAGGAAGAAGCCGACCGTGTTGCTAGGTTCCATGCCAGCTCGGCGAATTTAGAGATATCTCTGTACTAAGGGAATCTTGAAGAACTCCAAGACTGAATAATTCGGGATTGTGGCCTGATGTATTGTTGTATATCATACTTTTAGACTAAATAATTCAGGTGTGTGACCTGATGTATTGGTGTTTTTCATACTTCTAAACTAAGAAATTCGGGTGAGAACCTGATGTATTGGGGTTTAAATGTTTGTAATCTCACATTTGCAAGTTATCAATATAAAACTCAGAAAAAAAAGATGTGTTATTTACTTTTATTTACATTTATCTATGTTAATTCCTTTTCCAATTAAAATACCTTATTAAAAAAACTGTAATAGCAAAACAAATCCAAATTTATTAGTTTCCATTCACTTTGATTAAAAAAAAATAATAGTTATATAACCTAATATAGTGTTATATTTCATATTTAGACTGAATAATTCGAATGTGGATGACCAGATATATTATTGTTTTTCATTTGTATCTCTTGAACAAAAAAAGTTTCAAAGTCTGTATTCTCACATATGCAAGTTTTCAATATAAGACTCGGACAAAAGAAGTATGTTTATCACCAATCAAAATGTATATCCAATTATAAAGAAAAAAACATAGAATTCTTTATTTTTATAAAAATTTAGAATTTTTTTTTTAATTAGTCAGCATTTTTATTTTTAGATTATATGGAGCATATAATAAAGAAGAAAAAATGTTGATGAGAGTTGGAAAATCTTGTGAACAGCAGAAAACAGTAAAAATTATGAATTTTGCTAATTGTAAATAGTGATTATACTACTTTAACAATTATGTTTTGAAAACTGTTTATATTGCCAAATATCTCTAAAAAAAATCCCCAAAACTGAGTTAAAACAGAACAAAAGATTGAAACATCAAATGTTTTCACACACACAAAGATACTACTGACTTGCCGTGTGACATCATTCAAAAAGTGCAATTGATTATAAAAAAAACCACCTTTCCTAACACTACTGCATTCGTCTCCCTTGGGTTTTGCAACAGCTTCGCTCCCTCCTAGACCTTCCGCTTTAACTTTAGGTGATTTCGATTTTTTTATCCGACATCTCTTCCACTTCCTCAGCTTATTGGCAACATCGAGTGAGGAGGAGCTTCCTCTACAACGACGACGTTTCTTCCGCTTCCGCATATTATTATTGTCCTCCACACCTTGTGAGAACTCATCAGTCGGGGAAATTAGGTGAACTTGGTAATTTTTCATGGATTTCAAAAGTTCAACAATCTTGACGAAGTCATGAGAGGTGTCTTCCAAGATTAGCATCAAAGTACACGGTTCTGGATGTTCGTTTGACCAGGAAATTAAGTCATCAAACATCTTTTTCTGTCTAGCGTACTTGTCTCCTGAAAACAAAACAAACATTAGAGATCTGATGATCAACATGTTACATAATCAGTAAACAAAAATATAAATTTATAAAAACCTGCGGGGAAGTGATTGAGCGTAATGTCTTCAGAAGGAAAGTCATGACCGGTCATATCACCATAAGCCCTTATTGAGACCGGACCACGATGACCAAAACTCAAAAGATTCGATCTTATTTTCTCCACAACCTCATTAGCATTGAGTTCACCAACAGGGACTTCGCATTGTTCTATGTCCCAAAAGACTCCTGTCTCTGAGGCTGCAACATGTTTTTTTTTTTTTTTAACATAAGAAATCTATATAATCCAAATCTACACAGTTATGGAAAGAGGCAAAAAAAAACAAAACAACTAAACGGTGAAGAACTTACTTGCGTAATGGCCGGGGAACATATCAGACATGGTTTTTTTGGTCGGATTGAACGAGAGACAACTTTTTGGTCCGTGAGGGTTTTAGCTCTGTCGCTACGGATTTAATGATTTTTTTTTAGGGTTTTGGTGGTGTGTGGTTAACACAAATACGAAAGCAAGTAGGTACTTGGGCCAATTTTGGGAGGTGTTAACAGGCCACCTAAATTTGATTTCTCCATGGGCCTTGTTAACAACCGACCAGAAGATAATTCAAATATCGAATCAGAAAAATACGTAGAATTAGTGAGACCTTTTCATTCCTTATTAATAAGGATCCAAACTAAATAAAAATGATTCAAGTCTAACAAGAACCTAATGTTGTCAACTTATAAATGCTCAAAATGAAACTTAAAAATCTCAATCAGATTTGACATACTTCCAAAACATATTACTTTGTTTCAAAAATCGAACATCTCATGATCCCATTGGTTACAATTACAAGAGCCTATACGATTTACAATGCGAAAAGGAGTTTGGTTGAGAAATTAGTTTACCTTTCTATTGAGAGTGCTCTTGGTTTAATTTAATTAGTTGGTTAACTTTGTGGGTTAGCTGGTTAAGTCAGAATAGATATTTGTATATAATACAACTCACGTGTAAATGTACAGATCAATTGAATGAAGAAAGTTTTTCCTAATCCTAACAAACTCTCTCTTTCTTCTTCTCTCTCTTGTTCGTCATATGGTATCAGAGCCATCTGAGCTCAATTTTTCTTCGATTTCGATCTGATTTCTCAAGTTTCGAGCTCTCATCTTCGTCTCAATGGTGACTGCAGTTCGTGCGAATCGGAAACCAGCTCGATCGAAGGCTTCTACAAGTTCCGCTGCTCGCAAATCAACACGATCCACCTCCGATGTCAACGATTCTCCTCCGATCTCACCACCAGTGACCGATTCTCAGGTTTCTGGGGTCTCGCGAGTTGTTGCATCATCCGCGATCGTTGATCCATCTCATTCACCCTTCTTCTACACACAGCGCAGATCATCCAGTTTGAACATCATCTCTCTTCGTTTAGAGGAAACGAACTATGATGACTGGAGTTATGCGATGCGTATTTCACTAGATGCAAAGAATAAGATAAAATTTATCAATGGTTCTTTGCCTAGGCCTCTTGTTACAGATCCAAATTTTGATCTATGGTCTAGATGTAACAGTATGGTCAAAGCATGGTTGCTTAACTCTGTTTCTCCTCAAATTTATCGTAGCATACTGCGTATAGATGATGCTACGGATATATGGCGTGATCTCTATGGTCGTTATCATTTGACCAACCTTCCACGCACATATAATCTCACTCAGAGATTCAGGATCTGCGTCAAGGTTCTTTGTCCTTGTCAGAGTATTATACTCGTTTGAAGACGCTGTGGGATCAACTTGATGGTTCGAGGAGCCGGATGACCCTGTGTCCGTGGTAAAGCTGCTCGTCGCATTTGAAGGCAGAGAGAGCTAAGACAGTTAAGTTCTTGGCTGGTTTAAATGAATCCTATGCTATCGTCCGCAGACAGATCATTGCAAGAAAGCTCTTCCTCCACTTGTTGAAGTTTATAAGATTTTGGATCAGGATGATAGTCAAAAGGTTTTCACTACTGTCACTCCACCTACTGCTTTTCAAGTCTCTCAATCATCTTCGGTTCCTGCTCTCTCTCCTGCTCCTGATATATTATATGTTCAGAATGGTCAAAACAAGGGTAGACCAATTTGTTCTTTCTGCAACAGAGTGGGACATATTGCAGAACGTTGTTATCGTAAACATGGTTTTCCACCGGGATTCACACCAAAAGGGAAGTTTGGTGACAAAACTCATAAACCTCAAGGTATACAACCTGTTGCTGCTCAAGTTTCTTTGTCTCCTATGCCAGAAAAACAGTCACTTGAAGGCATGATTGGTAATCTTTCTAAAGACCAACTCCAGAACATCATTGCCCTTTTCAGTTCACAACTTCAATCCTCGACTCCAGTTGTTACTCCAGCTGCAGCAAGTACTTCCCAATCGCCTTTAGATCACCCTGGTATCTCTTTCTCTAACCCAGTTTACTCTTTTATTGGCATATTGGCGGTTTCTAAACACATTTTATCAAATGACACATGGGTGATTGATTCTGGTGCAACTCACCATGTGTCACATGAGAAAGATACTTTTGTCTCTTTAGACACATCTGTGGAGAGTTTTGTGAATATGCCAAATGGTCAGCATATTAAGATCAGTGGAGTGGGCATGGTTAGGTTGAACAAGGACATTCTCCTTACCAATGTTTTGTTCATTCCTGAGTTCCGTTTAAGTTTGATCAGTATCAGCTCTTTAACATCTGATATAGGTTCTAGAGTGATCTTTGATCCTACTTGTTGTGAAATACAGGATCCTACCAAGGGGGTGATGATTGGTAAAGGTCGACGTATTGGGAAACTCTATGTGTTGGACACAGACTTCTCATCAGTTTCAGTCAATGCAGTGGTGGATGTCAGTGTATGGCACAAGAGGCTTGGTCATCCTTCTTACACAAGACTTGATGTTATCTCTGAAATTTTGGGCACAACTAGACACAAGAATAAGAAGCATGCTTATTGCCATATTTGTCATCTGGCTAAGCAGAAGAAGTTATCTTTTCCCTCTGAAAACAACATTTGTAATGAGAATTTTCAGTTGTTGCACATTGATGTTTGGGGACCCTTTTCAGTGGAAACAGTTGAAGGATACAGATATTTTTTAACTATAGTTGATGATCACTCCAGGGCAACATGGGTTTATTTGCTCAAGAACAAAAGTGATGTTCTAACCGTGTTTCCTGCTTTCATCAAATTGGTAGAAACACAATATAATTCCAAAGTAAAGAGTGTTAGATCGGATAATGCAAAGGAATTGCAATTCACTAAGTTTTATCAAGATCAAGGAATCATTTCATACCACTCTTGCCCAGAAACTCCTGAACAGAACTCAGTTGTAGAACGCAAACACCAGCACATACTGAATGTAGCAAGGTCTCGTTCTTTCAGTCGAATGTGCCATTGACTCTTTGGGGGATTGCATCTTAACTGCGGTTTTTCTTATCAATCGGACACCGTCTCAGTTGCTTTCTAACAAAACTCCATACGAGGTTCTTTCTGGTAAGCTGCCTGACTATACTCGCATCGATCATTTGGTTGTTTATGCTACGCATCTACCTCTCCAAAACAGAGGCACAAATTTCAACCTCGGGCAAGGGCTTGCATTTTTCTGGGTTATCCTGCTGGATACAAAGGGTATAAAGTCATGGATATGGAGAGTAACATGACATATATATCTAGACATGTGGAGTTTATTGAGGATATTTTTCCATTGGCAGATCCTAAGAAGCTTGATGTTCAAAATGCAGGTTTCACACCAATGGATTCTTTGCCTTCAGGCATTCTGGATTCCTCCTCTCTTTCCCCACCTCAAATTTCTCCATCCTCTTCACTTTCACCACAAATTTCTACCTCACGAATAAAGAAACCACCAGCTCATTTGAATGATTATCATTGTTACTCTCTTGACAGCGATATTGTTCATCCTATTTCATCTTTTCTCTCTTATTCACAACTTTCACCATCTTATAAGTGTTATATAAATAACATCACTCAAATTCCAATCCCTCAATCATACGCTGAGGCAAGGAAGTCCAAGGAATGGTGTGAAGCTGTTGATAAGGAGATAGGTGCTATGGAGCGCACTAATACTTGGGATGTTACTAGTTTGCCTCCAGGTAAGAAAGTGATTGGATGCAAATGGGTGTTCACGTTGAAATTTTATGCAGATGGTAGTCTTGAGCGCTATAAAGCACGTTTGGTTGCTAAGGGTATACTCGAAAGCAGGTTTAGACTACAATGAGACTTTTTCACCAGTTGCAAAGATGGTCACAGTGAAATTGTTGCTCAAAGTTTCTGCCTCAAAGAAGTGGTTCTTGACTCAACTTGACATCTCCAATGCTTTCTTGAATGGTGATTTGGCTGAAGATATCTATATGAGATTACCAGAAGGTTATGCAGAAATTAAGGGGGACTCTATGCCTAAGAATGCTGTCTGTCGTTTGAAGAAGTCTATTTACGGTCTTAAACAGGCATCTCGTCAATGGTTCCTGAAATTTTCGAGTCTTTACTTCGGTTGGGTTTTACTAAAGGACATGGTGATCACACATTGTTCACTACCAGCCGTGGTTCTGATTTTCTTGCTGTTCTTGTGTACGTGGATGACATTGTCATTGCCGTACTTCGAAACTGGTGCTCGCCAACTAACAGAGGCTTTGAAACGAGTTTCAAGTTGCGTGAGCTTGGACCTTTGAAATATTTTCTGGGTTTGGAGATTGCTCGCAACACTTCGGTATCTCTATCTGTCAAAGGAAATATGCTCTTGAGCTTCTTACATCTTCGGTATGTTGGCTTGTAAACCAATGAATGTCCCTATGATCCCGAATCTCAAGTTATCTAAAACTGACGGTACTATTCTTCATGATAAGGAGATGTATCGAAGTCTTGTTGGTCGGTTAATGTATCGACCATCACTCGCCCGATATAACTTTTGCTGTGAATAAGCCGTGCCAGTTTTCTTCGCTCCTCGCACATCTCATCTTACAGCTGTGTATCAAGTTCTGCAGTACATCAAAAGCACCATTGGCCAAGGTGTCTTTTACTCGGCAGATTCGGATCTCACTCTTAAAGCCTTTGCTGATTCGGATTATGCCGGTTGTCGAGATAGCAGACGTTCTACTACTGGTTTTACCATGTTCTTGGGTTCGTCTCTTATCTCTTGGCGTTCCAAGAAGCAACAAACTATTTCTCGCTCTTCTGCGAAGCGAGTATAGAGCTTGGCTCTTGCTTGTGAAATGATGTGGATTACTACTCTATTGTCTGATTTGAGAATCAAATCCCCATCTGTTCCAGTTCTCTTTTCAGATAGTACAGCAGCAATTTATATCGCCACTAACCCTGTGTTCCACGAACGCACAAAACATATCGAGGTGGATTGTCACACTGTTCGTGAGAAGCTGGACAAGGGCCTTATCAAGCTTCTACATGTCGATACTGAGGATCAAGTGGCTGACATACTCACCAAGCCGTTATTTCCTCATCAAATTGAACATCTCAAATCCAAGATGAGTCTCCATAATATATATACGTCTCATCTTGAGGGGGACTATTAAGAGTGCTCTTGGTTTAATTTAATTAGTTGGTTAACTTTGTGGGTTAGCTGGTTAAGTCAGAATAGATATTTGTATATAATACAACTCACGTGTAAATGTACAGATCAATTGAATGAAGAAAGTTTTTCCTAATCCTAACAAACTCTCTCTTTCTTCTTCTCTCTCTTGTTCGTCATACTTTCTTTGCTAAACAAGCAAGATGATAGGATAGCTGATACTGGACTAAGTAACGTAAAAAAATACGTATTCCAGGATATTCAAAATCCCAAAAAAAAAAAAGCATACGTTTTCATGTTACTTAGTCTAGATCAGACATCTTAGTAACAAATCTGAAAACCTCCGTGAAAACAAGAAAAAGTCGAGAGAGAGAGCACGAGACAGAGAAAATGGAATAAGATTAGGTTGAGAGGCGGCTAACACTTGAGTTCAGAGACTGAAGTACATACATATATCTGCTTTAACCTAAAATAAAAAATATGGACTGGTATCATTAACACCTCACGCTAATTTACGCTGGCGAGGATATACCTAACTGGGCTTATTTAATTTTCTACCAGGCCCAGCCCAACAAGATTATATGAACATGCTTCGTCCCTGAAGTTATGTGGTGTAAAAACTTTCCCAAGAATTAGGATACTGAAACCTTTTTATTCAAGTTTTTAATCTAAACAGGCTTGTCCAAAGCCATACTGATTCCACACGAGGAATTAATGCCGAGCTTAGTATCAGAAGTCTGCTAAGAGAAGATTGTATTTTTCTCGATTCCAAACCATGAAGAACAGAGGGACAGGGACGAACTCCGTCTACTCGACGGAGATGTAAAACTAGGTTAGAGAATTTGTCTGAATTTAGGTTTTAGATGAAGAAGAGACTATTTTGGTAGAAAGGGTGAGTTTTTAGCTAGGGTTCGATCTATGGTTTGTTCTCCAAGACACTGCTTTGCTTTTCAGCCGTTTGGATTTCACTTGGGTTTGCTAATTTCGATTCTACCCCTAATTAATGTACATTCCACACTGCAAAACAAATTATATAAGGGTAAATATGGTCTCTTCTTTACTAAATTAATTTGTTAAACTGGATGACTCCTCGATAAAGCATCTAATTATTTTTCAGTAGTACTCAAAAAGAGGATGATCCAACATTTCCTACAGTTACAAACTTACAAACAAACACACACACACACAGACAAAAAGAAACACTACTTTATTTTTGGGTCTCTGAACGTTTTCTTCTACTTGGGATGGATAGACATAAAGTAGTCTCCAAACTAAGTGGTCATAAAACAAAACCTAATCCATATAAGTTAAGGCCTAAGCTAAGATCTTCCAAACCCACGTCCGGGGCTAACAACGTGAATCATGTAGTTTTTCCTGGATTTCAAAAGTTCAACAACGTCTACAAAGTCTTGAGAGATGTCTCCACGAACGATTAGCATCAAATTACACGGTTCTGGATGTTCAGCTGACCAAGAAACAATGTCTTCGAGCATCTTTGTGTGTCTCGCGTATCTCTCCCCTGTAATTAAAAACAAAACACAATTAGTAAGATCACACACGAATGAGTTTAATAAGAAAGAAAGAAAAAAAGAAAAAAGACCTGCGGGGAAGTGATTAAGCTTAATTCCTTGAGAAGGGAAATCATGACCAGTCAAATCACCATACGCCCTGACTGAGACCGGACCATGATGACCAGCACCCGAGATGGTCGATTTGATGTTCTGCAAAACCACACCAGCATTGAGGTCACCACTGATCTTGCAATCTTCTGTGTCCCAGAATATTCCTGTCTCAGCCGCTGCCATGTTTCACATAACCCCCCAAAAACAAAAACAAAAACACTTACTACCACCAAATAGAACTAACCAAACTACACTTTCATGTTTTTGAAAAAACTACACTTTGAAAAAACTACACTTGAAAAAACACTTGAAGATAATGACTACCACCAAATAGAACTAAACAAACTACACTTTCATGTTTTTAACGACGACAAGAGTCTATTCTTCAGATCTAGACAGGTACGTAAAACAACAGATCTGGTTCTTTACCTGCGTAATCGCCGGGAAAAGCAGACATTGTTTTGCCTTATTGATCTAGAGATAGCAAAAAAAAAACAGAGACTATCTGGATGGTGAGGTTTTAGATCTAGATTTACTTGTTTGAGGGTTTGTTTTTTTTTTGCTCTGGCCGAAAGTAAAAAACAACACTGGTGAGTGAGAGTGTGGTGTGCTAATTTCGATCCTACCCCCCCCTTACTAACGCAAATACACAAGCAAAGTAGATGTGGGTAATTTAGTAACTTCGATTGTCGATTCAGGAAGAAAAAGCTTGACTTGGAGAACACGAGCTAATCTATATTGGACTATTTTTAGGTGTAGTAACAGGCCCAGTTTTATTGTAAATGGGCCTTGATAAGAAAACATATTCGGCATCTTCTTGCGAGACGTTTTGTAAATCAGATTGTGGTAATGTCATTGTCATCCAAACTAGGAAGAAACAAAAAAACATTAACTTCTTCTACTTGCAATAAACGTTAATTCCTTTCCAACCTAGTAGTAGTGCCTTCAAAAAGGACTAGTTTTCTTACTTACTCTCAAGTCTAAGCACTTCCAAACCCATCATCACTCGGGTGAATTAGGATACAGTTGTAATTTTTCCTGGATTTCAAAAGTTGAACAACCTCGACGAAGTCATGAGAGGTGTTTCCCAAGATTAGCATCAAAGTACACGGTTCTGGATGTTCAGCTGACCAGGAAACAATGTCTTCAAGCATCTTTGTCTGTCTCTCGTACCTGTGTCCTGAAAACAAACACAAAACAAACATTAGAGATCTGATGATCAACATGTTACATAATAATCAGTTTTTTTTTTTTTTTTTTTTTAAATTTATAAAAACCTGCGGGAAGTGATTGAGCTTAATGCCTTCAGAAGGAAAGTCATGACCGGTCATATCACCATACGCCCTTATTGAGACCGGACCACGATGACCAAGAATCGAAAGCCTCGATCTGATTTTCTCCAAAACCTCATTAGCATTGAGTTCACCAACAGGGATCTCGCACTGTTCTATGTCCCAAAAGACTCCTGTCTCAGCGGCTGCGACATGTTTTTTTTTTTAAAACATAAGAAAATAATTACGAAACGGACAACAATAGTAAAAACAACAAATCTATGTCCAAAGAACAGTACCTAATCCAAATCTACACAGTTATGGAAAGAGACAAACAAAACAACTAAACGGAGAAGATCTTACTTGCGTAATCGCCGGGGAACATATTAGACATGGTTTTTTTTGCCGGATTGAACGAGAGAGAAACTAAGAGACTACTTTTTTGGTCCGTGAGGGTTTTAGCTCTGTCGCTGCGGATTGAGTGATTTTTTTTAGGGTTTTGGTGGTGTGTACTAACTTCGATTCTACCCCTTGGTAACACAAATACGAAAGCAAGTAGCTGTGGGTAGTTTGGTAACTTCCTAAGTCAAGCATGACTCAGATAGTATACTTGGGCCAACACTGGGTTTGTGTTAACAGGCCACCTTAATTAAATTTCTCCATGGGCCTTGTTAACAGCTAGCGAATTGCAATGTACAAGCAAAAACCAACCAGAAGATAATTCAAATATCGAATCAGAAAATTACGTAGAACGAGACCTTGCAGGAACATATGAGAGAGATTAGGAGATCCAAGGTAAATAAAAATGATTAATTCTAACAAGAACCTAATGTTGTAAACTTATCAATGCTAACTTAAATTTTAATCAGATTTGACTTGTTTGTGTTTTTTGGGACATACTACCACCTAAACATATTACTTTGTTTCAAAAATCGAACATTCCATCGGTTACAATTATAAAAGCCTATACGATTTTCAATAATAGAAAAAGAGAAATGCGAAAAGGAGTTTGGTTGAGAAATTAGTTTACCTTTCTTTGATAGCAAGCAAGATGATAGATGGCTGAAACTGGACTAAGTAACGTAAAAATATACGTATTCCGGGATATTCAAAATCCCAAAAAAAAGCATACGTTTTCATGTTACTTAGTCTAGATCAGACATCTTAGTAACAAGTCTTAAAACCTCCGTGAAAACAAGAACAAAGTAGAAAGAGAGGACCAGACAGAGAATAAAAGGGAAGAGATTAGGTTGAGAGACGGCGGCGTCTAAACACTTCAGAGAATGAAAGTACATCTCTGCTTTTTAACCTATTTATGGACTGGTATCGAGGATCTTACCCCAACTGGGCCTATTTAATTTTCTACCAGGCCCAGCCCAACAATATATACGAACATGCTTCGTCCCGCCTCAAGAATTGGAAACTGAAATAAACCTTTTAAGAATTTTTAAATCTCTGATCTATAGAGTAATAACCTTATTAGAATTATAGATAACGAAAACCAAAACTTAAAAGTTAAATTAAAATATACACTATCTATACTATTAAAAGGGAAGCATTTCTCACTAAGTAGGCTTAAAGTTGGAGATTATTACATGAAATGCCATTACAAATAGAACAAACAAAAAACATCATAAAGGGTATGTTTGTATTAAAAAAAAATTGAAAAGGACGCGGACCCTACATAACCGGATCCGAATTTGATGGGTCTTAATACAAGGGAATCATTTAATCATACTTCATGGCCGCGTCCTCTATATTCTAATATTACAAAATCATATGGACCATGATCCAAACGTTTTGGGCTTTTTTAGAGTACAAATCGGCCCATCTTTAATCTATACTATTAAAGGCACTACGATCTCTTTATGTTTTTTATTCCGTACAATAAAACAATTAAATGAAATGAATACAAACATGTTGGGCTATCCTATAAACACAGGCCCAATTCAATATTAATAGTATAGATACTAAAAAAAGAAAGAGTAAGATAACAAATTCTAATGTAATGATTAGGACGTAATTCACGTTAACAAATACAAATCAATCATATGAGATCAAATCTACGAGTATATCATGCGACATAAATAAATTGACTGTAACACATGATTTGCCACGTTACGAAAAAAATATATACATTTAAGGAGAGATATACTTGCCAAGTTATTCAAACAAGTCTTGATTAACTGAAAGTTAGCTTAATCATTCGGACAAATTAATTCATAATTAATTTATGCATTCTTAATCGCAAATCATGTGTGTAATTTTCCTCAATCTACTCCTAAATTGATTAATTTCGGAGGTTTAATTACGTTAGAAAAAATTTAAGATCACAAAAATTGTGATATTTTAGAAATCTTCCTAAAACAATAACATCAAATCTTTACCATTAGTGTATAATCTTAAATTCAGGGCCTACGACTATAAAAACCATACAACTTGATGTAATTGTTACTCAAATCAAAAACAGAAAACAACATACGATTGCAATACTACTACAAAAAAACAAATGGCTGCTAACAATCTTTTCACAAGTCTTGCTTCCATTAGGCCCTTCAAGACGACTTGGAAAATCCAAGTCAAGATTGTGCATTCTTGGAGGCAGTATACGCCTTTCTCCGGAGAAACCTTGGAGGTCATACTCGCTGATGTTGATGTGAGTATATTACAAAAATACTACACATTCTATTTATTTATGTTCACAAATCATATAATAACTGATTATGTTTTCTTTTAATAGGGTACTCTGATCCATGCAACTATAAAGAAAAACCAGATTAACAAGTTTTTCCGTATGATTGTTGCGGGGGAGTGGAGAATCATTGAGAATTTCCAGCTGACTAAATCTATGGGAAAGTACAGGGCAACGAATCATGCATTTAAGATGTCCCTAACAAACAACACAATCATTAGCCGTTCTCCTTCACTATCAGATGATTGGTATTTGGATCTGAAAAGTTTTGAAACAATCACTGCTGACGAAGGCCTTAATGAAAACATCTTGATTGGTATGTACTTTGTATATTATTTTAAACATTTAACAAATTAAAATAACTGCTCCACTCTAAATTTTTTTTTCGTTGTAGATGTTGTTGGACAGGTCGTTAACATTGGTGCTATGATAACTCATGACGTCAATGGGAAAATGTCCAAGCGCCTTGATGTTGTTTTGAGAGACACTAGGTGATCCATTTAAATACTGAATTTATCTACGTATACTATATTTTAGTGAAAAAATAATGACGTATACAGTCATAAAAACGGTTGTAACTTACAAAACCTTTTTAACAGTGACAACAGGTTGCCGTGTACCTTATGGGATAGATTTGCGGATACCATGTGGTCTGCGTGTCAACAAGCTGGGAACCAAATCGTTACTTGCTTGCTACGTCTTGCAAAGATCAACACATTTAATGGTGATATTACGAAACTACATGTTAACTGTCCTGTACAAGTAGGGAAAAATATTTTACCAAGATTAAACTTATTTCTAACAATTCTAAAATTATTTCTACAGGTGTCAAATCCATAGCCAATGCATATGATATGTCTTTGCTAATCATCAATGCTGATTATCCCGCTGTGCAAGATTTTATTATCGGGTATGTTTCAATAAAAGGGGAGAGAATAAAGTTTTGAAATTGTTGTTACAATTTAACCGATCAACAATTCTCAACTTTTATTTTCGATGTGTTAGGCTGCCAAGGGATGAAGTGACAATCGCTGTAATACAACCAAAGCCTGCAGGCTCAAAAATGATAATAAGGTTGACTATTTCAACCGTGTCGAGAGGAGGACCATTTCGGAGCTACTTGAATCTCCAACTGTAAGCAATTTGAATAAGTAACTCATTGTTTGTATTAGATCTATTAATTTTAGGTAACATGTAGTAATATAGTACAAATGTATCGCAGGAAGGGAAGTTCAAAATATCGGCAACAATTTTTAACATAGACATGGACTATGGTTGGTATTATTTCACTTGTGCAAAGTGTGACCAAACTGTTTGCTTGGTACCCAAGAAAGAAGGCGAAGCTAAAAGTAAACTTAAGGTACGATTGTTTTCGTGCAAAAAGTGTAACGAACACACATCTAATGTTCTGCCAAGGTAATCTTTTTAAAACCGAAAAAACTCAATTCTGGATTTGTATATATATCTTTTAATGTCATTTGCATTATTTTACAATCAATTATTGCTTCTGAAATTACTTACCAGGTACAGATTGATTCTCTCTGTCATGGATCACACTGCCGACACTAAGTTCATGTTGTGGAATAACAATGCTGAAAAACTGGTGAACAAAACAGCTGCTGAGATTTTGGATGGACATTATGATGAGGTAAATTCGACTGTTCAATATTACAAGTACTATAGCAGAAAGACCGTTTTAAAATTGGTTTAACTTATACGTAAAATGCACTATACAGATCCAAGATCCGACCAATGTCCCGGAGGTCTTACAGAGCTTGGTTGGGAAAACCTTCCAGTTTCTAGCAACTGTTGAAAATGGCAACCTCAACAATGGCAATGATACCTATAAAGTATCATATGTGGAAGTTGGCAGCAATTCAGGCCATGTTGACAATATAGAGGATTCAGAGCAGCTAACAGCCCCCTCTGCCGTTGTATCCAATGACCAGGTTTATTTTAATGCTCAACGTGTGATTCTGATCTAAATATGTTACTTATAATCTCCGGTATAAAAAATTATGCAATATATATGTAGGTTGAGATAGACAACGGTATTGGTACGTCTAACACTACTCCAACTTCAAAGCGTAAAGAAGGTGATAGTGGTGATTTGTCGGAGCAGTCATCATCATCAAAGAAAATTTGTGTCAAGCCCATTGGCCAAGAGATTGAAAATGAAGCTGATGCAGAAGATGAAAAAGCTTAAAGATGGAGTGGGATGAACGCGTGAAGGGATTTGGATCTCGCTGGATTGTTTTCTTTTTCTCAAATTTCCCCTAGCAAAATAAAGTGGAATGTTTATTGCCACATTTGAATTTTTTACAATAATGAAGGGTGTGATTTATAAATCCCCTTTGATGTCATGAATTTCGTTTGATCGATGACAATAATAAATTAATGAGTTTGTTTCAAATCACCTCTGCCAATATTTTCAATTAGAATTAGATGTACGGTTAATTTACATGAATTTGTTATAAACTTATCAGAATATATTGGAATTAATAGTATAGATATATGTGACAAAACTATTTAATCAACAAACTTCTACAAAGTAATTTTATTAAAGAAAATATATACTATGTACGAAATAGTTATATATATTTTGTTAAAATTGCAGTCGAATATGTAAAAATGGAAACTATCTACGACAAAAACCATAATTTGAAAAATTATTTTTGATATTATCCTTTACTCTATAAATATAAAGTAAATTGCGCTAACAGATACGAAATCAATCTTCCTAACAAATTCCAACACGAGATTATCATTTGAACTTTTTTGTAATTTCCTTATTTACTTAATTAAGGTCAATTGATTTGACTAAAGGTTTTGTCTACTAAGGTTGATATGTAATGCATATAAATATAAAGTAAATTACGCTAACAGTTACGAAATCAATTAATCTAAAAATATCCCACACGAGATTATGATTCCAAATATACATGCTAAATATCCGTATTTACTAAACACTTTACTAAGTTGATAAACAATCATAACACAGGATTATTCCGATTTAGTATAGATGCAGTCGAATATGTAAAAATGGAAACTATCTACGACAAAAACCATAATTTGAAAAATTATTTTTGATATTATCCTTTACTCTATAAATATAAAGTAAATTGCGCTAACAGATACAAAATCAATCTTCCTAACAAATTCCAACACGAGATTATCATTTGAACTTTTTTGTAATTTCCTTATTTACTTAATTAAGATAATAAATTGTAATATTATGAATAAAACGTAATTCACGTTAACAAATACAAATTGACTGAAACATAATAATTGATATATCATGCCACAGAAATAAATTGACTGCAACAAATTAATTGATACACTTGAAAATATCTAGAATTGATATGCAATAGAAATCTAAAGTAAAGAAAGAGTAAGATTAAAAATTGTAATATTATGATTAGAACGTAATTCACGTTAACAAATACAAATTGACCGAAACATAATAATTGATATATCATGCCACAGAAATAAATTGACTGCAACAAATTAATTGATACACTTGCCAAGTTAATAAATAAAATCTATACTATTAAGGAGAGATAATAGTTCTCGCATACAACAACTAATCAATTTTCTGGACAAACAAAAAACTATAGGAGACAAGTTCATTGGTTTTATAGGTAAGTATGTTTTGTTAACACATTTCATTTTATAATTACTTTGACTACTATATAAATCATCATTTTCCAGTAATATCTCTGTCGTCTACAGTATGACGAAAAGAAAAATAGACGTAATTGATGGAATCCACCGGGAGGAACAATCCAGTATACCAAAGCGGACAAGATCTGTGCCGCGTCAAGAAAATCGAAATCCAAATATCCGCCCAAGTCCGGTGAAACTAAACTCTATTTTTAGAAGAATCCATGATGGCCTTAACAATAGATCTATCATAAATAAAATCGAGTTTAGTAGAAATGTTTCAACCTCACCCACAACTGGTCAGTATGATTTAGGTTTGTTTGGTTATTATTTTAATTATCCAATCATCTTCCCTAGAATTACATATTAACTTAAAACAATTTCTGCATTGGTAGGTTACAATACAAAGTCAGTATTGACTAACGACGGTGCTTTGCGAGATGTAACTAATTTTCCTACAAATGATGGATTCAAAGTTTTAAGAAATCGTGCTTTTCCCAAAAATAAAACAACTACAGTTCCTGCTAATGACAATATACCATCTTCAAACACCACACAAGGTACACGTTTTGAAAATAAATTTCCACGATACATGCGAACGTAATTTTAAATTGTGGGGGTGATTGATACGGGTATACGCTTATGGGTATGCAGACAACGTGTATCAAGACCAAGATACCCCACCAAGCAAACTTAAACACATTTCAACCCCTGAAGCGCTTTTTACTCCCCCATCTGTCAATAGCAAAAAAGGTTCGTTTTAATTCTTCCGTAAGATTAAGTATAGTATACCTTCAATCAAGTACTCATATATCTGTTTTCAAAATAAAAACATAAGCAAGTCTACGTGAATCATATGTTTTCATGTATTCAGATACCACAGGGATTAGTGTTATTAGACCACGTACATCATTGAGGTTTATAAAGGCTCTGGCAAGGCGGAAAAAAACATCTAAGGTTCACGGTGGAGATAGCATACTAGCCGCAATCGCTGAATATAATGCAGAACTCGAGAAAAACAATGGGACAAATTCCAAAACAAAACTTACCGCAGGTATACTACTGAATATGAATATTTTTTTTAACTGTATTATAATCTAAAACAAAACTAACTATGTATATATTCACACATATAGACGGTATCAGGGATAGAGAAGAACAAGCATACAATTGTTCCAGTGAAGATGAGTCTGATCATGAAAATTATTTTAGTGAGGAGGAGGTTTCTACCATTTCTGACGACGTGCGTAAAGGATTTCAAATCATCAGGATATTGGAAGACAGTTTGACCAAAGCATTCTCTGATAAAAAATTGGTGACAAAGAAGACCAAACAAAAGAAGAAAGAAACAGGTACGAAGCTTTAATAAATTATTTAAAACTTTTATTCTTTTTTGTTTACTAATATGGGTAACGTTTTTTATAAATACAGAATATTTAGATCATGGTGACCCAGACTACTCCTGTTCTTATTGTGGAGCTATAATGTGGTATGATGAGCGCATTAATAGGCATAGGAAAGAACGCCGCCCAACATTTTCTCAGTGTTGTTTACAGGGTTCAGTGAAGTTGCCATTATTAAAAAATCAACCAGAATTGTTGTATGCATTGTTGACCAATGACGATGAGCTGAGTAAACATTTTAGAGAAAATATTAGAGCTTATAACATGATATTTTCCTTCACATCTCTTGGAGGGACTTGTGAAAATTCTGTCGCTAAAGGTCGGGGTCCAAATATGTTTGCGATTCAAGGAGAAAATTATCATCTTATGGGAAGTCTTCTACCTCAAGATGGTGATAACCCAAAATTTTCTCAGCTATATATTGTCGACACAGAGAACGAGATCGAGAACAGAGCTGGGATTTTAAGGTTAGTATCAACTACAACAGCTTTGCTAAATTTAAATGTTATTCAATTTATATTTACACATATTTGTGATGATATTACTATATATTTAGCAAAGACTATAACTAGAAATCTTACTTGATAATATGATGTCATTTGTATCAGCAAAGGAAAAAATGCACAAAAGTTCAAAAAAAAGGGGAATTTGAGGCAAGACGTAATAGCAGCAATCATCAAGTTGCTTAACGAGGTCAATCCATATGTAGAGACTTTCCGATCAGCTAGAGATAGGATGAATACGTCTCCGCAAGAGAGCTTCCACATGCGAATAGTCAGTGATCGTGTTAAAGATGGGCGAAAATATGATGTCCCAACAGCTTCGGAGGTGGCTGCATTGATACCGGGCGATTTTGCAGTTGACATGCCTAGCCGTGACATTGTTGTTGAAGAAAAATCAGGATCACTACAAAGAATAAGTGAAATCCATCCATCCTATCTTGCTCTACAATATCCGCTGTTGTTTCCTAAGGGTGAAGATGGCTTCAGGCCCGGGATATTGAAAGGTTCCAAAAAGATTCAGAAAAAGAAGAAACCTGGGAAAGTGAAGGAGAATGAGTGTATAAGTTTACGTCAGTGGTTTGCATTTCGTATACAAGAGAGGCAAAATGAGTCCCAGAATCTTCTACGATCAAAAAGACTATTCCAACAGTTCTTGGTGGATGCATTCACAACGGTGGAAGTTAACAGACTTGGTTATTTCAAGCTAAATCAGTCAAAGATTAGAGCTGATAATTATGAC
The DNA here is from genome assembly GCA_023657505.1 of Camelina hispida. Taxonomy (NCBI): domain Eukaryota; kingdom Viridiplantae; phylum Streptophyta; class Magnoliopsida; order Brassicales; family Brassicaceae; genus Camelina; species Camelina hispida. The sequence goes on along the minus strand of CP094634.1, from coordinate 42,763,832 downwards.
GCTGTTAAGAATGCATATGATTTAGGTAAGACTGATTTAAATGACCAAGGAACGAAGTTCTACTTACCAGCAACGTTTGTGGGTGGCCCGAGATATATGCGAAATATGTACTTGGATGCAATGGCTATATGTCAAAAGTATGGATTTCCTGACCTGTTCGTCACTTTTACATGCAATCCAAAATGGCCAGAGCTTCTGCGATATTGTAGTGCACGCAACCTCAATCCTGACGACAGACCAGATATTATAAGCAGAGTGTTTAAGATGAAACTGAATTCACTCATGGACGACTTCACCAAAAAACACATCCTCGGCAAGACAGTATGTTGTAAGTTTATTTCAAACAGCTTTTAATACCAAATTTTAAGCACAATACTGATTTTTGAATCATATTACAATGCAGCTATGTACACTATCGAATTTCAGAAAAGAGGTCTACCACATGCTCATATATTACTGTGGATGCATCCAGATGCTAAACTACCAAAACCGGAGGATATAGACAAACTTATTTCAGCTGAACTTCCTGACAGAAATAAGGAGCCTGAACTCTACAACATTGTGAAAGAGACGATGATACATGGACCATGTGGGGCAGTAAACCCGAATTCTCCATGTATGGAGGAAGGAAAATGTTCAAAATTTTATCCAAAGAAACACGTTGATCTTACTACTGTCAACAAAGAAGGTTTTCCCATATATAGAAGACGTAGAACTAAGAACTTTGTCGAGAAGAATGGCTTCAAGTGTGACAACCGTTATGTTATCCCATATAACAAAACATTGTTGCTAAGGTACAGAGCTCACATTAATGTAGAGTGGTGCAATCAAACTGGGTCTATAAAATACTTATTCAAGTACATAACCAAAGGTCAGGACAGGGTTGCTGTTGTTGTGGAACCTTCAGAGAAGTGTAATGAAACAATGAAGAAGAAGAAAAATAGTACAACCACATCTACAACAACCAAAACAGAGAATGACATGAAACCAAAGAATGACATTCAAGACTTCTTTGATTGCAGGTTTGTGTAGATTAAATCTCTATAAAGTTCATTTATTTTCGCTGTAAACTTTATCATTTACCTGAGATTTTAATTTTTGGCTAGGTATGTATCTGCTTGTGAAGCTGGTTGGAGGCTTTTGAAAAATCCAATACATCATAGATCCATTTCTGTGATGAGGTTATCATTTCATCTGGAGGGGAAACAACTTATATATTTCAAAGGGGACGACGAAGCCTCCTATGTTTTGCATCGGTCAGAGTTACAGGCTTCCATGTTTTTGGCTTGGTTTGAGTTAAACAGAGTTAATGAATTAGCAAGAGGGTTAACGTATGTCCAGATTCCAGAGTATTTCACTTGGGATGGAAAGGAAAGAGTCTTTAATGAACGCAAAAGGCCTGGCTCAGCTATAGGTAGGATAAATTATGTCCCAATTAGCTGCGAAGATGGCTACTACCTACGAGTGCTTCTTAATGTGCAACTAGGTCCACAGAATTTTGAAGATTTAAAAACGGTGAAGGGTGTTGTTTATCCTACATACAAAGAGGCATGTTATGCTCTAGGTTTGCTGGACAACGATCAAGAATATATAGACGATATAGTGAGAACAAGTTTCTGGGCTTCTGGAAATTTTGTTCGTCGCATGTTTGTTGTAATGCTGCAGTCGTTCAGTTTGTCGCAGCCAGAATTGGTTTGGAAAAATTGTTGGGCACTACTTTCAGATGATTTTGAAAAGCAAAGAAGAGATTACTTCAACAGACCAGGTATAAATTTGCTTTCTATTAATTCTTAACTAACAAATTGATGTTTCTGGCCAAATTAAACAAGTTTTTGAACCTAATTATTTAAATAATATACTATATCAAAATTAATTTTACATTTTTATTTTCATGACCTGTAGAGTTAGTGCTAAGTGATGAAGATAAGCAGAGACTCGCTTTGCAAGATATTGATACGATTTTGAAAAGCAATGGTACATCTCTTACGACGTTTACAACTATGCCTCAGTTGCCTGAAGAATTGATGGATGACACCAATGTCCAGATTTTTGATGAAAAGAATTATGATCGTGAAGATCAAAAAAGAAAACATGATGCTTGGTTATTGCAGATGACAGAGGAGCAAAAGAACATATATTCTGAAATTATGGATGCTGTTGATAATGACATAGGAGGTGTATTCTTTGTATACGGTTTTGGAGGAACTGGGAAAACCTTTGTATATAATACACTGTCTGCTGCACTTAGACTAAGAGGGTCCATAGTACTCAACGTCGCCTCAAGTGGAATAGCTTCTTTACTCTTAGCAGGAGGCAGAACAGCTCACTCTAGGTTTGGTATCCCATTAAACCCTCATGAGTTTAGCATATGTAATATTAAAGCTGGAACAGATCAAGCAAAATTAGTGGAGGAAGCATCTTTAATTATTTGGGATGAAGCTCCAATGATGAGCAAGCATTGCTTTGAGTCATTGGATAGATGTTTGAGTGATATTATTAAATATGGAGGGAACAAACCTTTTGGTGGTAAAGTTGTTGTATTCGGAGGTGATTTCAGACAGGTTTTGCCTGTTATACAGGGTGGCAGACGTGCAGAGATATGTATGGCGGCGTTAAATGCATCTTATATTTGGGATAGCTGTAGAGTTTTAAAGCTGACAAAAAATATGCGTCTAAATGCTCCTGATTTGAGTCCTTCTGCGGCTACGGATATCAAAGAATTTTCTGAGTGGATTCTGGCTGTTGGTGATGGGAAAATTTCAGAGCCTAATGATGGAGAAGTTATGATTGATATTCCAGATGAGTTTCTAATAACTGAAGCTGATGATCCTATTGAAGCAATTAGCAGAGAAGTTTATGGAGATCCAACAAAACTGAAGGATGAAAAAGATCCGAAGTTCTTCCAAAAGAGAGCTATTTTGTGTCCAACCAATGAAGATGTGTGCATAATCAATGAATATATGCTTGACCAACTAGATGGTTAGTAAGGTTTTCTCTTCTTATCCTTTTGTTAATCTTATTTGTAATCTCAAATTCACTAATCACATTGATATGAATGTAGGTGAAGAACGAATTTATCTAAGCTCGGATTCTATAGATCCGTCTGACACTCGCTCAGCCACCAATCCTGTGATGACTCCTGAATTCTTGAACAGTATTAAGGTTTCAGGAATTCCAAATCATAGAATCAGGTTGAAAGTAGGATGTCCAATTATGCTTCTTCGAAACATTGATGCAAGGGGTGGCTTAATGAATGGTACTAGGTTACAGATTACACAAATGGCAGAGTTTGTTTTGGAAGCTATTATTATAACGGGTGATAGAGTTGGAGATAAAGTCTTGATTCCACGGATACTGCTAACACCGTCAGATACCAAGCTTCCTTTTAAGATGAGGAGAAGACAACTCCCATTAACTGTTGCTTTTGCCATGACCATAAACAAAAGTCAGGGGCAGTCTCTGGAAAACGTTGGTCTATATTTACCCAGACCATGTTTCTCTCACGGCCAGCTGTATGTTGCTCTCTCTAGAGTAACTTCTAAGAAAGGATTAAAGATCCTTATTGTTGACAAAGATGGGAAACCGCAGAAGAGGACAATGAATGTAGTCTTCAAAGAAGTTTTCAAAAACCTTTAGATTTCAGCAGAGAACGGTAATGGATCATAGGTACTAGGTTTTTTAATGGAATCGATGAAATTAAATAAAATTATTGAGTGTGTTTCAGATTAGTGTTTTTATCGGTTTTCTACATTTTGTTACAGGAGATGCTTATGAGAAAACCGAAAAGGAGAAAGCTGATTATGTTGGAAAGACAAAAGTTTTGATGTGGGTTACATGAAAGGAGTTTAATGGTGTGAAGATTCAAGCAAGTGTACGCAGAAAGTAGAAAGGGAATGTGACAAGAATCTAAATGTCAGATGGTTTCAGCCAACAATCCATTTTTTCATCTATATATCTGATTACTTTGGAGACTTAGTTCTGTTTTGAAATTTTAATTTTCAATAATTTCCAAATGCTTAAGTAAGCATTGGGACATAGTTTTCAATTTCTGGGAAATTTTTTATTTCATACGCTATTAAATAATCCTACGAAAGTTCTATTCCGTTCAAGTAGCTGCTAATTCTTAAGTCTGAAATATCTATAGATATGAAGATAAAGTAAAAAGTTACTAACCGATTAACATAGTTGACAGAGTTCTCATCTAAGCATGTCTATGATTAAACCTCATACTCCACCAACTTTTAGAATGTACCTGCATATCACACACTTTTTTAGAATAAGCTTTACTAAACATAAAACATAACATATAAAAAGCAAAATGAAACTTTGATCATAGAGCTTACCGGAATTACAAAACTGATTCTCGATCTGGCAATATCTTTTTCCATAAACAAACAACAACATTAACCGGGCTCTGTTTGTGATTCTGACCAATGATTTACCTATACACATATATCCACAATTTGCAATTAAAAATATGAAGAGGTTAAGCCAAAAAAATCGGTAATGAATATTGTATCACAGTCTTATCTGTAAGTATCTTCTGCTTCGCCAGTATTGGATCTATAGAACAAATAAATGAAATCAGACAATGTATTTTAAAAGGGAGTTGTAGACAAAACATGTAAGAACAATGAGATACAGGATCTAATCTATTAAACAAATTAAACGGAAAATTAAACTATTTACAATCGTATTTGACAAATAACTACAACTTTTTTTTTTCCTGGGCAAACATGATAATAAGTGAAAATGCACAAGAGAAAGAGAGAGAGCAGTGACCTTTTAAAAAGAGTTGCAAGAACAGGAGAAGGTACCTCCAGACTCTTCTCGCCAGTTTTGCTTTTATTTACTTCCATTTTTCAATGTACTAAAACAAAGAAATAAAATCAGACATCTTCCAAACAAAATGAATTATAAAGAAAACATGTAATAAGAATCAGTTAGAGGAACTAATCAAAGAAACAAATTTAGTAATTTACAAGAAACTAAACTTATCTAAAAATCGTTTTGGATAAAAACTTTACCAAATTTTTTTTTTCCGGCAAATAAAAAAAACAATTTCAAACATGGAAATCAAAATTTAAATGAATCTAACTAAATTTCTGAAAAACTTGTGTACGGCTATGAAATTATCCATAAAAAAACAGCGAGAATTTGAAGAATAATACCCAAACTCTTTTGATAAATTAATGAAATTTTAATTTTAACAAGAAAATTAGAATTGTACAATACAAATTAAAAAAACAGTAAGAAAAATACAAATCTTGGCTTACCTAATCGATATTGGATCCGTACTTCGAACTTTGAGATGCATTCGATGCTAATCAAGATTGATTGAAATCAAAATGGTAAGAAAACAGCATCGACCAGTTTCTTCTGTAAAAAAGAACTGGTGTTACTCGATCTTCTCGATGATTCTCCCTTTCACTTCGTTTTCCCCACATAAACAGCTTCTTCGTGGGCCATTAATACCAAATACGAGGCCCAACTATATTCAACATTAATAAAACTAGGTATGTTAAATATGGACCTTAAATTAATAAAAACTGGTCCAGTATGGGTAAACTAATCTAAACACAATAAATACAACAATAAATAAATACACATACATACAATATTCAATAATGAATACAAACTACAAACATTACTTCCACAAAATGATATGTAAAAATATGCATAAGATTGTAAGAAAAATACTTTACAAAACACTATCAACAAGACCACAAAACCAAATTCCAGACTAACAACAACAAACATATTACTTTAAAAAAATAAAAAAAAACTTATGAAAATATCCCCGCACGTATGTGCGGGTCCAAATCTAGTGTGTGTGTAAGAAAACGACATCACATCTCTCCAACTCTCTCAGTTTTGCTTTGCGTTTAAGTTAGTTTAGCTATGCATAATTTTCCTCCAACAAATTCAAATATATATATAACGATCCAAACTTGAACATATCACAGTTGCAAATTAGAGGTAGAGCTTCAAATCTGATTTACTTAGCTCTTCTACAGTAGTAACATCATCATCAAATCATGGACTCGAGATGTTATAGCTTCTTCTTTGCTCTGCTATCATCTCTCACTGTCATTGCTCTTGCTTACGATCCTGACACGCTTCAAGATCTATGCGTTGCAGATCGTACTTCAGGTATGTTCAATAATTAAACCTTGTGAATGACATAATATGGAAGTAACACGTAAATGTCACTAATTACTTTGGATCATGTTAATGTAGGGACAAGAGTGAATGGTTTCACATGTAAACCGGAATCAAACATCACCGCCTCAGATTTTTTTTTCGCCGGGATCGGAAAACCCGCCGTCGTTAACAACACAGTCGGGTCCGCCGTCACGGGAGCAAACGTAGAGAAGATCGCAGGGCTAAATACGCTCGGAGTCTCGCTCGCGCGTATAGATTACGCGCCTGGAGGTTTAAACCCGCCGCACACGCATCCACGCGCCACCGAAGTGATTTACGTATTGGAAGGCGAGCTAGACGTCGGGTTCGTAACGACGGCGAACAAGCTGTTCGCTAAGACGGTGAAGAAAGGTGAAGTTTTCGTGTTCCCGAGAGGGTTGATTCATTACCAGAAGAACAACGACAAAGCCAAACCGGCGTCGGTGATCTCGGCGTTTAACAGTCAGTTACCGGGAACACAATCGATCGTCGCCACGCTATTCACGGCCACTCCGACGGTTCCGGATCACGTTTTAACGACGGCGTTTCAGATCGGAACTAAAGAAATCGAAAAGATCAAAACTAAGTTCGCTCCCAAGAAAGTCTAAAAATTTATGTTAGTTATATATTTTTATATTTTATTAATTGGTTTTAATAATTAATAAAGGAAAAAAAGGAAGAAGCTTATTCATTAAAAGTAACCTAGCTGAATCAGCTGGAGGGTTTTAAAACAATCCATATGAAAAGAGCAAACCTATAAACAGAGATCTCTCTACAAAGCAAACACGGGGGACATGGAGAGAAAGCTGTACAATTTTTTATACACTAAAAAGCTCTGTATAAAACCAAACAAGCCTAGGTTATATATATTTATATATATGTATGTATGAACACTGAAACCCCAAAAAACACCTTTTATTTATCTATCCTGAGGTTATGACAGAGATGTCCAAGTTCCGGCCGTGACTTCATCCAATCCAAGAATTTCATTTCTTCAGGTGACGTGCAGTAGAGGTATGATCTGTATGTTATCAGGTAAAAGTAGCGCCTGTTCATCATACATAACAGTCAGATTATTCGTTTGGATATGGAAAGAAATCGAACTACTCAAGGTTTGGTTTCAATTGGTTAAAGACCGGATTGGAGTGAAAGTAACTAACCGTAAGGCTTTAACACCCATGTCCATGATGTATGAACGGTTTTCATCTTTAGTAATAGGAAGCTTGTTCAGTTCTTTACTGTAGTAAACGATGTCTTCTCTCAAATGTCCTGCCCCAGCACACCTATAGAATGCCAAAACAAGAGAACGAGATCATAAGCGATGTAGTTAAAAGTGAAAGAAAATTGTCAAAAGAGATTGATTGATTGTATCGAGACATACAATTCGACTATTCCATCTACGTCTGATTTGCTTTGAGGACCATGAGAAAGCACTCTTATGAGACTCAGTATGTCACGGTAATCTCCCATACTCAATGCTTCTTCATCACAAGCCCGTGACGTCGAATCATCTTCTTCTAAGGTAGCAGAATTTGTGGTTAGTGTCGGTGTTGATATGAAGTTCTGTCCAGGTTGAAGTAGGAGACAAGTAATGGCCATTGCATACGAAACACCTCCAAAACCGGTGTGCGATACAAACAAGTAACTCCCAGCAGAACTGTGTTGAAAACGTCACCACAAGTTAAAACGGAAAAAAATTTGGTAATATATATAAAGTGTGCAGAAAGATTGATACTTACTCGTCTTTACAGTACTGGATTGCGTCTACATCAGAAGCTAATGCGTCTTTTTCTCTGGTTAAAGGTATTCTTTGGTACGATATGTTGAAATTTTCATCTTTCAGAGCTGCATATACTTCTGCAGGTGTCTTCACATTATCTGGTTGAATATTCTCCCAGTATCCAATAACCCGAGATTCATTTGATGCTGGGCTGTATTCTTCACGATGCAATAGCATTCGACCTCCAGTCTCTCGAACTTCAGACAATATATCTTCTTTTAACCGTGTTTCTATGCTTTCTACCTGCATTGAGGATTCAAATTAATAAAACTGCTTTTGCAATTTGCATAATTATTAGCTTTTGTTTGAAACATACCACTGCACCGGTTATTCCAACATGCTTAAGGGTATCAACAGGTTTACTCAATTCTCTTAAGACAAAAGGAGTTCCATTGATGTAAACAACTGCTTCTTCTCTCAAATCTGTTATTACTATCCTCTCTGTTGAAACCCCACCTTCTTCCTTTAGTTTGGTGCCTAAATAGGCGAGCATCTTTTTAGCGCCTGAAATCGTGGGAGTTGCCATGCTATAAACAGGATATCTATCGACCTGAAATGAACGTTATCTCATGGTTAAGTATGATCATCTTAAGTTTACCAGTATTCAAGAAATCACGTTTCCTTGAAGCCTACCTTGTATACATGAGGTGCACCGTTGATTTGCAAACGACTTGAAGTTCTTTGGCCAGGAAAAAAGTACATTTTAAGAATAGAACCTTTTCCCAAGACAGAACCACTCCGTTCGTTGACAATTGACTCCATGACTGCATCTCCATGTTGCGATTCATGTTGTGCCCGCAGTTCCTCCTACATGAAAATATCCAAAGTTACAACACGCAAATAAATAAAATTATACAGTCTCCAAGCTTGAGAAATGGGAAATTGGACTCACGGGAATGGTAAAAAATCGTCCAGGTCTTAGCCTTATGCTCCACTTCATTGCTTGCACCTCGGGCCTCTGATGCAACCAATTCTTGAACGTCACCTTAGATTCTCCTTCCTCAAAGAATCCATCAAAAGCTTTGCTTCCTAAGTAGGCTGCAAAGGCAATCAAACGGAAGTATCTCTCCAAGTATTCAGCGCCACGTTTCAAGGCAGCACTCCTTACTCGTGGCTCAACATGTTGTTGGTTGAAAACCTTCCTGTACTGCAGAACAGCTTCACGAATATTTTGCAATGCAGAACATCTATCAATCACAGCATCTAACGCCTCACGGGATTCAACTCCATTATCGAATAACCTAGTAATTTTCCACAGCAAAAGGATGTCATCCATTCCAAATGCACGACCTTGTTCCTCCTCACTTCTTCGTCCTGAATTACGAGGTCTTTCTTCAGCGTTATTACTTCCACTTTCTTCACCACCACTTGAGGAATCTTCATCCACAATTTCATGGGTCAGAACATCATAAAGAACCTTGATAGGTCTCCCATAATTGATGCGGAGCTTCACTAGACAAGCAATGACTGTTCCAGTTGTTGTTCTACCTCTCCCCATCTGTGAATGAAAAAGGAATTACTGTAAGTTGAACAGCTAAGCTAAAGAGGATTACCAAACATATCGAAATACACAAGCAGATTGGGATGAAGAAGAAAACCCAACCTGGCAATTGAAGACAAAGGCAGTGTCTTTGGAAGCAGAAGCAATATTAGATGTCAATGTGTCAAAGTCTGAGCTTTTGGGCGCTTTACCATCAGTTATAGGTACGCGTGCATACTTAATAGGAAAACCATCAGCCTCTAAACATTTGTAGACCTCGAGGGGTGTTTGAACAGAATCCGTATCCACATTTTCCCATAAGTCAAAAATCTGTCCATCTTTGGTTTCATGAATGACCATTATTGCACCGTCGTATCGCTTAGCTTCTCTAAGAATATCCTCTTTAAGACGAGCCTCCATTCCTTCAACTCTATCTCGATCAATTCCCTACATAGACGTATTTATGTAAGCTTTCCAACCAATCCATAAGAGTTGAAGATAAATTGAGGCTAATCACTCAAAGGTATTGCATATAATAGTATCTGATATATACTTAAAACACAGAGATTATTACCGTATATTCTAGCATGTTCTTATACGGTCTTTCAACTTCACGTAGAACGAATGGTTTCCCGTTGATATAGATAACAGGTTCTTCTCTCATATTGTGCCAGAAAACTGGTCGACCACCTCTAGAACTCCCAACCCTTTCAATGACAGATCGAATACCATCTATAGTTGGATTAGCAACTCCATATACCGGAAATCCTGGAACCTCCCTGAAATTCGGAGCTCCTTCTACCCTCTCTGGTAGACTTAAAATTTGACAGCCAGGACTATGATCGCTCTTTAGAACAGTTTGACTTCCCAGTACTGCCCCACTTCTAAGCGCAGCAACAACGCTCATCTCGTGAGGGCGCCCATCAGTAGATTCTGCAATCTTTGTCAAAGAAGGCTTCATAGCTGCATATCCAAGGGCACCCATAGGATCTCTTCTGAGCAACCTGGAAGAGGCAAATGAACTTACATAAGACATCTGAAGATCACAATGCAGTCTGAATCACGAGTACCAGATAATTTTGGCATTCAAATTCTAGTGTAAATAGTTACTGCAGGGAGCTACTTAAAGACAGGAAAATTCTCTCAAATAAGTTGTTCTTCTACTGCTCCTATGTAAAACTGAGGTACAACCAGATTTACAAGCAAACAGAAGCATAACGAGTTACAAGCAAAAATAAACTGCTTATCAGTACCTGCGAAGAATGCTATAGAGCTCTGGCCTAGCTCGCATCCAATCAGCAAAACTGACGTGGCCAAACGAACCAGATTGGAGGAAAGCACCCTCTGAATGAATATATACAGCAAAGCATATAAGGAAGTAATATCTTTCCAAGTACTCAACAAAAAATGAGAGTGCTGCCTCTCTCTTCTTTTCATCGGGTTGACGCAAAATACTACTGCGATAGGTTGCAATTGCTTCTCGTAAATTCTGTAAGTTAATTCATGGATAAACTTTAGACCTTTTTATCCTAAGTGAAACCCCATAAGATAAAAGACGGTTGCTTATACGTTAGAATGTACTTAATTTAGGTATTAAAAACTTAACACAAATACCTGCATGGATGCACATTTGTCGATGACTTTATCAACTTGCCTTTTACCTTCTACACCACCCTAGAATCATGAAACCAATAAATCGTTAGAAGCAGGAGAACCATCAAGATAATCAGATGAAGACAAACGGAAAGGGACTAAATACCTCTAAGACTCTAATTAAACTTCTAACGACAGCATATTCCCCTCTACGAATTGCCTCCTCCGAATTCGGCAGATTAACAGTAATATTTTCGCCAGCTTTAAAGATTCTCCCAAAAGAGTTGTTTCTTGGGAACCCTTGATCTTTATTCAACATTAAAATGCAAAAAAAGAATGACAGGTTAATAGATACCATAATGAGCTGGCTTAAACACCACTCTCCTTGGACTAACTATCTCTATGCTATAAGTTTTTCAAGAAATATGTGGTTCTTAGATATATACATAAGAACATGCTTGAGAAAGAGAGTTGAGAGATGATTATTTGGCTAATCGATCGTGTTTCATTTCTCTAAGAAAATAAACCACTTGTAGATGTGATACTCCAAACGCGGAATAAAAGCAAACAATTCTACAATAAGGTAATCTTTTCTGAATAACAATATAATTCACTGAAAGAGCATTCGTTATATTCTCTTCTCATATGCTTCTTCGCAAGTTGAGCGGTTGGACATGATGAAGTACCTGATGCTCCAGTACGTTTGAAATAGACCAGGGTTGCAATCACCATTCCAGTCGTTGTACGTCCACGTCCCATTTGACAATTGAATATGATCTCCGTATTAATGTCAGCTTGAGATATCTTCCTAATCTGAAATCATACATGTGTATTAAGAAATGAATTGAGAGAAACATAGTAAGTGCAATATAATGTTAAGACTTAGAATGGCATAAGACTTACCAACAGATCAAAATCTGTTTCTTTTGGTGACTTTTCATCTGTTATAGGAACACGTTCATAGTCGACAAGGTATCCTTCAGCCTGCAGTTCCTCGTAAACCTAGATCCAGAGTAGCGTGTAAGCAAAAAGAATGATATGAACCTGGAAATCCCATAAAGGGGGGTAAATATGAGGCTTCATTACAATGTCCTACCTCAAGCAGTGTCTTTAAAGAATCAGTTGAGACTGGCTCCCACTGGTCAACCATCTGACCATCTGGCAGTTCATCGGTGACAAGTATCTTATTCCCGTATCTGTAAGGCAAATGATCAGATACACACAAAGCAAAAACAATGAAACGGTTTAGATCATTCAAGGGACCCTAGTGGTTACCTCGACGCCTCCATGAGAATATCTTCTTTTAACCGTGCTTCCATTTGCTCTACCCTTACCCTGTTAATTCCCTGATCAGAAAACATAAGCTAAAAGGTCACAAATGAAAGGTTCCACAGATACACACAAGTTTCTGATTTACTTTGTTAGTCGACATAATTTGCAGCAACCCAACAAACTAATGTACAAAAAGGCTATATGGAATTGAACCGTATATTAGGGAAAAGGCATTTGTACCGTGTACTCAAGATTGGTGAACGGTTTCTCAACATCACGTAGAACAAACGGTCGCCCATTTATGTAAACTACCTGCCAAATAATGTGTAGTAAATGACAAGTTAATAAGAAAGAAAAACGAAGCAACAATAATGATGCAGAAGCCTGGGGGGGAAGATGGATTATACCGGTTCCTCCCTGAGACTAATCCAAAGAACTTGAACTTGTTTCCCATCCTTGTGAGCTCCAATGTGCCTAAGAACGTTTCGTATACCAACAGCCGTAGGGATTGCAACCCCATGTACACGTAGTGAATCAGCCTGTGTAACAAAATTGACCACAAAAACCAACATCAGATCACAATAAGCCTTTAGTATCTCAAAAACCAGCTTCAATAGACAATGAGTTCTCGAGGTTTATACGAAATCAGCATTCTGGAATACAAATAGGATTCGTTTCTGTGATTCGATTTCGATTTTGATTCACAGATTCAGCTCACTTTCATACATACATACAAAGCAGGTTTTCAAATAAAATGATAAAATCAAAATCGGAGAATAAGGGAGAAGAGAGAGAGACCTGACGGTAATTAGGAGCGCCTTCGATCTGAGGAGTCATACGCTTGTTTTGACAACCTGGGAAATGGTCACTCTTAAGAATCGTCTTTTTGCCAAGTACCGATCCATCTCTCAGCTTCATCACCTGCTCTGGCTCCTTCGGTATCGACGACATCTCTCATCCAACAACAACAACAACAAAAATCTCGTAGATTCGATCTCGTCCCGTGTAATCTCTCTTTTACACACACACACACTCTCTAATACAATAAACTGTTGTTCGATTCCCGGTAAATAGACTAAAAAAAAATCCTGCGCCAATGCGGATGGGAAGAAACGCTTGGAATATTCTTTGATTCGCTGACAAGAAAAAAAAAAATCCACAAATTTTTCCAGAACCAAGTTTGAGAGAGAGAGAGATGAAGGAAACGGATAAGGTCTGCGAAAGAGAGCGAGCGAGAAATGGAAACGAATCGGATTTTTAAGAATAAACGCGAAGGATAATTCCAACCAACTTTAATTTTTAGACCGGAGAGAGAGAGAGAGATTAATACGAAGAAGAGACGAGCTCACACGCTAATTAGTATACTTCGATTTATATAGTCTCCTTATGTAAGATCTGATTAAAATACACAAAACAGAATTTAATTAACACGATTCAATTTTAGGAAAAGAAAAAAAAAAACATAACGAGAGAACTATCTAGAAGCATAGAGATTAGAGGGTTTTTTAATAAGGAAGTTAGTATATAACAAAATGAAACTGAATTGATATAAGTTTGCTTACTTTGGCTTTTTTTTGTTTTAAACGTATTTTCTTTGGGGATTCTTATCCATAATAGTATCTACTAATTTTCATGGTTTGTGACAACTATACAATTTAGTACTGATTAGTGATTGACTACAATTAAAAATTATGATTCCTCATTAATCTCTCAATAACTAAATTTTTCCTTTTATTTGAAGTTAATTATTTTATATTTATCATGGTTCACCTTTTAAATTAATTTTTTAAAAAAAATATATGAACCTACTATATGTCATTTATTTAACTTAATTTAAATGTTACTGCTCTCTAGATCGGATAGATTCAATTTTATCCGAATTCAACACGTTTGTTTAAAAGGCTACAATTCAAGCCAACCATAAAAGAGATAAGAAATAATAATTTGCTTACTTTTTGTGTTGGTTATAAAGTTAACTTTTACGTTATAACCAAATTAAATTATTTAGGTAACTTTATAAATAAATAAAATAGAATAGTAATAAAGTAGCCTCCAAATAAGAAGAAGAAGAATAATAAGAAAGGAAACAAATTTTCGATTGGTCAGTAAATCAGTTGTGGGTCTTTGCGTCACACACAAACGTGAAAGGCGTGTCTTTTTCCTAAAATTGTTGTCTGATTATTTCCAATCCTGCGAAGATATTTATTTTCTGTAACGTGGATATATATTCATTCATGAAACTTTCATTTATTTTGAAGACACCATTTAATATTCCTATTTTAATATCTAGAAATAATAATAATGTGGTTTAATAAAAAATTGAGAATTTTTAATCCTTGTTATCACTAATCTGAGTTTTGAACATTTATCATGTTAGTGACCTGTGACCTATATGAACCATATTTATTAAAGATTTTTTAAAATTAGATTGTCGATAAGTTTAAGTTATTTTAAAAGATTATTGAGTATTTTCACACAGAAAGAAAAAATGATTACGATGATTATATAGATGGTGGGAACAAAACCAATCATCCACCATACATTTGGTGATGTTGCCATTTTCACATACAACCAAAATAAATCGAACGTGACAAAAACATATCTATCCACATGACTTGAGTTTGTGGAAACAAAATTACTAACATCATCTATAAATAGTTTTATAAACAAAATATCTTTCAATGTTTATCTATGGTTACACGGTTTATACCTTCCAAGTTATTACACAAAGAAACTTCAGTTATACTGATAAGGAATTAAGGATCCCTTGGAAGATGGAATACTAACCAAATATATCAGCGCATTGCAAAATGAAACTTGCAAACGCTACACAACCGCGTGGTACCATTCGAAACCTATTGACAATGGATGTCAAAAATATATACAAATGTACGTGATGTAGTATATCCTTAATGAATACACCATATCATTCGTAATTCATACATACAACATGCTCAAATATAATTTGACCAAGTACACTAAATCCATTGATATTGACTATATATATAAAGTGGCAGGTCACACATATCCCTTATATATATATATATATCTTTTATATGGCCTGCCGGACGACTCGTTTTACACGTCGTGAGTTAAACACGATCGGATTTGTCGCTTTGTTCTAGTTTTTAAGTTTTTAAAAATGGTTCACACATGTTGTTAGATGACGATTTTCACGTATTCACATACAAGTATACTTTATTGGTAAGAGTTTTTACAAGAAAAAAAAAAAGACAAAAAATATTGGTAAGAATAATAAACAAAGACGACACGCGCATTAAACACGGTCTAAGGAAATGGTTTATTTTACTCTTCGGTCATTTATTAAAGAAGTTAACAACAACTACACAGTTGACAAGGGACATTCCAATAAGGTTTCGATTCGAATAATAGAGACGTGTGGTACAAATGTAAGGAGGTGGTATTGGAGAGGAGAATGTGAAAGAATTTATTAGACATTTGAATTCCAGTGTTATTGGCTTAAACATTTTATCAAGTCTTTTAAATTCATCTGTTATTGGAGTCAGTACTTTTAAGTAGTCTTTTAAATTCATTTGAATTCCACTGTTATTCAAATCATTAACATTTCATTGCTATTAAATTCTGGTGTTATTGGATGTTATGTATTTTTTAATAGCAATTTGATTTAACTAGAATGTTAAAGAATTGTTAGTGCAAATTGTGAAGAAAAAAGTCTGATCTTTTAAGGTGGGATTTGGATAGTAATTTGCACGTAAAAAAAAAAAACAGAGGAAAAAAAGAAAAGAAGAAGAAAGACGAAGACACAATTGAGAGATGATGACGACAACACCAAGTGCTCGTACGACGGAAGAAGCATCTCTCTCACCACTTTACCTCCATCCTCAGATGGTCCCGGAAACTTGATAACCACCGTCCAAGTCCAACTTACCACTTTACCTCCTTACCCATCCTTTGACACATACGTCTTTGACACAACTTACAAGCTTTGGAGATGAATGATTCTAATGGCTCATGCGAGGGTGAAATGTTTCATACCTTTGAATTCATGATATGTTCTTATGAGAGCAGTGTTTTTTCTTACTCGTGGACTTGGCCATGCGTCTCTCATATCCCCTACTACACCGTGCTCTCTGCAAGGTGAATCAATCCCCAAAACCCATTTATGAGCAATTAAATAAGGATACAGTATATGCTTTTATTTGAAACTAGTTGATCAGTGTGTCGAATAGTTTAGCCATTTATTACATAGGAACCGTGAAAGGATATGAGATTAGTAAAAAGGCAAAATCTTGTCAATAGTGATATAAAGGTACCTAGATCTGCCCAACAGAAATCTCCCGGTGGTTGATTCTTTCTGTGTGTTGAATCCTCCACAGTACACAACTGGCAAAGTGGGAGGTAATGATGCTATGTGTTGCCAAGTGAGTAAAGCACTGCGCCTACGGGCACGAGGGCTGATTTTATCCAAGTTTGTGTTGACTATGAAACGAAAATCCCGGCGGCTCTTTCGTTGAAATGTGTAGGCAGCTTTGTCAAAGAAACAAAAATATTGATATATAGGACATAAACATCAAACCCATACACTAATCTAATTACGTTTAGCTAAAATCAACACGACGAGTAATCAGGATATGGCCCATGTCGCTATACAAGGAACTGCAGAACCCCATGCCGTGCTTCCAGGGACTGAGGGTGACTCTGACAACCAAAAAGTTCCACCCTCTAGCAGCTCTACCTTCAATTAGCATAGAGTATAGTTTTAGTCAGGGAAAAAATACTCAAGAAGGTTTTAACCTATTTGTTATATCAACCGAATGAATACTATTTCCTTGTTGTAGAAGATGGTACAGTGTTCATCATTAGCATCCTGAGGCCCTCTTCTTGATATGCCAAACTGATCATACGTTGCAAGCAAAGAGTACAAACATCTCTTTAAGTCCAAGGAAACAATGCAAACTGATGAATTATTAATAAGGCATGTGAAATTAGAAGCTAAAACAAAAATATGATAAACAAGGCCACCATCATCTCAATGAATGCGCTGCGAGCAAGTGAAAATATGCATACCATAACCACACAACAGACAAATCAAGGATTCAAGTGCACTAGACTCTGGTTTGTGTAGCTTAAAAACTTGAACTAGATGCAAAAAAATATACAGATTTAACCAATACCAACATAGACTAAAAATAGAATTGAATCTAGATCTCACCAGTATCACATTGTAAATTGAGAACAACAAAGAGTATTACATGATCGATATCAAGATTCACACTGGTCTGTTAACTTTAAGAAGCATCAGATATAAATAGTCTGATAAACTACCACATACAAACGAGTTCAAATACACCACACTCAATAGTATTGTACAGGCTGTGAAGATAATCCACTGCGATGAACACCTAAACAAAAGAAAAAAACACCTAAACAAAAGAAAAAAAAGATAAGTCACATCCCTGTTCAATAATCCATAAGGCAAAGGCACAAGAACCCATTTCCAGTTTTCATCGACAGATCAAAACATACCCAGATCACTAATCAAGATCTAACAAGCACTGGATCACCAATATGAAGGAATAAAGATTTAAAAACCATTGATCCATCTGAGTGAGGAAGAAAGAGAAGAACCTTGTTGGGTAGAGAGAACGATAGGGGAGTAACTAGTGATGACACTGAGACACAAATCCTTCCTTTTGAGCCATGAATTAGGAATTTCTAGTTGATCATCATGAAGATTAAACGTGGTGAAAAAACGAAACACAGAAATTAGTGGAATTGATATCTTTTCAATTCTGTTAAAAACTCTTATTTATTCTATTAAAGTGTTGCAAAATATAATTGTTAGAATTAACAAGAAAGATTTGAAAGCCTTTAGAATACTTGAAAATCTATTGTTTATGTCTTCAAATCTATTCAGTCAAATTCTATTAAATTCTTTCATCCAATACCCCCCCCTAAAATAATGCGGTGTCACTGTAGTAGTAACTAAAATATAGTAATATACTATATACATATACATATACTTTCATTATCATCGCAACGTGCTTAAAAAAAGCAATTTTGTAACTTCTTTTATTAGTTCCCAGACGCATAATATTACATAGAAATTGAACTAAACTTCTTCAACAAGTGATCATTAAGAAAACTTAATAGTCATTGGTTTATAAATATATAATATTTTTAATAAAAAACAATATTGTAAATAATCATTGTTTCTTAATTTGTGTGAAGTCCCTCAAACATCAATCTTTGAGAGGGACAGAGAGAGTAGTATTTTACACAAATGTCGTTATATAACATTATTATTATTTTCTGGCGCAGTAGTACTATCTTTTAATAATATTAAAGAGAACATGTCAACAACTTAAGTGTGTATGACATATAGAACATGTTTAAATAATTGAAACCTGTCAGGTCACATCGAATTGATTGATTGTTTTAATTTCAAATGCGATTCTCGTGGACTTCAATATGTGGTTCACAAAGTTTTTTTTTTTTTTTTTTTTTTTAATTTTCTTTTCTAGTTTAGTCATTAACAAAGTGTCAATCTAGTCATGTAGATCATTAACAAACCTGTAATCAAATGAAGGATAGCAATCAGTATTATTTAAATATTTTGTCTTATGAACCTGTTAAATTATCGATTTATTTATGTCCTACGATATGGAAGATCTCTCTACCACATATATCTATTGCTCACGACAAATGAAAATATCACTTTTGGCATAAAATATCACTTTGTAGAGGGAATGATATCATTTACATTAAAAAAACAAAAAAAAAAATCACTTACAACAAAGTGACTGCACTTTAGTTTTAGTAGCAATTTATTTGCTAGCTCAAATAGGAGACTGTCATATATGGATTGGTGTAAGTGTTGTTTTAGTCACCACAAAGTTGTCATTACAATTGTATATAGAGTATGTTCTAAAAATTGATATGAATCTTGATATCACAATCTCCTGTATAAAACATATCATATGAATATATAATGGAGGTTTGTAATCTAATTGAGTAGTACTTATAGCGTCGCAATATCATTATCCATATTCCAAAATTGGAGAAGAAATAGACGGGTTTTTTGTTTATTTTTAAAATATAAGGGATATTTGATTAAAAATAATAGTTTACACTCCACCTGTGAAATATTTTAGATACTAAGGGGTTTTTATGCAAACATTTTAATTTACTAAAATTATTTTTTATCTTGAGACTTCAATGTACCATCGACCCGTTTGAACATCGTTTTGACCCGACCCGGTTGATTGGAGCAGACGCAGATAGATTTCTCGTTTTCCGTTACGTTTTGGGTGTGGGGTGGGGAAGCCGAAGATGTCGACCGGTTTAGCTCTGAATCGCTGCTCGATTTCGGTATGTAGAACGGCCGATACTTTACTTAACCGGCCAACGACGGTCTCCGTCGTCAGGAATTTGAAATTCAGCCGCCGGCTAATCGGGAACTGCTCGACAGTGGCGAATCCTTTTATTGTTGTGGCGGACGACGACAAGTACGGTAACAAACAGGTCATCTCTCTCACTCCTCGCCTTTACGACTATGTCCTCTCCAACGTACGCGAGCCTAAGGTGTGTGTAAGTACTCTTCCTCTGCTTTAGTTTATCGTCTTCCGTTTCTCATATATGTAGAGAGCTTAAACTGGTGTCTTCCTTGATTGTGTTTTAGATTTTGAGGCAACTCCGGGAAGAGACTTCCAAAATGCGAGGTAGTCAAATGCAGGTAACAGTTCCACTGGATTAGGGTTCTTCTTCTGGATTCAGCTCTAGTTTATGCTATTTGTTTGGAATTTGAAGTAGCTTCTAAAAAGAATGGACTATTTTGTTTATGTTCTTGATACTACTAAGCTAATTCTGTGGTAAATTGCATTTGAGTTTGGTTGTAGGTGTCGCCTGATCAAGCACAATTGCTTGCAATGCTTGTACAGATTCTTGGAGCGGAAAGATGTATAGAAGTTGGAGTTTACACGGTGTTTAATCTTCTTTCCTATTAGTTTCCTGGGTTTTTCTGTCGTTCCTTGTGAGATTTATGTTGAGCTTGTGGTTTTTGACAGGGATATTCTTCACTGGCTGTGGCGTTAGTTCTACCAGAATCAGGGTGTCTTGTTGCCTGTGATAGAGATTCTAACTCTCTTGAAGTTGCTAAGAGGTACTACGACCTTGCTGGTGTCTCTCACAAGGTGAGGCCGAAATATATCCCTGTCATGCTTTCATATGGCATGAAAGATTACTGTCTCGTTTGCTGTTTTGTTACTGCTTTAATCTTATCACAACGTCAGCCCGCAAGAACATTATGAACAACTGTATAATTCTTTGATTTGTTGACTCTAGTCAGGTTAATGTGAAAGATGGTCTTGCAGCTGAATCATTAAAATCCATGATTCAGAACGGTGAAGGATCCAGGTATATACATTAAGCTTCTTTCAATGTAGCGTTGAGGTTGGCTCTATTTTAACGATTGCCTAAGTTTTCAGCTTTTATTGCTTGCAGCTACGATTTTGCATTTGTAGATGCTGATAAGAGGATGTATCAAGACTACTTCGAATTGCTTCTTCAACTTGTAAGATGAATAATATTAGTCTCTTTCCATAGTGGCCAAGTTAGCTTTAGCGGTTATCTCTGCTGGCGCAGGTCAGAGTTGGTGGAGTCATTGTGATGGATAATGTTCTTTGGCACGGACGAGTTGCGGATCCTATGGTATGCTATCTTACACAAACACAACCATCCTCTAAAAGCTTCTTGAATAAGAAGAAAGATCATAATAACATATCGATAAATCAACAGGTGAATGATGCGAAGACCATCAGCATTAGGAATTTCAACAAAACGTTAATGGATGATAAACGTATAAGCATCAGTATGGTGAGTTTTTTTTTCTGGATTCTATCACTTTGCACTCCCAAGTCCCAACACAACGAGCTCTTCAGTTTTTTCACCTTTCTTTGCTCATTTAGGTACCAATCGGAGATGGCATGACGATATGCCGCAAGAGATAATCATCAGGAAGAAAGAACCACTTGAGTCACAGTAAACCTGATCCCAGAGAGAAGTCTGTAAACATGAAAGGATCGGTGAAGCCAAGATATTACATTTCAGGATTGGGAAGCAGTTCTTTTGGCCTGATTCCCTTCTCACGAACACTGAGAAGACTCATCAACCATAAGGTCCATAAGGAGACACTTTGTAGCTTTGTTATAAAGTTGTATCAAGAAAAACAAAATATAAGCTTTACTGAAGTTGCTGAACACTTAACAACAGGCATCAATACGGGAAAAAACGACATGACGTTTGATGAAAAAAACAGCGCGTAGTTTGTGTGATTTGATTTAGACGGTGGGCGGACCAGCTGTACTTTACCAAACCAACCAATTCAAACAACACGGTTCCTTCCTTTTACAAGAAAATCCCCAAATCTCAATGAAATTAGGGTTTCAATCATTCGCGTCGCTCTGAACGCAAAATCAGAAATTTCTAGAGTTCTTCTGGAGGATTAGATTTCTGGGTTTAAGAAAACCTCAACAATTCGATCGATTTCACATGATGCCTTCGTTATCACTAAGCATTCCTTTCCTTTTATTAGCTTTCTGCTTGATCGGTTTACAAGCCGCCGATGATTTCCCAGATAAATCCGGCGGCGGCGGTGGCGTCTGCCCCGGTGGTTCTGATCCGGGTGGATGCCCAATTAACTGTTTCCGGGCTGATCCTGTATGTGGAGCCGATGGAGTAACGTACTGGTGCGGTTGTCCTGACGCAGCTTGTCACGGCGCTCGTGTAGTCAAAACAGGAGCTTGTGACACAGGTAATGCTGGAAGTGCTTCTGTTCCAGGGCAAGCTTTGTTATTGATTCATATTGTTTGGCTTTTCTTGCTCGGCCTCTCTCTTCTCGTTGGTGTCTTCTGATCTTTCTTGAGAGTTCATGGCGGAATTGATTTCATTTCTTTTGTAGATTTTAGTCATCATTTTACAGATCACACGTCCTGAGTTTTGTATGTGTAAAGTTGTGTTTTGTTTTGCTTTTTGTGCTAATATAAATATGTAATTGATTCTGTTTCAAATTCATTATAAGATTATATCAAGATTTGATCAGACAGATGCTTAATACTCTCAACGCCTATCGAAGTTCAATTTGGTTTCCTCTAGAGGATGAATGTTTACTTTAGATAGTATCCTCTTTTGTTTGGTTTGTTTTCAGGTTAAACCCTTTTGTCAGATACTTGATGGATCTGCCATTGGGTAGTAGTATTGGTTTGAGATTGAGCATATAAAGGTTTCAAGTTTTAGGCATGATTGTTCAACTTAGAAGGCAGATGTAAATAGTTTCCTTCTCCTCCAACCAGATGTTTCAAAACCATCGGTTTGATTGAAGGCTTTTCTTACAGTTGTTTTGAGTAGTTGCTTAGCTTTAGCTCCCTTTCGCACTAGTAAATTGACTCCTAACCGGGTATGTAATCTGAAACGTAGTAACTAATTATTGAATCGAAGTTTGTGGTTTGTGGTTTTGGAAAGTTATTTGTCCCAATTGGTTTGTAGTTCAATTGGTTTGTGGTTTTAGAAATCATTTATTTATGTCACTGTATGAATTTGGTAACACAAAAATGCCATATAAGCCATAAGGTATACATTCCGTACTGTGTGTTGTACTAACAAGGTTAGTTTATAACTAACAAGGTTAGTTTATAACATTAGTCGACAATAAATCGGTGTTGACGTGTTGTTTGATAAAACAAGAGATCCTTAATCGAAATTGTATGTGACGCTCGACAAGCATTACGAAAAAATAATGACGATGCTCGAATGAGGTGGTGGAAGGGATGGCCGGTCAAGAACATATAGGGAGAAGTTGTCAACGATATAAAAAATGTTGGGATACAATCCAAGTCCCATATCTAAAGTTTAAAGAAACTATCATTAATATATAAAGGATTCGGGTCAACTATTTCCCAATTGATTTTTAATTAGAAGCCCAAGACGAGCCCAAATTTAACATGGTATCAGAGCCCAAAGTTAAAAATTTTGGTGGACCTAAAAAAGTGGATACGAGCATGCCTTTTGTTAACCCGAGTAATGGGGGTCCAAGAAAGGATTTATATCGGTCCAAGTAAGATCGGTTCGAGATGGAGTTATCATCTCGAGGAAGCGTGTTAATATCTCACATGTGGTCCTTGGTTTGAAGGGGAGATTGTTGGGATACAATCCAAGTCTTGATTTTTAGTTAGAAGCCCAAGACGAGTCCAAATTTAACAAAAAAAATAGTGTTGGGTTCTAGGGCTAAGTTTGAACTCAAGCAATTGAGGATTTTGTCTTCAACTGAAAATCATTACTTTAATACAACAAGACCGTGGCTTGATCAACGTCAACAAAACCATGTCTAGATCATTAGCATGGCTAAACAAGAGTTAGTGTGTTTACGAACGTGTCTGATTAAAAATGGCTTCTAAACGTGTAATGAGATAACTAGAGAGAATTGATGGCTAAATACATTATGTTAGGGATTTAATTTAAAGGATTTAAATCTCTTTACCCTTTTAATTGTCCAAATATTTATTTTTAGTGATTTTTTGCCATGGAGACAAAAGATTGGGTTTAAGGAAAAAATTTTGCCCATATTTGCTCTCCAAAGTAGGATGCTAAAAAAAACTAAGAATTTTAATTAATTTATCGCCAAGAAATGCCTTTTCAAATCGATTTGATTTCTCTTTAATTTATAAGTATTTTTGTTTGTTTTTGGGGGATACGTTCCTCATGATAAATCATTATCATTATTCGTAGCTCAGTCCTAATATCTCATATGCTCTTCACGTATATAGGCAATTATATGATTACATTATGTAATCTATAGGTACATAGCCCTCGCTGATTTCGATGGCCTCTTTTCACAGCTATGGTATGTATAGGCTAATGACTTTAGCTGACATGCTCCTGCTTTTTGCTTAGTTTAACGAACTACAAATGTTATAAATCTATAGATTTCTATCCGTTTTGCAAGTTAAGATTCCTCACAAAAATAGCAATTCGTATACATAATACATATACATAAATTATGATGATATATGGTGAAATAACGTCTTTGGCATACTTATAATTAAGATAACATGTCAGAACAAAGTATTTATGTAGTCTATAGCTGATCCTTGCATCGCATCTGCATCTGTTCATTGTCACATGTATAGGCTCACTTCTCAGTTTGCTAAAAACTTATAATAGACAAATACTGTTGAAATACCTATATTATTTATTTCAACCCTTCAAAGAGGCTATAGTTTTTATTAATTATTTTTATCATTCGTAAACTTCCAAATTTTAATTTTATTGTGACACTCTAATATTACACTAAGGCTCAACAAATCTACTACACCTATCAAAATATATTTTTAACTCATCTTCAACTAGATATAGTTAAAGCTCTGTAGATATATAATGGACCATACATTAATTATAATTTGTTGATGTTTGTGACTATATCTATGCATGCACAAATAATGAAAAACAAGAACATGTATACACACATATACACTATATATAATATATCATCAAATCAACTCGTCTATAATTAGTAGTTGAGTTAATTTCATCCATAGTTAAAACTCCTGTGATTACCAATGGAAAGCAGCTACAAGAATTACTCATACGCATAGTCACACCGAACAAGACCTAACATTAACAATCTCTGCCTGTATATATATGTGTGTGAATTGTGCAATGGTCCCAGACAAGAAACGAGTTTGTTAACTGAGAAAATAATTTTAAAATAAAATTCATTTACTTCTGCAAGCAACAGTTAATGCATCAGCAATGTCTGTGAAAACAGATCATACCTTTTCAATCTTAGCTAGATGAAAAAAACTCTTCTTTTAAAAAAAATTTTTTTTTAAAAAAAAATCAGATATAAAAAACCAAAAAAATATCCAATTTTGTCTCTGCCCATCTCCTGCAAGCTGCAAAATCTGCTTGACTAATTAAGCAACAGCAACAGCTTCAGAAAATGAAAATGCAGCAGTAACAGTAACAAGACAGCAGCCATATATATATATATATATATATCAACCAAATAAAACTAAAGAAATTAAAAGAAAAATTGATAACCATTTAATGTCATTATATACACAATTCTGCAATTACAATATATATATATATATATACACATTTTCACTTTTTATAAGACAGCCCATGTCTTCTGATTAGTTTCTGACTAGAGGGACATGGGTTTTTTAAGTTTTACACTGATCCCTAGCTATCCAAAGTTCTGTTCTGTATAACACCGACCAACCAAAGCTAAATAAGAGACTGATCAAATCATTAATCAAATAAAAAGACTAATTAACTTTGTAAGAACCGAATTTCGAATCTTGAAAAACATGTAATTTCTTTGATAATATCATTAAATCTTTGAAAGACATATATATATTTGTGTCATATATATAATATATGTATAAATTATCACATATATATGTATTAAAGTATTGATTAGTCTGATAATCATCATGTATCCAAATCAAAAGACAAAGAAGAAGATTTCCCTTTCTTTGTAAAGAAGTGATGATCCTCAAGACTTGCAGCTTCCATTGCTACTAAAGACTCATCATCACTGCTCACTAACCTCAACTGAAGGAGAGAACCAGCACCAACCATAGAAACGCCACCACGTGGAATACTACCACCAGAAGATGACGACTCTTCCTCCGTACTATTCACACTTCCTCCTCCACCGCCGCCTCCGCACTCCATGTCTACACCAAACAGCCTTAACCTCTTCTCTCCTCTCGAAGCCACTTGTGCTCTCCTTTGCATCATCACAGGCACAGATTCAATCACAGCCGTTGGATTACTCCTCTCCATTGACCTCACATAGTAACCAATTCCTAGATCTCGTTGATGGAATCGATGATAAAGGTTGTGAGTTTCGTAATTTGCCGGCATCTGAGGATGATGAGGGAAAGTGTAAAACCTAGGGAACATAGCTCCGGCGAACTGATGATGATAAGAAGCTTGATGATGATGATCGGGAATCTTAGGTCGTCTCCTCCAATCGATGTAAAGCTTGTCTTTATTACCGGAGTCTCTCTGAAAAGAAACGATGTCTCCAGCGTCAAGCTTCTTGTCTTTGACGAAACGGCTCCAACCTTTAGTCATGACATAGCTTTGACTGCTGTTCCAGTAAGAGTAACGAAACCTCCATGAGTTTCCGCTTCGATCCTCGAAGTTAAGAAGCAACCCTTTGTTGTTGCTGTCGTTTGATGTGGAGTTGTCTAAAGGGAAGTATCTCTCCGCGTGTTGCTTCGGGATCACGAGTCGGTTTAGTTTACCAACGTCGCTTGGTGTTACTACTTTGTCGAACATGTGTTCTCTCTCCATTGATGAAGAAGCTTCTTCATTAATAGGTTTCTCTTCTTCTTGATTCATCATCTTGTTGTTCTTGCGGAATCGATCTTGGATCTTTTCAAGATTTCCACTTCTTCACCATACGATCTGAGAGTAATTTGAAAGAACAACAATCTTTTGGTAGAAGAAGACAAAGATAGAGAGAAAGAGATAAAACCCTAAAAATTGAGAATCGAGAAAGAAAAAAAAGAAGGAAGAGAATTGAGTATGGTGGTGGATGAGATTGACCTAATTATACAAAAATGGCAAGTGGGGTTTTTTTTTTTGGCCTAACTTCACTGAATAGCACGATTCTCTTTAGAAGCTTTCTCTTTCTACTGTTTATGGTGCAAGGAAGCACTTCAATTCCAAGAAAGGAAAAGCAAGTTAGGAACAATCTCTCAAGAACAAGGAAGGAAAGAGAAGAGAGAAGAGAGAGAGAGAGAGAGAGAGAGAGAGAGAGAGAGAGAGAGAGAGAGAGAGAGAGAGAGAGAGAGAGAGAGAGAGAGAGAGAGAGAGAGAGAGCTCATGTAATATAAGATTGATAGAGAGATATGGGTCGAGAGGAGAGAGAGAAGGGAGGGCCGAGGGGGGGGGGACCCATGAACAATCTGGTTCTGTTCATGTGAGCTTCTTCTTGTCCTTTTTCTACCATCCTCGTTTCAATTTTTCTCCATATGGACATATTCATTTACATTTATTTGGCCTTTTTCTTTTTTTCGTATTATGTTTTGATTTACAAACAAAAACCTATCGTATATATCATTCTCAAAATGTAAGAGAACCTTTTTTTATGACTACCCAACCAGTTCATTAGTCATAGTCATTAGTGAAAATATATAGAGAAACACAAATTATATGTACCATGATCGATCTTTTTGGCTCTAACTACTAATTATATATAATTAGTAGCCCAAATAATATTTGAACTGAGAAAATGACCGAAATGGCAATACTCACAAGAATATTTAATAATATATGATATATAGTGTGATAGGGTGTCATAAAATTTGTACATGAGAAAGATGTTACAGTTGTTTGGGTTGACAATTAACAGAAGACTATTGGATTTTTATGTACAGTTAATAATAAATGCTAATTATTGAGGTCTGTGGTAAGGCTTTTTTTTTTTTTTGCTTTGGGATGGGTTGCCTCAATCTGCTTTTACCAAGGACAAGATGACATGTCGTTTTATAGTTTTGGTATTTACTGTTGACTTTTTATTTGTTTACCCTCACTCTATTTCTTTTTAAAAAACAAATATTCACAGTCACATCTATTTTAACTGCAAACAAATAAGTGAAAAAAAAAACTCATTTGTAAACCAGTAGGGTAGGATCTAGTGGTTTGTTAGAGTGAACAGAGGATTTGCCACATGAATCCAAGTCAGGAATCGAATTCATATTTACAAGAAAACTGTTTAATTTTAGGTTAATTGCAGATACCTAGAATGGTAAAAAAATCATGTATATATATATGTGTATAGTAAGTAGTTGACAAAAAAATGTACGTTCGTTCTTATAACTGTATATGCATTATACTATGTGATAAATACAATGGCTCTCAAGTTTGAACCTAACAAGTTTACTATAAGAGAAAAGTTAGGACCTGACGACTTAAACTCATACCCATCTCTTTTGGGAACCATGATTACAATTACGGACCTAGCTAGATTCCGTTTCTTCTTATTTATTTTAAATTCCTTTCTATATATTTGTTGTGCCTAATAGATAAGGTCTAAGTATTACGGAGAATTGTCTTCTGTCTCCTCGAACTTTTAAAACTAGATGAAAGCGATTCATCACCATTCGCGATTGTGAAATGGTGAGCTAATTTCCCCCCCCCCCCCAATTACTATGAATTTCTCATGCTTTTAGTTTCACTTGCAATTTCGTTATTGTTAATTATAGTATTGTTGTCTTAATTTTATGAAATGTTTGAGTTTATATTATCATATATGAAGCTTATAAATTGAAGAATATTATTTACATAATATAAAAAACAAGCATACAAAAGGAATTAATACACATTTTGCATAAGATAGAAATTTATTATTACGAAGCTGCAATCTCAGAGAAGGATTTACACGTTAACATAAATCATGCTTTTTAATCTTTATTTATCATATCACGTGAAATATAAAAAATTATAGTGTAGTTCTCGTGGACCGACCAGAGTATCTAGAGTTACAGGGATGAAAAAGTATAGTAGTATAGTATATAGAAGCTTTCTATTATTTTTCAAAACCAAACGAAAACCGATGATACAAATTAGATTTGTGTACAGCTCATTATTTAGACCGACATCACGTAACCATTACATTACTACATAATACAGATGTTGTTCTAGAACAAGACACGTGGTATACACTGACGCCTTCAAATAAAAACTGTAAACTTGTTAAAGTTTCACGTAAATTCATGTTAAATCTTATCGTTATTTACGTACATGGTGAGAGTGGTCCTGAGAGAGACAAAGCATCATTCATGTCTCTATGGCTAATTTCGGCTTAATTAAGGGAGAATAATATCAATTTAAGTAAGTCTAAATTAAGGCTTGATTTAAACAAAGGTTAAATGTTTTCTTTTTTAAAAATACTGTATTGAAGAGTAGGTGAAACTCATGAAAGAACATTGATCAATGTGGTCCAAACTCTCATCTTACATTACATAATTGAGTGGTCACAAAACTTTCAGGCGATAACCTGTTCTTTTTTTGGTTTGATGCTTCTTCATTAGAGACTTAAAGTATATATCACCAATATATACATACTACTAATTTATATACATATACTAGTTTGATAGGTATATATACTAGTTTGGAATTACATGATATATTATCTCCCCAAAATTAAATTTTATTAATTCACAACAATTGATCGGTCCAAATATTACTCTATCTGGCTGGCCAGTGGGATTTCTTTTAGTGTTTCTCTGCAAATTAATAATGACGAATAAAACAAAACTATTTCTAAATTCTGAAAATGGTGAAAAATATATGAATGTTAGAATTTAGGAAGAGGACGTCGTAGCGTCGCCCTTTTCAAAGCATATACCCTTGTAGCCACGGGACCTATCTATATTGTATATTTTTTATTACTATTCTATATATCATCCTTTTCATTCTAATTTTGAATTTGAAATTGCACCCTCAGATGCAAAAACTTTGCCATAGAGATACACTATGATGCGGGCTTATCATTTATGGAGAAGACGATATCATACTGATAAACCCAATATATATCATAATGCAAAGTAGGAATTAGAGAATCCGCTTTAGTCTTCTTTTTTTTCCCATTCAGTTATTCTCTTGTTGTTAAATACATTCGTTTCGTATGAGAAAACAATTAACGAAGTATATACGATGCTATGCTTTCGAAGGAGTGTTACACTTACTTGTATATGTATAAAAAAAATCGATGTGATACTCAACCCAAAGACTATTGTACAACTCAGAAATATCTGAAATCGTGCGGTTTAATTAGAAAAATAAAAATAAAAGAAGATGAAGAGTGTTGAACAAAAAAAAAGAAGAAGATGGATAGTAATGGTGGAGGTATGAGTATGTGTGGAGATATGTGAGCTAGGGGTATTAAAAGAAGAGTTTAGGGTAAGGACCACTACTTAACAATAGAACACAATTAGCTTTGCATTGCACTTGACTCTTTTTAATGTCTACTTGCTCTTTTTATATATTACCTTCTTCCACCTACACCATTACTACTAACTAACCCTATTTATTTTTATCCCACTAGCTAGAGTTTCTCCCTCATTTCAAAATTTCTATTATAAGAATTGTCTTTTATTGATCTTATATAGCACTGTCTACATGTTTGTAAATCGAAGGAAGATAAGAAAGAACTAGCTAATAAATTAGGATTCGTACCAAGAAGGAATAATTTTCGAAGACAACTGATTTCTAACTTTCTCTATACGTATACTATCATCGGTGATTACAATTTATTTTTGAACGATTGAATTGTGCATGTGGGGGCCGGATTCATCATATAGTTTCCATACATTATGTTGAAGATAAATGAATTAGGGTTTCTCAGTTTATTTTATTTTAAGTAATCAAATATAGCTAGCTAGTGTTGGGATATTTTGGACCGAAGCGACATGTAATGTACATCCGTGTTAATCAAATCTAGTATCATATGTTACTATATACTACCGCGACCATATTGTGGGAGAGGAAATCAAAAGCAAAATAACAAAATCTTTTGATTGTATATGGATACGATAAGTCGCGATCAAAGAGGGTAGTGGTGAAATAAAATTAAAAAAAGGCGGACCATATTTATTTAATAGTAATAATAATAACAAAATTGAAGGATGGATGGTGCGATAATGGCGACAACATTTTCCAACTGTCATTTGCGCCCCCCAGGGTCTAGGACTCTCTTTTTCTATCCCTAGCCAACCCTTTCGTCTATTTATTAAATTAAATAGATAACTTAAATTAATTAATTTAAAACATTGCATATTTATATATATATATATATATATATATATAGCATGGGTCTCTTGGAAAGTCTCATGTAGTATATGTATATCGATTATAAAATCTTACCTTTGGTATCTAATTCCGAATTGCTTTTATTCTGATAGCAAAGGCTTTATACGTTTTGAAAAATTATTATATCATTTCAGCGATGACCGTCAAGAATATTGTATATCTGACAACAAATCGACTAACCTAGTTAATTTTTTATATATATGTAGGAATCTTATATATTGAAAAGAATATATGTATAACCCAATGAATAAGACTATTATAATTTTTGTTCATAATCAGCTAATTCCAATTGGATATATACAGTTAGAGTGATCTGTTAGAGACCCAACCAGATATTTAATTAGTGAAACTATTCGTTTCGAGATGAACAAGTGCAAAGTCTATTTTTAGATGGAAATCAAGAACATTATAGCAATTTAAGACATGTACTTTTTAACAATAACAAAAAGAACAATTTAAGATATAATTAAATCGATGGTTTCATCTCTCAACCTTTAAGGGTTCGCACACACACGATGACCATTTATGCATTTTAAAAAAGTACATTCGGTGATAGGGTGTTATTAATTGATATGGCCTTAGAATAAAATATAGTAAGAAAGAAAAAAAACGAAAGATGGAATTAGAAATATATGTAATGTAGATGCAATATATATGAAGGTGGGTTAAGGTTTGTATGAAAAATTGGATATGTCTTTATTATTATTATTTTTGGTTTTATATAACTATTTTTAGCGATTAACATTATATAAAAACATATATATATATATATATATATATAAATAACACGTGTAATGATCTTCACATCTACTGTTCTCTTCTTACATATACTGATGATATACATACACTACTTTTGATATACTCTGCAATAGCTGCAAAAGTCAGCTGCTCATGATCCCAGCATCTAGCTAGCTATATATACACATAACACATTCATGTATTATTTGGCTGCTTGCATAGTTAACAGTTAGCACTTACATGCACATGGCAGATAACATAAGGGATGCCAATATGTAGCGTAGAGTTGGATCGGGACAAAATTCGCATTATTTTTAAGAAATTATTACTTCAGTTAAGCCTTCTACAAACGCCTTTGCATTTGTTTGCTAAAACCAAGTCATTGCAGTTTACCATGTTATTGATCGTAAATAAAACACACTTTGTTCGAAAATTGTCATTTGAATTAAGAGGTGACCTAACATACGTACGTACATTTATCGTCAACATTGGTTTCAAATTGGTGATTCATGAATCTAAACACAGCTCACACATCACTCGTCGTCACTCACAAATTCACTACTATAAAATTCATTTGACCATCTATTGTAAATATTTTTTGGATATTAATTAATATATAAGTTTTGGTATGAAAGATTGTAATGAAGAGGAATGTGAAAGGTGGTCCAACCAAATAAAGACGATAGATAAAGATCAAAGAGAGACTCCATTGTCCCCCTTCACAAATCTTATATATATCTTTGTTTCTCAAAGTTTAGTCGCTTTCCCTTCTTCCACCAACACAACACAACACTGCAAATGTTAATTCTTTTTCTTTATTACCCTTTACATTCACTTTAGTTATTATTATTTCTCTTAAGCGTAATTAGAGTAGAGGAGGAACCTCACACCCAACATTTTGGTACATTCAACTTAAAAAAAAAAAAAAAAAAAAAAGAGATTGTTTCATTGGCCCAATTAATATGGGTGAACATAAAGCCCATCAGATTGTTACGTAAATGTCTCCGTTTGGAAGCGATGTTAGTCTCGCTCTCTTCTTCTACGGCGGGTTGATATATTATAACTCTACCCTGGTTTTCAAACAGTGTTGGGCCTAATGGGCTATTCTTATGGTTGGGTTACGTACCCAGTACGCACACGTTAACGTGATAATTATTATTTTAATGACAAATTAGAGCTGGCCACACTGATTGTGCCAGGGTCAAAGGTGATGTGGCATATACAAACGCATTTGTTTAATTATCAGTTTTGTCAGATTATCACCGTACCATACCAAAAGATCATCTTGAAATATTCAGTAGCGATAACTAATCATTTAAAAAATTTCCATAGCATATCCTTAGAAGTTATAAATATCAAATATTATACGTCACTCAAGATCATCAATCAATCTTAGTTATAATTGGTTACATCTATGACTATTGTTACTACATTTTTTTTACAATACTGATATAAGTATAATCCGTTTTTTTATAACAAAAATTCATTATATATAGAATGACTTCACTGATGTAAAGATAAAGATTATCTTGGACTCTGATGACACATTCAACAATCAAAATTATAAAAATGAGACGTCCATAGAATCTTGAAATGTTCTAAAGAGATATTCATAGAATCTCTAACATGTTCATATAAATCATCAAAAACTAACAAAAATTAGTCACAAAAAAAAAGAACCATATTTTGTTGAAACTAAAAAGTAACTAACTTAAAAAACTTTATTAATAGAAAATGTTAGAAAAAGCTATAGATTTCATATTTTGATAACAAATTTGATGATATATTAAAAAAAAAAAAGGTAATGTTCTGAGATATTTCCCTACGTATTGTTTTCCTTTGTGGAATTTTGGTATTCTTCAAGACGTCAATTTCAAAAGGTTTCTTCTGGACTACAAGTAAGAAACTCTCATAAGCTAAATCCAAATCTCAATCTTCTCTATACACACAAACACATTAAAAAAAAGTAACAAAAAAAATAAAGTTGATTGCTTTACTGTATATAAAAAAAAAAATCTCACATCGTCTCTCTCTCGTTAAACAAAAAACAGTTCCGCTGTTCTTTAATCCGAAAAAGAAAAAAAAAAAAGTTTCGATTTTTCTCTGTTTTTTTCGTTGCCCACTGTTTGGTTCTGAGAGGGTTTAGTAGTAATAGAAAACAATGGAGGTTGATTCAATCAAGGATCCGGAAGTCTAAACGGGTCAAAACCCCCACCCGGAGGGATGGAGTCGGCGCGACTTGTTGGTGACTACGAACTTGGCCCGAGAATTGGGTCTGGTTCGTTCGCTGTGGTGTGGTTAGCGAAGCATCGATCGTCTGGTTTAGAAGTCGCCATCAAAGAGATTGATAAGAAACTTCTTAGCCCTAAAGTTAGAGATAACCTTCTTAAAGAGATTTCGATCCTTAGCACAATCGATCATCCTAACATCATCCGTTTCTACGAAGCTATCGAGGTTTGATCTTGATCTCTCTTGTGTTAAAGACTGAATCATCTGTGAGATTGTTGTAATTTGGGGAATTTTGCTTTTGTGTAGACTGGAGATAGGATCTTTCTTGTGTTGGAGTATTGTAGTGGAGGTGATCTTGCTGGTTACATCAATCGTCATGGGAAAGTACCTGAAGCTGTTGCTAAACATTTTATGAGGCAATTGGGTAAAAAAAAAGTTATCTGCTTTTTTTTTTTTCATGTTTGTGTGATTTGGAATTGTTTTTGTTTTGTTGATGTTTGAATCTTTGTTTCTTTGTGTTGTGTGTGTTATATAGCTTTAGGGTTACAAGTACTTCAAGAGAAGCATTTTATTCATCGTGATTTAAAGCCTCAGGTATAACTTATAAACTCTCTCTCTTATATCGTAGTTTGTACGAACAGAGTAAATTTAATTAATCATTGTGTTCTGTTCTTCTTTCAGAATTTACTTTTATCTTCCAAGGAAGTAACTCCACTGCTAAAGATAGGAGATTTTGGGTTTGCAAGGTTAGATTTAGATCTCATATCTCTTAAAAATATAAGGTTATTTTTTTTGGTATTTACACCATTTTGGTATGTTGTTTTTTTGATTTTGGTAGGTCTTTAACACCAGAGAGCATGGCTGAGACATTTTGTGGTTCTCCATTGTATATGGCTCCAGAAATTATCCGGAACCAAAAGTATGATGCTAAGGTAAGGAAAGTGAAGAAACTAACACAATTTTTGAGAAAATATTTTATTACCTTTCAAATTTATTTTTGTTGTTTCTTCTCATTATTTTCTTGTGTCATGGATGTTTCAGGCTGATCTATGGAGTGCCGGTGCAATTTTGTTTCAACTTGTTACTGGGAAACCACCTTTTGATGGAAATAATCACATCCAGGTTTGGTTAGCCTAAATCGATTTAATTGTCTTGTAATGTGAACTTATACTGACCTTCACTATTCTTTGGTGTCTGATCTCTACAGCTTTTTCATAATATTGTGAGAGACACTGAGTTGAAATTTCCTAAAGATGCTTTAAATGAGATTCATCCAGATTGTGTTGATCTGTGCAGAAGCCTTCTGCGCCGAAACCCAAGTATGTTTATAGGATTCTCTTTTTTTGTCTATCTTTTTTGTATCAGTCAAGTCACAACTCAAAGTTTACATGGAATAATCTGGTCTTTTGACTGCAGTTGAACGCTTGACATTCCGAGAGTTCTTTACTCACATGTTCCTTCGAGAGCCAAGGTAATGTCTACAAATTTTGACCAAATTATCGAAAAGCTTTAAACTTTCTCTGCTTAATCTGTCATACCAAATGTTGTTAGACAAGTGCCGGATGTTGAGCGTTCTGATACTACTACCTCTACTGGGAAATCATCTTTGCCCTCCGCACAACCGATTAGTACAAACCGTTTCAAATCAAGTGCAGAGAATGTATACAGACATGGGAGTTCCTCTAGTGCCTCAAATTCTCAAATTTTAATGCCACATCTGTCTTTTGAGAAGACTAGAAAAGACACTCAAGGACAATGCTCATCAAACCAATTTGGATCAAACCAATTTGGAGGTTTGTTATTCGCATGTTGTGTCTGATCTTTATTGCTTTCTATAAGTTCATATCACTCAGAATCTCTTGCTTTTGTCTTTCGTGCAGTTGTAGACTCACTTGAGCTCATAGAGAGAGAGTATGTTCTTGTAAACCGTCCTTCTGCCTCTCTGGAAGGTTCATCAGATTGTTTCGACACATCATTGCAAGATTCCGGGTTACCTAATTTCTTACCCAGGAATGAAAAAGTTTCATCGAGTTCACTTGAAGCACAGAGACCATTATCGGATGTGTCTGTTCCAAGACCAGCAAGCGGATCATATCTGTTAACAGAGGTTCAACGTTTAACAATTGTCCATCCTCCAACTAAGCTCCAAGTTTTGCATCAGTATGCACAAGTGCTTACAGAATTAGCTCGCGAGATGGTAACTAGAACTTCTAAAATTCTCGTGTCTTAAATGATTTTAACATTATTAGAGCTTCTATAACACCGTTGCATACAGGGCAACACAGGACAGGTAAAGGAATCTTTTGCTGTTACTCTCGTCGTTTTAGCTGTCTGGAGAAAAGCAATAGAGATATGCGATTCTTGGATGTTATCCGTTGGAGGAGAGAATACAGTGAACCCTGATCCAACCACAGCTCCTGAGACTTCAATTCCAGATTTAAATTCACCTGCACCAGCTAAAACTTGGGTGACACAAGAGTTTGTTACAGCTTTTAACCAAGCCGAGAATACATCAAAACAACTAAACGAAACAAGTGGTTAGTACCTAACCAATCGATTCTCTGCTATACTTTCTTTGCTATTACTTAAAGGCATCTCCTTCGCTTCATTGCAGCTGCCACTCATATGCCTGACGCCATGGAAACAATATACGAGAGGGCGCTAGCATACGGCAAGAGTGGTGGGGTAAGTGCTTATAAAGATGAACATTTAGTTCTAAAGTCTGAGAAACTTTTGTGAAAAGCTTCTACCTTTTTATCTACCCATTCGTCCCAAAAGTCTGAACTGATACTTGGTGTGTTGGATCCATGTTGGTTTGTTTTTTTACAGGCTGAAGAGTATTTGAGTAACAAAGAAAGTGCAGCAACATTATACAAGAAAGCAATTCTTCTACTCTCCTTTATAATCGAGGAAGCAGTGACCCTATCTCTAAACCCTCCTTTCTCATTAACCCCTGACGACAAGAAGAGGATTCTCTACTACATCTCTAACTTGCAGCATCGTCGGTCGCATCTTTAGCGAAAACTCGGCCGCGGGCATTTGTACATAACAAAAACTTTGGTGGCTCTCAACAAATCTTATAACAATTTGGGTTCCCTTGTTTTCCCTTGAAAATTTCAAAACGGTTACTTACTCTATATTTGATGATGCTGTGACCAAAAAAGTATTTGCCTCCCCCCATTGTATAGTGCCAAATATCAATAATACAGCTTAAATTACCAAAAAAAAAAAAATGCTAACTTGTTGGTGCCAATTCTGTTTCTACTTTGATGCGTTCGTTTAAGCCTAACTGAGCTCATAAGGCTTATAGAGACTACACAGGACACTATGAATTATTGACAATGATCGTGTCAAGTCAACCCTTAAAATAGAGACAAAAGTCAAAACCATAATTGATGAAATTATCATATAATAAGGTCAAGCATTTAAGAAAAAAAAGGACCCCAATCTCATCACAAAACCATGATCGAACAGTCCAAGTAATATGCAGCCAACACAGAATTTAATTCCGTCAGTCAGAAAACGAAAGAACAAAAAAAAAAACGAACTTTTTATTCTTTTTAAATGATAAAAAGAAACACAATTTTGTTAGCTGTTTTATTTTACTTTTTTTGGAATTTTATGTGTTTTAAATCAAATCGTCGGAATATCGAATATCTGAT
Source organism: Camelina hispida (assembly GCA_023657505.1). Taxonomy (NCBI): domain Eukaryota; kingdom Viridiplantae; phylum Streptophyta; class Magnoliopsida; order Brassicales; family Brassicaceae; genus Camelina; species Camelina hispida. The sequence goes on along the minus strand of CP094634.1, from coordinate 42,726,025 downwards.
GCACCGCCGCCGTAATCTCGTCGGCCGTTTCTAACTCGCACTCATCCTCCATCTGTTCCAACAAACAAAAAGATTGAATTTTTCATATAAAGATGGGATTTTTTCAATTTGGGTTAATCAAAGGAATGGTTACCTTGAGTTGGAAGGAATAAGAAACAGAGGAGTGAGACGAAGATGTGATATTGAGATGAAGAACAGTGAGTCTAAGCTTTTCTAGTGAAACGATTCCTTTGAGAAGTTGTCCTTGTTTCTTCTTCAGACATTCAATTTTTAAGCTTACGTGGTTTTGTATCACTGTAGCTTCGATTTTGGGGATGCAACTTTGATCTTCCCGAGTCGTCCACAACTCGTTCGACGAAATGCCTGAGAGATGATGATGATTACTCGCGTTTCCCTCACTGCTTCTCTTTTGCGTTTCAAGAGATTGTATGATTTGCTCCAGGACCTTCACGTAGTTTATAGCTCCTCCTACTATAGACGCTTGGTCTCCCTGCAATTACAAATTGATAAGGTTTTTGAGGATTAAAGGTTGAAACTTTTTTTTGGTGTTTTGTGTTTTATTTACTCGTTGGATGTAGGAAGGTGGGAGAAGGGCACGGAGGGAGCTGATATGTTCGTTCATTTGACGCCGTCGGTTTCGTTCAACAGCAATGTGGTTTATTCTTTGATGCTCAATCTCTTCAATGTTTTTACTTGGTTTGGTCTTCTTCCTCCTCTTTCTCTTTTCTCGAGTCATTTCTTGTGGGAGCAATTTGCGCTTTCGTCTTGAATTTGCAGTGAGTGGTGGTGGTGATGATGTAGAACAAGGGAGTGTCATGTTTGCTTGGCTTAAGAAAAGTTCTTGGCTTGACAAAGCTTGATTGGTTCCTTCCATGGATGATGCTGAAACCGGAAAGCGAACTGGTGAGTAAAACTCCGGGTAGTGTTCTAGTTCCCAAGGCTCTTTGACGGTTTGTAGAGACAATAGCGTTAGAAAGTTTGGCTCTTTGATTGTAAAAAACGATGATGGGTCTTCACTTTGCAGCATCTCTAGGAATGGAACTGTATCTTGTAAGCTTTCTTGCTCTTCTTTAATGGCAAAGCTTTGAGCCTCTGCAAATCTTTGAACTTGTAGGCTACTCACATCCGCTTTTCGATCCGAAAACTGCAAGAAACACCGAGGAGTGAGGCGCGCATATGAATGAAAAAAGAAGTGTAATTTAGCTCTACTCTGGGTTTGTTTTGAGACTTGGTTGGTTAGGACAAATGGAATGGAATGTTTTCAAAGAGAGGTGAAACAAAAATGATTGCAGAATTGTTAACAAACAACAAAAAGCATTAAATGCAGTATCTGGACTAAGTTGGAATGAGTAAAAGCAAGTCTATGTCTCTGAGTTATAGAAAAAATGATTCAAGGGAAGAGAGAAAACTGAAGAAAGAGAGTAAAAAGCTTTCTAAATTGAGCAAAAGATACATACACAGGGGTTGATGTGTCCTTGAAACCTCTCCATTTTGAGAGCTCTTGTTTCAGTGTTTGTTATGTAATGTAATGAGCACAGGACGAACGAGTGAGGGGTAATAAATGCTAAGAATCACCAAAGAGGCAGAAGAGGAAACTCAGGTACTATCTTCTGATTCTGAGCTTTTCTGGAATTGTAACTGTTAGCTTTATATAGAACAGTGAGTCCTTTTAGTAAGCTATTGAATAGAGTGGGAAACAGAGGAGCTGTAAAAAAAAACAGAGAGGTGAGAAAATAGATGTATTTTGGGTACTGTAAGAGTTGGTGAGGCTGAGCAGAGCAAAGAAGAGATTATTGGTGGATGCAGTTTTGTCTTGAAGTGGAGACAGACTTTGTGGGGACAATTCTATATTTACACAGAAGAAGAAGGTAAAAAAGAGACATGTCATGGGTAAGAGAGCTTCTTCCTTTGGGTTTGTGTCATCTTTCTCATGATGTCTCAATCATTCTTTCTTCACTATTCCCATAGCATATCATATATTACACCACCACACACCATTCCTTTTTTCTTCAAGGCTCAAAAAAGCTAAACTTTATACGGAAACGATGCTGCATGCATCCATCATGTTCTAATGATTTACACCAATTAAGAGCGTTTTAATAGATGTAAAGGTTTCTAAAGTGTGATAGTTTTGTCTTTTACTTTGCAACCAATGCATATTATCTAATAGCTTGATTACAATATAAGGTTGACTCTAAACTCTAAAGATATTAAACAATTAAAGTCTTATCTATTAAGTGCCTTGGCTGCTACGGCATTAAACAGTGTTTGTCCTATAAAATGTCCCAGTATGTCTACAATCTCACTCCAAACAGGTAACTCCATACCCGGTCTCACAAAACTTGAACAAAGAAACAAATTAAAACAAATTAACGAAGACCTTAGAAACCTTATCAACAAAATTAAAACTCCAAAGAAAGTTTGGATCATTTTATCAATTGTGTACTGGATCGGATATGGTTGTTAACAGTCACACACGAGCTATGGTTACTTGCTCTCAGGACAGTGATGTCCCACTCTTTTTTTGGTAGGTTATTATATTATCAAAGATATATAAACCCTAAAGATTCTGATTCTTTTGTGGTATCTTAACACAAATCCCTAATCTCAAATAAAGTTATGTCCTTTTAATAACCTTTTTTTTAAGACAGGACAAAAAGAAACTTATTCATAAACAAAAAAACAATGGCATATGTCACAACAATGTAATGGGATAGCACACGAGAAAGCGAATAAAGATTGAACTTCGATCATGAAAACGACAGGAAACCAGAGAAATGAACCCCTTTTGTTCTCTTAACGCTCGATTTGTATCGTAACGTGACTGATATGGAACTCTCTCCAGATGTAATCGATCACTTTGTTAAGAGCCATATCATCATCAGCTTCTGGTCTAATCTTGACATGACAAGAAACCAGAGCTTTTCCAACTGTAATTGCCCAAATGTGCAGCTCATGAACACCAACCACTTCTTCGATTTGCATCAATCCTTTTTCGAGTAGCTTCGCATCGATCTCTCTCGGTGTGCTCTCCATTAAAACTTCAAGTATGCTTCGAATCATCTTAATGGTCGTCCCTAAAACAATAGCCGAAAAGACTAACGTGCAGATCAAGTCAATTACTTTCCATTTAGGCTCATACCAAATCAGACCCCCTCCAATCATCACTCCAATGCTCTGAATTAAATCCCCAAGAACATGAAGATAAGCCCCTTGCACATTAATGTTCCTCCCTTTCTTTGATTTCTCCAATAATAGCTCAGCTTTTTCCCCATCACCATGACCATGACTATGACCATGACCATGCACATGCACATCAGTATGACTAAGACCATGGCCATGATCATGAGTATGAGTATGACTATGACCAGGGCCATGATCATGTCCAAGCACAAAAATCATTATGATGTTTACAACTAAACCAAAAGAAGCAACAAGAACCATAAAGAAACCATCAACATCATCATTAGTCTCTTGAACGAGTCTAGTCACGGCTTCATAGACCAAAACCCCAGTGAGTAACCAAATGAGCTGGATTGAGACAAGAGCACCCAAAATCTCAATCCTGAAGAAGCCGTAACTCTGTCGTGGATTCGCTTCCCAAGAAGAAGCCCATAAGGAGAGCATAGAGATAGCAAAAGCACCAACATCAGTGAGCAAATGAGCTGCATCTGTTAGTATAGCTAAACTATTAGCCTTAACGCCACCAACAACTTCTATGCTCATGAACAAGAGACCTAACACCGCAACGCAACAGAGCTTTCGCATCGAAACAGCTCGTTCCTTAGCATCAGTTGGAGAAGTTGAAAACCCACAAGCTGTGTCACCACATACTTTACTTCTTCTCGAGTCCATCTGCAGCCAAACAAAAAAACAAAAATGTAACTTTAGAGCTAGAATCAATGAACTATACTCAATTCTATGAATACGGTATACAGATTTGCTACCTAACAACAAGTCAAAATAGTAGAAAACTCAATTCAAGACTGAGGTTTAGAGTTTGAAACATGAAGTATATATTTAAAGATTGGCGAAAACAGAGAAGTATAACAAGGACATGCATCCCACAACTAGTACACGAGGATAGCGAGCAAAACAATATTTCACATTACAACATACGAAGAACAGAGAAGACTAATAATTATAATTAATTATTAAAATCCATGAAGTTAATGAATATGACAACATATTTGATACCAAAAACAAAGAGTCAAACCCATAATCATGCGTAGAAGCATTATAAAATGCATATATAAGTGAAGGCCAAATGTAACAATGACGAAATCCAAGCGACATCAGATTCTGATGTTAGACCAATTCTTGATATCATCACATCGAGAGTGGAAAGAATCTGGAGACAAAAGCCACGAAATTGTTTGTTTTTCCCAACGAAAACGAATCTTGCTGTATGATTTCATCATTATTGTTTTCTTAAACAGGCCCATTCGAAAGTTGTATGATGGGCTAAATTATAAATGCGGCTGCTGCTATATTCATTCCCTTGGAAAATTATTTTGGTCTTTCTAGACGGTCTCTAATTTTGACTTTGACAATTTTTGAAAAAATGCAAAAAAAACGTTTACATTACTTAACGATGTTATGTGAACTCAACTTATGTGTTCTATCAAACTACAAACCAAACTTTTAATAATTAATTTCATCTAACTAAAACCTGCTTGTAACATTGATAAATAATGTAAACGTTATTTTTTCTAACACTTCGAAGTTGAGTTCACATAACCAAATTCCGAAATTAAGACTTGCATAGATGGGATAGTTGATTAACGTTGGTTTTGTTAAAAGACTAAAAGTACAAAACAATACATTTTTCCATTGGGTGATGCAACAGACAACAGTTTAATAGGATTCTTTACACCTAGGCTTTGCGTAACGGAACGACTTTTTCGTCTAAGCATGATAAATAAATACTCGAACTTTTGAACAAATTGTATGTATGTAAAACTTTCGAAAAACCAGAACCATAACATAATCATAGTTAAAATTCAAAGAATTTACATCATCGTAATTCTATTTTACAGTGGTAAAAGAAATCGATAATTTTGAAAGCGTCATATGTATGTAGCTGGAGCTCTTAAGAGTCACACCGTAACTGTGAATGAGCAACCGTGCGTGATCAGACAGACGTAAACAACTTAAATACATTCCGGTGGCTCAAGTGGATTTGATGGGTTGATCTTGGTCGTTTTTGAACAGATGAAATAAATATATGAAGTTTTCGATTAGATTTGAAAATTTTCTGTACGTTTACCTGTTTGAGATATTCAGATATACGTGATGCTAAAGCGCAATCGAATTTAACTTGTCTGATAACTGATAACTAAGTTTTTCGAGCATAATGAAGAATTTGTATTTTATGTAATATTAATAACTCTTATATTCGTTAACAATTTTTTTAAAACTTATTGTATTAACAAAAAAAAAAAAAAAAACATGTAAATCGATCTTTAAATGCATGACACAACACACTATACCTTTTTGCTTCTCTTTTTTTTTTTGTTTTTTTTTTTCCTTTTCTTTAGCCTAAGATTTGTGCATGAGATAATATGCTTTAACCAACAACAACAAAAAAAAAAACAAATATTGAAAATGATCTAGAAACGTTATCAAAGTGTCGTTTATCTAAACTTTTACAGTATAGAAGACACGTATAATATATTATTCCTCAGTGATGGAATCCAATCTTCGAGACACTAAGTAATTTCCACGCCGTTGCGACGGAACATCGTCACTGGAGCCAAGAACCCTTGCCGGCAAGCGACCTTCCATACATTCTTTAAGAATCAAGAAACCAATCTTACCACCGTCATGATCATCACCACGACGTGCCAAATACATAAGCTCTTCCAATTGATCTCTTCTCATCCTCACTTTAACCCGAACAGTGCTTCTACGTTGTTGCCGCGGCTCCTCCACATGTCTTCCTCTTCCTCCGTCGCCAGAAGACGGGTGTACAGCGCAGCTTCTCCTAAGAAAATTCCCCATTTCTTGATCTTCCTAGTTTTTCAAGTGCTTGGATTAAATGATGCGTGTACATATGACTTGTTTATATATATATATATATATATATATAGGACTATAGAAAGAGATTGATATTGTTAGGCATTTTATTTAGGCGTGGGCATTTTATATATAGGCGTGTGCAATTTGGTTTTCCTATTGTTCGGGTTGGGTATTTCGGTTTTGCCGTCAAAGTATGTCCAAACGAAAGCCGAGAAAAATGTTTTAGTTTGGTTATATCTGGTTTGAATATTTGGTTTGGTTTTTGATAACCTTTTGGAAATGAAAGCAGCAATACACAGTTAACTATGTATAACCAATTAACCAAATATGAAAATCGTCTTGATCTATTAAAGAAACGTACGTTATCCTTGAAAAATTCCAGTTTACTCGATTCGACTGCACTAAATTTAGTTTTGGTCGGTGGTATATATAAACTGTGGCAGTAGATTTATCGTAAGACCCGGTTTGTGTGAATGTGAAACTGAAACCATTTGGGTTCTTTTTTCAACCCGGAATTTTATAAAAAAAAAAATGAGGTAGGAGTTTGAGTAAGAATGTGAACTACGATGCATGGGGCATGCGAGGTTATTAGACGGAAATTATTTAAGTGTTGTTCTGGTTCACGTATCTGCTGACGTGGAATCTAAGTTAATTAATTGTTACTATAGTACTAAACAACACACAGGCAGGGTGTGTTTCACGCGTCAACTATCTTTAAAGTTTTCTCCGGGATTTTGTCACCTTAAGCCTGTAATTAAATTAATACTCACCTATTTCTCGTTTTTCATTAATACTCTCCATTTAAGTTTGGAAGTTCCTTCAACAATAACAAACAGATTCAATTATTAGTGTCTAAACCAAAACAATTCTAACAATCTAAACAAAATAATAACAATGTCTAAATTGAAAACACTCATGAGTCAATGAAAAGACTAAAAGAGCGTATTTATTATTCTAGAAATTTTAAAACCGAGAGCAACTGGTTTGTGGCTTGAGTCACACAGTAATTTAATCGTAATTGAAATGTATCGAACTATTTGAAATAACAAAATTTGATAAGATAATTTTTTTTTTGAATTTTCTATTTGAAATATAGTCCTAATAATATTATGGATTAATAATCATATAAATTTACACATATATATATATATATATATATATATTATAATAATATGGTATACAATTTTGAAATTTCTTTTAGAGCGCTATAAACAAATTGTTATGTTGTAGATTCAAATTATAAAGATATAAATACTATATAGCATGTTATAAAAATAGGTAAATGTTTTTGAAGTTTTCAATTTATAGATATGCATGATTTTTTATATTGATAGCTTTATAAGCTATTAAAATACGACAATTTGTATTATTATTCAAAAAATTGAACTTATGTATGTTATGTGTATAAGTGAATTGATTTATAGTATTTATAATTTATTGTCAATAGTTTTATCTAAATATTACAAATTCAAATATATAATCATAAAATTTATAACATTTGAAAGTTTAGTCTTATTTTGCTAAAATTGTCTCAATACATAATTTTTAAGAATCTAAATATATATCTATAAATTAATAATTAAATTATATTATAAACTAATTCATAAATAAATTGATATTATTATAAATTAATAAAATGTTATGGTCCCAACATTATTAATTTAAAAAAGTTTTACTGTAGATTGATAAATTGATTTATATAATCAAGAAAAACAAAAACAAAATCTTAAGATGTTGTCCGCAAATGTTTTTTTGGTCTTTCCAAGATTTGGTAGGATTTCGTTACCTTGATTACTGTTGCTCTCTCCGACATAATGGCAAAAGCCAACCAGCCAATCTTGATGGCTTTTGAAACATCTATGGGCAAACCATATTTACCCAAAGACTCCAATTTCTCAGCAAGTTCAATCATTGCCTTTTCGTTTTCTTGAGCAAAATTCATGCATTTTTCTGAAGCATTCTTAATATTCTCCAAAACATACAATTCATTACGCTTCCTTTGAATTTGGAGGTCGACCAATTTGTTGATTCTTCCAATTTTTGCAAGTCTCTCCATCCTTTCTCTTTATTTGTCTGGCTTCATCAAAACAGAGAAAACACATTGGGAAGACTTAATAAAGGTTTTATAGGGATTTTCAAAATAAGCCAAAAAAAATTATGAAATTTGCATATTGTTCCATATGTGTGCATGGCTTGTTCAATAGGAGTTAGCTATTTTTTTTTTTTTTTATCGTATCACGGAACCCACCACTATAAAATGAAATCAACGTTGTATATATGGTCATCGAATAAACAATGTACTGCCTAAACTATATAACTAATAAATGTCTCATGTTATTAAAAATATATATATACCGAAACAAACAAGCCAGCCCACATAAACTATTTTAGTCCAATTACTTTCAAACAATATATATTAAAGTCGTCGGGTCTTTGCCACATGTATTATATAGATCGAATGAAACCTCCCCTTTTTCTGATTGGGTTTTTGATTTTAATTAAAAAAATTATATGTATGTTTGTTTAATTCAGGACCATATTTTCATGATTTAGTTTTTCGTTAGGCCCATTACGTATTTACCACTTAGTTAAGTCTGACCCGTTATGTAAGTGTTAGTTAGTTTAAAAGAAAGAACAATTCATTACATATAAACTCAGTTTATTTAGGCTAAGGGTTTTCAAAAGAACCACGCTAAAATCTCAAACTAAACATCAATTCATTTCTCACTTGAAGATTTAAAACCAAAAGAATAAATCAAAGATGACAAAAACAATAAATGATTTAAAATTTATCTTTATTTCTATAAATCACAATTCTTTGCTGGTATTTAAAAATTTCAGCATGTAGTGTGAGAGACAAGTAGGCTAGTGGAATTTTAATAATATATATATTATTCCACTTTGGTGGGTTCAAAGCTCTCTAATTAATAGAATTTAAATAATATGAACAAAAATGAGAGTATGTAAATATTATGGCCCATTGTCCGTCAGGACCCTTGAAATTAATAATGACCCGCCAAGAAATTGTTGGTACGTAATTGAGTGCACCGAAAGGTGGTGGTACTGTTTTTTTCTTTCGTCTTTCCATAATCTTTCTTTTCTGATCCTCCGTATACTATAAGAAGACAAAAATGTTATATTGTTGTAGGACATGGATCCACAAGTTATGTGACATTACATTAATCAATTAGAGTACTAGAAACAACATGCAAAAATATACTCTGTTTATCTTGAAAATCTTTCAAGATATACACTGTTTGGTCCATAGTTTAACACGTAAACGTTTGTTTTATAAATTCCGTGGGGGGTTTTCTCTCTGAATTTGGCTTCACCTGAATGTAAAAATAGTAAAATTCAACTGCAACTTTGATTAACCACATCCATAGTTTTATAAAGTTAAGTTTAAAGTCCTTTTGTCTCTGTCGGCCTTTTCAACCTTTTGACCTTCACGTGAACATTATTAACCCTATCACTTCCTTTTTTAAAGGGAATGGGTGAAAGTATAATTTATTTTCCTTCTTGTAGTTTTCTTAGACAACCTTTCTCTATTTTGTATACAACCTTGCCAATTAATCTACAAATAAGGACTTTGTTAGCTTCAAAATGAAAATACATAATATTGCCAAAGTATTCTACGAGTAGTCATTTTACCAGTTACTCTGAAGTACCCAAAATCATAATATGATGATAATAATTTATCGCAAGTACAGGATCTTCGTTCCTTTTTAACCAAGAAAAGTGGTGGACCATCCACAATTTTTTTTTTCTTTTTACGTCGTAATAAAGTTTTATACTTTATTTTGGTTAATATAGTTTTATACTTCATATGCTCAAAGAAAACCTTCGTCTTAAACCCTTCTCCGTCTTGGGTTTTCTTTGGATTCCATACATTACATATACACACAATAATAACTTGTTACTATTATTTTCTCTTGTAAAAAAAAACAAAATGGGTAACTGCGTATTCAAAGGCAGTGGTGGTTCAAGAAAATTGTACGACAAAGATGATTCGTTGATAAAAGTGGTGACTCCAAACGGTGGCGTTATGGAGCTTCATCCTCCCATCTTAGCCGAATTCATCACCAACGAATTTCCCGGCCACGTCATTCACGACTCCTTAAGCCTTCGCCACTCATCTCCACCGCTTCTACACGGCGAAGAGCTCTTTCCCGGTAACATATACTACCTCCTCCCTCTTTCTTCCGCCGCCTCAACTACTCCACAGTACTCTTCCGAACAACTATCAACGCCGTACAGAATGTCTTTCGGGAAAACACCGGTAGCGACGGCTATGAATGGCGGGGGAGGAGGTGGTTGCGGAGTGTGGAAGGTGAGGCTTGTGATAAGTCCGGAGCAGTTGGCGGAGATTCTCGCGGAGGATGTGGAAACCGAAGCGTTGGTTGAAAGTGTGAGGACGGTGGCGAAGTGCGGCGGAGGTGGACTTCACTCGAGGGCTAACTCAGACCAGTTAAGCGTTACGAGTAGCTTCAAAGGGCAATTAAGGTAAAATTTTCCAATATGTGTATTTTTTACATGTTAATTATGTAAAACTCTGTTTTCACGGTTAAGCTTTTAAATTATGTTGATTTGCGGTGGAGACTTTGATGTGATTACGTAAGTTTATAAACTTAGAAATATATATGAAATTTCGAAGACATCTCACATGAAACGATTGATTAATAAAATCCTAATTAGATTATTTAATCTTTCTCATTCAATGCTAAAACCTAAAAGAACCTAAAAAGAGCAAAACAAACGAGAGGCACATAAATATCATATTGCTCACTCGGGTACTTTAGCTCTGTTGGGCTTATGTTGAAATGAATTTTTGTGATTTTGTCGACTAATCAGTTGAGTTTATTTCAGGCCGAAGGACCCAAATGTGGCCAGAAACAGTTTAGGATTAGGTTTAAGTTACACCATACATAACTATTAAAAGGTCCTGATATCGGTTTTATAATTAAATACAGAAACAAAGAAACAATTGTTCCTAGACTTGACCTTGTAGACTTGTAGTTTGCTCAAAAGAATTGGATCTTTTTTAGATTATCAAAACATGCCATAAGGCCCATAACATAGGTTGCATAGAATCAAAATTATATTGGATATGTAGCGTAAAAGCAGGTTTTCTCTTCCAACACATATATACTGTATGTATATAGCTATGTGACTGATTCCTCTGTTCTCGTACAACCAAAAAGAACACTCCGGTTTGTTTATCACCTCCATGTATAATTTTATTTTTGGGTATAGTTATTTTAGAATTTAATCATTTATAGGGAGCGAAAATTCATCATCATATATCGTCTAGATACATCATCTATTTGAAAAGACAAACACACATGGTTCAGGTTTAAGATTAATAATTAAACACACAATTTTTAATTGTGAGACCAAGGTACGTACCTTTCTCTCGTGCATGCAAAAGTATTTAACTACTTGATTACTTCGTCATGAGATACCAAAGTGAGGAAGAATGCATGTATTAGACGACAAATATTTTTTGAAATCTAGCAATTTCAGCTGTCCTGGCTGCATCAACAACCAACAAACTTGGAAGGTATTAACATTTGTTTACTAAAAAATACCTTAAACGAAAACATTCCTTCAACATTGGAAAAGATTAATATACTAATATAATGTGATGTATTTTTTTTTTTTTTTTTTTTTTTTTTTATAATGTGATGTATTTAGTTTTACATTAATGTTGTTTTCCTATATCACCTTCGTTTATAATATAACATACAGTATATATATATATATATAACTGGCAGTACATAAATGAAGATTGTTTCGAAGTTCAATAAAATTAATCCCTTGGTCACTTGGTAAACAGATAAATGAAGATTGTTTCGAAGTTCAATAAAATTAATCCCTTGGTCACTTGGTAAACAGATCGCTATCGTAACAACTACTAATATGTGAAAAGAGAAGACCAAAAAACTAAACGAACACAATCAAAAGTCACCTTCAGTCCTTCAACTTTGATATTACGATTCCTAAATTGCTTTAAGTACGAATTTTTAAAGCTTTTTAAATCCACGTAAAAATTAGAATTTTGTACAACGTAACATAAAGTAACAAGAATCAAAACTGAACCACATTAATTTTTTTAAAAACACACAAAGTGAACAAACATAGAGGCTGGATTTCCTTACATTAATTCACTGGTTCGTACACAAGGAAAACAAAAAGGGCCATCTTCTCCACGGTCAGGTTAGTAAAGGAGGCTCATGAATCAAGATCTGGATCAGCATTGCAATATTGACAATGTTCGTTTCAAACTACATATTTTATAATTCTTCAACCACATATAATTTTTTTTATTAATTATTCATTTTGTAAATATAGCCTATATATACTCAAATGCATTTAGATCAGACCACATGCATTTACTCAATTTTGGTTTACTCAGAATTAAATTAAAAAAAATATATCAAATAATATTATAAAAATAAAAGATCATCAACATGCAAATAACATTAAGGCAACGGTAGGTCCTTTATATTTGAAGTATATACATAGAAATAATTATAATCTGACAGTTCGTATGTCCATTTCACGTATTCTTCCCACGATTTCTTACGATTTTCTCTAGCCCCACTGCTTTGATTCTACACTTTTTGGAACTTCCTCCGCCATTAGTATGCCGCAAGGAGACGTCGTCATTAGTTTATAAAACCCTCTCCAATGGTCTGCATTATGCTTGCAAGCTTGTGTTTTTTTTTAATGTAAACATCACTCAAAGGTTTTAACATAAGTATTCTTATTATATACTCTGGATTGCAAAACCTTGACAGTGCTATATAATCACATTTATCAAAACTATAACTTGTTTACTATATCAGAAAGCATCCATTAACTCAATTTTAATCTCATAATTTAAGTTTGTATCCTATCGCAGAGTACATATATATATGGCCATAATAAGGTTTGAGTCCCTGAGTATTATGAATCTATTAAACTCAAAACCACGTTAAAAGGAAATCAGAAATTAAATAACAGTTTGTAAATTGGCCCCCACAAGATCTACGGCATACGTACATACTTCTCTCACAGTTGTAAACAACTGTTCATCTAGATTCACGTCGTCATCCGAACTTAAAATAAATACAGTAAGTTATTTTATTTTTGGCAAATCCACTTTCTTTTCTTGAACCACATGCACATAATGCGAATCTCAGACCCTTTTTTTGCGATGTCAAAAAAAAAAAAAAAAGACCTTTTTGTGCAATGTTAATTACCTTACCTGCACATATATTCCATGAGGAGGTTGTGGATCCTCATGAGTCATGAGTGATATACTTCACCATTCACCAAGTCTATCGATATCTCCTCGCATCACGTTCTACGTACTAAATGGCCTCTGCAATTATTTGAATTCATATCGATAATAGTAGACTAAGCTACGAGCTTTAATCGACGAGTTTTAATGTCGTAGTTAACATCACATCACATCTTTTCCTTTGTAAATTCTTTGCAATTTATGAGAAAACAAAAATGACTAAAATGTCTTGTCTATAGAGATTTTTAAGGTCGGGTGTCATCGTAGCGATGTGGGCTTGCTTCCTACATTACAGTTGACAAGTGGATCCCACGTGGACCATACTTTTACCCAATGGCTACGTGACCTGGTCCCACTGTATTTAGAAAAACTACCCTAAACAAAATTAATGAGGACCATTACACATTTACACCGAACTAAAAGATGGCAAAATAATTTTAATTTTAAATTGTAATTATTTTTTATATTTGTGCATCATTGTATTTTTGACGGGTATATTACTGAATCATGCAAAAATTAGACAATATTTTTAGTAGATTTATATAATGTGATCTTAAAAGTTGGCAAAACCAAAAGCTGAAGAAGCTGGCACGAGGTACTTGGTAATAAACCGATCCACTGTTAGCCGTTTAGCCCATTGGTGGTATAGATTTCCCAAGCAAGTACAACATTCATTACGAGTTCAGTTTCCGGAATATAACAGTGATTTCAAATTATTAAAATAACCCCTTAGAGGCTCTTATTATGTTTATTTGTAACTGGCCGCTCATGCGTACGTACAATGGCACCATATGAAAACACCAGATATATTCGGATAAAAAAACAATACTCCCATTTTTAAAAGGAAAACTTGCTAAAAGAGAATTAAAAATGAACACATGCATTACATCATGCATGTATTTTTTGTTTTGCCAGGTGATGTTAACAATATACACATATATTTTATTTATTTATTTTGACATCGAGATATACACACACATATATATATATATAGACCCACTTTGGTTAGTTATAAACTCGTTATATGTTCTTCTTCGTTTTTCTATCTTTAGCAATGAACATATCAGTAAACGGACAGTCACAAGTGCCTCCTGGCTTCAGGTTTCACCCGACCGAGGAAGAACTCTTGCAGTATTACCTACGCAAGAAAATCTCTAACGTCAAGATTGATCTCGATGTTATTCGTGACGTTGATCTCAACAAGCTCGAGCCTTGGGATATTCAAGGTTCATCATCTATCTTTATTGTCTTATTATTTCTTGCAATCTCGGATCGAGAGTATACATAGACTTTCTTGATTCTCGATAAAACGTAATATTAGGGCTTATATATATTAAAGTATTCTTCCATTCACGTTGAGTCGTAGATAGAAGCTTCAACTGGTGATTTCATATTGGGAAAAATTCGCAGGGTAAAAAAATACATATACGCTTAATTGTTTGTTAAAAATATATACTATTTGGAAGAAGAATTATAAGAACCTAACATATAACTCTTGTTTTTTCCCTGAGTAGAGATGTGTAAGATTGGAACAACGCCGCAAAACGATTGGTACTTCTTTAGCCATAAGGACAAGAAGTATCCCACGGGGACTAGAACCAACCGAGCCACCACGGTCGGGTTTTGGAAAGCTACAGGACGTGACAAGATCATATATACCAATGGTGATAGGATCGGGATGCGAAAGACGCTTGTCTTCTACAAAGGTCGAGCCCCTCATGGTCAGAAATCCGATTGGATCATGCATGAATACAGACTCGACGAGAGTAGTGTATTACTCTCCTCGAATCACGATGATGATGTCACCGTCGAAACATGTGAGGCCATAGGATGCGACGAAGGATGGGTGGTGTGTCGTGTTTTCAAGAAGAAGAGTCTTTGCAAAACCATGATTAGCAGCAGCCCTGAGAGATCGGTTAAGACGTCGTCGTTCAACGATGATACTATCGAGCATCTTCTTGAAGCTATGGGGCAATCTTGTAAAGAAGAGATAGTTGTAGACCCTTTTTTGAAACTCCCCAACCTCGACAACAACAACTGTCACATCAGCAAAGTTGTGGATCCGAGCTTCGTCACTAGCTGGGCCGCTTTGGATCGGCTCGTTGCCTCGCAACTAAATGGGCCTAATTCGTATTTGATCCCAGCCGTCAGTGAAACTTCAGAATCACCGTTCCATGAACTGAACCGGTCCGGTTATTATACCGGTTTAACGCCGGATAATTACATACCGGAGATGGATTTGTGGAACGATGAAGAATTCGAGAGACCGACAACGTCATCGTCCAACCCATTGTGCCACGTGTCAAACGGAAGTGGATGTCGGAAAACGGAAGTGGCATACCAAAAGATTGTGTAAAGTTGTAATGATCATCATACCATATAGTTGTTGAAAGTTGAAAAAATTTACGATAAAAAGGGTCAGTTTGTAATAATTACAGTAGTTATGTGAAATCATTACAGAAAAACAAAAGTTCTATATGTCTGTCGTACACTTTTATATCATAATGATTCTATATTTTATAAAAGCAATTAACTTTTGGTCTAAGAATTTTTTTAATGTATGAAAGTACTTAATTATCAATCTATGACTAAAAGCAATTACATTTTTCTTTGCAACAGTCACATGGGTTCGTCGACAAAATTAACTTTTGGGATAAGTAATTTCCAATTCCATAACATTCTTTTGTGTTTCAAACTTTCTCATTTTACTCTTCTATTTAGACTGACTGTTCTATTCACTAGGGAATATTTCTGCTAGGAAAGTCATATCTTTAGTTGGTAAAAATGCTTTGCTTAGTTTTGATGTTGAATAGTTTGCTTTTTTCATCATTAGAAATTGATTAATTACCCAATTAATCACCCCAACAAACTTGGATTAAGATGCACCAAGTGCCTAATCATAGATGTATTAACCTACCCATCAAAGCTAATCACACTCATTAATTTTAATTATAGCATTTAAACCATATACTACATTATTCGTTCATTTTGTTGAATACTCTCTTTCAAGGTGCGGAATCTTACTTTTGAAGAAAAATGGAGGATTCTTCTAATAATCACTTCTTCTTTTTTTCATCATGTGACGATGATATTAGTAAAAGACTCGTTTTGACCTTTCATTATCCACTTTAGTCTTTAGCTTTATGGAATTAGATTCGATTTATTTTGGTATTCGTCACGTTGTAAATATCAGACGTTACAGTTTACATGAAGATTTATCGGGGCATTAATTTTTCTTTACGAGGATCCTCCTCAGTGTTTTTGTTATAATTGGGCCTTAATGTTGGAAATATCAAAACTATTTGGGCTAACCTGTAAGCTTTGTGACTTCTGGGTTGGTATTTACCGTACCAGGTGTATTGGTCCAGGCCCATTTTTCAAAATAACAGTTACGACGACGTTTCAGCTAAAAGTGAGTGCAATTCCTTTTTTTTTACCCACGCAAACTATTTATAAATGACATCATAAAACAAGATATATCGTTTTTATTTATAATTATTGCTATATTTTGTGCCTTTATATGATTTCCTGTCTACGAAGACGAAGGTATTAACAAAAAAATTCAAATAGGAATAAGAAAAGGCGTATTAATATTTTTAGAGGGATACATCAACTATATTGTAATAACAATATAAATATTTTTTGATAAGATTGAAAAGTACCATTAAAATTTAACAAATTGGTAGAGAGTTTCCACTAATGGTGACACACTCGACCGACAATTAAATCCTGGCCACTTGTTACAAGTCATGACTGATGATCATTTTTAGAATTGAGTGGATTCGTATTTGTACTCCTTTGCTTATGGAAATTTGGGGAGAATCTCCAAAAGTTCAAACAACTTCTGGTAATATATATGGTTTACTTATTTTTTTGTTCTCTCTACTTTGGGTACATAGAAGAAGACCGTAGTATTTCCCTTTTCTTTATTACAGAGATGTTCAGTTCCACATAAAAATCAATATCAGCAGCTATTTAACCGTGTAGTTCAAACTTATTTCTTTTTAAAATTGGGGGTGTGATGATCCTAGAATTATTTTTTAATTGTAAATGAAAACGCAAAAATCATTCTGCCGGCTAGAAGCGATACACAAACATTAGAAATTACTACTAGTAATGTTGGGTGTGCCAATATGCAATAAAGAAATATAATAGCATCTTCTTGGACTTTCTTGAGTTTTCGTGTCTAGTGGTTGGTTAGATGGTTAGTATTGAAAAAGGATATAAAATCTTTGGAATTAACGCACGAGAGAGTAAAGCAAGACTCCGATCGAAAGAGAGAAGTACCCACTTTTGCCGACTTTGTTATTTTCTTCCATATTCTTCTTCTCATCTTTTAAATTTACAACCCTGTTGTATTCGTTACAAGTTTTTTTCCCTTATAGAAAGAGATTTTTTTACTATAACTCTCTACGGACAAGTTTTGTTTTATCTGTATTTCTGTAACTCTTCATGGACAAATATATTTGTTTTTGTGTCTTGTTTGACAAAATATATATATATATATATATATATATATTTGATTTCGTGTCAATATACAAATTAATGTGAATTAGCAACTGGCCGTTACAACAGAAAGATAAATTAAGGAGCATTATTGTTACTTCTGTTGCCAAAAAGAAACATAGTTAATAATTTAAAATCAACTGAGAATCTCTTCTTCTTCTTTTACTCTTTTTTTTTCTTTGTTTTCTTTTTTTCCCAACAGATACAAAATTAATTTAATAGTGACTATCCAAATTTAGACCATTCAAATTTATACGTACGTCTCATAACAAAATATCAAACGCAAATTGCCAAAACTTGTTCGTCATCTCTCGCTACAATCATCATCACCATCGTAATCATCTTCAATCGGATAAACATATAATAACACTAGAAAATTTAAAAATCGAACAATTAACATAACTTCACATTTATTTATATTTATATTTACACACACCACTTAAACTTCTACTCCTAATCTTGTGGGTTAGGCCGTGTTTGGCTCCACAACTCCACAAGATCAAACCATTTAAGAAAAAAAAACTATAATAAACCAAAGATAAAAGGCTAGAAAATAAAAGACATTTTTTGTTTAATATCCCTTTTGCTTGGTGGTTGCGTCATGATCAGGCTCATATATCATATCATCTCATCAAGCTCTAAAACACCCAACAAGATGATTGTGGCTATGATGATGATGACGATGATCATCATGATGGTTACTATGATAATCAACCGATCTCTCTCTGTCGATCATGTCTTGAACATATCGAAAAACATCCACATGGCAAGGGATTGTGATGGTACCTTTCTGCTCGAACCCATACTCTTCCTCTGCTTCCCTTAAGAGTTGCATGAACAATGGATGGTTTAAATAAAAAACAGGAACAACAAATCTTTGTTTCTCCTCTTCTTTTGATCCCACTTTGATGGCTAAACAACCTTTTGGAACATCTTTGATCCCTTGTTTGCTGTTGCTTTTCACGTTATTTGAACGATTTGAATGGAAGCTTTTGAGGTTTTTTTCTCCGGAACCCATAACTTAGAAAACGATGAAGAAAAGAGGAGGAGCAAAAGCGAAAAAAAAAAGTTCCGAGAAAATTTGGTTTAGGAAACAGAGGAGAAAGGCCAAGGGTCTACTAGTGGAGGTGGAGAGAACTTAAGAAGACTTTTAAAGTTTTTCATTTTTTATTTTTTTCTCTTATCGGAGATGACAAAATTTAAATTTAATGAGCGATGCTAACTGAAATTAAAAAAAAAAAGGTCAAAAGGGATTTTGTTTTTTTTTTGGTAAAGGGAAATCGGAATATTAAATACATACCTTCCTTGCCACATATTTTGGTTACATAATCTTTATAGAGAATTTCAGTATTCATTTTTGGTAGATCAATTCATTAAGTTGACCAAAAGAAAATATTGAATTTCTTAATTAATAATAGTAAAATACTAAAAACATTATTGAAAAAACTAGAAATAAATTAGATTTTCTCCGTTAGTATGGGTCAGTTTATAGATAGATATAATTTAAAATTAATAAGTTTGTTGTTTTTTAGGACTGCGGTATATATGGGTCAGTTTTGCATTTTTTAGGACTGCGGTAGGAGTATAACACAACGACTTGGTCTTGAACAAAAAAAATCAATGATTCTTATGAACTTGGGTCAGCTTGTTGTTTCTGTACTCTGTATGTTACATCATACATGAAGGCCCCCTAGTTATGAGATAGCACGTACGATACTGTACATTTCCTAGGACAAACAATAATTCGCTTACTTGTTGACAGTGTGGCTTGTTGAGTCCTTAAGCCTCTTTCTAATACATCGCGTTGACCAAAAAAAAGAAGAAGAAACAAGTAAAACCAATTGAATGTGAAAGAGCTGCATCAACAGTTCATGAGTTCAAATACATATTCAGTTGATCTTGCGTTACGGAGCCCTATACCATTTAATAATTAAGCTTTTTCCATGGGGATGTATATTGCTAATACAATACATAAATACAGAACAACATTTTTTCTGAAAATTAGATTTGTTAGTTATTGCTCACTCAGAAGAATTAGTTTTGTAACAGTATTAAAGACAGAAAAACTAAACAATAAATATGCATGGAACATAATAACGAAAAAAAAAATCATTAAACGTGGAAGTTATACAATATAATTAGTTTTTTTTACACGGAATCGACTTTGAAATCTTTTTGAGGAACTGGATTACTGAATATTCTTTTAGACTATATCAAAAAAAATTTGTTAGTTGCTACAGTGGTACTATTAATATTACTATATAAATGTCAACGTTGATTTACATATAAATATATGAATATTATATATAATGGTATGTCAAATTCAAATACAAGCCAAAGTGTTGAATACTAGACTAGGCCTATTGAATACATATAAAATCCAAAGTTGGGTACGATGCAATGAACAAGAAGCAAGAACTTCAGGACATGCCCACGTATGGAATTCATTAATAATATATCTCATTAGTCATCAACTTCTTCATACGAGCTCGAAACGAGTAATCCTTTCTTGTTTGATTTAATCTTATTTTCCTGCCTAAATATTTCCAGGAAATTAAGTGAAAGAGGTGGCCTAAAAGAAAATGACAATTGAAATTGCATGGACAGAGTATTTTCGCATATATAAATGTCTTACGTTTATGTTTGATTGATTTTCATGGCTAATAGTTTGGTTCACCTTTGAGTACTACATTTAACTTTAATCAGATAGTGTGATAATAAAAATATATAACAAATAGAATAATTTGATGAAGCAATGTCTTTTGTATATAAAATTTTAATGAATTCTCTCTACATTTAGGTTTGATACAACGAACTTTTGCGTGGTATTTTAGAGTATAGGCTTCTACAGCCGCATCTGCCGATGGTGGTGATGTGGAGGAAACGAGATAGATCTATTAGGGTATGGGTTTTTGTTTTTATTTGGTCTTTATCTGATGTAGAGAAAAAAAAATGAGATAAATTATAGTTGTTATTATTATTATTTTTTGTATTTGGTCTTTATCATCTGATGTTTCTAAATCTTATATATAATAGGTAGTAATCCGTGCTGTAAAAAATATTTTAAATAAAATTGAAGTTCGTAAAAGTAAGTTATAATTTTATTATTTTATATACATAAATTAAGTATTTGTACAATATTTGTATTAAATCTAAATATTAGATTTCAGTCTGGTCCTAGTTTGGATTATTGTTCGAAACCATGATTTTGGAAGATTTTATAGGATTTAGAAAATTTAGAATTTTGATAAATTTTAGGGAAGTTGATATGATTTATGGTAAAATTCTTTCAAATTCCAACTAAAACCATGAGATTTTGATTTATCTATTTTTAACTAAACAAATCCTCTCAAATCCTCCAGAATCTTTTATAAAACTTATTAAAATCTAAATCCACAAACTATTTTGAATAACAGTGGATTTTAAAGTAGATTTAAATTATCAGTTCAATAACAATGAATTTTAATAGATTTTTTAAAATTCATGATTGAATAACATAAAACTTATAAATTTTATACAAATCAATTAAAATGTCAAGACAAATCAATTAAAATGTCAAGTTGAATACAGCCCTTAAGAAAAGATAAATTATAAATAACTATTTCTCGAAATAAATAGAAATTAAAAAGAGTTGACAACGAGTAGAATGGAAAAAAAAAGAGGAAATAACAAGACCGTTCCAACTTCCAAGTGGGTGATGCCGAAGCAAATACTTCTTCTGTTCTTCACATCTGGAACGATACGGAACTTCTTAAAAAAGCATTTTTGTATCTTTAAGTACGATTAGCTGGTTAGCTGGTTATAATGACTAGTATAAAAGAAGACATAAGACTGGAAATAGATCATATCATTGTTTAATTTATATTCTAACAAATTGGAAGAATGATAGTATCAATAAATTACAAAATTTGGAGTTCGATACAAAATACATATTTTCATTCCGTGAAACATCTTTGTGAATTTGTACAATTTCTAAAACACAATATATTTGTGCCTAGCATAAATTGCAGATTATTATGCTAGTAGATTAGCAACATGATTTTTTGTGGATTAGTTGAGACAACGAATTACCAAAAAAGAAAGAACTCAACCCAAAGCTGAAAGGCCAATGAGCGATGTGGAATTGTGGAAAAAAATTAATTAGGCCCACCGGACGGATCAAACTGGGCCTTTGTTGACATTGTTGTTTCTTAATTTCTTCTGTTGACATCTTATTATTACTTTTTTTTCAAAACAAAAGCATTAGCAAGATACATACTGTACTTTTTATTCAGAACCAAAATTTATCAGAAAATATTAAATTATTAGTGTATTTTGGCTTATTGAGGATTTTTGTCTTCCAAAATTATTCAATTTTTTTTTTTTTTGCATAATGATGATGCGTACAATAGAAGAAAGAAACGTAATTACGAAATGGAACAAAGATTTAGATTAGACATCAAATCCTAGAGGTAGCTATAAAGACAGACACTGAAACCGTGGTTAGACGAAAAAAAAGAGAGGTCAAAGTCTTCGTTAATAAAGCCACATAGTAACTTGTTAAAAGAATACAAAGTCAAAAAAGACAAAATGTAAAAGTCATGGTAATTTGTGTAATCAGTCACTAGTGAAAAGATATCTTTTGGAATTCAAAAAGCAAATTTTCTTCTTTTTTTTTCAACTTAAAGTTTAAACTCTATCACAGACTGGTGTTAATTTTTAATATTTATCCATTTTAATTAATTATCTGTTTCTTTCTGTTCTGATCCAGCGAATGTCTAAAAGAAAAACATTCCATCGTTCCACCACACTTTTATATCCGTTCACTTTGTAAAATTTTTACTTTTTCACAGAGGTAATGAAAATCAAAGAGTTTCACTTTCACTTACACACTACATTAAACCAAGCGTGCAACAAATCAGTAAATTTTTGTCATTTTTATTTAACTTGATCTTATCATTTTCTTAACATGAATCTTGTTGATTATTGGGTTTGACGGTACTTGGTTTATACCTCCAATGTAGTTGACTTCGATTTGATAACATACAAAGTTTTTAAAAGTTTTAACTTATAATAGCACGATTTACTACTATTTACGGTATATATTTTTGCTAAACTAAAAGTGGAGTTCCTGACACTGGGTGATGTAATAAAAACCGTCTTAAGTTCAAAAAAAATAAAAATAAATACATAATTGACTATGGTATAAGATAAGTCAATCAAACGAATAGATAGAACAATATTATTACAAATTACAATAATGGAAAATGTATATCCGATTAAGTTTCTTGATTGTCCATGCTTGAAGCAACTGCTGAAGGCAAGATGTTAGTGTGAATATAAAACAATCACCCTGAAAGAAAAGAAGGAAATGTGGGAATCTAGAAATTTTAATTATCAAAATTTGAAGTAGCTAGATATGGTTAATTGAATGACGAAACCCTAGTCTAGGAGTTGTGTACCAGCAAGAAACATAAATATAGTACTCATTTGAAAGATTCAGATCTAGCTTTCAGATCTAGTAGATCTGGTTTAGTTTTAGAGAAATCAGGCGGATCTGAAACTAAAATAACCCTCATCATTAATACTCAACCATGAATAGATCTACTCTGTGAATGCTAACTCGTTCCTGACATCATTAAAAAAAACAACAAAACAAATCATTACAAAATGATAGGCAGAGGAAAAAAAAAAAACGAGAAAAAGTTAGTAATGATGAAAGACTTTTTCAGTTTATCACATGAGTCAGATTCCTTCATCATTACACCAATCTGTAACAAACAAAAAAAAAAAGAATCAAAACACACCTGAAACTCAAAAGATCTAGAAGACGTATACGGAAAAAGTTTTAAGACAACGAAACTTTTTTTTTCACATTGAACTAAATATAGATTGGATAGAGAAATGGAAACCCTAGATAAAAAGCTGAAAAAAAGGGACGAAACTTCTTCGTTGATTCGGATTGAGAGGGAGTAATAATTGGGGGGAATGAAGCCTGGTCCGACGACACCAAAGCCCTAATCAATCATCAGATCTGAAACTATCCAAATAATGAGATTGTATTAGAACAAGAGTCCTCGAGCCAGACAACAGTCCCCTCAAAAGAGAAATCCCTCTATCCTTTTTTCAACTAGGGTTTTTTTTTTTCTAGAAATTTCTTATATATTTTTCTATCTCTCCTGTGTTCGTCCCCCATCAGATCCGGCTGAGATCAAGGAAGAGAAAGAGGGAGAGAGAGAGAGATGAGTGAATGTGGTGATGAAGAGAATGATGAGAGGGATAAGTAAATAAGAAGAGAGGACTCAAGAGAGAGAGAGTAAGTAGTGGAGAGAGAGCCAAAGCTATACAAGACAAAATAAACATGGGTTCTGGGTGGCTAGGTCCTACACCTATTTACTTGTTTGTATATTTTGTATTTATGTTTTGGTCAAACAGTGTAAAAAATATTTCAAGTTTCAAGATTTCAACGTAAACATTTGGATTTACTTTTTGAGACATGTCAATGGATTTCTCATTTTACCATGGTATTTTACTTGTTAAAGCAAAATCAAAAACGTAGTCCATGTCCCTCATTGTCCTTGAATCTTTTTATATATATCTTACCCATAATATAATGAATGATGTATAAGAATTCATTTTCTCTTTTACTTAAGCTTTTGTGACGACGATTTGACCAAATCAAGGGGGGAAAAACAAGGAAGATGATAATCAGTGAGCGTGAAAAGGAAACAAATAAGGGTATACTATAGAGAAACGATCAAATCACAAAGATTAAAAAAAAAAATGGAATAGTAATATTAGCTAGTATACAAAGATAATAGTAGTAGATGAAAAGAAATGGAAAAGGGAATCAAAAGGAGAAAAAGGGGTTTGTCTATAAAAGTTAGTCAGAGGAGTGGTTGAGTTATTGATCTGCCCAATATCACCATTCTTCATTTATTGTCTCTCAACTTAATATTTTTTCCATTTTCTTTCTACTTCTGAAATTAATTTTGCCATCGTTTCCTTTTCACTCTTCTGTTTCATTCAACTTTTATTACTCTCGATGACCATAAGATTATTTTAAAAACATTATTTAAAGTCTCTTGATTATTTTCTAGCACATCTATTCTTTTTTAGTTACACACATACTGACTTACTGAGTACTATAATATGCGAAAACGTACGCGAGTTACACTTCATATATTGGTAAATTTCCACATTTATTAAGACTGACAGTTAATTAGACATAAATAAATTAACTACTGTCAGCAAAATCTACTTCAAATTTCAACTATCTTCCATAACGGTAGTTCTTCTAAAAACGGGGAACAAAAAAAAGAGGAACTTTTCGAAGAAATCCTTTTTGCGAGACCAAACAGTCTTTCCTTTTGTCAACCAATATCTGCCTGTATTTGTGTGTAAAATATAGTAATACTTAAAGAAATAACAAGATCATTCATGCCAGCTTTTATATTATTGATTGATGAAAAATATAACTTATCTTTAAGATTTAACTTTAATTTAGTTTTACGATATAAAAGAGTATGATGTATGTGTGTAACATATAAGGAAACTGTAACAATTTTTGATTTAAATTACATGAGCCATCGCTACAGCATAAGAAGAATTCATCTCTTTTGGTTTTGGACCTTGTGATGCATTCATTTTTTTGGTTATGTAAAAGGTCTTAACGTATTTATTGTCTTTTCGTACATCACCAACTACAAAAAGAAAACTTATTATAATTTTTTATAAAGAACAGAGATTGTAGCGCTAGAGAGTGCCCGCGACATGTGCTGCAACATTTTGTTCGTTTCCTAATGTCCAAGATACCTAATGAAAATCTTCCCGTTATATATATATATATATAAACAGGGGGGAAATTATATTGCATTATATAACCAAAACTATAATAGAATTTACGTATATATATGGTCTATAATTTTATGCAAAGTAACAAATTATTTCACCGTAGCCTCTTAATTAATACTATTAAGTTATTGACAGAAAAATGTAAGAAATTATATCACTAATTTTATTAACAAGTACCTCACACTCATATATTTATATATATATATATATATAACATATTATCTATAAATTCCTGTATAGTGCAAAAAAAAAGTTATTAGAGAAAACCAAACATCTCCTACGTACTGCAACCCGACTATCGATGGAAAGAAACGTGACTAAACCACAAAAAAACAGGTATATGAGTTGGATTTCATCCGGTTCTTCAAGTTGTCAACGGAGAATCGAGATGATTATAGTCTTTTTACACATATATGTACAAAAAAATTGAAATGCATGCGTATGTTAGTAGTGTAAGCGTGGGGAAGTACGTAGACTGTGCATGAGAATGACAAATGGAGAAGACGATTCTTACAGCTCCAATTTCAACGTTGTTGACAGTCTTCGAGAGTTGTGTTGTGTCTTGAAAGAGAGAAACCAAGAGGAAAACGTCAAATCCCCACGTTATCCCGCTCCTACGTACATTCCTTTTCAATTTCGTATAAGCGAAACAATTATACATCTGTCTAGTATGCTAATCATCTGTTATGCCTTACACATATATAAGTGTCTCATTTGTGAAAAAAAAAGAGTATCCCTTTCTATCAAGACTTAGCTTGTGACTTCGTTCCAAATATATATTACATTTTAAAAAGTAGGATTTTTTTTACGTTTTTGATCTAATCCTCTATTTTGCATCATAGCATTATAAATATCCACAAAGTAAATGAAATTTTCAGACAAGAGAGCATAAGTTTTATAATTATTTTGTTTACTTTATTTACGACATGGTCATGATAATTTTGAAATTTCAAACTATCAACAACAACAGTTAAAGTAGTTATAATTTTAATTCATAGTATATTATTAGTAGTTTAGTACTATACAAATAAATAAATAAATAAATATAAAACTCTAGTCCAGCTGCACTTTAAAATCTGCAATTCCTTAAATTAAGAGAAAAAGGTAAAAAGAAATTACTACTAGTAATATAGGGTAGGGGTAGCATTGTAATTAGGGAAAAATGAAGGAAGAGCGAGAGAGAGAGTACAATAATAGCATTTAATGCCTCTTTGTTCGTATTCTCTGCCATTCTTCTCTCATTAATTACTCTCTCTCGCCTCAGATTCCAAACTCCTTAAATGATTTTTTTAATTGCACCTAATTCATGTGATTTAAATTTTTAATGTCTTTGTGGTCACTATGAAAAGAAAAGATTGAAAATTTTCCTAATTGTAAAAATTAAAAAGAGTACTTTACTATATTATACTATTATTATTAGAAACATTCAAAGGTCTTTTGATAAGACGCTTGTCATAGCATTTTTTTACTGTTCTTTTTACCATGTCCTCTAAAACATCTCCATCACTCTTTTCATCTTTTACTTGTCTTCTTTTTAATACTAATACTAGATTAGGACCCGCGGTACACCGCGGGTCAAATTATTTATAATTAAAACATTTAAATTATAAGTTGTATTTATTAGTTAAATACTTGTATAATAATTGTTAATTTTATAGTTTAAACCATATAATACCGTAATATAATTTATTTTTTACATAATATTTATTTAATCAATTTAATTAGATATGTCTATTTTCTGATATCAACAGTGTTAACAAAATAATGAAATAATGTTTTACCCGTGTAACACCGAATTAATGAAACTTGTCCCGCTATATACCGTTCTGAAATATTTAAACTCACACTATATCATCTTAATTTTTAATATTTATTGTTTTGTATTATAAATATTAGATTGAGTTGATATGTTATTTATTAAGATTGTAACCATTTACATTTTATAAGATTGACGCTTCTTATAAAGTTTAAATATTTATAATACTTAGAATTCTTAAAACGGTTGAGTATTTCTCATATTTGAAGTTTCCTAAAAGTTTAAATATATTATTAATATTTTAAAAGTCTTCTAATTTTTGTAAAAGTTGAAATATTTATAATATTTAAACTTTATATTGGAAACTTCATAAACTTTTAAATATTATTAATATTTAATAAAGTTTAACTTTCTAAAAATATAAATATTTATAATATTTAACTTTTAAAAAGTTTTAAATATTTATAATATTTAACTTTTTAAAAATCTTTAAAAAAAGAACCGGAATAAACCAAATTAAAGTTTTTTAAGTTTGAATACCTGATAAATTAATCTTTCTACTCATTTGTATTCTGAATCATTTTGGTCTCTTTTATAGTATGACTCTAAACTATTGCCCAATTTTTTAGGCGATGTGGGATATTGTACCGGTATTTTTTTTATTCATCTATTGAGTAATATATGTCTGTTTTAAATTTTTTTTATTACATCATATGCAAGAAAAAATCACAATTTTTATTAATTAAATGTATTATAGAATAGTTCAAGATAATTTAAATATAAGTTCAAATAAAAATGAAAGAGAATCATATATTTATGTTTAAATGAGGTAGACAGATTTTCTTATTTTTTAAAATCTTACCTATAATTAATTTTGAAATTTTTGGTAACTAATATTAAAGTCAATGCATTAAATGCAAAAACTTTCCAAAAATTATTTTTGAGCAAAAACTGCTGCAAAAATACTAGTATAGATATAATAAGCATATCTACATTACAGTACTTGTAATCATTTTTATTTTGTGTGTGTGTGTGTACGCGCAAAACTGTACTTGTAATCTTAAACTTAAAAATGAATGAAAATTGTTACCAAGAAAGCCCATTTGGTCCAATGATTCAAGTTACCGCTGTTTTGCAATTGGTCCAGACGAGCTAAATGGGCTTTTAACTTAAAATAGCTTCTCCTTTGGGTCTTAAAGTACAATAATAGTCCGAATCCTAGATGATTGTATGTATAACCATAGTCGATTCTAAAGATGTATCTGTGTGTTGCTAATTCAAATCTTTCATGGTAAACGCACCAAGCCACCAACGCATCCCAACGGGTCAAAATGCCAATTTTGACGTGAGTTGTTTGTCAAGCCTAAAAAATGTTTGAATTTTTATATCATATGTTTTGGTCACCTTTTAACAAAACCATAACCAAATCATTTGGTCACCAAAAATGAAAATAGAACCAGTCTTTAAACCTTCAAAAATAAAAACCTCTGCTAAGACTTATTGCCTTGCACGTGAGCCGAACACAGTTTCCTTTTAACCTTCTAGACGAATCCGAAGCTTTCCGACACTTCAAAAGTAGTTAAATTAAGTAGCGCAAGATTGTTGGCCATTAGAGTTTCTCGTGATAGAGAATTTAATCTTAAATTATACTCTATATGGTCTGTAGATAACAACAACAATAAACTGAAATATTAATCAAAAGCTCTTTTTATAAACTTTCACTTTTATTATAATTTCTTTGTAAAGGTTACTATCATCACATATAATTTGTTTTTTAGGACGGTGGTGAAATAAGTGTCTCTTCCTCATTGGATCGGCATCTTATCATGAACCCTACGAACCCTACCTTGTCTTGAACAAGGTGAATGATTATTAATTTGTATATGTATGTAATATATATGTGTTAATGTGTATCGGTAAGCTTAAAATCGATCGGCCTTTTCTGTCTTTCATAACACCGAGCTTAGTCAACAATGTTTTAGTATCACATTCTAATGACGACACTTAGGGTTTTTTCAGCAGAAACATTAAATGTTTATTACTTCAAAACACTAAGTATCTCGAAATCAAAATTCTTATTTTGTAGGAGATCCAAAAAAGAATTAAAAAATTAATAGATGTTCCATAAGCTTTACACGCGGCTAGACAAAGAGGTTGGAAGAATATACAAAATACAAACAAGTCATGACAAGGCGCCTTTGAGAAAAAGTAATTAAACAAATATGGTGTAATTCAAACGTTTTTTAATGTTCGATTGGTTCAATGTATATGAAAACTATATGTTTAAAAACCTTATAGAAAAATATATGCCGCTATATTTTTTCATATTCCAAATTCCCGCTATTGAAATTGCTCTTAAAGTTTGACAAAACAAAAACATTGCTCTTAAAAATTTAAACTACTTAAAACGTAACTGTATTAAGAACCGGGCTGTATATAAACTCGATCGATAATTTCTTATGGTTTTAACAAAAACAAAAACCATAACCAATTCATTAGTAAAGCAAAAATTGAAAACAGAATTAGATCTATCTTCAAAAAATGAAAAATGAAAGAAAAAAAAAAAGAGTAAAGACATCTTCTCTTACGCATCTTATCAACAACGGCTAACATTAAATCTAACTTCGACACGTGATAACATTTGTCGGACGCAATATTCAGAGACAACCACAGAGTAACCACCACGTCACTTATTTTAGTTTTCTTTATCAACTTAGCTTTCCGAATGGTGCCAAATGGCAATGGAACAGTGGTTGATCTTGACAACTTTGATTGCTACTTGTGTGAAATTACATATCTTAATTCATTACATTGTATATACCAAAAAATTCGTCCTTTCCTTATTGAAACAACTTGATGTTAGTCATTAATTCTCTCCAAAATCAAAGTTTTCTTGATATAATTTCTGATTTTGAAGCACATTGATATATGTATGAGTTTTTTTTTTCTTTACTTTTTAATGAATGGCTCAAGTGACGTTGGATCGATGAAGCCGCCGGAGTTCACAAATGGCCAAATTTAATTTGTTGTTTGTGTTTAATAAGTCAAAAGAGATTTCCGAGAAGCAAGGTGAACGTAACCTTAAACTAATCATTAAAACATTTATTATATAACTTGCGTTTGTCATAAATATTAGTACTAGTTGCTTAAAGCCTTAAACTACAATTTGTCAAATGCCATGGTTGAGATAAGTATAATATCGTTACTCGTTACTCATTAGTACTAGTTAGTATAGGAAGAATGCAAGAAAAGTTTAAATAAATAATAGGAACAAACATTTGGTCTATTTTTTCTTCTTCTGAATGGATACATAATTCTCTAATGGATCGTATTCTCTAATGGATCTCTAATTTAGATTAAAACTAAAAAAACGGCCATGGTAAAAGGAAACCAAAACGATATTAAGGTTAGTTTACTTCTTTTAAGAATTAATCAATTTGAGTTTGCAAAAAGAGTTTGCTTTTTCATTTGCATGGAAGTCAATAATACTAAATCCCAAAAAAAAAGGGGAAAAACTCTAAAAGCCTTGAGATCTCGTGATCATCTTCTTGTTTTCCGTGTAACGAAAGTAAACGCGTAGAGCATCGCGTAAACTACAGTACGATTATGTGATGTGCAAAATATATCTTCTTCTTTTTTCTTTCTTTCTTTCTGTCAGCTATCTATATTATTTAAGAAGATAAAGCCTGAAAGATAGTGAATCAAACTAAACAATACTTTTGTCAACTTAATTACCGCATACGATCACGAAATTAACTATGATTAGTCTTCTTTTGGGATAAGCGAGATAAATCAAGATTAGGTTAAATTTATACTATAATACTCTGATGGAAAAGTCACGTTTAAACGTGTTTCACGTAACCGACCTCCAAACTCCAAAGGATGGCGTGCGAGTGACGACAAATTAAATCTCAAAGGAAAATGAAAAAAATATTTAAATCTTATTAGTATGATTCGTGATGTAGTCTAACACCCGTCGAACATCCTAATATGTGAACGTGGAATCTCGTTACACAATCGAATAAAATTTATTGCTTAATACTAGATCTGACTTTCTCTCTCTCTTTCGTAATGATTATCTACCAAATATTATTGTGACTACAAAAAGTATCACAAGGCATTGGCATCACATGTTAAATGATGAAATATTGGTTGTTGCCTTGGTGCATGTTAAAAACATAGTACAATGATCATCTAAGCTGCTAAAAAAAACTATTTTTAAAAATGCCTTTTTCTATGTATCCTTTACTCTTTCTTTAATTAGTTATTTTAGCAAACGGGATGAATCTAGCTATAATAAGATTGCTAAACTCGACTTGAACGATACTTAAACAAATGTAACACTTCCATATGATAACAGATTTAAATCTTTAAAAGAAAAATAGTTGGAAAATATTATCACTAAATAGTTAGATGATTAGTTCACATCGAAATGAAATACGACTTAAACTGAAAGAGACCTGAGACAATTCGTGTCGAGCCACAAATTTTGGACCTACTATATTTTTAGCCCGTTGTTCCACAATATTTGCAAGGTCTTACTTAATGAATTTTTTTCGTCTTGGTAAAATAATTAATGAAATTTCCAAATCAAAAATAATAACAATCTGAGGCCCTACACTACAAAGCACACACAGTAACTCCCACATATATATAAAGCGGCCAATATGAGCAACACAGAGATTCCAAAGAAGAAAAGAAACAAATAATTCCAAAACCTTCTCTCCTAATCGCAATCAAGAAACTTGCAAGATCTGGTAAAAACCATGGAAGAAGGAGATTTTTTCAATTGTTGCTTCAGCGAGACTAATAGTGGCATGACCATGATGAATAATAAGAAGAAGATGAAGAAGAGCTATAACCAAAAGAGGTTTAGCGAGGAACAGATCAAGTCACTTGAGCGTATATTTGAGTCTGAGACGAGGCTCGAACCAAGGAAGAAGGTGCAGGTAGCTAGAGAGCTAGGGCTGCAACCAAGACAAGTGGCTATATGGTTTCAAAACAAGAGGGCTCGTTGGAAAACAAAGCAACTTGAGAAAGAGTATAACATTCTCAGAGCCAATTACAACAATTTGGCATCACAGTTTGATATCATGAAGAAAGAAAAGCAAGCTTTGGTCTCTGAGGTACATAATAATTCTATTGTCATCTTTATCTTTAATAATTTTGATATTTTTATATAAAGTATAAGCAAAAATATATGAATAATTACTATATTCTTATTTTTTTTTGGATATTAACTAATCTCTATTTTGCAGTTGCAGAGACTAAAAAATGAAGAGATACATAAGCCTAAAGAAGAAAGGGATCATGAGTGTTGTGGTGAACAAGGGGTGGCTCTAAGCAGCAGTACAGAGTCACATAATGGAAAGTGTGAGCCAGAAGTGAGGTTAATAAATCAAGGGATTGTTATGTGTAATGATGATGATGGTGATAACAACAACATCAAAACAGAGTATTTTGGGTTCGAGGAAGAGACTGATGATCATCACGAGCTCATGAACATTGTTGAGCAACCTGATGATAGTTGCTTGACATCTTCTGATAATTGGGGAGGTTTCAATTCTGATTCTCTCTTAGACCAATCTAGCAGCAATTACCATAACTGGTGGGAGTTTTGGACATAAAAACCATATAAGAAAATAGAAAAGTGATTAGAAGAAAGAGTGTGGATAGTTTTTGTAGGTTATGTAATAAGAAAAATCAATTTTCTTTTAGTTTAAATCTTGTTTCGATCTATGTATTTGCTATGTTCAATAAGCTAATAAAGTAAGTAGTAAAGTCAAAAACAATTTCACATTATTAAGTAAACAAACTAGATCACTGAAGATGAGCTTCAAAAAACTATTGAGAAGAAACAAAAAAAGATCGATCTGATATGCTCATGATGATGAAACATCACGATCAACAGAGTAATAAAACTTTCACATAGTGATGTAATGTCGATGAGGAAGAGTTTGATGATAAAAACTTTATAGCGATAAGAATGGGACGGTGATTAATGTAAATTTGTAAGTTTAAGATTACCGGGGATCAAATTTAATTGATAAACGGTTTATCATAAACCGGTTTAACGGGTATTGGGCCTATTGAAAATGGGCTTTTATTTTTTTATTTTATAAAACTGAACCCAACAACTTTGAAACCTAACCCCCCCCCCCTTCTGGCTTCTATGTTCGTGTTTCTACTTCTCCTTCTATAGTTCTATGGAATGTTTATGTACTTCTGTTTGGATTTGTTCTTCTTAAATAATATAACAGAGTTGGCACACTCAAAGAGATTAAGAGATAAAAAGGCGTATCAGTTCTTTCTTTTTTTGTCTCCGGATCAATTCGAAATCTTGGACTACATATATTAGAGGATACGTAGGTGAATAAAATATGAAAACCACTGTTAAAAAAATCTAACCTTACACATTATGACCTGACAAGACCTTTACCCTAAATAGAAGAAAAGATTAATACCTTTATTGGATGAGAATAATTTACACAAATTATTATTGGTGGGCGGGGAATTAGCAATTTATATAGCCTCCTCTAGTAATCCAAAAGAATAATTATTACATGCACGCATATGTAGTATATTTTGTTTTGTTGTTTAATCAAGGATGTAGATTGATTGGTTATTTCTCTACTTTGATAAACTCCAAAGTTTAAGATTCTTTGTGTTATTTTCCTTTTTTATTGTTTTTTTTTTTGTTTGCTTTCTCCTAGTGACAAAGACTGTCAAAAAGTTTATGATTCAACTCCTATTCGACATCATGTTGTTTATATTTAAATTTAATTTTCATAGCCCCCAGAATATGTATGACTCGGTATTAAATATTGTCATAAACCGCAAAAAATATTCCTTATATATTAATAGGAAAGCACACTTGAGAAAAAAAAAAACTGATGTATCAGCGTTACAGAGCTCATGACACTTTTTATCAAATAATTTTCAAAACATCTATTTATTTATAACTCCCTGCCATTATATTTATTAAAAAAAAAACAAATCTATAATTTTCTCCTCTCACATCATTATTATTTACATAAATATATCATTGACATTTATAAGACAATGTTCTTTCTATAAGTTTTTAAAAAGAAAAATTTAATTAATAATTAAAATCCAAAAATGTATTATCAATTTTATAACATATTTAATTATTAGAAATAAATTACATTTCACAAACAATAAAAAATTTATTCATTTATTTACCACATTTTTCTCATTGTATTTTTTAAACTTATGATTAATTTAAATTAAATCGATTAGTCTAAAATTTTTTTTTTTTTATCTATTTAATGGTATAGTGATGTAGATGATAATGTGAACATAATATATGTGAATATGATTTTTAGAAACACAAAACCCCATCAAAAATTTCTACACCACCTTAAAATTCTTTTCCAAGTTCAAATATTTCACGGGTAAAACATATTTTACCGAAAGTAAACGCAAATTTGAATAAACAAAAAAAAACTTTACTTACATATTTTGTTTTATACAAAATAAATCTTAAATCTCAAATAATAATTTTGCTCATAATATTTTATTTAAATCGATTTATCCCGCACATAGCGCGGGTTGATACCTAGTATTATTGTAATTTATGATACAAACTGTCAAGAAAACATAACTGATATGTCTGTATTTTGCATCTCCTTAGCCTGTATTTGTCATGCATTTAGCTAGGACAACTAGTTGTTTTGCATCATTTTAAAACCTCTTTCGTACATTTTGCATGTTTAGGAAGTTTCTGCATCATCCTTGCATACATTGCGCATTTCGGAGTTTTTCAGGTGTTTAGGAGACGTTGGAAGCGCAGAGGATCGAGCTACTCCTCACTTCCGTAATCGAGCGCTCCTCACTTTTAAAATCGAGCGCTCCTCACTTCCACAATCGAGCTACTCCTCACTTCCACAATCGAGCGCTCTTCACTTCTACAATCGAGCGCTCATCACTTCCACAATCGAGCCACGCTCCTCACTTCCACAATCGAGCGCTTCTCACTTCCACAATCGAGCCACGCTCCTCACTTCCACAATCGAGCGCTCCTCACTTCTACAATCGAGCGCTCCTCACTTCCACAATCGAGCCACGCTCCTCACTTCCACAATCGAGCGCTCCTCACTTCTACAATCGAGCCACGCTCCTCACTTCCACAATCGAGCCATCACTGGAGCCACTCCTACTCACTCCACTCGACCTCACTCTAGGGATAGACAAAACGCGACTGGACCGCACATGTCAGGAAGACGTTCCGTCTTACGCCCTTCAGGAGATTCCCAAACCGACGCTTCACCTTGTCATTTTAAGTTTTAGGGATTTACATGTTTTTCTATAAATACATTTTGCTAAGTCTTGGCTGAGAACATCTTAGTTTTTATCTCGTTTTCTTTTGTAAGGTTTCCCTAGCCACCAAAAACGTACTCTGACTTTGTATCCCAATATCTTTGAACTTATTCAGTATTTCGATTTGATTTCTTCTACAAAGTTGTTCTTCACATTTTAATCTATCTAAGAATGCTTGTTTCAATGTTTTCTATGTTTGCATCCTTGACTATGATTTTCGGATCTGAGTAGTGCGGTAGTTCTTGAGGATGGGATAGACTAGGTGGAGGATCTTAGGATGTAGGGTGTTTAAGCTTGATTTGTAAGATTCCCTTCTAGACTAGAGTTAGAATTACTAGTTTCTCTCTGATCAATTGGAACTAGGTTCGAGACATCTCCACACCCAAAAGGTGTTTGATGAAATGTCTGACCAACTAGTGCCAGAGACTTGCGTTCCTAGGCTAAGAGATTAGTTGTCTAGGATGTTTGTTGACGTGAATGAACTTGTTTGTTATGCCTGCTCGACCACGTTTCTCTAGCGAGAGCTAGGTATGGAAGTGGTTGAGTCTGAGTAGCTTTTGCCAAGAGATTGGATTAGCTAATTTGTGGTGTTCATTGTTTAGGGATAGTTTGCTTGTGGTATGTTAAACACTCTGTAGACTAGGATACTCCACCGACGTCAATTACCCCATCTTTAGGACTTCTTTCTTTCTGATTTTTACTACATTCCTGAGACTGTCTCGTTTCTTGCTTTTTAGTTCATGCTTAGTCTCATCTCCGTTTTTATTCATTTTCGCTTCTTGTCATGCATTCTTGTTTCTAGTTCTGTGACTCATTTTCGTTTCACATTTTGATCATTCTAGGATTGCTAGATAAAAACACTCTTTGAATTGGCTTAACTTGTGACTTCTTGATTGCATCTTGAGTGATAGTAAACTTTCCCAACTGGATTGACACCTTAAGTATTACAACACATAAGGTTAATTGAGACCTACTAGGAGACACAAAAATCCTAGTATCAATAACTTTGGAAAAAGTTTTCTTGTTTATTATCAATAGCCATACGGCTCTATATATACACAAAGATACCTTCTTCATGTCCATTTTCTTGGACTCCATTGTCGTTTTTTCATCATCAGATCTAGGGCACCGTTGGATTGAACTTGAGTGATAGTGGCTCATGAGCTCTCCGTTCGCGGCAATACGCCGATGCGATTGTCTTCGTTGTCGTTGTCTTCATCACCATCTTCATCTTTGATGGTCATCATAATCGATCTACAAGGATCGACCCGCTCTAATACCATCTCAAGAAAACGTAACTTTGAAAAGATTTTCTTGTTTATTATCAAGCCATACGACTCTATATATACACAAAGATATATCCTTAATCCATAGATGTAAATCTTCCTAAATATATGCAATCAAATCACATATTAAGTGATTAAAATATCTTTTTGATTTCCAAGTTAAGTGAGATATGAGATATGAGATATGATTTGCAATATCCTACAATATCCTAACACATACATATGTCATCACTGGTGGTCTTATCTAAATTATAGTGAAGTTCGATAGTGTGTCGACATCTGTAGATTCCGATTGTATGTAAATCTCTCTTGTCTTTATAATCAGTGATGAATTTGTTGAAGACATATGTCAATAATATGTGCAAACAGTAACATGTAGTTGCTTGGGATATCAAGGAGAGTCACACAAACTTGTATGCAAGTTGCGCCTATGGCAGTATGGCACTATGCTTTTGACTTATAACCACATTTATCAAAAATTCACGCAGAGACCGAATCTGAACCTAAGAAGCATGTGACTTAGGAGTGAAACTGTGGACTCTTAGGCTGTGATTGGTAACCTTTCATTCGCGAAATTCATATATTTTTTTAGAAAAACGCACTTAAAACACCAATCAACAAGTTTGTTTAATAAATTTGTGGTTTTATAGGAAAAGCAAAAAGTGACCGAGTGCGGTTTTGAACTGAGAATAATGCTTTGGACCGCGTTTTAAGAGTGAAACTGTTATTAACCAGCGGTCCGACTAAATACGCAACAGTTTATAAATATTTTTTTTATAACTAAAATATATTATTGATGTGTTATTATTTTTTCCACAAATATATTTTTATCTAGCCTAGATTTTTTCTATCTCCTCTTGTTGTTTAAAAAAATATAATTATTATTGTTAGTTAAACCAATTGGGAACTAAAGTTTGATATTATGAATAAATTGTAAATCAAAGATATAATGGTTTCTTTTTTTATTGTGTTGTACTTTTTTTTATGATTGAACTAGTAACTGATTCAATAATAAATATATATTATTAAAAAGTTATGATATTATGAATGCTTTCATACTAATTATTAATAAATTTATTTATAATATATGTAATCCGTACCATTTTTCTTTTTTTACCATTCACACAATTAATACTGAACCGCAAATAGTTTTTTCACCAATCAAATATCATTCTGTACCGCTTATTTTATATAAACCGCACTTGTCCCGCAAACCGCATGTACCGCAGTTGAACCGTACCGCACTCTAAAACCGCTTTCCCCGCACAACCAAAACCGCGGTCACCATTCGGACCCTTAACTTCTAGTTCTAAAAACAATCTCTATATAGTGTACATCTCGATTTGCAAATGGGACCTCCAGTACTTGCCTCAAGAAGTTGACCTTATAGACAAACAGTCAACAAACAATTCAAGAAAAAAGGTGATCACACAATAATAGATACGATCCACAATTCCACATTATTAGTTTGTATATAAATAAAAGTGATGGAACTAGCTTAATGAAAACAAATTATATCAATTTTAGCAAATGTTTGTTATTTTTTTGACTAAATATAACAGCTTCGATATCATTTTTTCTTACTTAACTTAAAATTTTACATATAGTTGTTTCATATATGAAGCTGGGGTTATTTAAATCAAATTACTGGTATATATATACAGTTTTTTAGCTTAAGATAAATAAAAATGAAAATCTAAAAAATGCTCTAACTCCATATATTTCATCTTTCACTAATAAGTTTAGCTAAACATTTTGTTATGGATTACTTGTTTCGTCAAGTCAAAACTTCACATCAAGTGGCAACATAAAAATTAATGTGATCCATAAACATCTGAACAAGTGTAGACTTCCATATATTCTCTCATAATATAAATAAGTATTTTGGAACTATTACAGAACCTTTCTGAGTTTTGACCAATTATATCACACACACACAATGGAAATAAAGCGATTTAAAAAATCTTTGATATTGATTAACATTCATATAGAGTATCGAATATATCATCATTCAAGCTAATAAGCAAAAGTGGGTTAGGTCATCGAATATATATATATATATATATATGCTCATTGAGATTGAGGTAATAATTAATGCGTGAACAAAAATTATTAATTATGAAATTTTCATTTGCAGTATTCTTCAGTACGTATTTCTCATTCTTCTCTTATTTGTCGTTAAGAGTTGTCAATAGACATTTAAAGTCGGTCATATGTTACGAAAATCATGAATGTTGAATTGTACGGTGTGCGTGTATTTAAACTATGGGTTATAGATAAGTATGGTCTTAAGGGAATACATGCACCCTAAATTAGTTATAAAATAGTACTATATTTTAATTTTTTTTGACCGGCAAAGTAAAACCAAATCAACAGATTATTCGATAAATCTAGGATATAGTACTCCCACATAAATTGGGCAAATCGATTGGCAATTAGTCTATGCAAAAGTATATATAGGCTATAGCCAACTTTCTAAAGTACAAGGATGCTGTATACCTAGCTACGACGGTCCACTGAGGTACCATATGAAAAAAAAAAAGTTAAATTACTCTTTGAAAGGCTTGGTTTATGGTTTAAATAGTTTAATTAATATCTAATCATTTGATTATGTAATCATATCACCAACGGATTAAGGTATCAGTGCAAATTGCTCGTAGATTTTAGTCGTCACCTTTTGTAAAATGGATCACTATACATATTTGTAAACTATATAGCGTACCCACCATCACCAGTTGGATTATAATTTTGCTTCTTCTGCATCTTTTATGCTATCTCGTGTCTCAATCAATTTATGATGAGTTATTATGGTATCGATTCTATCTACAATATATATATTTAAAACCCCACGATATATACTGGTAGTTTTGTAATCAACATGAACCAATATTAATCTACCTTAATATAGTTGTGATTATCACAAATGGTGGCACACTTGCAAATACTAAATAATGGTCCAGACTGAAGATGAATTTAACTAAACAGAAAACAACATGTTATAAGAATTTGCCCCTTCTAATAGGGCAACGAACATACATTATTTATCATGTAACAAGTTCACGATAAAAAGATGTGCCGCAGCCCCCTAATAAGTAATAATATGACTTATCATAGTCATCAAATGACAAATTTCAGACAATTGTTATAATGTCTTCCCGTTTTTAGAGAATGACAGAACACGTTCGTTTAAAATGTAATTTTGTCCATATATTTCCATATTAGTTTATGGTAATTAATTATATAGAATTACCAAATTTTGCTCGTAGATATCACCTAAAAGAAACCATGTTCTCTCAATATTTTTTAATTATGAATCATATATGTTAATAGCAGGGTGGCAAGTTGCAAACTTTATTTTCTATCCTAAGGGCCTCACCTGATTAGTACAATTTCACTTTTTCTTGACTAGCTTCCATGCATTTACTATGTCTAAAATGCTAAAATTTTGTCTATTGATAATGCAACTTGCTCATTCGGAATGTGATGATATATCCGATCGAACATGGACGATCGGGAACAAATTATTAATGTTACTCTTAAACTGGTCGTAGCTGATATGGTCCACATTAAATATCAATGTTGATTCTGTTTTTCACAAGACAAAAATAGATGAAAAAAATTTAGTACTTGTTAACTAGATCAATGGTTAGGCACATCTCATACTACGATCAAGAAATCCTGACCGCTGATAAAAAGCATTGACAAGTACTTACTTAACAGTTAACAACGAACCAAATTGCGGGAATCAGGTGGATACGAGTCATGTGACTTGTCTGATTCCTAACTAGACATTTATACCCCTCCCTCAAATTGTCATGGGTCGAATCCTTCTATCATAGAGTCTGGATACCTTGGTAATAAACACTCTTGAAGAAGTCATGCCAAGTGCTCATTTTTAAATTGACCCACCATACTGCAAGAAGCCAAGAACCACGACGATCAAGCCCGTGGGACGTTTCGCATGAATCTAGCACGTGGCTAATAATAAGCGAATGTTCGTGTGATTATTGAATCATTGATATAGGAAACGAGATCCAACGGCTAAAGTTTAGGAAGTGCTTGTTTTGCATTGCACCACCCCCACACCATATCTCAAACCGACAATGAAATCCAGATAATCTATTTGTTGCCGAGAAATAACGTCAAGGTCAATTTGTGTCCTAAGCCCTTACCTAAAGGTCAATTACATTGTTCTTTAATCTTTATTGAATAAATATATTTATTTATTTGTTAATCTCTATATTAACCATTTGTTTTTGTTTTGTGTCTGTTGGACATTTAATTAAACCGCCATTTGTTAAAATTAATAAATATATACATGTAAATAACATTATTTGTTTTTTTTTAAATTCAAGCTATGAATAACAAATTAGAATCTTCATTCACAAAACTATTTAATATGGAATCTTTCTCTGAATATAGGAATATACTAAAATATAGTAGTTCTTTTTCAATTTTTACACTTGATTAAATGTCGCTTTCTACTAGTTTTTGAATATAATCGAATAGACCCATGCTATTAATTCGAATTGCAGCACAATTAGCGGATATGGTCTGACCATCGGTTTAAGAAATACGAGAAACTAACTTGACGAAAAATGACATTTCAGTTCATTTTATGTACTGTTTTATTCTAGTCTTGTAACTATATTTAATTCGGAAATGTGACAATGTATTGGACCATTGGTAATTGAGTATATATTATTTGTTAGTTCATAGTGTTATTTGTTAGATAAACCTATGCTAAATTTAGATGACAGAGTTATAATGTTTTCTATTGATCTGTTTCGAGTGATTAGAGAACACAATTTGGTCGTTTAAAATGATATTATTTGTTAGTTCATATAATAATAATTACAAATACAATAATAGATGTGGACAAACCATTGTTCAAGTAGCCTTGATTGCCCCCACGTCTTCGATAAGAAAAATAGGTTGAAAGGGTCAACATGTTTGTTGATAACTTGAAATAATTAAGTTCTTGAAATAGTATACTTGATTCGAATATATAACGAATTATAATAAGATAGTTGATTTTTTATTCATAAATCTTGATCAAGAGCAGTTAAATGTTGATTTAGTTACATTCAACTTAAACATTGTATATATATATATATATGAATTATCTGTATAATATTATAACGTTATATGCTTAGTATCTTCTAAAAATCCTCTGAACAGTTGACTTCTATGATATAAATCGATTATCGAGCAGTCTCACGAAGGAAATTATATAGTTACATAATATTATTTTTTGGGCCAACAATTACATAATACTAACTTAAGAGAGCTCTTCTTCGATACGACATCTTCCGAAGTATTATACAAAGCGCAAGTGTCACGCGCCCTAACTTAACCTGCCATTTTACACATCTTTAGCGGATTGACATTGGCGGCGGTAGTAGCCGTTATATCTCATTTGCCAACGGCGCAATTCAACAACGGTTATGATTTGTCTTCTACAGTTACACTTTATTGTTTCTTTTTGGTGACATATTTAATAGATAATTAACATCAACAAAAGTAAAAATAACTACACTTCATATAACGAGTGAAAAAGTTTTATAATGCATAAAAACGTTACGATCATGGAAGATATTAGTCTTAAATGTTCAACATGCTTACTGTTGGTAAATGAATAAATATATAGTACTGCAACCGTGCAACATACAGATTATATTATTGTTGTTCTTATAAAAAAAATCATCAAGTATCAAATATTAAAACTTGATGTCGTATGCTATGATCGAATATTTATATTAACTTGCACCGAGACTTCGCGTATTGTAAGTAAAAAGTAAACGTTGTTTTTGACAGCACACTCACTTGAAATTAATTCCATAACAAAACTATGACGCTAAAACTGTAAAAATGGAATTTTTTAGAAAACTATACGAAATATGGATATATATAATTTACACAAGGTACGTAAGTAAGCTAACAAAGATTACAATTTACAGATACAATGAATTCACTCTGAGTGGGTCTATCAAGTTTCATCAGTTTTATATAACGGCCACGAGAAGTTAAGTTAATTGCTATATGCATTACTGTCATTGCAATTTACACCTCTCGATATTACGTTTTTAAATTTGTAACTGATTTTGTCAATAATTT
Organism: Camelina hispida; assembly: GCA_023657505.1. Taxonomy (NCBI): domain Eukaryota; kingdom Viridiplantae; phylum Streptophyta; class Magnoliopsida; order Brassicales; family Brassicaceae; genus Camelina; species Camelina hispida. The sequence goes on along the minus strand of CP094634.1, from coordinate 42,682,881 downwards.
CTCGAAACGAAGATTCATTTCACTGTCAAAATCCATCTCATATATACAAGAAGTTTTATAATGCATACTTTTTTGTTTATTAAAGGATAAGTTTTGTAAGTGGTGTGAAATCTTAATCACTTTTAAATTTTGCACTTTTATGTTTGATGTGTATTTGTCTAATAGATTGGTGAATAAAAGAGCCTATTAATTCATTGCATTTAATCAACTTTTTTTCTTGTGGCTGAAAGGACTCGCTTTTCTACAAAAAAAATATCCTAAATAAATTTGGTTTATGTTTAATCACATAAAATAATTATCATAATCAAATACAATATTTTCGGGTAAACTTCAATTAAACGAGGATTTGATACATTATCATCAATATACGTTGCATATATTAATTACTATTGTCTTTTACATCTGAAAATAAATCAAAATAGCAGTTCTTGAAACACATATAAATACAATATTTTAGCATTTCTGTAGCTAATATGAAAAAAATTCAAATGAAAAAAAGACTTCCAAATTCAAATTTTATGTATATATATTATATATATTTCAAATGAGCAAGCAAACGCAAACTTGCCCATATAATCAAATAGAAAGTACAATATTAAGAGTAAAAAAGAATGAAGTACACACAAAAGAGTACAGTATTATCTAACATAAAAGACAACATTCCCCTTCAAATATTAAATTTTAATTTTATAAAAAGAGGATTCTAACTTTTTGTTCTATATAAATACCTGAAGGCACCGTTTCATTTTATAAACCCCACAGCAAAAAAAGACACTCTCCTTTCTCTCCCTATCTATCTCTCTCTTTTTCCTCTGTTTCCATGGCCACTGAGCTCGACACCAGTAGCTTACTTTTGGCCCTCTTGTCCAAATGTAGCCTCCTTACTCAAACCAATCTCGCTCTCTCTCTTATCGTAGCCTCCCTTGCTTGTCTCGCCGTCTCTCTCTTCTACTGGTCTCATCCCGGAGGACCCGCATGGGGAAAATACTTCTCCCACCGCCGCCACCAGACCACCGTGATCCCTGGACCAAGAGGCTTACCTTTTATCGGAAGCATGTCTCTCATGTCAAACACTCTTGCTCACCGTTGCATAGCCGCAACCGCAGAGAAGTTCGGAGCCAAACGGTTAATGGCGTTTAGCTTGGGAGAAACTCGCATGATCGTAACTTGCAACCCTGATGTAGCTAAAGAGATTCTCAACAGCCCTGTTTTTGCTGACCGTCCGGTTAAAGAATCAGCGTATTCCCTCATGTTTAACCGAGCTATCGGTTTCGCACCTTACGGCGTTTACTGGCGAACCTTGAGAAAGATCGCGTCTAACCATCTTTTCAGCCCGAAACAGATCAAACGCTCCGAAACGCAAAGAAGCGTGATCGCGAATCAGATCACAAAGTGTCTCGCGAAACAGAGTAGCAACGAAGGTCTCTGTTTTGCACGTGACTTGATCAAAACGGCATCGCTTAACAACATGATGTGCTCTGTTTTCGGTAAAGAATACGAGCTTGAGCACGAGCATGAAGAAGTCAGGGAGCTTAGTGAATTGGTTGACGAAGGTTATGATCTACTCGGGAAACTAAACTGGACCGATCATCTCCCCTGGCTCTCAGAACTTGATCCTCAACGAATCCGGTCTAGGTGCTCAACTCTCGTACCGAAAGTAAACCGGTTCGTGAACCGGATTATCTCTGACCACCGTGATCAAGCTCGTGACTCGCCGAGTGACTTCGTTGACGTATTGCTCTCTCTCGATGGTCCGGATAAGTTATCCGACCCGGACATGATCGCTGTTCTTTGGGTATGTACACGTGGCTTTTGTTATTTTTTACTAAACAGAGAGAGAGAGAAAAAAAAAACACACGAAAACATTTTTATTTAGGTTTCGGATAATTTAATATGCCATTTTAAGTAATACTGTACGATGGATGGAACTAAAGTATTTGCAATTTGTGGTTTTTTTTTTTTTTTTAGGAGATGATCTTCAGAGGAACTGACACGGTGGCTGTTCTGATCGAGTGGATTCTTGCTAGGATGGTCCTTCATCCAGATGTTCAGTCGACGGTCCACAGAGAGCTTGATGAGATCGTTGGGAGGTCAAGAGCCGTCAAAGAGTCTGACGTGGGGTCTTTGGTGTATCTAACGGCTGTGGTGAAAGAAGTCTTGAGGCTTCACCCGCCAGGTCCATTACTCTCATGGTCCCGTTTAGCAATCACGGATACGACCATCGACGGTCACCGTGTTCCAGCGGGGACCACCGCGATGGTGAACATGTGGGCTATATCACATGATCCACAGGTGTGGGAGAGTCCCTTGGAGTTTAAACCTGAGAGGTTTGTAGCCAAGGAAGGCGAGGTTGAGTTCTCGGTTCTTGGGTCGGATTTGAGGCTTGCACCGTTTGGTTCTGGTCGTCGGATCTGTCCAGGGAAGAATCTTGGTTTGGCCACCGTGACGTTTTGGACTGCGACGCTTTTGCACGAGTTCGAATGGCGACCACCGTCCGATGAGAAGACCGTTGACTTGTCCGAGAAACTGAGGCTTTCGTGTGAGATGGCTAATCCTCTTGCTGCTAAATTACGCCCCAGGCGCAGTTTTACCTGAGCGTGTGATCCTTCAAGATTATACACAGATACACTGGTAACTAAAGTGAAGAAATTAGTGTGAGGCAAAAAAGAAAAAAAAGAACAAACAAGGTGAAGCATACCAAAAAAAAAAAAATACAAATAAAAGAAAATTAAAACATATTAAAAAGAAAAGAAAAGAATGGTTATGAAGTTTTATAGTATTATAAACTTATAACATCTTGATACGTATTATTAAAGAAAAAAAAAAACTTGATACGCGAAGTGTTTGGTGGTGTGAGGAGTGATATTTTGTAAATATGATTATAAACATTATTGTTACAAAGAAAGTTAATATTATTGCTTAATAATACTACTAGGTTATTATATTTTCTTCTCGTTTTTCCTTTTGCATTGTGGTTTTATATCATAATAGTACTTCATTTCCTCGTTTCGATAATATTGTCTAAAAACTTTGTGGAGTATTATTAACTCCGAAATTGTGGGAAACGATCTTTGTTTGAACACGAACAAACCCGATCAAAAGCAAACATATAATAAAATCATCCTTTCTTCCGGCATGATCATAATACCAAAAACACATAATCGTAATAATGTGCCTATTTGAACAAGAAAAATAACAGTGATATTACATTATACCAATTCATCATAACAAAAGTAAATTCTTACATACCAAAATTTGTATACGGGAAATTCAAATCCCATGTAAGTAACAAAAGTTGAATATTCAAAATATCGACCGAAAATGTTAACAAAAATAAATGTTTGCTAAGAATTTTGCCGAATTAATCGAAGGAGTTGTTTTCACATTTTTTTGCCCCAGCCAAATTTATAAAAGATTCGTCTTTATAAAAGTTGCAGATTTGACATACCCTGTCCCTTATATGTCTTTGTTTATATCTTTCTTTTTATGCGTAACGACCAATCAAAATTCTATTTGTCTCGTCACATACGAAAACTATATAACGTGTGTATCTATTTACCTAAAAAAGTACTCTATATATATGATTTATTTCCTTTTTATTCATAATAGAATGGTCAGCGTTCACTCTATATAACTAAACAACCAAATTCAATGTAATCAATTCAACTCAATTTACGGTAACTTAATTTATAGGACGGACCGGTATGCCTTTATAACATGCCCAAAACTACTAAACATCTATAAGAGAATAGATCTTAGACATATATATATCAAGATGGAAACCCCTAATCTATTATTTGATTTTGGTCACATGGTTAATTTATCAAATCAAACTAACTAACCACTATTTACTACTAGTCTACTAGTCGACTACTAAATCTGAAAAATAACAAAAAAATAAAAAAAAATGCTATATGATTTTGTTGAATAAGGGAAGATATTGACTGAAACACTTTCAAAGTGTGTGGGTCGAACATAAAATAATTATAATAAGAGTTACAGAATTTATATTTATATATTACAAAGATTGTGACACATGAATTATTAAAGGCTGGTGATATTTTTGATCCAGTGACAAGCAGGCACATAAGCATTAGGAAAGAACAAAATATCGCAAGATTTGAAATTTTTTTGGTCTAATCGTATATACAATATAGAGAGATCTTAAAAGTAGACAAAGTATCTATAAAGAAACTTTTTATGGTCGAAGCATCTTTCACTGGTTGCTGAGAGGTCTTCACAATGATGTCATGTATGTTTCTCAATAAAAGTGATCGTAAAAACTATAATGCCCATATACGTATTCCTAGACCAAAACTAATCTTGTATGGCAATTTTGTTTGCTTTTAGTCCAAGTATCTACAAAAAACCGACTTATGTGTTATGTGTATAAGCAGAAATTGGGCTTGAACGAGAGTTGATAAACAGTCTAGGCCATCAACGTAGTTACGTAAACACTATCACATTTATTTACAAAGTTTTAGATCAAACTGATAAACATTAAGAAGTAAATATTAAAGCCCAGTATTATTTGACACAATCATATATAGCTTATTTTCAATAGTAATCACCGTTTAAATTATTTAATTTAGTATTTGTTCATTGTTTAGTTGATTGAGCTGGTGTAGCCATTTCCATGGTCTTTGTTTATAAAACCATTGCCGGAGCTAGGTTTCCGGCAGAGGCTAAGATGAACGCCGGGATCATGATGAATCTCCGACGAGTTGTAAACGACTGAGCCGTTTATGATCTGAACGTTACTGTTCACGAAACGGTTTTCACCATTATTGTTATGGTTCTTTGACTTTGATTTTGACTTTCCCTCTTCACTTTTCTTGGCGTCGTTATTAAATAAAAATGGTCCACGTGTCTTGCTCGGCGACCGTAGGATCTCCATCACAGCTCCTTTGTTTTCACCTGAAATAGTTATGACGCTTTGTGTGCCCATTATGACGTCACCGTCAGACTCAGGTAATAACGTTTCCTTTGGTCCGTGTACGATCTCTGTTTTCTCCGATAATGTAACTATGCTTTCCTGATGAGTGGTCTTGCTTTCCTGCCTAGGCTTAGGTGGTTCGTGATTTAAGGAAGGAGACGACGTAACCAGAGTCGGTTTAGTCTCTTGGATTTCCTCTGGCGACGGAGGACGTAATGGCGGGGACATCACCTGAGGCGGCGGATGTGAAGGTTGAGCATCCGGAGACATCATCGTTGTTGTTGTTGTTGTTGTTCCTTGTTTGGTCCATGTACGAGGATTGTTGTTCTTGTTCCTTAGGTGGTTCATTCTTGATAGACCTTGACAATAAACCCGGACTCGGTTTAGTCTCTCTGACTTCATTTGGTGGAGATCGAGGCGGCGGAGGAGGCGAATGTGGAGCAGCCAGAGACGGTTTATCATCGTGTTGTTGTTCCTTTTTTGGTACATGCACGAGCTGGTTTGTATTGTCGGAAAATGTAAGTATTTTCTGACTAGTGGTCTCGCGTTCGTGCCTCCGCTTAGGTGATTCGTATTTTGTAGACGGCCGTGGCGATAGAACTGGACTCGGTTTAGCCTCTCGGACTTCCTTTGGTGGAGATCTTGGTGGCGGAGGAGGTGAAGGTGAAGCAGTCGGAGACAGTGGTTGTTCGCTGACGTAGTTGGGAGAGGATGGGTCGCGTGATGAGTATGCTGTGGGTCGAACGATGCTAGAGAGACGGTACCAGGAACGACCTGATCGACGGTTCGACATTAATTGGTTTTTTGTAAATTATGCTATTTGATTTGATAAATGATAAAAACTAAAAGCAATTATGTTGGATTTAGGTATAGCTTAGGGTCGTTTTATATTTATAGGCGTCGTCGTGTTATGACATAATTACAAGAAAAGAGAAAAAATAAAACATTGTGAACAGGAAGGTATCAGATGCAGCTTTGAAAACCACAATGCACGACTAGTATCATCTATTGAAGCATTTTATTTATTATTTGTATGTTGATATATAATTGGTAGATTACATACTCTTTATTTGTTCATTGCAGTTCAACGAGGCTTAACATTTTCTTTTCTTGATGTATTGGCTTTCCTGATTTGACAATATAAAACCGATTTTTGAGAAGTTTTGGAGTGAATACAGTTGATGCCAAACTTAACAAGCAAAACACGAATTTTGGATTTCACAAATTCGACCGTGACAACTCCCAATCTCATTATTTTTCGTTTAAAATGACATCTATCTAATTATAAACAGGTTAAAAGCAAAATCAGTAGAAGTCATTTTAAACGAAAATAATGAAAATAATCTTTTCAACATGTTTAACCAAATGACTAGATTCCTTGTACATTAAAATCATTACAAAAACTCTGAGACAGTACCATGTGAAAGGAAGACTGAACCATAATATCCCACCATTATTCTAACATTCACTCTAATTTGCATGATTTTTACAATTCATCATTTACAAACCTCAACAAAAAAAAGTTGCATATATAATTGAGTCTCAAGACTCATAACAACATATCCCCCAAAATATGGGAGCTATGGCCATTTAGTGAACTCAAAGACCTTAAGAACGATATCAAAACCTGTTGGGATTTGCCAAATGAAAAGAAGAACATTCACCGTATTCAACGCTATGTGTAAACTCCTCGCCGTCTCGTTCCCTTTTTGCATCGCCGGCACCAATGCCGCCGCCACAGCCCATAGCACCGTTATTCCTGCCACCACCACCGATCCATCAACTCAAAATTTCACCACGTTTATACACATACTAAACAAATATAAACGAAACTATATAGCTAAAATAAACATAAAACCACATCAAACCGGATTGTAACCTTTCTATGCATATTCCAAGATCATGCAATTTTGTTCAGTACTATCAGTCACAGAATGTGAAACATAAAAAACGAGAGATATGGTTAAGATACCTGCACCGGCATAAAGATGAGGACCGGGGAAGAGTTTACCGGTACGAAGATAAGTGTTAAGTCCACCAAAGACAGATTCCAAAACACCAAAGCCTAACAAAACAGAGCCAGCGTCAAAGTGTTTGTCTCTATAAGACCCTTTGACCAACTCTTTCCTCTCTTCCGTAAGCCGTTTGATCTGAAGCTCAGTCTCAGAAGGAAGAGACGAAGAAGAATCAACGACCGTGGATCCATCAGGAGAAACAGGAGTTGGTTTAAGCTGTTTCTTGAGATCACTAATCTCAGTCTGTATCGTGCGTACACGTCTCCATTGCCAACCTAAGTAACCAACCCATAGAGTGTACGCGAACAAACCTCCCATCACGATTGGGTGTATCAACGCAAATGATCTCCCTTCCAATATCCCAAACTCTCCTCCAACTGCTGCTGCATCCTTTTTTAAACAAACCAGAGAAATCTTGAATTTATGGGTTGTTTTTGTTATAATGTGAAACAGTACAAAAAGATATTGAAACTTACCTGTGGATCGAGGAAGAAAGGCAATGCGATGACTGCGAGAGGGAGAGATGAAGATTTAAGGAGCTGGAGAGCGTCGGGACTCGAAGGTATCTCTGGGATTTTGCATGGTTGTGATTTGGTGATTGGTTTGAGGGAGTTTAGGGTTTTAGGGTGATGGGAGCGAGGAAGAAGATGAAGTGTGGAGAGACAATGAAGTGTGGTCGCCATACTCACTCTCTCTGTCTCTCTCTCGCGAACTTGAGACAAAGAGAGATATTGCAAAAGAGCCAAGTAACAAGGACCGCAAAAACCAAACAGATAAGAGAACTCTGTGGACGCTCCACGTGTCACAAAATCGGACACTACAACAATTTCACAAATAATACTACACAAAAATTACTTATAAATAACGGGCCTACGAAAATTCAGTTGGGCTTTCTAAAATTCTGGATATACTATTTATTTTAAAACGAGATCCATCATCCATCTGGGTAAATAAGGCCCATTATAATTATTGAATTTCCGAATTTACCCCTGATGGCATGTTGGGGTTTTTAAGTCAACCAAAGAGACTCTCACTCAGCTTTTTCTTCGCGGAGCGTCGTCGTCGTCGTCGTTGTTCTAGGGTTTGTTTCTCGTTTCTTCTTCCAAGGTAAAAAAAAATTCTCCGATGATTCTACTTGCTCTTATCGATCTACCTTCTCTCGACTATCTCGTTCTAATTTTCGTGTTATTGGATCTCGGCCGATATAGGTGAAAAGATGAAGCCAGTGTTCGTCGGGAATTTCGAGTACGAAACTCGCCAGTCGGAATTGGAGAAATTGTTCGGAAAGTATGGGAGAGTCGACCGAGTTGACATGAAAACTGGTATAGTGTCTTCTAATTTCTGCGCCGGTGACTCTTGATTCTAGGATTTGTTTTCTGGTTTTAGTATACTTGTGAAAGATTTAGTGTGCTAGGGGTTTTAATGGAGTAGAGGAGCCTTTGTATTGAGTGTTTATTTGGTCGCAGGAACATTTCTTCAAAAGGAACAAGAAATTGCCATTCTTCTTCTACTTCTTGCTGCAATATACAATTTCTACATTTTCATGCCTGCCTTTATCATGTTGTGCCTACCAATCTTGGATGATTCTTGAGATACTTTGGAATTTGACTTGTCTATACCGATGGTTCAGATGGAAGTCTATTGAAAATCCATCATGCCTTTGCTCATGCCATTGGCCTTATCTGAACTTCTACACTCAGAATGTTGTTCAAGCATGCCTAGCAAATCACTCAGAATTGTTTTTTTTTTTTTACCTTAATTTGTTATGTTACAAATCTTGACTTTTCTACTACATCATGGAACGCCTCTACATCTCATCATGTACAACCAGCCTTCACATATATGCAGGTGTTGTATATCTATTTAGTTATTTTCTAGGGGGTGAGACAAAGATTTGCTCTGTTTGCTGATCTAAATAGCATTGCAGGTTAAAAGGACTGGAGGATTGTCACTATCTGTGTTGCATTTTGTGATTCTTGTGTTTTTTTTTCTTTTTGGTTGCAGGATTTGCTTTTGTGTACTTTGAGGATGAACGTGATGCTGAAGACGCAATTCGCAAGCTTGACAATTTTCCTTTTGGATATGAGAAACGCAGGTTATCAGTCGAGTGGGCAAAGGTATTCTTTTTTTTTTAATGCTTTTGATTTGAAGCTTTCACTTTGCCTCATAGAATTTAGGAATACTGCTTAAGTTTCTTCCGGTTTTTCAGGGTGAACGTACCAGGTCTCGTGGTGATAGCAAGGCTGCTTTATATCAGAAGCCTAGGGCTACAAATACACTGTTTGTCATTAACTTTGACCCCATAAGAACAAAAGAGCACGACATTGAAAAGCACTTTGAGCCCTATGGTAAGGTCGTTAATGTGCGTATCAGACGCAACTTCTCATTCGTTCAGTTTGAAACACAAGAAGATGCCACAAAAGCCCTTGAAGCTACTAATAAAAGGTAATAACAACACTTTTCTCTTGTTACTTTTTTTTTTTTCTGCCAAACATCCAATATGTTTTTGCCTCACAAAAAAACTCCCTTTGTTTCCTCAGCGAAATATTGGATAGGGTTGTCACTGTGGAGTATGCGAAGGGTGGTGATGAAAGAAATGATCGATATGGCGGTGGTCGTAGCCCGAGAAGATCTCGTAGTCCTGTGTACCGTAGGCGTCCAAGCCCTGACTATGGTAGGCGTCCAAGTCCAGATTATGGTCGTCCTCGAAGCCCAGAGTACGACAGGTACAGAGGTCCAGCAACTTATGAAAGACGCAGGAGTCCAGATTATGGACGTAGGAGTTCTGATTATGGTAGACAAAGGAGTCCTGGTTATGACCGTTACAGAAGGTAAAATAAATAACAATGGCTTTGGCTTTTCACTCTTTTTTAACTCAACAACTCTCTCATTGATGTCCCTGTAATGTTTTCTGATTGAACAGTCGCTCTCCAGTCCCAAGAGGAAGACCATGAAGAAGATAGTACAACTAAGAAACAGAAGCTACCAAGAATGTCTGTGACAAGTAGTAGAAGGCTAGATTTTGCAATGTCGTATTTTGAATTGCATGATACAAGTTTGAAAGTACTTTTATGGGCTATGATCTTTTGCTATGTCTGATTACTAATTAATCCTTTAGAGTTGGAGATATGATCAGAGATGGCTATGAAAGCCTTGCTTTGAATTTGATTTGCGCTTACGATTTGGTTGATTCGTACTTGGTTCATGTACTATTTCTTTTGATTCGTCATTATTATTCTAAATCCCTTAATTTTATATTCACACAAAATGGAGTGGCATTATCTTTAAGAAATTTAGTTGATGCAACTTTTTATAAGAATGTAATCCTTTTTATTTTTGATCAACTGATGTTATATTAGAGCCAAGAGATTGTTACACATTTTAGACAGATATAGTACTCCTACCTATGTAGCTCTGACCTTCCTAACTTTCCTACTTACAAGCTGCCCCTATACAAACAAATGGTCATCGTACAGACATTAACCCAAAAATCAAGATCAAACAGCAGACAAAGGTCGTTCCTCTAGAAACACATGTAATCCATTGTCATATGCATGCACATGGAACAATACATTGTTTTCAACAATTATCGAACTTAAAGGGCAGCGTAGACTACTACATCAGGTGGGATATAAACTGGGCCGAGTGGTTTAAAACTTTATGAGGAATCCTTTCTTTAGTCACTGACTCACTGCAACGACGTTGTTTGTTGTACAAGATTATTATTATGTGAAATTTATGATCTAAAAAGCAAAAGAAAAAAAGCGATTGAGAATCGGTGTGTAGTTAATTCGTCTTTTTATAACTTTTCCATTAGTATATTGATTGATATTGACTAATTTTAAAATTTAATGAGACATGTCCATATTTTTTTTATTCCTTCGATTTCTTTGGCCTGAAGATAACAACAGCTTTTCTATATTAATTTTATATAAATGAAGTTGACTCCATGACACTTCATGACATTGATCCGTTGCGTTATTGTTTTCTTCTTAAATTATTTAGTGAATAAAGCGACCATGCGCGCTGATAAATCTAGATTTCTTATAGACTAGGAGAATATCGCGTTTGATTTTATCTTGAATAATTAAATTGGTGAACAAATAAAGAGAGAGTTTATTAGTAGTAATCAAATATATAGTCCAGCTAATTAAATAATCAAAAACACAACACACAAACCCCAATGAAAATTTCATGTTTGGTTGGCGGGCACTATAAAGTGGGCATCTACTTCCGCATTTCAAGCGAGCTACTAATCATCATGTGTTCATACTCAGTATTTACATAATTACATTTACTCTTCCCACAACAAATATATACGTCGTACGTACCATAGTTTATGCTTGTTTATTATATAAAAGACTCTTTATTTGAAACTTAATCAAATGTAAACTAACAACATCAATCGCATTCGTGGATTATACAAAAAAGAGGTAAAAGTGTAATAATTTGCTTCAAAATTATGCCAATAGTATGTCGTTACTTAGATTGCATTCAGATTTTTTTTTTCCTACTAATTGGAAGAAGATTAATTAGCGGATTAGGTGAATGAACCGTGAAGGTATGGTTTAATTATTATTGTTATATATTTATATATTAAAGAAAGGAAACAATAATGTCGAGTGGAATGTGACATTGCGGTAAATCTGTTAATAACTAGAATTCAAGGAAACCGTGCCGTCGTCTCCCGAATCTTAGTGGGTGTTTGCTTTATTAGATTTAATTACTACTATATACAATACCAAGATTAAGTATTAACCAAATTTACAGATGTACATATACTGTACTACAATTCTACAACTCTTAACGTGATTAATGTTACAAAACGGCTTCTAGTTGGGGCAGATTAACTTAAAATACTTCATTGTTGCCATGTAAGTCGTCCATGCTTGAACTTCTTATTTTGAAAACTTTCTCTTCTCTTAATTAATTCTCAAAACTTTCGACCAAAAAAAAAATAATAATAATTCTCAAAACTATATGACTAGCCTTTGTACTATATAAAATAAAGTAAAACTTCTTAGTTTAAAATGATTAAAAACTATCTTTTAAAAGCAAAAATAATTCTCCTTCTAGTTAATATATCTAACATTGTTTTGTAGACTATATAATTTTAATAAGTTAGTTACAAATAGGTTATAAATTAATTGATAGATTAATTAGTTATAAGTTAAATAGTGGGTGCAACCTTAATTTATTTTTGAATGAATTTATTATTAGAACACATTATTTACAAAAATTTTAAAGAGAATATTATAAAGAATCATTTAATATCATCTAACTTACCATATTAATTTCATTTGTTAAATTATTCATCAAATAAAATCAATTGATATCTAACTTAACATATTAATTTGTTAATTATCATTATACTTCACCTCTCATTTTTATATATGAGTCTATTTTGTGAAAAAAATAAATTATCATAGTATTTATTATAATTAAAAATAGTTTTATTTCTGGATATACCATAAGTTGAATTTTTAAAAATAAATATAAATGGTTTAATCTATAAAATATTCAAGTTTTAGTAATAATATTGAATTAAAAAAATTAGTAAATAACAGATCAAAATTTGAATATTTAAATTCAATTTCATATTTTAAAAAAAAAATAATAAAAAATAATTAACAGAATATAAGCAGGCTAGGCAAATCAGTTATGTAATTGGGCTCTATGGAAAGTTGAGAAGCTGGTGACATACGTCACATTTGATCAAAGGAGGAGCATTTCCGTTTTTTCTTCAAAGGAGACTCCACTTCCTTACCTACTCAGGATGTTAGCCCAGTCCCACAGATATTTGGATATGACTTTGAGCTGCTATGGTTAATAATGTTTTATTCAAAAAAGTTTTTTAAAATAATTACATAAATTATAGTTTATATAAAAATTACATTAATCTAGTTTTTGATTTAAAAGGAATGTTTACAAATTCTAATGTACAAGTTTTAATAACAAATTATCTAGCTAGTTTGTACATATTCATATAAATTATTTTAACACCTTTCCAAGTAACTAAAATATTCACATGAAAGAAGATAAACATTGCTACGTTCACGCACGGGCACAAAAGTCAAAAAGCTAAGGAGCTCTATAAGGGCATGTGCATCCATTGTCCCTCATTTTGTGTCCTTCAATTATTTTATTTATATTTTGAGAATTTCTTAAGTTTTGTTTAGCATTGGTGTCCTTCAGGGTGTCCTTAGGGTGTGGTCCTTCATAATATTTTTAAATAAAAAATTAATTATTTAAATAAATATATAAAAACATATTAAAGTTTTTATTTAAATAAAACATATAACATTAACATTAAAAACATAAGAAAATTACAAACTTACAAAAACTTGAAAAAAACAAAAAATACAATTAAAACATGAAGATACGAAAATAAACCATACAAACATCAAAGATAAAAACATACATTTTATTAAATTCATAGATTTTTTTTAATTAATCTTCATTATCTGGAAGATGTCCAAAGTTAGTCCAAATATGCTCAATCAAATCTTTTTTAACCGGTCATGGACTTTTTATCCCGAATTTACGTAAGACGAGTAATCGTAGTGCTCATATTGGAACCCAAACTGGCGGCACCGACGGTATATGTTTGATCGACATCTTCTCCGTGTTGAAATTCAGAAACAATGTTTCGGTAACTGTATGTTCCTCTTTCATCCTCGATAATCATATTATGGAGTATTATGCATGCTCTCATAACATTTGCTATTTTGTACTTATCCCATAAACGAGATGGATTTTTAATAACGGCGAATCTAGCTTGCAAGACTCCAAAGGCACGCTCAACATCTTTCCGCAGATTCTTGTTTTTAGAAGAGAGAATTTTGATACCTTGTGGGAGCCGGATAGATTGTATAAAAGTTGCCCAGTTGGGATAAATACCATCGGTGAGATAATACGCCAAATTGTACTCTCTTCCGTTGACAAAGTAGTTGACCTCTGGAGCTTTACCGTTAAGAATGTCATCAAATACATTTGAACGATCTAGAATATTAAGATCGTTCATAGTACCTGGAGCTCCAAAAAAAGCATGCCATATCCAGAGGTCGTACGAAGCTACGGCTTCCAACACGATTGTTGGTTTTCCGGTTGATCGTGAATACATCCCTTTCCAAGCTGTTGGACAATTCTTCCACTCCCAGTGCATACAGTCAATGCTCCCAACCATCCCGGAAATCCACGTTTTTCATTTTCATAGAGTAGTCTTTCTAGGTCGTCGGGTGGGACGTCTTAAGTATTCATCGCCAAACAACTGGATTATCGCGGCGGTAAACTCGTGCAAACATTTCCGAGCTGTTGATCCACAATTCGGACATACTCGTCAACTTGGTCGGATGAAGTACCATATGCCAATTGGCGAATTGCTGCAGTACATTTTTGTATTGGTGACAGACTAGCCCGACCGGTTGCATCGTGGGATTGACGGAAATACTCGACTTCTGTAGAGAGACGTTGCACAATACGCATGAACAATGGCCTGTGCATGCGAAAACGTCGGCGGAATAAATAGTCCGGGTATGTTGGAGTATCACTGAAATAATCATTCCAGAGATTATTGTGGCCCTCTTCGCGGTCTCTTGGGATAAATATCCGTTTCTTTGGCTCTATTGGTTCTTGAATGAGATTAGAATCTGCATAATTATCAAAATATGCATCAAAATCATCATCCATACCATCTCTTTGGTAGTGATAATGGTATGATGAACCAGCCATATAAAAAGAGAAGTGTAGGAAAAAAGATAAGTGTAAAGATGTTGTGATCTTCTTTGCTTTGGTTAGTATTGTGTTAGAAAGAAAGAAAGAAAGGAAGAAATGAGAAGTGGTGATCTTCTTTGGTTGGTTGGTAAGAGAAGTTTTGATTTGGTTAGAAAGAAGCAAATATATACGCAAGGAAGAAAGATCCGTGATACTTCAAATACAAGACCCGTGATACCAAATACAAAATACAAAACGTTAACTTTTACAAAATCCGTGAACTTTTACAAGACCCGTGATACCAAATACAAAACATGCCAAATACTTACATACGTGATAGGAAAATGACAACAAAGTTACAATAACTCATGTTGATCCGTGAGACCTAGCCAAAACATAAGCTACCAATGCCGTACCAACTATTGCTACCAAAGCTATCAATTCAAAACCAATTATTAACCTATTTCGGATCTTCCCTATCTCTAAAACTTCCTTCTCGATCCGTGACAGTTTCTGCTCTGTTTCATCACTCAGGGCATATGCGTAGTCAGTCGATAATGCTAAGTTATCTACCTTCTGAGACAGAACTTCACATTGATTGCCCATCTCTCTCATCTCCTCCATGACAGCTTCATCCCACCACTTGTGAATATGCATCTCTCCATCATCAATATTCCCACATGTGAAGAACCTACAATAACATATATAATTAGCAATTTCGAATCATAAACAGTTAAAACAAACCAAAATCATACAAAATAATTAACAATTTCAATTCATACCGTCTATTGTTACTTGTAGATAAGAGGGGCTGACCACCACAATAGCAAACCTTCGGGAATCCAAACTCAACCTCAGGTTGAGGAGGGTAAACAATGGCCTGCGAATCCATATTGATACTCTCAGCCTCATCCATCCGAATCAAACCTTAACAAGCACCAACAATGCTCTAGGGTAAACTTCATGTTATGTTCAGCGAAATAGATGTCGTGGGCCATCTTGATGACATCATTCTCAGAATGTCCACTGCTGTTTAGTCTTTCCGCAGCTGCGTAAGCCCCACAGAACTTGTTAGTCCACTCATTGATCCTAAACCACCTCTGCTTACAATTTATATTCATCCCCTGTTCACCATTAGCTATAGCATGAGGCGTGTCTGCATAGTATTTGTTAACCCTTTGCCAAGCTCCCTCCCTTTTGTTGATTACCAATAATAGGGTCCTTTGAAGTGTTCAACCACGCACTGATAAGAGCTTCATCATCAGCCGGATTCCATTTCTTCCTCTCCTTCCTGCCATGTGTCTCTTGAGAAAGAGGTACATCCTGATGAGATTCTTGAGACGAGTAAGGAGGTACTTCGTAAGCAGCATCTAGGTTAAGAGTATCGCCTTGACTGTTGAGAAGATCTACATAACTAGAAGAAGACTGACTGAATGTATTAAAAGAACTCATAGCAAGAGTGTAACAAAGAGGAAGAAGCGGTTAAGATGAGAACAGAATGAAGAGAGATAGAATGACCAAAGCTTGAAGCGTTTAAGATGAGGTCAGAATAATGAGAGATAGAAAGACCGAAGCTTGATGAGTTTAAGATGAGAAAAGAAGGAAGACACTCCTAATAATGAACAAAGCTTGAAGCTTTAAAGATGAGATCTCAGAATTATGAGAGATAGAACGACCGAAGCGTGATGAGTTTAAGAAGAGAAAAGAAGGAAGAGAGATATAATGACCAAAGATTTAGTAGATGGAGAAATCGGGTATGTAGTTGGTACAATTCATAATGACAATAGCTTCAACTACCTAAGTCTAATCAAAATTTATGACAACTAAATATCAAGTACAACTAAAGCTTCAACTAGTTATAGATACTTAGTTATAGTTATAGTTACATAAAGCTTGTACAACTAAAGCGTGTATAGCTTCAACTAGTTATACAAGCTTCAACTAGTTATACAAGCTTATACTCTCACCTTTATATAAATAGCTATAGTTACATAAATTAAAGCAAATGCAAAATATAAATCATATTAACTACTCTACCAAATCAATTAATGAGACCTATAGCAAATCAACAAACAACAAGAAAGAGACATTTTGGATGCGCATAGATGCGATTAATTACCTTTCACTGGGTGAATGTTGCTACTTCTTCTCAGATTTCTCCTTATGTGAGGCTTTCACGCTGAGGAAACTCATATACAACAAACAAGCTTTATGTTAGACTCGGTTGAACATAAACGAATACGGTTTCACAACAACAACAATACGGTTTGACAACAACTATCTTAAAGAATTTGGTAGCCTTACCATGTGGGGACTGAGAAACCCTTCCTATCCCATTCGGAATACGACCAAAGCCACGAACTTCAACCTTTGAAATCTGCATCACAAAAAAATTCGTAGAAGCAGAACCAAATTTAAGATAGTCATATAATAAGATACTAAAATCACACAGAAACTAAAACCAAACCCTAAAACGAAACCCCATAGACTAAATTGAAACCCTAAATCGAACCCCTAAAAACTAAATCGAAATCCCTAAATCCAAACCCTAAATCGAAATCCAAAACATATAAAGAAACCCTAAATCGCAATTAAAATCAGAGAGAACATACACAGCTTGACATATATTCAACACACGAATCAAAACTCAGTCCCAAATCTATCGAATCAAGATAAAAATTTCCTTCAAACCAAAACAAAAAAATACATCAATCTATCATTGAAACCATAGATCGTACACAAACCTCTTCAAATTGCAATCGGCTAGAAGAGGACTGACGGCAGATTTGCCTTTGATTCACCGAATTTTCAAACAGAACGGCGGAGGAACCAAATCGCCGTCGACAGAGAGAAAGAGAAGCAAGAGGAACGAAGAGAAACAAAAATAACTCGGGAAAATTATTTTTTGTCCTAACCCTACCAAAACCACAGAAACACACGAGAGGGCGCCACGTGTTAGGGAAGGACCAACGAAATACGTCCCTATATAAGATACGTTTCCCTAATATTGGGTTTATTTTGATTTAAATTAAAAAAAAAAATTGAGACGGACACTCCTAAGATACGGCGATGCACATGCCCTAAGTATATTTATTATATTAGTGTCCCCAAAAAAATGCGATGCTTTGGGATTTGATAATCATGACTATTCGTGGATAATGATTCCGATCATCTTTATTTTTATCAGCATATATAATATGACATCTATAAGTTTTAGGCTGAAAATCGTTTAATTTCTAATTAATTATTGGCGAAAATAAACTAGATAAGTTTCTGAAATAATTCACTAACAAATTAGTGTGCCTATATGGAACTGTGTCACACTGTTGTATTACACCATCATATAATTTGTAATACATCTGTTAGTTATCTAATTTTGAAATCCGTCGCCCGTCGGTATCAACAATATTAAACTATACTACCATTAATTTTTGTTTCTGTCAGACTCCACTAATACCGTTTATAACCTGTGTAATAACAAACAATTCACTTCTTAACGGTGATATGTAATAGATTGTTACTCACAGTGACAACACTGGATAGTAAATATATAAAAGTCTAAAAGCTGCAAATACAGAAAATGGATAAAATTTTAGGTTTACACAATTTAAAATATAGATCGGAATATGTTTACACAAATACTTTTCGAAATTAAATAGAAGAAATGATGAATACAGATTTCACTGATTACACACGAAGCCCTCGTATTCACTTATTCTTCTACCCTACTCATATCCCTTGGCACTCCTCATGAACGTAGACCCTATATATGATTACTAAAAATATAAATTACCATCAACCCAATTATGATTTTTTTTTTTAAAGACTGATTAAAGAAACAAAACAAAGGAAAAACGCCAGAAAAAAGGAATAAAAAGACAATCTGTAAACTAAGTTCTGACAACTTTAACTAAAGTACCCCCCATGTGAGAAAAAACGAAAGATCATCAAAGTAAAAAAATATAATAAAATAAGGAGGTAAAAAAGTGAAAAAGAGAAAGAAAGCTAATAAGTTCAAGATCTCTTTTTAACCTTTTTTTTTCACCACGAAGATCCTCCTGTATTACTGAACATTCCACTCCAATATGTATTATTACCATGACCCTTCTCTTGGTTTGTGCTTGAAAGCTCTTTCATGTCTGGAAAAGGGAACAAAGCCCTACTTGCTCCATTCATATCATCATTATTATCTTGAGCTCTTTGGTTATTGTTGATGGTGTTATGCCCAATCCCTTGATGATGATCAATGGAGAATGAAAGGTTATTATTACTCTGTTTGTAATCAGGCATTGTTGGAAACCCTAACGACGAGTAAAGGACTGAGTTCGAATCCATCATTTGACCAGGCAAGAACGTGTTCATGCCTCTTGAAGAGACTCCATTAGATCTTAGAAGCTCGAGAGCTGAGACAGGAGATGATGAAGCATAGATTGAGGATGAAGTATTGTTGTTCTCTAACTTGGGCATTTGAAGAAAATGAGACATACCATGATGATGATCTTGCATGACAGGGAAAGATAGCAAGCTGAGATCTTTTGACTTATTAGGGATCTGGCTTGAGAAAAGAACCGGTGGGTTTAGATCTGGAAGCTTGGGATTGGAAGGTGAAGCTAAATGTGTTGAGGATCTCTTGTTTTTTCTTGAGCTACCTCCGACAGGGACGTTACGGAGAGAGCCACCTTCGGTCCAATACCTTCGACAACCTTTGCAGAAGTATCTTGGTTGCGTGAGACTGTAGTTGTTGTAATAACAGAACTTTGTATTAGTTGAGTTGCATCTTGGACAGTTTACTTTCTCTTGTGGCCTCGCCTTTCTAGTTTCCATCGTCGTGGCCGTGCTGTTGTTATTTCCCCCGGAACCACCGTTGGATGCGGTGGCGTTTGGCCTTGTGTTAGTGGCGATGAATGTTGGCTGTTGCTGTGATGTGTTGTTGTTGGTGACGTTAGAAATCATTTGCTCCATTGGTTTTACGTTTATCATTTCTTGAAACCCCTAAAAATTAAGATAGACCTTAATTAATCACTAACCATGTCAAAACTATAGACCACAAGCAAAACGGAGTCTTGAATCTCGCCATGAGATCAATTAAATTGAAGCACTAATATACTCAATCGAACATAAATATACATGTGTATATATATATATATGTATACTAGGTTTTCAAAAGGTTAAATAATTGGTACGTTAAAAAAGAAAAGATAATTCAAGAAAAGGAGACTAATTAAATTACAATTTAAGAAAAATTGTTATGACCAGAGCACCAAGAACAAAAGGTAACTAACAAATCATACCTTTTTATCCATAAGTTATCAGAATTTATAAAATTAATCACATGAAAAGGTGAACTTATAAAGAACAAAAGTCCCTTAACTTGGGAAAATTTCAAACGGAAAATTCCCCATGCATTTTTCATATATTAAAGTCCAAATTAAAACCCATCACATATAAACATGATCTAGATATAAAACTGCATATATATAAACCACAAGATGCATCATAACAAAAACTTGCTTCATACATATACTGTTATACATGCATACACAAACATGTATATGTATATCTTAGAGATATAAAGAGTGAGATAGAGAGAGAGAAGTAAGAGTCAGAGAGAAGAAACAAACAGATACAGCAATTAAGAGAGATCTTTTTTACGTACCTGCGTCCACTTCGTAGCATCCATGAGCTTCGACAAAGAGAAAGGCAGAGAGAGAGAGAAAAGAGAAACTAAAGAGCTAGTAAAGAACAAAGAGAGAATGTTTTTGGAGATAGTTTTTCTTTTGGACTTTTGCTTTTTTGGGGACGATATGGCTCTATGCGTTAGCTTTCACTTTATGGATGATGAAAGAAAGCAGCCAAGATGAAGAAGAAGAAGAAGAGAAGAAACCTGCAAAATTGAAATATAATAATAATAATTTACATGAAAAAAGCAAAAGGAGGGTTTGTTGTTTTTGACTAGTGATAATAATGTCTCATGGCCTCCCTCTCTGGTTCTTTTCTGGTCCCTCTTTTATATATTTTTAAAGGAAAAAAAAAAATATCTGGCTAAAATATTGATTGCTCTATTTAACGAATTGGTTGGCTCAATATATAACCTAGTTATTTTATCTTCTTCAGTGTAGAGTTCAAAATTTGTTTGAATCACTTGTCATTTCATGATTTGCGACTGAAATGTGTCACTAAACCATGTGTGTAAATTATGTTTTTAAAGATGATACTGTATATGTTTTCAAATAAATCTTTGATACGATAATATACAGATGAATATATTATTTTATGCATGTTGATTTATTTTCATATCATAATAATACAAGATGTGAGTGGAATTATGAGTTGTATACTATTCCCGCCCACCCATTTTGTAATTAATATTATATGTTGGGTTACGATCCGTCATACCTTGGCAATTTGAAGATCCACATAGATATCATAATTACTCTATATTTTAGTATCTTTTATATGTAGATTAGGTTACGAAATTCGGTGGTGAACTTGAAATTCTAATTACTGATTAATCTATGATAAAGTTGTGACTTAATATGGTCGATAAAACATATAACGTTTTTTTATTTCTAACTTTATATAAAGTACAATATATATGTTGACTGTATTTACAGGAATATGGAGTATTCTTCGGACGCAAATAATGCTTTCTCTTATTTTAATTATGTTGTTTCGACGAAATAAAAGGTACACCAAAATTTTCACCCTTTATTTGAATTGTGATCTGCTTTTTTTTTTTTCGTAAAAGGACCACTATACATTACACCACACATGGCTTCATAAAGTTAATATGATTTTATTCTTAAATCGGCAAAGCTACACAACAAATGTCTCGTTAATCAGATAACTAAAATAAAAACTTTGTAAAAAGCACATAAACTGAAAATCGAGGCCAATTATAACAAACCAAAGAAACTTTTTCAAACAAACAATACTGCACGACTTATATTATGTTATATATATAGCTTTTTCGTTTATAAATTGGTAATCATCCTTAAGATATTAAAATCACGTGTTATTAAAACGTTAATTACCCAACGTGCAACTTCCTTTACGTACTAAGAATGATTAAAATCACATTCATGTAATCAGATGACCGTTTGTGGAATTTAACTAAACAGTACCAGTTACTTAAGCATACAAATATTAACCGGTTAGAACTATAAGTTCACATCGATACAATTCTAGAATTTTTGGGTCTAATACTTCACAAAAGAAAGTAAAACGGTTATTTATGTAATATAGTCAAAAGATGAGGGGTTGGAAAAGAATTAGGATCAGGACCGACAGGAAGCGACAAAAAGGATGATGGTGGAACCCATTTTTGGGGCGTGATTAGCTTTTTCGAAATCTAAGAGACTGTTGTTTTTTAAGATGTTGACAACTGTCTTTTCCTACCCCAATCTATCATCTCCACTTCTCGTGTCGTTTTGTTATTCTAGCTTTACCTTGTCTGCCGTTTTCTTCAGTCTTGAACGACCTACCACGGTCCACGTGTTCTCTACCAAATCATTCAAGAAGTAGAAGAAGCTTCCGTTGATCCATTCTCCGGCCTTTTCTAATATATGGCCCATTAATTTAATTGGGCTTAACATCATATAATTTTTGGACAAGAATTCCACCAACTAATTAGATTTTTGGTATAAAGGAATCAACGAATTTGAACCGGTAAATCCTCCAACAGGGAACAGCTTCAACAACAAACAAACAATTCACTCAACAGTTGTGAAATTGCTTTTTGTTTTCAAAAAAACTGACAAAATGTGTATACACAAACAGTTAGTTTGAAAAATTTTAGACATCAGATTTCGAAATAGCTCTTTTATACAAAAGAAATAATTTGTAGGACCATTTGATGTAATGATTATCGCATATGGAAGTAAGATCGCATCCTAGCCACTAATTTCTCCATTATATATTATGCCCCACATTACCTTTTTAGCAAACATCCTATCTTCCATGTGAGAGATATCATATTATATTAAAAATTTTATACAATTGAATCCAGCTCCGATCACCATAGAATAGAAGTAATTCGTTTGATTCGATAACTATATAATGATATCGTGGCGATTACATTAGGCCCAGAAAAGCCCATAACTCGATAGTATTTGTTACAAGTATATATATAAAGACGACGTATTAATATTATTAACCACTGGTATTAGTAAAACACGTAACTCAAAACTCAAAAGCAATATTTTTGTAGCTTATTGTTCTTCCATGGAACTTCCTGCAAAACAAACAACACATATTGAATCTATGGTTTCTTCTTGAGACAAGACAGGGCAACATATTAAGCAGTGAATGAAATATATAAAAAGGTTATTTTACCGAGAAGTAACAACTAGTGACGTAAGAGAAACAGTGGAGACCTCCAGTTCTTTTTGTGTACGTCTTCATATCATCTTCATCTTCATCATCCGATTGATAGACAAATCTACTCTTTCCAGCCACATAACCTTCACCAACGTCACTCTCTTTCTTCCACCGGAACCACCGTTTCCAACCCGCGAGACGGCGACGATTTTTCTCGGTCAGGTGCATTTTGGTAAAGTCACCAGGAAGAAGCATTCTCGGAGGCAAATCAAGACACTTGGAGTAAGAAGGATGACGAATACGGTGTTTAGGCTTGCCAGGTTCTTCTTCCCATGAGAAAGGAATCGAAGCTCGAGAGAATGAGACATCATCAGGGTTCGGAGACAACGACGACGACAAGTGTGATGACGACGCTGACACGTGGTTTTTTACTAATGGTGATGACATGTACTGTAGCCTTCTCGATTTCGCAGCTAAGATATGTTGAAGTTTCGATGTGATCATCACCTCCTTATTCTCTTCGTCAATCCCCATATATATCGTCGTCCTTGTTGATCTCTATATCGTTCTTGTTTTCTAGCTTTATGATTCGTAAGAAGAATTAAAAAAGAAGACAAAGGATTAAATGTATGTAATTGTCATTGAACATCCAACGCTCGATATTTTAGTATTTGTCGACTAGGCTACTATACAACCATTACTCGAACTGAAAGTCAAACCGTAGCCTTATTGTTGTTGAGGAAAATTAGTCAGAATAAATTCGCATATAGAGTATGGTATATATACAACCAGAACTACAACTACAACACCTTATTTAATTTTGTTTTCTGTCACCTGTTCGTTTTTAATGTATAACGATTATAAGTTTTGTTTGATTGTATCTTAAGGGAATATAATATTTGTATCTCGTATAATATTATTTGAGTACGAGTGTTCTTTTTACATGTTTTTCCTCAATTAAGTAGAGATGTTTTGTATACGATAGCTCCAAGGTTTTATTGTTATGTGCAAGTAAAACAGTTGCTCCATAGTCTACAACAGTCTACAGTAGTACATAACCATTAACCACCACACCAACACTTAAGTTTGACAAATTTGTATTGGTTTTTTTTTCTTCATAAGTCTAATCTAAATTAAACGAAGATATAGACAATTATCAACCAAAGTATTATTAAATTATACTTCATTTATGGTTTTAATCAAAACAAAAATAGAATTTATTTCTTTCGAAATCTGCATTTTGTTAAAGAAAAACCCGCTGCAATTATAATAAGGTTGGAAATTTAAAGTTAGACCAAAGGAAGAACTTGATATGGTGCTTCCTCATATGAACAATAAATTAAATTTAATATTTAGTTTTGGTTCTGTTTATTTTTATTATATTTCTCTATAATCGATTTTCACGCTTTCAATTAAATTGAATTTTATGTTTTTTATTTTATTTTTGTACTTTAATTAATATGATTATTAGAATCTTCGAACCCATAACTACAGTAAAACCTCTATAAATTAATAATGTTGGGACCAATACATTTTATTAATTTATAGTGATATTAATTTATCTATAAATTAATAGTTATTATTTTATAGTGTAATAGATATATTTTTAATTGTTTTTTCTTTAAATTTTGAATTAAGACAATTTTAGCAAAACAAGATTAAACCTTCTGATGTTGTATATTTTATGGTTTATGAATTGAACTTGTAATATTTAGAAAACATTATTGACAATTAATTACAAATATTAAAGAAAAATTGACTTATACACATGACATACATAAATTCAAATTTATGAACAATAATATCAATTCTCCTATTTTAATAATCTGTCAAATTATCAAATTGTAAATGATGCATATCTAAAAAATTGAAAACTTTAAAATTAACTATTTTTATGATATGTTATAAAATATTTTAAAGATATCATTATAGTTTGAAAATACTACATTACAATTGTTCTATAGAAATGAGCTTTAGGATAAATATATATTATTATATCAGAATATATATATATATATATATATATAAATTTACATGATTATTAATTTATGATATTATTGGAACCATATTTTACATGGGATTTCAAAAAAATTATTATCTTATTATCTTATCGAATTTTGTTAATTTTTACACTGGCCCGATTTGGGACCAGTAAAATTTATTAATTTATAGTGTTTATTAATTTATAGAGTATTAATTTATAGAGGTTTTACTGTAATTGATGTACATACTTGGTTTTGAAAAATTGAATGGTTATGGAACACAACAAAGTACATAAAGATGTGAACCGACCCATCAACCACTGTCCCAAAACCGAAATATTTAAAATCGCCAACCTAAAAAATTGACATGAAAGAAAAAAAGAGACTTTCTATACACAGACCGAGTCTCTATGGAACCTTAAGTACTAAAACGACGTCGCCGGATTAAACCTTAATTAACAGCTAAACCCTCACCACCACCTACTTCAAATGATTAAACATCATTCTTCATTCTCTAACGACGAAGAAAGCTTCCGTTTTGTTGTCATCTTCTTAACTTCATCGCTGGAATATATAAATATCTTCTTGGCCATCTTGCAAAACTCACTGCACAATCCCACAGACACAAAACAGGACATATTATACATCGTAAGGTAAAGAGAGAAAGAGATTAAACTAATCACATGTTATAGCAGTTCAGGTTAATTGATTTGAGGAGCTAAACAAGGAAACTGGTTTACTTACTTCCATGGATCATCTCCAGCAAGCATCATATCACCTTCATCATCTGTGAAGACAACGACCCATTTGTCTCGAGGACGAAGCTGTCCTTGAATCTCAAACATCCTCTCAAGCTCCTTTATCAATTCATCGTATGACTTCAACAGCGTTAAATCAACCGCACGGCCAACCGCAATCCCTTGCATTTGCACCTTTCCAATTCATAGAAATCAGATTTTCAAAACATTGTTTGGTATTCTATTATTATGAGATTTTGAAAGTGATAAAAGATGATTACTTTAGTTCGACTTCTGGATGTTTGTTGCTTCTTCTGCTCATTCATTGAGGTTGGAGTGATGGGTTCTTGACACTTGGCAGCTCCACAAGTATCGTTTGGTTGTTTTTCTGGAAGGATTGGAGCAGGGAGATTGCTTGTGAGATCAAATCCAAACAACCTATAGCAACCATTCGTTGGAGGAGGAGGAGGAGGAGTCTCAGCTATGAGGCTGTTGTTTGAAGAGTATCCACCTGAACTTCTCTCAAGTGATGGATCTTGGAACAGTGTAAGGGATGCATTGGCGAGATCTTGGCTCTGAGGCAAGCTGTACAAGAAACTAGGTGGAGCTGGTGTTATAACCGATGGCTCCATGGGTCTTGACCTCTTGCATTTCGATTGTGGTTGTTGAGCAGGGGTTGAAATTGGGGATGTTGGCAAGAAAGGCTCTATCTCCCATGGTGAGACTTTATCTGGTCTTTGAACTGTTGTTGGCTCATCCCATTGGACCTAAGAAAGAAGGGGAGACAGAACGTTATATAAAGATCATGCATATAATAAGTAAACCGGTTAACTGAAAGAACGTGGAATGGTTAACTGAACCTGCAATGACCTCCATTTAGAAGCTGGCCACTCTGAAGACAGATCACCAGTTCCCACAATCGTACCTGTAAATCTGAAGACGCTCCAGATTTCAGAATCAAGAAGACTGTAAAAGAATGATCAGAGGAAATGAATACTCACATTCTCTCAGGAGACTCTTCTCCTTCAAATCTCATTCTGAATCGTGTACCAAGAGAAAATCCATGCTTTATAGCTTCCATATACTTGTTCACACCAACTATGAATTGGCTTATCCTGCAAAGACAGATAACTTTCTTCAACCTAACGACTCCTAAACAAATCTGTGTGAATAAAGCAAAATGATCGAAGGAAATAATAATATACCTAGGCTTGTAAAACACAACAAACATTGTTTTTGAACCCACGGCATGAGAAGCTGTAGCAAGAACTCCCAATTGCATGCTCTGAGTTGAGATAACCGAAGTAGGCATCGTGCTTTGATGTCGAGCTAATCGCCTCACTCCAACCCGTAAATCTCCATTCTCACCCCTAAAAGCACAAAGGCATTACATTGAATTCATGAAGCTAAAACACGACCAGTGAAGTTTCAGTCTCAGTCACAGTTTCAGTTTGAAAAGTACCTCAAGAACACAAAAGCATCTCCAGCTACAAGTCGTTTCGAGGATACAAATGTACTCCAACCCGTTGTAAGCAAATGTCTTCTAGGTTGTCCTAAACCCCAAACAACTCTCATGACTCATTTAGTCCAAACAACAGTTTCAAACAAAAAAAAATACAGATTAGTGTGAATACCTCTGAAAATATGCTTAAACCTCCACTCAAAGCCATGAAGATCTCTAGTCACAAGTTCTTGAGTAGGAGTAGCTTGAGTCATATCCTAAACAGTGTAAATTTGAGTGAGACATCAAATCACAGAATCTTTAACTGGGAAGACTTTTATAAGCAAGAATAATATATTACCAAGGCAGGCAAGCATTCAGTGGCGTGTTTACGAAGAACAGAGAATCCACCATGAGTGCTTGTATCTGAAGCCGTTAAAATCTTAACAAACGAATGAAACATTTGCTTAGCTGGTTCAACCAGAGGTGGATCAAGACTTGTGGGTTCAGTTTGCTGCATATAACACAACAAACTGAGTCAATCAATTACTAATCCCACCAACAAAAAAAAAGGTAAAAAGTGTTCCTTTTTGTTCCTTACATGTTCCTCTGGTTTTAATGTGATCTGGGCGTAAACTTCATCAGTGTCATGCTCCGCCTTTAATGTGACATTAAGAACTCGACAAAGTATCTTTGGAGGAAGATTAGATTTAGGTATTTCTTCTGATTTGATTCCCTGATTAGTAGACGCCACAAGCTGCAAAAACAAACCAAAATTTAGATGTAAAAAAACAAAATTGGAAGTAAAAAAAAAAAGAGATGAAATTTGTTTAGGGGGTGAAGTGAATGAATTACTTGTTCCATGTGACCCTGAGGGAAGTAGAAAACTCGTTCTTCAGCACGAGGAACTTCAACTAATGGACCTGCACAAGCTTTCCATAGCTCTGTGTATAGTTGATCCTCATAAGACCCTATCATCAAACAAACAAACCCTAACCAGTCACATTTCCGCGGCAAAACCAAAAAAAAAAAAATGTAAACTTGGAAGCTTAAAGATAAGAAAGATTGAAACTTTTAAAGCTCGTTTCCCGAGAAAAAAAAAATTGAAACTTTTACAAAGCTGATTTTGATTCTATAGAGCAAAACCCCAAAACAGAGTCACCGTTAAAACTCATAACAAACAAAAAAAAAATTGAAATTTTTTCTATCTGCCTTGTTACTCACTTGACAAAGAAGTTCTGAAATCATCATCACCTTCAACACTCGCCATTGAAGAAGAACCCCAAATGAGAGAGCAGTAGAAGAAGAAGAAAGAAAGAAAAAAAAAAAAAAACCCTTCAGGCACACGCAGTAAACACTAGTCTTGTAACTAAAACCCCCACCCCATGAAAGAAACACGAGAGAGAAGTAAGAAAAGACCCATCAATGGAGCAACCCCCAAAAATAAAATAAAAAAAAAGCAAAACTTTATTTTGCTTTATAAAAAACAAAGGACACACAACAACACAACGGACGGTTATGTCCGTATTGATTGAGAGAGGAACGTAATTATTCACTCTCTCCTTCCGCCACGAAACCGATCTCTTTCTCTCTCTCTGTCTCTCTCTTTTTTATTTTTTTTGTCTTCTCCTCTTCTCTCTCAGATTCCGTGTTGTTTTGCCTCAACAATCACAAACTTCTCGCCGTTTTTTCGTTTATTTGCTTACTTCTTCTTCATACCTAACCTCGATCTGCAACAAACCAAAGCTGCTTCCTTTTTTGAAGAAGTCTCACGGTATCATGCACAATACATATATATATTCACTCTCTCTCTCTCTCTCTCTCTTTAGTTCAGATCCTGGAGACCTGTCATCTCTCACCCTACAGTAACTTCAGTTGAATCTCCCTATTTTTCTAAATTTATTACCTTTTTTTATTTTTATTTTATTTTATCATGTCACCGCTTTAAAGGAAACTCGATTTTGTTACCAAAAACAAAAATTTAAAGTGTATATTCAAAAAGGCAAACGAATCGTTATCAGTTGATCTTCAAATTAATTTAACCATAATTAACTAGTATTAATTGTAATTTAACCGTGGTTAAATTTTACTTTTTTAAGTTTTCTAAAAGAACGTACGGTGCATTAAAAACGAAGAGGGACAATCTCAGCCGTCCGATAATGACGATTGTGTGTATGTAATTAAATAAGCCTACCCTCCTAGTGCTATACTACCTACACGAACGCGCGTGAAGCACAAAGCCTTTATATGTAAAAACTGAGACCGTTGCCGTTAAGACTTGACGGTGCCGTTAACCCACATCGTTTATTTTTTTCTTCTTCGTATGTCTGGATCGTGGCAGGCAAACGTGTCGGCTTCTCTATTGTACCCCAGCCAGAATTTTTTTTTTTTTTTTTTTTTGTTAATAATACTATAGGAATGGAGTCATAAATATTACACAATGTGCCATTGATGGTAATTAGGAGAGGAGGACCCCACAGCAATGGCTTAGACCCACACTCGCACAAGGCCACAGGCCACAGCCATGACTTCTCTTTATGGGACGAGCGTCTTGGGAGCCGTGTTAGTTATGTTTAGCACGTGCCCCCAGAGTCAAGCGCGTTCCATCTTTCAACTCTCTTATTTGCTTTCTTCTTCTTCCTCTTCACGCGCTTTATATAAAGCTCTCACAGTAAATTAAAATCCCAAAACTATATGAAAACAATAAAAAATCATGTCTACATAATTTTGTAGAGAGCATGATAATTTTGTAACGTAAAATAAAAATTAACCGGGGAATAACTAATGAGAGAGAGAGAGATATAGAGTAGAAGACACGCGCGGTTAAAATGAGAGTGGAGGAAAAGAATGAGAAAAAAAAAAAAAAAGAAGAGAAGCCATGCCGAAGTGTCGTGAGAGTGGTCCCTACATACGGACACGTCAGAGTTAGAGAAATTGCCACGCTGTTATGTCGTATTCATGACTGACACGTGTCTAATGCTGACTTGTCCTACCCATTTTTCTTCATTTACAGACGCGAAAAGAATCACAAAACTATTATTGAGTTTTTGATTTATGTATTGTATAATTTACATTGTTCTTGTATATATGTCATACCACTCAAAAATATAGTGAATGTTTTCTCTACTTAAACAAATAACACAAGGCATACGAAATGTTAGTGTATTTTGCATCACGAAACACTAGCTATTACAATATATTATTACGCATCGTTGGTTAAAAAATATGTGAACGCGTTACAAACCCCAAAAACTAGATACTTTTATTGATCGGATTCGTATTAGTCTCACTTTTCTTAAACTAGTTTTAAACATAAACCATTGAATCTTGAGGAGGGTAAAGTAATCATCAATTGATTCAATTCTATCTTAAATAACTTTTCTTAAACAGTGCAAAACGACTGTACGGACAAATCCTTTGCAAAAGCAGAGAGGAGAGATTTTAAATAAGAATCGAATTTCATCACCAAATATTTTTAATTAATTAAAGTATAGTAGTAGAAACATAATTTTTAGAAAAGGCAAGAAGAGGATGGAGATTACCATAATAAGAAGATTTTTAACGGAATCAAATAATTTTCACAAAGATTCTTATCCTGACCATGCATGGAATTTTCATGCCAAATTTGATCGTCATTTTTTTTGTTTTTGGGTGAAAATTTTGAATATATTTTTCTAAGTCAGTGACTAAATTTATTAATTAGCTGCTTACGGATATTCTCTCAAGTTGAAAATTGTTTAAACACAAAAAGGTTCAAAGAGCAAAATTAAATAAATAAATAGGATTAGGAACATCCGAACATCATTCAAAGTGAATATCAACCCATGGATTGGAATAAATAACTATACATTTGTTTATTATTTTTCTTGTTTAAAATACTTGATTAATGGTGTAGTGGAATCCATTACATGAAATCTTTTTAAAAAATTTGTTTATTCTTCTTAATCACTGTTATATTCCATTGATATATATTTGATAATATAGTTAATCACCTGTTTAGTCATAGTCGCCACGTCATTAAACAAGAATAAAGGAATATTCGTAAATTTTATATTTGCACATATTATTGAACTAATCAACGGTACTCTTTTGTTATATAGTACTATATTGTAAAAATAGAGAACGAAAAAAGCTGTGGAAAAATACCATCATGGTTCTATCTTTCTGTATGATTATAATTATATATCACAATGTGGTCCTATCTTATAAGGTTATTGTTCTTGCTTTGAGAACTAAATCATGGCTGGCTCAAGATGACAACCCAGTCAAGAAATAATTAAAGATTTGATTCCAACGTCGTATATATCTTCAGCCTTGCGATAATTTAACTTCCTACAAGCTATAGTACTTGTTTAAAAATTATTCTGTACAATTTCACTATTTGACCGTACACCACATCTGTATCTTCCCTGTCTTCCATTATTCTTATTGCGAGTATAAAATAGGGTAATATCAGAGATTTGTAGAGTTTTAATATAAACAGAAACTTATTTATGTATATTGCTTTCTTTTGCTTTTGGGTGGAGCCTAATATAAACAAGAGCATTTTAAGGCCTGCGAATTCGGGTCGGGTCGGATACTTCGGGTCGGGTAATTCGGATAGTCGGGTAGTTTGGAATCTGAGAAGTGTTACCGAAAATAACTGATTTAAAAAACGGGTCGGGTCGGTTCGGGTATCGGGTTTTTCGGTTATTATTTTTGGTTACCGAAACTAACCGAAGTTTTTATTTTTTTGGTTAGTTTGGTTAATTAAGTTAAATTGGGTCAAAAATCTTGGTTATTTTCGGGTAATTTCGGGTAATTTCGGTTATTTACGGGTAGTTTGGGTAATTTGGGTAATTCGGGTCGGTTAATTTCGGGTAATTTCGGGTAACCGATCGGTTAGGGTGAACCGAACTGACCGAATCGATAACCGATTACATATTATAACTACTTCCGATCGGTTTTCTTCTCTTAACCGAAACCGAACCGAAAACCGAAAATTTCGGTTCGGAATTCTCGGTTCGGGTAATATTCCCAGGGTGAGGTGATTGTATTAATAATTTGTAGCATAGGTCTTGTTAGACACTAAACAAATGTAAAAACATAGATTATTATTCCGCACTCATGTTGTATTATATATTTTATTAATATGATGGTTTTTAAGTATCTCTGTGGAGTACTATTATTTCGATCGAAGAAGACTGAGTTCTTTTTAAAAAAATTTAAATTTGAAGCTGTGCTAAAATCATAGAAACGACGTTTCCCTCCTCTAAAGGGTAAGCTGGTAGTGTCTTAAAACTCTAAGTTCGCTAATGATATAAGTAATTCTAATTAATTTAAGTATGATACTATGATTTAATTATCTCTGTCGTCAATAATGCTAATCTACAGATTAAAAGCTCTTGATGCGTATGCATCGGGTCCGTTGATTCGATTAGGGTAAGAAATCAGATTCTTCCTTGTTACCCATACGTAACTTGGAAATCTTTTCTTTTTGATGAAATATTGAAAACACTACAAAAAAAATAGCTATAGTGCTATAGTTATTATCATCTGTTAAAGATGGTTTCATAATAATCTGTTATTTAGTATAAACAAAAGCATTTACTTATAATATAGTGCTTTGTATATTATTGATATCGGTGTTTCACTATTCAGATTTTAGGTTTATATATGTTGTGTGAGTGTGACTTATTTACATAATTGTAAACACATGTGAGTATATATATATTATACACATGTGACTTATTTATTGTTAAGTATATATATATATATACTTAACGTACAATAATATATATGTAGTGTTGTTAGTTGGACTAAATGATAACGTTTTTTATTTTTTTATGTCTTTCTTTTACTCCGTATGATTACATTGTATTTGGAACTTATGATCATTACTTTTCTATCTTTTTTTTTTTTACGACGAAAAACGTAGGCGGATCAAAACAATCTGAATACACAATGGAGTTTGTACAAACCATATTTTGCTAACAAATGGGCTGATCTATTACAAGAACGTCGAACAAAAGAAAATCTAATAGAATGAAATTTTGCAGACCATTGTCTATCTAGGATGGTACGTATACACTGGTAATTATAACTTCGATACGGTTAAGTTCACCCAGTTAGAATTGGTCAAATATAAACTCATTGAAATTACATGCATAATGTTAGGATTGTAGAAATTTCATACGTATTCGAGATCTAATGATGATCCTTATATCAATGTCGTTTTATGTTTGAATGGCTCTTATATCTGATAGTGTATATCAGTACATGTAATACTCAAAAAAAAAAAAAAAATGTAATAAGGTTTTTGTTTTTTTATCACCAAAGGGATATAATAAGATTAAGAATTGAAAAATACAAACTTTCCAAATATGAAAAGTGGGAGTTTACATATATAACACTTCCATTTTTTTATTACTTGTTATTTTAGAAATAAATTTTTGCTTCACAATATTTATCGTTTTAGATTTCCAATGCAAATGTTTGATAAAAATTTCAATTATATCAAACTTTATTAATATTTTAACTAATAAAAAAATTAGAAAATATATTAAAAAGGATAAAACAGAAAATTTAATGATTTTCTTAATTTAATAAAAAATGAGAAAATAATAGATTTTTTTTTTAAAAAAAAGGAAGAGAGAAATCAAATGGTGTAGTAATCATATCATTCGCACTCTCTTTGGCTCCTTTCTCCCAAACCTGAAAGTGGAGTCACGCAGATTTGTCAATTATTATTATTAAAGGGGTATTTTGGTAATTTAAACAAAATCGTCCGTACACTCTCACTCAAAGGGTCGCTTTCGACCTACTTCACTCCCACTTAAACCGTTAGGTCAAGCTCCCATCTGGGAGAGAATCTTTTTGAGATCCATGTTTTTTTTAAATCTCTTTTTAAAAAAATATAAAAAAATAAAAACTCCGTATTTTTTTTTTTAATTTTCTCTTTAGAAAACATAAATTTTTCTTATATAATTATGGAGACAATTTGTGATTTTCTTAGTTGTATAATTTTTAACGGAACATGGTAAAACATTAATACATATTCTGCATGGCACCACATTTAAATCCAAAACATTGTTCCTAGCTCTGACCAATATAGGACTAACTTAGGTGAGATTTTGTGTTTTCATCCATTATTGTTCTCTTTTATTTAAAGTAGTTGGGGTATATATGACTCCAAGGATTCCCCAATATATATATATTTATTGTTCTCATTTTCTTATTCGACTAATCAAATGTAAAAGTTACATCACTATTTCGACAATGGATTTGATGTTATCAACTTATCATTGTAAATGGAAAGTAAAGAACAGCCAAAAGACAAAAACATAACATATGTATATCTTTGATTCTGAAATTATTTATTATAACGCTGTAAAATTTATGTGTGGCTTTGGATGAATCCGTGAGTGAGTGAGTGAATGAAATAATAAATTCAGTTTTAGATTGATGTGAAAAAGGTGAATAGTAATCATATAAGAGAAGAGGGGACCATAAAGATAGATAACAGTATATCACATGATCTTCTTCTTGATCAGACTGCGAAGATGGGCCTCAATTTCTCTTCCTCCCCCATTATTTGTCCCTGCATTAACCTTCTGGTTCTGGACAAGTCCTCCTTACTCGGACGTCTGAAAATTAACAGTTTAGCAAGTAACAGTCTTAACAATAAATGTCGAACTATAACATATTCCAACATATATGAACTAGAAAATGTAAATTTAGAATATCTCAATGAGCTATTGAGCTTAAAGAATAACAATTATTGAAAGAGGGTAGGGACCAAGTGAGGAGGAGAGTTTCTAGGCTATGGACTTCCGAGGAACCGAAATTATTGAGAGATGACAATGAGAAATGGAGTCAATTTAATTTAGGTGTAATGAATGAATTAAATTATAAACTAGACTAGATTAGTAGTAGATAGGTGTTCATTCATGCTTCCATTCTCATTTGTTCATTATTAACTATATACTATCTCATGTCCTCCTCACTTTTCCACTTAATATTTCCTTTTTTCATTTCTGAAGAGTTTTAATATCAAAGTCCTGGCCAAAATTTATTTTCAATTATGGAGAGCATGCGAGCCACCTACTTCTCCTACAACACGGTTTCAAGCTTCGTAGTTATTCTATTAGGTCGTTGAGGAAATATATATTTTTTTTTTTTAATTTCAAACTGACTTTTAAAATTGAAGAAATGTCACCAAAAAACCACAATTGGTTTTTACAATTGGACTAATGGCGCTTCCCTCAATTTTTGTGAAGACTTTTGTAGTTTTGTTAATCTTTGGTTTGGTGCTACATTTAGGCAAAAAAAGAAAGTAAACTTAATGTGTGTGTGGTTAACTCTTTTATAAAATTCTCCTTCAAGATATACAAATCCAGTTATTTGATCTTCATAGTTTTTATGTATTCTTCCCACATAATCAATCTCCTAAGTCCTAACTAAACTAAAATTATCAAACTGTTTGTTCCGGTAGTCCATATTTACATGACATGGGCCACAACAAAGGGAAGATGTCAACGAGCTCGCATTGTTATCAAATTCTTATTGGCACTACTCAAATGAGGCCCTTTAGATATTTCTTGTTGGGCCTTTTAGGCCATTATATCCTAAAAGACCAATGGACTAACTTCTCAACAAGAATAATAAAAAGTGTAAAAATGGAAAAAAACAAAAAAACAACAGAGATAAGGTTCCACCGAGACTTGAACTCGGGTTACTGGATTCAGAGTCCAATGTCCTGACCACTAGACCATGGAACCATTTTGCACATTTTTGCACAGTATTCTTTGAAATTATCGAATTAAACGGATTTCGTTATTACTTCGTTAGAAGGGAAATCTGGAATAAAGTCATAATTTGGTACTGATGATTTTACTCGGGAAAGAAAAAGGAAAAAAAGGAAAAAAAGAAAAAACAAAAAACAAAGTCAGGCCATAACTAAAAGTTAAACTAAGTGCTTTCACACACGAGCTTCATTTGGCCTTCATAATAATAATACAGTACTACTACTTTGAAAGTTTGAAGTATAGAGTCTATATAAGACGATCCATGTGACTATATACTATAGAGTTAAAATCTTCATTTTTCATTTTCCCGATGGAGCTAAAAGTCCTAATTACCCTCATCTTCTCCGTTCTCTTCTTCTTCTTCTTCTTCTTCTTCACCACCTCTGCTTCTTCCTCCTCCTCCTCCCAATACCAAAATCTCGTCGTCAACACTCTCCCATCCCCCGCAACCCTCTCATGGCCCGACTCCGAATCCTTAGCCGGTGAATCCCAACCCGAGTCCACTACTTCTTCTCTCTCTGTCCATTTATCGCACGTCGATGCTCTCTCTTCCTTCTCCGACGCGTCTCCGACGGATCTTTTCAACCTCCGTCTCCAACGAGACTCTCTCCGCGTCGAATCCATATCCAGCCTCGCCGCCGTATCAACCGGACGTAATGTCACGAGAAAAACTCCACGCTCCGCCGGTGGTTTTAGCGGCGCCGTTATCTCCGGTCTCTCGCAAGGAAGCGGAGAGTATTTTATGCGGCTAGGCGTTGGAACTCCGGCGACTAACGTTTACATGGTGCTCGACACAGGGAGCGACGTCGTTTGGCTCCAGTGCTCTCCTTGCAAAGCTTGTTACAACCAGTCCGACCCGATCTTTGACCCGAAAAGATCCAAAACGTACGCAACCGTCCCATGTGGATCTCGCCTCTGCCGGAGACTAGACGACTCGTCGGAATGTGTCACACGTCGAAGCAAGACTTGTCTCTACCAAGTATCTTACGGTGACGGATCATTCACCGAAGGAGACTTCGCAACCGAAACGCTGACGTTTCACGGAGCGCGTGTTGATCACGTGCCGTTGGGATGCGGTCACGATAACGAAGGCTTGTTCGTTGGTGCGGCTGGGCTGTTGGGCTTGGGCCGTGGTGGGTTATCGTTTCCGTCGCAGACGAAAAGCCGTTATAACGGGAAATTCTCTTACTGTTTGGTTGACCGGACGAGTTCCGGTTCATCTTCTAAACCGCCTTCAACCATCGTCTTCGGAAACGACGCCGTTCCCAAGACCTCTGTTTTCACGCCGCTGCTGACGAACCCGAAACTCGACACGTTTTACTACTTGCAGCTTCTTGGGATCAGCGTCGGAGGTTCGCGCGTTCGTGGCGTTTCGGAGTCGCAGTTCAAGCTTGACGCCACCGGAAGCGGCGGTGTGATCATCGACTCAGGTACCTCGGTTACTCGGCTGACGCAACCTGCTTACGTGGCGCTTAGAGACGCGTTTCGTCTCGGAGCTACGAGGCTGAAACGTGCTCCGTCGTATTCTCTGTTCGACACGTGTTTTGATCTCTCGGGGATGACGACGGTGAAGGTTCCTACGGTTGTGTTTCATTTTGGAGGCGGAGAGGTTTCGCTTCCGGCTAGTAATTATCTGATTCCGGTGAACACTCAAGGACGGTTCTGTTTTGCGTTTGCTGGAACAGTGGGGAGCTTGTCGATCATTGGAAACATACAGCAACAGGGTTTCCGGGTCGCTTATGACTTGGTCGGGTCACGTATCGGGTTTTTGTCTCGCGCGTGTTAGATAATTTGAGTTTGATTTGAGTTGACTGATGATTTATTCCCAAAAAGTGGAGCAAAAACAAAATAAACAAAAAGCAAAAACATTGTTATCCATCAAACTATACCCATTTAGTCATTTTATTAATGATGATCCCGAGATTGAGTATATTTTCCTCTCGAGTAGATTCATTTTTTAAAATTGTACTTATTTGACTCTCAGGTCAAAGAGAAGTAATTTGTACTGTTGTTTTCCTTTTGGAAATTTCATAAAGCAAAAGTTAAATTATTGTTAAACAGTCTAGCTTTTTAATTGTGTTTTATAAACATAAAAGTGTTCGTTTCACACTAATGAATCTTTAATTTATACCAAAGAAAACAATTTGCAATCCTCCAACTGTATAGCACTTATTAGATTGAGGCACTAAAACAACTAATCCAAAATACATGCTTATAAAGGTATAATGAGGACTACGAGTAACATTTTTGTCTCAATTATGTCAGTAGACTAACTCACCGGAATTGATATAAGTAGCTATATATATTAATTGTGAACAAGTTATATATATATATATACATCAATGATGATGGTATATAAAGGTAATGATCGATCTAGCTCACCTACTTTATATGGATCTAATGTTTAGTACCCATCGATTAGTTGTAAGATGAAACACATGAATCTTTCTCGTTCTGCTTGACTACTAACTTTACAGAAGTAGCTACTTAAGTTTTTTTGTTTTTTTTATTTGTCAAATTTATCAATTTTTGTGCTCATGTGATATACATAAATACCAACGGTTCAGTGCATCACGATATTTTGATATAAACATACATTATCATGTATAATGTGAATATCGTAAACGACACATGGTATCGTTAATGTAAGGTGGAGAGAGAGCTTCAGACTTCAGGCCAATTTCGTGTCTTAACACAATGTACAAGGTGATAGCTAAGCTGCTAGCCTCAAGACTAAAAG
The DNA here is from genome assembly GCA_023657505.1 of Camelina hispida. NCBI lineage: Eukaryota > Viridiplantae > Streptophyta > Magnoliopsida > Brassicales > Brassicaceae > Camelina > Camelina hispida. The sequence continues at coordinate 42,644,212 of CP094634.1, read as the reverse complement.
AGTTCCTCACAAAGGTTATCTCCCCTTTCCAGTCAGCCTTCATGCCGGGACGCCTTTTGGCAGAAAACGTCTTATTAGCCTCAGAAGTGGTCCAGGGATACAACAGGAAAAACATCTCTCCAAGAGCAATGATGAAAGTCGACATAAGGAAAGCATTCGATTCAATCAACTGGTCTTTCATCCTAAACGCCCTGAGAGCCATTGGTGTACCGGAGATGTTTGTTGGTTGGATTTCAGAGTGCATCACAACCCCAACTTTCTCTGTTTGTCTCAATGGCCATTCATCTGGTTATTTCAAGAGTTCAAAGGGATTGAGACAAGGAGATCCAATGTCGCCTTATTTATTCGTGCTGGCTATGGAGGTATTCTCCAACCTTCTCCAATCCAGATTCGCTAACAGTTATATAAGGTTTCATCCAGACACATCAGGTATTGCTTTGACTCACCTGATGTTTGCGGATGACGTTATGATCTTCTTCGATGGTTCGGAAGCATCTCTGCATGGTATAACTGAAACTCTTGATGACTTCGCCTCATGGTCTGGACTTCACATAAACAAGGAGAAGACTCAACTGTTCTATGCTGGCCTCAACCGTTTACAAGAAGTGGCTCTGGCAAACCATGGATATCCAATTGCCTCACTACCAATTCGTTACCTGGGTCTCCCTCTCATGCACAGGAAATTAAGACAGTCCGAGTATGAGCCTTTGCTTGACCAACTTACTCGCAAATTTAGGAGTTGGGCAGTCAAAACCCTCTCTTTCGCTGGTAGGACTCAGCTTATTGCCTCGGTAATTTATGGGACCGTTAACTTCTGGATGTCTACTTTCTTGTTACCAAAGGGGTGTATCAAAAGAATCGAATCCCTTTGCTCCCGGTTTCTCTGGTCCGGCAACATTGATGATTCGCATGGTGCAAAAGTAGCATGGGCTTCAGTTTGTCTACCAAAAAACGAAGGTGGATTGGGTCTCCGAAGACTTACTATTTGGAACCAAACTCTTTGCTTAAGGTTTATTTGGCTCCTATTTGCAGTGACTGATTCACTCTGGGTTAAATGGCATAAGTACCATCACATTCAAAGTAGGAGTTTCTGGGAGATTAAGGAAAATGCAAACAACTCTTGGCTTTGGAATTCCTTACTGAGGTTGAGACCTGTGGCCGAGATTTTTGTCAGAGCGACGGTAGGCTCAGGGACTGAGATCAGCTTTTGGTTTGACTCGTGGTCACCTCTAGGACCTCTAATCAAGAGCATAGGTCAAGGAGGTCCAAGGAGGATGAGAGTTCCCCTTGGAGCAAAAATTTCAGATGTCTTTCAGGACAATCAGTGGAACCTCCCGCACCCAAGATCAGATGCGGAGTTGGACCTGCACACCTACCTAACTTCTGCTCAAGCTTTACCCATCCCTGAGAAGGAGGACGAATTTAACTGGGTCGTTGATTCCACAAAGTGCAAGGGCTTCTCTGCATCAAGAACCTGGAATAGTCTCAGACCAAGACGAGATGAAACTGATTGGCACTCTGAGGTATGGTTCAAAGGAGCCATCCCAAAACATGCTTTCAATATGTGGGTAACTCAGCTCAACCGACTTCCAACCAAGCAGCGACTCTTCTCCTGGGGGCTCATCCCTTCTCCAGACTGCAGTTTTTGTTCTCAGGCCACGGAGTCAAGAGATCACCTGTTCCTTACCTGTTTCTTCCCTTCTGAGATCTGGCGTCTGGTTCTAGCTAGGATCGATCCGAATGCGCAACTCCCAATCTCCTGGGCAGAGCTTCTATCCTGGATTCGCCTCTCTTCAGTAGCAGCGCCATGCCTCCTGCGTAAAATTGTCTCTCAAGCCTCAATCTACCACATATGGAAACAGCGGAACAACTTGATCCACAACCACGTCTCTATTCCTCCGGCCATAATCTTCAAAACTATCTACAAGGAGGTAAAAAACATCATCTCTGCAAGACAACATCGAAAGGCCTTCCGTAACCTGATGCAGCGATGGATCTAAAGCACCAATTCTGTGTGCTCCCAATCTTGTAACCTTGTTTTTATTCTTTTTGCCAAGGTTTCAAGGCTAATGTGCTTTACTTTGTAAAGTCAAACGATTTTATTCTTAATGATATTAACATTCTTAGCAAAAAAAAAAAATGTAAGGTGGAGGTACGTTCTTGGTGTTTGGCTCTCCATGTGAGTGAGAGAGTGTGGATATCGCCATATCGGACGGCAGTTCTTGGCTTTATGCGTTATGAATTGTGACAAGTCAAAAGCAAAATAATTTCATCAGTAAGTAACAAAATCAATAAATATAGTAATCATAAGTGATTGAGAGAAGTGAGAAACATCCTCAATGACGATACAGAGACAAAGTGCGGCACGTTGGCCCACATGGTCAGAATAATGCAACCACCGAACGATCCACCGGTTTTTATACCCACTCCCTTTACCGCTCTTTCCTCCGCAAATATCTCCGATCACTCAGTCACTTGCGTCTTTAGTGGATATATGTGATGACTGATGATGAGTCACTTATCCAAAAAAATGCAGCCTGCCTTCTAGAAAAGTTATATACCATTAGTTAGATAATATAATATACTTTCTCAGGAAATTATGTGACTTTTACTAACATATTGGTCTAAGACATAAATAGCCATCAAAACAAGAATCACAGCGTTATATTGGGTTTTTAACAACACGTACTGCGTCACTGCCTGACCTTTCTAACGTCACTGCCCAATATTAAAATGTACGACAACTTTCCGGAACATGATGACAATTTTGCATTACCGATTTATTCCGAGACAAATGTCTTTTGTTTTCTTAGATATTAGAGATCTGACTCGAAAGTCCACGAATCTATCAGCATGTGACATATCCAGACAAAGTAAGATTTTTATTTTTATCTTCAATTATTTTTATTTACGGAAAAAAATCGGTGGATTAATAAGGCCTTAGGCCCATTACAAAATCAAAAAGCCTATACACGAAAATGACCAATTTACCCATCATCTCGTTTTCTCCTTTTTACGCCGTTCAAAGCTTCAAATCGGCGGCGAGATATTCACATCGTACTTCTTCGATCCGTTACCGTAAAGCAATCCCCAGTGTTTCTCCACGGCGGCTCCAGTTTTCTGATCTTCATCAAACAGAGCAAAGATATACACAGGCACCTTACTCCATCTCCTTCTCAGATGCTCAATCAGCCGCTGGTTAAAAACCCTAGCGTTCTCCAAACTCGCAGCTGTTTCTCCCGGTTCTCCACTCGTCGGCCACCCGATCTCCGATACGACCACCGGAATTTTACCTAATCCCAACGATTTCACGGCGGAGTCAACAGAATCCAACATTATGTCGAACAGATTGGTGTACGCGACTCCACTGTACGGATCGATGTATCTCCGTCGCTTGGGTTGAAACAAAGCGAAGTCCAACGGAATCGAAGGGAACGATTGCTTGTAAGCGAGGTAAGGGTACACATTCACCATGAGAGGTGACTCTGTTCGTTGTAGAAACCTTATGAGCGGTTTCAAAACAGAATCAGAGATCGATTTGTGGAAACTAGCGGATGAAGGAGGGAATCTTTTTGAGAGGATCGCGAGTGAATGCGTTGTGGAGACTTTGATCTTCTTGTGTAATCTGTATCTCTTGAGTGATCTGTGAACGTTGACCATAGCTGAGACAAGGTGTGTTGAGAACTGCGGGAGTAAAGAGACTTCGTTACCGACGGAGATTGATGTGATGATTGTGTTCTTGTGGTAAGGTAAGATGAAGTTTCTGATGATTGTTTCGGATTCGGAGAGATTGGTTGATAAAGATGGGATCTTGTCGTTGGGGATACAGAGGGAGAGAGTGATCCCTGTGTTGGCGAAAGATTTTGTGATTCTTGGATCTAAGTCAAAGGTTTTGACGTGTTTGATGGTGAGTGAGTTGATGAGTGATGGTAAGGCTTCTGGTGGAGGAAGGTTTGAGCCGTAACGACCGTAGTTGATCCCGATCACTGGACCTGCAGCCAACGAACAAGAAAACTCTATGAGTGTTAGAAAGATTCAACTTTCTCGGGAAACAGAATCGTGTTTGATTTAGTTATACCTTCAAGAGATGGAACCGTGGAGGAAGAAGCGATTGAGATGGAAAAGATCAAGAGAAGCCAGAAAGCGTATTGCATTTGCATCTTCGTCGTCATCGTTATGATCATCTTCTCTCTTCCTTTTTCTCTTTTTTTTCTTTCTCGATTTGGGTTGAGTGATTTTGGTGGGAACTACTGGATCTTTGTAACTAACTCATAACTATATAAACGAGATTTTCTTTACGGGAATTACATAAACACCCATTGAATCTACTGCACGGAGGTTAGAGAAAGAGGGGCAAATAAGTCATTTTGAATGGACTGGGGGAGAACCAAGTTAACGGACTACGCCCAGTGGAATCGGGGAGCGGTTATATAACCGGTTTATGATAATTGAGTCAGCGTTACTCAGCGTTATTTATTTAAAGACAATGAAATGGATATCTTATCAAGTTCCACTAATTTTTATAGTTAGTATATTTTGCAACAATTATACTAACCAAAAGTTTCTGATCTCTCTCTCTTTAAAACCGTTTTTCAAAACTAGAAGGTAAATTGGCATTTTGATTTGGAGGATTGTCATGATAGATTTGTATTAATGAGCTTGGACAAAAAGAAAGAATTAATGAGCGTATTGCTATTGACCTGACAGCTTTATATGAAATTATTAGCCTCAACATATTTTCGACAACCGCAAATTATAATACTAAAATAGTTTATTACGAGTACTAATTTTGGGTTCCGGTTTAGAGAGAGCTTTTAAAGGGTTAATTGGTGTAGAAGTTAACAATCGGATATGAAACCATATATGTGAGTAGGTTTATTCGATCCGATTCGATTATTTGTAGACTTAAAAAATGATTAAAGCAGTTTTTTTTTGTTTTATTCGATCCGATTCGATTATTTGTAGACTTAAAAAATAACTTAACTAGAATATGATCCATGCTATAGCATGGGTTTAAATTTGTTTTTTTTTGTTTATTTGGTAATTTTTATTTAAAACATCGTATATATGATTGTTTTATTTGTTTTGAAAGGTTTTTTTGAGGGAATACTATCACATGAAATCATATATTGAATATGACTTATGAAAATAATATTTATTTTATAAGATATATTCTATTATATATATATTTTGACCCTCGGTATAACGCGGATTAAGTTGTATGATAAAAAATTTAATTTTGATTTGATTTGTTTAGTGTTTAAAATAATATATTGTATTTTGATTGTTATTCTATGATTTAACTTATAGTATAGCGCATATTAATTTTAGGACCAAATATGTAACAGCTTTTGTCAAAATTATCGTGACCGAGAAAACCTATCAAATAACATTTTTTCAAACTTAAATTTAATCCAAGAAATCGTAGTTTTGAAATTTTAACCCTTGATCTAGCAAAAAGTCATATTTCTTAAATTTTTTCATATTATTGACCCGTGCTATAACAAATCAAATTAGAGTGTTTATAATTTTTAACTTTTTGATCTATCATATATTTATGATATTCTTAATAATATCAAATTAAACTATTTTTAATGATTCCAAATTAAATTATTAAAAAAGTTTATTATATTATATAAAACTATACAATTCAACAAAAAAAATATATGAAATGAATTTAAATATTCAAATTTTGACCTGTTAATTAGTCAAAATTTTCTGAAGTGTTATTAATTTATGAGATTTATTATAATCTCAGAAAATTTCTGAAGTGGTAAGATTTTATTTTTTAGTATAATCGAAAATCACTTGTAATATATGGAAGTGTTATTAATTTCTGAGATTTTTAATCTATATACGGTTAGTTAAATATTCTTTGAGATTTTATTTTATTCTTTAGAACATATTTTTAAAAAAATCATAATCTTATATCTTATAACCTATCAAATAATTAATCCATATAAAAAGGGATTAATTATATGTATTTCATTTTATTAAAAAAGATGAGTGAAATGTACACTTTTACCCTTTGAAATCAGATACTACAAAACATAAATGAGTCGGTTTAACTAATTCGTTGGAGGGGACTTGGATATTGGAGGAAACTCGAAAGAGTCACATTTACAAAACGTATAATGATCTTCTTCATCCAATAGTATATCATTAGAAAGAAAAAAGAGAGTAAACTATTGGAATTGGTCTAAGCTACATATTTTGAACAAAATCTTTTATCAAAGAAGACTACCCCGCGGAATGGGGGAACCCAAGGGCAAATAAGTCATTTCATTAACTAAGTAAACCGACTATCACATTGGATACAAGTTACAACAAAGGGAATCTATTAAACCAACACAAATCGATTTGTCCTTTATTTATTTTTTCCTTTATTTATTTTATTTTCGTCTTCATCTGAATTTCTTCTGATTGCCGGCGATGGAAGGGAGAGATGACGGCGGAGGAAAAGTTCAGGGGTTGATAGATAAAGCGACGAAATCAACTGCTCAAGAAGTTGACCCGAGGCTACTCAAGGCCATCAAATCTATTGTTCGCTATTCTGATTCGGAGGTCCGATTCGCTTCGCAAACCCTAATGGAGCTCATGAGACATAACCACTCTCAGGTTTTTTTTTCCCGATCCTTTCAATGATGATAGATTGATCAACGTTTTTATCTGATTCAAATAACGAACGCGGTGGTAATTTTGCTTTGGCAGGTTCGGTATCTGACGCTTTTCATCATCGACGAGCTTTTCATGAGGTCAAAGCTCTTTAGAACTCTTATTATTGAGAATCTTGATCAGCTTTTGAGTTTAAGTGTTGGTTTTAGAAGCAATCTCCCTCTTCCTGCACCTCCCGCTGTTGCCACTATGTTGCGTTCTAAGGCTGTTGAGTTCTTGGAGAAGTGGAATTTGTCTTTTGGGTTACATTACAAGGAGCTTAGGCTTGGTTTTGATTACCTTAAGAACACCCGCAAGTTGAAGTTCCCTGATCTCCAGGCTAATGCTGCACGTGTTCAACGAGAGAGACAGGAGAGGGAGATGAAGACTAGAGAGATTTTGCGTGGCAAGTTTGATTCATTGAAGGATAGTTTTGGACTCTTGAAGCATGAGATTGATGTAACGATTAAGGAGGTCAAGGAGTGTATGGAAATTGTTCAGTGGAGAGGTGATGATGGTGTTCCACTTGCTATCTTAGATGAGGAAGATTTTGAGGAGATTCGTTGTTCTCATCTTAGGCAAATTCGTCTTGATTCGTTGAAGCAATCAGAAAAAGTTGAAGAAACTAGTGAGAACAGAGTTGTATTCGATGTATTGAGGGAACAGTGCAAGCTTCTAGTGACAAAGCATCTGATCTCGGTTCAAGAAGGGATCTCTCTTCTCATCAGGGTTGACGTGAGTGATAACAGAACGAGAGATTCCATGTTGAAAGACTTGATCAATATCAGGAATAACATATTGGCAGCTCAAAAGAAATGGGAAGAAGCTGGTTTTACTATTTCAAGTATGCGTGGTTGTCATGAGAATGAAGAAACAAACGAGGATGAAGAAGAAGATATCTGGGAGGAGGATGATGGCAAGGTTAGAACTGATTCAGTCAAGAAGGTGGCTCCTGTGACGATAAGTCAGCAGAGCAAGAATTCGTCTTTACCATCATCGAGTGACGCAAATAGGTCTACTACATCAGAATCTAGGTCCACTAAAAAAGTTGGAAGCAGTGGAGACTCTCTTAGGGATAAGCTAATTTCTGAAGCGCCTGTGATGAATTGGGGATCACACTTGAGTAATTGGGACTCAACAGCGGAAGTTCGAGCTAATTACCGGGGTTTAGAGCTTGAGAGCCACTGGGGCAGGGTGGATCAAGATGCTGTTATTCCGGCTGAGAAAATAGCAGAACTGAATCTTCAGGCAACTGTTTATAGAGAGGAGAGAACAGAGACACCTCCGTGCCGTGCTCCTCTAAAGAAAGGTGGTCTTTGCCAGAGAAGAGATTTGCGAACCTGTCCGTTTCACGGACCCATTGTACCTCGGGATGATGATGGGAACCCCATAGTCCAGGAATCTCCAGTAGATGAGATTGAAAACTTAACATCTTCAACTACAGGGATCAACCAGGATGTGCCTATGGATGTAACAACTTCAGACTCTGATCCTAATCAGTTAGCTAGGCAGATAGCGAAACAGGCTCTGAAGAATATCAGGGAGAAAGACAAAGAAGTGATGAGGAAAAGAGCAAAGCTTGTGAAGGTAAAGGTTAAGGAACATAATCAAGAAGTTCTGCGTGATGCTGCTATAGCCTCAACGTCTAGATCAAATGTTATCGATGAAGAGTTTGATAGAGTTTTCGCTGCAAGAAAAAACAAGAAACAAACCTTTTCCTCGATGCGACGTAAGAAAACTTCGGCTAAAGATAGAATATCGCAGAGACTGTTAAGTAATCGGGTAAAAGGTACTACTAATCCACAACAGTTGGCTCAGGGCAATGATGAGAAGTGCCGAGAAACATCAGCTAACCAGTGGTAACAAATTACTAAAACCATTCTAGTTTTGATTCAGAAAGGCCTTAAACTTGATTGTTTGATGCAAATAGGGGAGTAAAAAAGCTAACGAAATATTTGATGAATAATCAAATTCTTTAGTGATTTTTCTTTTAGCTGCGAAAAGTATGTAGAAACAAACAGTTCTGAAGTCATGTCTCAAATTCTGTGAAGTTTGTTCTCAGACAAAACTCAACAGAAAGAGAAAAAGTACAACGACATGTTGTGTTAAAAAAGCAATGACAGATCGATCATGAGAGCTGGATGGATCGTTGTTGTTGGCTTTTTCTCTTTTATGCGTTGTGTCTTTAAGGATGATTCACTCATGAGGCCGATCACTCACGAGGACCAATTATTTATGGAATAATTTGCTTTTTTTTTTTAGATTGAGAGAGTTTGCTTGAGAGGAAGAAAGAGTAAAATGTTCTTTTACATTATCATTGGTCTTTGAAGTGACTTTGAACCCAAGCCACATCGCATTACTTATATTTCTCTTATGATTTCATAATGTACTTAAAGCCTTTAAAGGCGTTTAAGTTTATCTAAACACATCTCTTTAAGTTTTTAGTAAAGTAAAAAGGAAGATGAGTATGTTTTTTCTCATTAATCTTTGAAGTTTATTTTAGTGGTCGATCTACGTTAAAATACTAAAATTTTGATTAATCGTTTTTAAAACATTTTTATTACAAATTGACTAGAATCGTAAATGTAAAAACCGGAGAAAAATAAAATAAAATAAAATAAAATAAAAAGGTAATCATGTGTGCACCATGTACATGTTTAGGCCCATCTTAACTGGACCAGGGCCCTTAATTTAATTAAAAAAAAACATTTTAATTAGAAACGAAGAAATCATTGAGTGATTAATAATAATAATAAAATGATTATATAATTTCCCAATCCAGTAATTTGTTATTTAATTCAATATTTAGTTTCCAAATAAACATTCTTCTTTCTCTGTATGTACCACACAGCCGCCCTTCGTGACCGTCCGATTTTAAATCAGCGTTTCCGGTTCATTTGACGGCAACTCTCTTTCTCTCTCTCTCTCTTCTCTCTCTAGAATTGATGAAGAAAAGCATCTATCTTTTTTGATTTTGAAATTGAACAACACTAGTTCACGAGGGTTGACCTACTTCGTTCGGTGGCGTGTTCATACCCATCTGGATTTGATCTTCTTCGTTTTCGATCGAAAGAATATTTCGAAAATGGATTTGGATAGCATGATGGACTGTACATCAACCATGATGGATGTGACAGATGATGAAGAGATCCACCAAGATCGCCATTCTTCTTACGCTTCGGTTTCCAAGCATCATCATCATACTAGTAGTAATCTCAACAATAATGCTGCTGCTGCTTCTGGTCTTCTTCCCACCACCACCAGTGTTCATGAGCTTCTCGAATGTCCTGTCTGCACCAATTCTATGTACCCTCCCATTCATCAGGTCTGTGTGATTTTGTTTCCCCTCCCGGATCTTTGATTGATTCCAGGAGGGGATTGTGTTGTGACTTGTGACTTGTGAGTGAGTTTCTGATGATTATTACCATATGGATTTAGATTTGAACCAGTGGTTGTGTTTGGTCTTTGTAAGATAGCTTTTACTTGAACTTTTGAGTTTTATCTTTCTGATGATTACCATAAACATATACATATGGACTTTTGTCTGCAAATTAGCTTTGTCTCTTTTAGAGAATTATGGAATAACATTTTTTACACAATTGTTTGTTTTTTTCCCGGCAGTGTCACAATGGACATACTCTGTGTTCAACCTGTAAAACCAGGGTTCACAACCGCTGCCCAACTTGTAGACAAGAGCTTGGTGATATCCGTTGTTTGGCACTGGAAAAAGTAGCTGAATCACTTGAGCTACCCTGTAAACACATGTCGCTTGGATGTCCTGAAATCTTTCCTTATTACAGTAAGCTCAAACATGAGACTGTATGTAACTTCAGGCCTTATAACTGTCCTTATGCTGGATCCGAGTGTTCTGTTACGGGAGATATCCCTTTCCTAGTTGCTCACCTGAGGGATGATCATAAGGTTGATATGCATTCTGGCTGTACTTTCAACCATCGTTATGTCAAGTCTAATCCTCGTGAAGTCGAAAACGCCACATGGATGTTAACTGTAAGTACATATGATTCCTCCTGCTTTCATAGCTCTCTATCTATATTTAAGCTTAGATAAGTTGTGAGGCTTTGTTTAAGGATTATTTATGTCAATGAATTGATTTTTCTGGTACAAACTGTAATGTGTAGCAATCAGATGAGTCAAGTTTTGCTTTTGTTGCGAGTTAGTTTCAATCGTGTTGCTCTCCATATTATATATTTTTATGTACATTTGTTCTGCTCTGCAAGATCAATGATTGTGAATCTTCCATATCTCTCTAGACATAATAATAAGTTATTATACTTTAATTGTCACATATGCTTATCGAAGTTCCTCTCTTTTGGTTTCGTTGCTGGTTCGAATCTATAACTTAGGTCTTTCACTGCTTTGGTCAATACTTCTGTCTTCACTTTGAGGCTTTCCAGCTCGGAATGGCTCCAGTCTACATGGCCTTCCTGCGTTTCATGGGGGACGAGACAGAAGCTAGGAACTACAATTACAGTTTAGAAGTGGGAGGTTATGGTCGGAAGCTGATATGGGAAGGAACACCGAGAAGCGTAAGAGACAGCCACAGGAAAGTTAGAGACAGTCATGATGGACTAATTATACAAAGAAACATGGCTCTGTTCTTCTCAGGTGGAGATAGGAAAGAGCTGAAACTCCGAGTCACTGGAAGGATCTGGAAAGAGCAACAACAAAGTGGTGAAGGTGGAGGAGGATCTTGTATCCCAAACTTGTCCTGAAACTAAAAAGAGAAAAAAAATCAAATTGATTTTGAAACCTCGCCGACTCGTCTGTGTCTCTGTAACCATGTTTCTTGGTAGTGATATATCTGTAATTAGGGGTTTTTTATCTGACGATAAACTTGTGTTGTTCTTATACATCTCTCTCTGTCTTTCTCTTTATCATGTCATGGAGGGTTTATATATATATAGTTCATTACAATTCTGCTCTATCTGAAATATGTAAAAATGTTCATAATTCTCATTTGATGCGTCACAAGTTAAAATTACAACGTTGATGGATACGAGTAACCACCGCACTACGTTAATATAACAGTAACTATTCAGCTGGAGTATTCTTTAGTTTTTTTTTTCTTCCAAATTAACCGTTATGTTTGTGCATAGAGGTTATCAGTATACTTTGTTAGTCCATTCACTCAACTTTTCCAATTGTTTTCAAAAAATAAATTTTAAATATTTCGTTATCATTCGATGAAATACTACAGAGAGCTCCTAAACGGATGGGTCCGAACTGTGTTCCAAGAGATCCACAGAGTATACTAAAAAAGTGATGGTTTTACATTATTTATTTCATTTGTTTGTATCATATTTAAACGATGTTAAAATAATTTGCATCACTTAAATAAATAATTTATATTTTGTTGAAGCAAATAATTTGTATCAATTGAAATAAATATTTATTTCAACTTGTTCAACTTCTCGTCTAATTCGAACAGAAGTGTTACTGGCAGAGTTGATATTGTTTGCATTGTATGGGTGGTAGCTCGCCGGTTCGATTCTTGGCGGAATCATATGTCGTCGTTTTCACCATTTTTTTTTTTTTTTTTTTTTTTTGAGTTGAGACTTTTCACTTCGAACTTTCGAAGTGAGCTTTATCGAAACTCTGCTATTCCTAATAATGAAAATGGGGAAGGAGGAGACTCACTAACAAGAGAAACCAGCATCGATTCAAATTCCAGTGCTCAATTCTCAGAGTCTCGGCTCGTTTTGGAGAGACCTCGAGGCGACGTAATTCTCTGAGGAAGAAGATCATCGGCGATGAGAATTGGCGTTCGACTCCGAACCCCACAGGTACGAAGCCTAATTTTGATCGGAGTAGCATATCTAAAGTAAAGGGTGCAGACAAGAAATTGGAACTCTTGAATTCTTTTCAGGTTACGAATTAGTTACGGACCTGTATCAGTCATAACTAAGATTAGCTTCTATACTTCCTACAGCTCTATGGTTCAATGTAATTGTAGAGATAGGAATCACATAGCCATTTTGAGAAAGCTAGATGGTTATTCAAGAAGTGGTTCTGCTTTTGAGTTTCAAGGAGGTTTGTGTTCTTCTTCTTTGATAAATTATGTTATAGAAAGTTACTTAAATTAACGTTTTACATTGATATTTACTCTTAATTGGGTGTCAATAGGTATCAGGAAAACCAATTAAACTGGTAGGACGTGGAGAGCCAATGGGAATTACCAGGAATAGGAGATGTGCTTTCATTTGTATAGAAGGCAACATAAGTTGTAAGTTCTTCTTTCTCAGCCAAGCTCGACGAATGTCTCTTCCGCTCCCCGGTCTCTGAGACTATATGATGATCGAAGTAATGGCAGATACACATTACACAAGGAGCGAAGAGCCGAGACTAAGGTTCGATTTTTTTTTTTCTCTGTTTTTTTCTTTTCTTTTTGCTCTTGAGCTCAAATTATGATTCCCTTGTAATAATTAAAGCTATTAGCTTTGGTAGTTGGCTCGGAAACATTAATCTTGACTGAAGTGTGGCTTGCCATTGTAGGTTGTACATGGTATACACTTTGCTAAGTAACTCACTCAGCTCCTACATTAATACTGTTGCCTGGGATCTAAGGATTTGGGAAGACAACTGTTTGCTCTAAAGAAGCAGCAGCAGGTATGCTTTTTCAAAATACAATGTAATTCTCTCTAGAATTGATGAAGAAAAGCATCTATCTTTTTTTTTTATTTTGAAATTGAACAACACTAGTTCACGAGGGTTGACCTGTTTCGTTCGGTGGTGTTCATACCCATCTCTCTCTCTCTCTCTGTAAGGTCCCCGGATTTGATCTTCTTCGTTTCGATCGAAGAATACGCTTTTATTTCGAAATGGATTTGGATAGCATGATGGACTGTACATCAACCATGATGGATGTGACAGATGATGAAGAGATCCACCAAGATCGCCATTCTTCTTACGCTTCGGTTTCCAAGCATCATCATCATCATCATACTAGTACTAATCACACCAACGTCAATGCTGCTGCTGCTGCTTCTGGTCTTCTTCCCACCACCACCAGTGTTCATGAGCTTCTCGAATGTCCTGTCTGCACCAATTCTATGTACCCTCCCATTCATCAGGTCTGTGTGATTTTGTTTCCCCTCCCGGATCTTTAATTTGTTGATTGATTCCAGGAGCGGATTGTGTTGTGACTTGTGACTTGTGACTTGTGAGTGAGTTTCTGATGATTACCATATGGATTTAGATTTTGAACCAGTGGTTGTGTTGGTCTTTGTAATATAGCTTTAACTTGAACTTTTGAGTTTTATGCATTCCTTCCTTCCTCCATCTGAGTTTCTACTTATGACTTAACCAGTTCTTAATACTCTGATTTGACTAAATTATGTTCATCATTCACTCACTATCATCTGTCTTTGAATGATCCTCCATTGATTTGGTTCCACTTAACAATCCTCACTGATTAGTATTGTGGAATTTTGTCTGCAAATTAGCTTTTGTCTCTTTTAGAGAATTATGGAATAACATTTTTACACAATTGTTTGTTTTTTCCTGGCAGTGTCACAATGGACATACTCTGTGTTCAACCTGTAAAACCAGGGTTCACAACCGTTGCCCAACTTGTAGACAAGAGCTTGGTGATATCCGTTGTTTGGCTCTGGAAAAAGTAGCTGAATCACTTGAACTACCCTGTAGACACATGTCACTTGGATGTCCTGAAATCTTTCCTTATTACAGTAAGCTCAAACATGAGACTGTATGTAACTTCAGGCCTTATAACTGTCCTTATGCTGGATCCGAGTGTTCTGTTACGGGAGATATCCCTTTCCTAGTTGCTCACCTGAGGGATGATCATAAGGTTGATATGCATTCTGGCTGTACTTTCAACCATCGTTATGTCAAGTCTAATCCTCGTGAAGTCGAAAACGCCACATGGATGTTAACTGTAAGTACATATTATTCCTCCTGCTTAGATAAGTTGTGAGGCTTTGTTTAAGGATTATTTATGTCAAGGAATTGATTTTTCTGATACAAACTGTAATGTGTAGCAATCAGATGAGTCAAGTTTTGCTTCTGTTGCGAGTTAGTTCGAATCGTATTGCTTATAAATGACACATTTCGGTTTCTCTTCCATATTATATGTACATTTGTTCTGCTCTGCAAGATCAATGATTGTGAATCTTCCATATCTCTCTAGACATAATAAATAAGTTATTATACTTTAATTGTCACATATGCTTATTTAAGTTCCTTTCTTTTGGTTTCGTTGCTGGTTCGATTTTATAACTTAGGTCTTTCACTGCTTTGGTCAATACTTCTGTCTTCACTTTGAGGCTTTCCAGCTCGGAATGGCTCCAATCTACATGGCATTCCTGCGTTTCATGGGGGACGAGACAGAAGCTAGGAACTACAATTACAGTTTAGAAGTGGGAGGTTATGGTCGGAAGCTGATATGGGAAGGAACACCGAGAAGCGTAAGAGACAGCCACAGGAAAGTTAGAGACAGTCATGATGGACTAATTATACAAAGAAACATGGCTCTCTTCTTCTCAGGTGGAGATAGGAAAGAGCTGAAACTTCGAGTCACTGGGAGGATCTGGAAAGAGCAACAACAAAGTGGTGAAGGTGGAGGAGGATCTTGTATCCCAAACTTGTCCTGAAACTAAAATGAAGGAAAAAATCAAAATTGATTTTGAAACCTCGCCAACTCGTCTGTGTCTCTGTAACCATGTTTCTTGGTAGTGATATATCTGTAATTAGGGGTTTTTATCTGACGATAAACTTGTGTTGTTCTTATACATCTCTCTCTGTCTTTCTCTTTATCATGTCATGGAGGGTTTATATATATATAGTTCATTACAATTCTGCTCTATCTGAAATATGTAAAAATGTTCATAATTCTCATTTGATGCGTCACAAGTTAAAATTACAACGTTGATGGATACGAGTAACCACCGCACTTAATATAACAGTAACTACTCAGCTGGAGTATTCTTTAGTTTTTTTTCTTCTTCCAAATTAACAGTTATGTTTGTGCATAGAGGTTATCAGTATACTTTGTTAGTCCATTCACCCAACTTTTCCAATTGTTTTCAAATAATAAATTTTAAATATTTCTGTATCATTCGATGAAATACTCCAAATTTCTTTGTTTATTTCAGTGTCTTTAGTGAATCTTTTTGTTAATTAATCTAACAACAAGTTAACACCCATCAATTGTTTCTACATAATACCAAAATACTCATGATCTTTTTAGTTTAAAACTTTATTGAGTAGCAATATAAGTTTGAGATTATTAGGAAAATACCATTATGTTATCTAAATCATAAAGATTTTACCGTTTTCTTAATGATTTTATTGATTTGTGATATTATACAACTTAAAATACTAATTATTCTTTTTTTCTTCTTCATAATTTTGTTTTGTTTTTATATATTTATGAATAATTGTTAATTTTTACTATTTCAAGGGCAAGCTTCGTGACCGGACGCCATCAACCGATAGGTTTCGAGTAACATATACTTGGCCCATTAGTTTTTTGCTATGTTTCCAAAAGGTATGTTTTCAAAAGAATTAGTATTTTTGCCTCATTAAAAAAACTAATTTAAATTGTTAACATGAAAATACTAATTTTACAAAGACTATTAAAAATTGGTTTTCTCATAATTGATTTTATAAATTTTACTGCATTTTATAGACTTTCAAAATATGCATTTTATAGACTTTCAAAATATGCATATTAACATGAAATTATTAATATGGTTAATATGCATATTTTGAAAGTCTATAAAATGCAATAAAATTTATAAAATCAATTACATCTTGGTATAAATTACATCTCTTTTCAAAAACTTTCTTTTTAAATATATATATTTTTGGTAAAGGTTTTTTTATTATATAAAGGATTTTAATTTTATTCCTTTTAATTATGCAGTCAGAAGATAACTATTCGAATGCTTCTACTGGGATCTTTGTGGATTTAGACAATTGTAACATACCAAAACATATCCGGCCCAGTCAAATTGCATAAAATATGTGTTTGTCTCTTGCTGGATCAAATTTCGTGGGTCCAGTAAGCATTGAAGTTGCTGGCCACAACATTCCTGATGATATTGGAGAAGAGCTCAAAAAATCAGAAATCAGTGTCTACCGTGATTTTTCTGGTAAAAAATATTTATTAGCGATTTATCTTTTTTGATATTTACTAGTGATTTATCTTTTTGATATTTACTGAACCAACATTTGAATTGTTAACATGAAAATACTAATTTTACAAAGACTATTAAAAGTGGTTTTCTCATAATTGATTTTATAAATTTTATTGCATTTTATAGACTTCCAAAATATGCATATTAACCATATTAATAATTCTCAAAATAGTTTTTAAAAACGGTTTTCTCATAATTGGTTGTTGTGTATGATACATATTCTGCAAAAATAATTTCAGCTAGAGATAACCGTTGACAATAAAAAAAGATTGAGAAAAGCAATAAAATAGTTAACGGTAAATAATGTAGAGATAATCATTAACGATCGAATGTGAAATAAAAACTTAAAAAAAAAAAAATTGAAAATGAAATTCCATTAGCTTGTTCAACATGCACAAACTAATACATGTGAAATATGTATGTATATGTATGGAAAAAGAGATAAATTAGATTAATGTTTGCATTAAGCAAAAAATAAAGTGCACAAAACAGACACACAAGACTACCAAATTAGTATATAATCAAAGGTTTGGTCGAACATCCAGTTAGAAGTGTCATTGGTAGAGTTGCTATTTTTTGCATTGTTTAGGCGAGAGGTCGCCGGTTCGATTCTCGGCGGATTCATATTGAACCGCATTTTCCTTTGTTGACGAAACGTCGTCGTTTTACCCATTGCTCTCTTACCCAGTTTTTTTTTTTGAGTTTTGAGTTTTGAGTTTTTGACTTCGAACTTTCGAATTGAGCTTTATCGCCCCACTTTCCAATCAATGGAGGTTCTTCGGAACAATGGAGATTTCTTCAATTTCTCGTCTAATTCGAATAGAAGGAGACTCACTAACAAGAGAAACCAGCATCGCTTCAACTTGCCCATCTCCAAATTCGAGTACTCAATTCTCCGAGTCTCGGCTCGTTTTGGAGAGACTTCGAGGCGACGCAATTCTCTGAGGAAGAAGATCATCGGTGATGAGAATTGGCGTTCCACTCCGAACCCCACAGGTACGAAACCTCCAAACGAAAGCCATAAGGTTGATGAAAACGAGGTCTTGAGTAGAACAAGATTAGGAGGAGGTCTCGAGGATTTGGAATCAGTTAGTTCTACTTCTAGGGTTCTTCTATATGCCAAGGAATTAGCTGAACAAATGGAGAATGGGGAAACTGTGATCCTTAAAGATACTTCTCTTGTCAAGTTCGTTTCTTCTTCTTCTTCAGAGGAAGAGTTTCGTTTCGTTAGCTCAATCCAAAACGCTATTCTTCGTCTTGACTTAGTTCCAAAGTTGCCGGCTATTGGAAGAGCTGTTTTGTGTGGTTACATTGGACTCTGGTTTCTGAAGACGGTGCTTGTGTTTAAAAAGAAGGGTCATGAGGTTGATGAGTGTACAGAGTTGGAGAAGGAGATGATGAGGAGAAAGATGAAAGCTTGGAAGGAAAAGGAAAGGGTGGAGAAGAAAGGTGCTACTGTGGAAGTTTTAGAAAAGCCATTGGTTTCGTTTGAGAAGCCTAAGTTTGATCGGAAAGAACTTATGAGTAGCATATCTAAAGTAAAGGGTCCAGAGAAGAAATTGGAACTCTTGAATTCTTTTCAGGTTGAGAGTGGTGAATCCCTGGACTTTGATAGTAATAAGATCCATGAAATCAAAGCAATGGCTAGACGGGCGCGGGAGATAGAAGCTGGCATACAACTTAATCAAAAGGAAAAGTGCGATGTGAACAAAGCAATGGACGACGATGATGAAGGTTTGACACACAGTGAAGGTGATGATGATAAAGATGAGAGCTTGGGGACTTCGACTGAAAGTGAAAACATTGAACTTTCTGGTTTTGCTATTCCAATGGTGAATGGGGCTATGATAGATTCTGGTTGTCTGAATCATGAAATGGCAGCATCTGACGCAGAAAATTTGAGTACTGTGGTACCATTAGTTCCTACCAATGGAGTCATCCAATCTCCTGATGTTGTTTCTAAGGACAAGTTAAGTATGAAGAAGAATAGCACTGGTCGTAAGCTAGTCATACGGTCTGTAAAAGAGGCTAAAGAGTTCCTTTCAAGAAGAAGTGGTGAGAAAGAGCTTACTCAGGAACTGTCTCAGACGATAGCCCAAGACAGTGTTGAAATCTTCTCAAAGCAGAGTGATGAAGAGCGTGGTAAGGCTAGAAAACACGAATTCGTTGACAATAGTAAAATCCTCGGCGCAGCTGTCAATGGAGACTTGAGATCTGCACTTGAGTCTACTTCTTCTGAATCGTTGGGAAAGGATGTTGATTCTCAACCCCTAAAGAATGATTACCAAAGACTCTCAGAACCTGGGAATGAAGATAAGGGATCGAGCAAGCAAAGAGATTTTATAAACGAAATAGAAGAGTGCAAAACATGTTTTTCCAATTCACCCAAAAGTTCTTCTGGTGGTACTGAACATATAGAGAAGGAAGAACCATCAGAGAAGGGGAATTGGATAGAGAAAAACTACCATGAATTTAAGCCAGTTGTTGAAAAAATGAGAGCAGGATTTAGGGATAATTATATGGCTGCTAGAGAGGGTGAAACTCAGGAGCCAGGTACGATTGCTGAAATTGCAGAACTTTACCGCAGTGAGTATAATGATGAGCTTGAGTGGATGAAGGACGAAAAGCTAAGAGACATTGTCTTCCTTGTTCGAGACAATGAGCTGGCTGGTAGGGATCCGTTTCACCTGATTGATGCTGAAGACAAAGCTATGTTTTTGCAAGGCTTAGAGAAGAAAGTTGAGAAAGAAAATGAGAAACTGTCTCATCTGCATCAGTGGATTCATTCAAACGTTGAAAACCTGGACTACGGAGTAGGTAATCTTCTCTACAACTTTGATTGAGACTAAGTTTTTTCAATATCTCACATTCACAAGTCAAAGTATATCTCAGTTATCTCCCTTCCTCTAATTATTACTATTCAGATGGCATCAGTGTGTATGATCCACCAGAAAAAATCATACCGAGATGGAAAGGGCCTACTCTTGATAAGAACCCCGAGTTTCTCAATAACTATCATGAACAGCGCGAGGCATTGTTTTCTGGAAAAGCTGCATCTGTATCTCCTGTGAAATTAGAAGAACAGAGCTCTCATCAGGAATTATCAGAGTCTGCTTCCTCTGAGAACACTCTCACCCCTTCATCTGAAATTACCTCAAGCCAGCCAAAGATTGTTGTAGAAGGAAGTGATGGATCTGTTAAACCTGGGAAAAAATCAGGAAAGGAGTATTGGCAGCACACGAAGAAATGGTCTCGTGGATTCCTCGAGTTGTACAATGCAGAGACTGATCCAGAAGTCAAAGCTGTTATGAGAGACATGGGGAAAGACTTGGACCGGTGGATTACAGAAGACGAAATCAAAGACGCAGCTGATATAATGGAAAAGCTGCCAGAGAGGAACAAGAAGTTCATGGAAAAGAAACTGAACAAACTCAAGAGAGAGATGGAGTTGTTTGGTCCTCAAGCTGTTGTGAGCAAATACCGCGAGTATGGAGAAGACAAGGAAGAAGATTATCTATGGTGGCTGGACCTTCCGCATGTACTGGTATGTTTTGTTGCTAAACATTTGAGTTTTGACATTGGAGAAACTGAAAAGTCCTTGAAAAACTAATTGTCTTTTCGTGTTTCAGTGCCTTGAGTTGTACACAGTTGATGCCAATGGAGAGCAGCAAGTAGGGTTCTACACATTGGAGATGGCAACAGATCTCGAGTTAGAACCCAAACCACATCACGTGATTGCTTTCGAGAACGCTGCGGACTGTCGGAACCTCTGTTACATTATTCAAGCTCATTTGGATATGCTACGAAGTGGAAACGTTTTTATTGTTCCGCGCCCGCCAAAGGTAAGGAAGTGGAAACTACCTTACCTCTCTGTACTTGTAATTTATTAAGGTTGTTGTTCTCTCTAACATATAATATATATGTATACAGGATGCATTTAGAGAAGCCAAGGCGAACCGGTTTGGTGTAACGGTTATTAGGAAAGGAGAATTGAAGTTGAATATAGACGAGCCACTAGAAGAAGTAGAGGAAGAGATATGTGAGATAGGAAGCAAGATGTACCATGACAAAATCATGGGAGATCGATCTGTGGATATAAGCTCGTTGATGAAAGGTGTCTTCAACCTCAAGACAAAAAAGAAGAAAACGATCCAAGGGTAGCTGAGGCACCAAGCCACAGCAAAGGGTCTAGCAACAGATGAGAGTTTGTAGGCAAACTTAAAAATGAATTAAGGCCACTTTATTGCCCGTTAAAAAATCGTAATTGTGAAATAGGGGAGAGTCGAACTCGAGTGATGGGATATCAACTTAGTGGAGAGAAACCAACTTTACAACTAAAGTTTTACTGACAAACATGCAACAAAACTTAATTTACTATTTTAGAGAGCGATGACAGCTTATACAGATAATTCAAAACAACTAATAAACAAAATTAAACAAAGATGATAGGAGAATTTATAATTTTAAATCTTGACAAAATTTTCTAAATATTTATATTATTAATTATTAATATATGGCATATAATTTAAAATAGGATTTAATTGCCTTAAATATATTATCGTCAAAAGAAAAATTGATTTCTTTAGTTTTTTTATACTTATACTCATAGTTTTTAAATTTTGACATACACCAAAAAAATAAATAAATTCTTGGAACTGCTGAAATACTCCTAAGCGGATGGATCCGAACTGTGTTTCCAGAGAGCTTGAGATTGAGGTGTAGGTGTGGTGAAGTCCATGCACAAACTTATCAGTTATCAATTTCCTAATAATCTCAAACTAATACATGCACAAAATACTAAGTTTACAAAGACAATTAAAAATAGTTTTCTCATAATTGATTTTATAAATTTTATTGCATTTTATAGACTTTCAAAATATGCATATTAACCATATTAATAATTTTCAAAATAGTTTTTAAAAATAGTTTTCTCATAATTGGTTGTTGTGTATGATACATATTCTGCAAAAATAATTTCAGCTAGAGATAACTGTTGACAATCAAAAAGATTGAAAAAAGCAATAAAATAGTTAACGGTAAATAATGTAGAGATAATCGTTAACAATCGAATGTGAAATAAAAACTTAAATAAAATAAAATTGAAAATGAAATTCCATTAGATTGTTCAACATGCACAAACTAATACATAGTGAAAACACCTATATTGAAAAGCATTTGTCAAAATGATATGTAGTATAGACTAGTGTCAAAAAAGCCTATACATATTTTATTTGTCAAAATGATATGAAAGTATTTTCATTGTTCTATAAATGGCATTCCATTATCCAAAAATTCAAATATTATATTAAAAAAATAACATCAAATAACAATCATTTGCACAAAATTCGTTTTGCTGATACAATGTTATTAGTGATGATTAATAGTTTCAATTATATAATATACTCCTCTGTAGCATTTTAAATGATCACTACAAATAAAAAAGGTGTACCGCATCACTTATTTCTATATTTGCATCAATTACTACAAATGATGTTAGTTTTACATCAATTAATATAAATGATGTTAATATTTGTTAGGATTCTAACAATAGACTAGGATCGGACCCGCGCTACAGCGCGGGGGAATATTTCGGTTTTATTGTTCCGGTTACATTTTTGAAAGTGTTATAGTTTGTACTCATTATACTTGGATCACACTTCTATTTCTGTAATAATTTTTTTCTGAAATAATGATACTCAAAAATATTTTAGTGATATTTTTGAAAAAAAAACTAAAGTGTGATATTTATGAGAATTGTCATAATTTTTTTAATATATTTATATATTTTTTGCTAGTAAACCAATCATTAGAACAGTTAGTGATCCTTTTCTAAAATTATTTAGTAGTGACTAAAGTCCATGTTGTATAATTTTCGTTAAAACATGTAATATTAAAAAATTTGAATAATATTTGGTATTATGAAATATAAATGAAATATAAAAACATTGCGCAATATTTTTGGTCGAGTTTTTAGGCCTGACGTTCGAGTTTTGGGATTTAGAGGTATAGAATCCGTTCGGCTTTTTCTAGATTTTGCATTCGGATCGGGTACTTTGGGTTCGGATTCAGATTACCAAAGTTCTCGAAATTCAAAATTTTAGTTTCCAAATTTGTCTAAATTATTTAAAAATACTTAATCTATCTAAAAAATTAGAATATTTTTATCCAAATTTACTAAAAATAGTTTAAATACTCAAAAGTATCTAAAATATCCAAAAATCTGTATATTTTCTGATCAAAAGAGATGAGAGAAGCTGTAGTTTTACAGAGAAAACTTCCGGATCAGAAGTGATAATTTTCAACTTAAAACTTTTAATCAAATATGTTTATCATCGAATCCATCTCGGATTTTAAGCTAAGGCCAAAAAAACCGCGTATAGTTTGAAGAGGTAAACCAAAATTTGTATATTTGCATGATACTTTTTATTCTCAATTGTATAAGTCAAGTTTTATGATAGTTTGTTAGTTTCGTTTACAAATTTAATTGGATGCTTCGAATTCTTGTTAATTGATCCAGTACGACTTAATGTTATCTTTACTGATCAATTTTTTGGGTTTAACTACAGCTCCTAACCTCCTATTACAAATAATTTTTCAAAAAGAGACAATCAAAGATAAGACTATGTTACCATTCACATTTTCACAATACGTTTACAAAATTTTCATATATCTAAGTGCATAACATTGTATTGTGATTAGGGAAATCCTTCTTAAAGTGGCTATTTAATTTTGGAGCTAGATTTTTCAGAAGTCATATACTGGAAAAGGTTAGTGCCTCCTAAATAGTAAGCTTTTATTCAAGTAATATCTATACTATTAAAACAGAAGTACTATCTAGACTCAAAATGGACTATGACTTTGTTTTGGTAGGTTTTTCATTAAAAATGATTAGAGAATTACAAAATTTAATCTAATTAACCTATAGTTTCGATTTCTTTAAATGACGAAAATACCCTCGGTCGATCACTTAAAAAAATATGGGTCGGGACGCGGATCCTAAAATATCCGACAACAGAAGGAAAAAACCCGCGAATCTGTTTGTACTCCAGAATAATATTTTTCGGATCCAACATATTATTTCATTCAAGATTAGTTATTTAAGATCCCAAACAGAGTTATTCGTTATAGTCAAACACTCTGATTTCATTTTCCTTTAAGGTATTTAAATGAAAACCATAAATTTTAATTACCAAAAATTTGGATATTTTCTTAATTACCGAGATTGATCTTAACAAATAATATTTTAAAAGGAATATTTAGTGATTCAATTAAAATCTTTGAAAACGAATATTCAAGTTACCAAATCTGACTAAATTGTTTGATTTCCGATATTATAATATTTCCTTAACGAAATTATAGTAATTAATTATGAGTAGTATATATGGAAAGAATTAAAAACGCAAAAAATATATATGTAAAGTTGTAAACTAATTTACAGAAAATGTGTACTGTATATCCCACATCGACTAAATATTTTGGAATATGGTTCATAATTACTATAAATGTGTGACTAAAAATGCTTTGAGTACAAATGAGCAGGAAGCTTGATTTATCATGGTATCCAAATTTAACAGTTTAATTTGGTTCCATATTTGAGAATATTTAAACTTTTAAGTAAACATATTATAATATATTTACGTTTTTTAAAAAGTTTAAGATATTATAAATATTTAAATTTTTATAGAATTTTTAAATTATTGTAAATATTTGAACTCCGTCGAAATTTTAAAATAGTATAATATATTTAAAGTGTATAAAATATTTAAGTAATATTAATATTTTTACTCTTCAGAATTTTAAAATATAAAAAAAGTTTGAGTTAAATCCGTTAAAACATGTATTTTTATCAAACTATAAATTAAACCATGGAAGCGGGGTGTGTTTATCCTCTTACAAACTACTATCCGATATTGCGAATTGTCTATTCTCTTACAAAACTTGTCATTCTCTTACAAAACTACTATCTACTTGTGGTGTGTACATTTACGTGAAAAGCTACATTTACACACTACTTACTCTATTAGGATTTCCAGTTTACTGTATAATCCCAAATATACAAATAAACACTATATAAACAAATAAAAAAAAGTCAAAATAAAAAACTATATTACAAAAATACAAATTACAAAATAAAAAATAACTAACAAAATATATAATCCGTGTTATAGCACGGGTATCACCTAGTTTGTTTTGTATTTCTATAATAATGAATTGTTTCTGGTTCTTGCAAGTACTTAGTAGTTGTTTGAAGCTGAAAAATACAAACTAAGAAAGGTGCATAAAATTTTAGAATAAAACTATTTTTATTTTTTGATATCGTATAATTACAAAAACCTGAAATGCTTGAAACATGTAAGAATCGATTGAATTCAATCAATAATATTATTTTTGTTCTTCTCCGATAAAATCCTCTATGACATATATAGTCCACCTTTTCTCTTTACTTTGTTTTTTTTTTAAATCTGAGAACCGGAAAATAGAGTTTAGTTAGAAAATGTGAACATCATAATATAAATACTGAGTTGATGTAGATATATAGGATGGTACCTGAAAAAGAAGAGTTTTCTTCATATAAGATTGGAATAAAGATTTTGAAATACTTCTTTAAACACACATCAACCGTCTCCTTCTGTGTTTTCCTTCTTTGTCCAAAATCAATACTTTTTAAGAGTTTTCGTAGAAGTAACTCTTGAAACTGTTACATAGAGCTGGCCATGATAGGATCGGAAATGATGATAGAAGACAGAGGTATGATGAATGAAACTTTGATGACTACCATCCCTATTTATATGAAGAGTTCACGGATCCACCATTAGGTCAGATTTGCGTTTATATTTTAGGGTATATTCTTAGAATTAGTTGTATTAATCACAATAGTTAATTATAATTTAAATAGATTTAGAATTAGGAAATCAATTACCTCCCAAAAAAACTGTTTAGTAAGATTTTAAAATATTCTTAAGAGATTTATATCTCTTAAATTAGGTGATGAGATTTAATATCTTAATGGTTCCCTTAGTTGTCGTGATAGGATTGCCAAACCAATTTATAGTGTTCTTTTTTTTAATTTTTTTCCAAAAAAAAACATCTTGCTTGTTCACAACGGCAATAAATTGACTTTCGAACATGTGAGACTCATTAAAATATTACAATGGAATTGATTTTGGTGTTAAGCCCATTAAGTTGAATTTCAACGTAGCCCATCTAAGGTCCGAGTCTTTTGTTTTTTCTGTTAAAATCGCCGTAATACCCGATTGCCAATTTCCGGGTTATTACTAAAATGTAACCCGACCCAATTTTATTAAATGTCTTATTTAACCTTACTTACATTGTTTTCTTGTTTTCGTATAAGGGCATTTTCGACCAAATAAGAAGTTGTACTTCTCTTTTACTAATATAGAGATGCTACACAGTTGTAACATTTGTTTATAATTGACGTTAAAATTGCTCCTTTGTAAACAATTGATGCTAATATTAGTTAGATTTTTTCTATTAGTTAGTTTTTTTTTTATAAATAAATATTATTTGTAAAATTGCTAGCATCATTTCTTAAATGATGTAAATTTTTATATCATTTGGAAAATTGATGCTAATATTTGTTTTGTATCTTTTTCTGTCAAGTGATGCAAATTAAGATAAATTAGTATTTTGTGATAAAAAGAATTTTGATAAATTAGTATCAGTTTAAATTAATTGATGCCAATTAATTAGGTATGGCATCACTCATTGTAATTGATGCTAAATTTAAACATTTTGTATCGGTTATAAATAAGTGAGAAAATTTGTGATTATTGTTTTTATTGATTAGTCTTTGGAATTAGTGAAAATTTGTGAAATCTTTTGCTTTTAATCAAAAACTGTTGCGTATGAATGCAATGTGCATCTTTAAGTTGCCTTTGATTCTAAGTATTGTAAGACTGTTGTCGAACGTTTGCACTTGTTTGGGTATATCTCAAGGAAATGGTCACTAAAGCACAACCATTATTGTTGCTCGAAATTGAACCAAATGATTCTGTAACGCCGGCTGTTTAAGTCTGTGGTGGTTTGATTGAGTTAAGTAGCACCGAGGGATTGAAAGATAAGGTTTCTCAAGCTTAAATTTGCTGAATGTGTGACAGGATTCTCGATACTACTCTCACCTCTATCTTACTGTATTATGCAATTTGGTTTTAATTCCCTCCGGTTTAATGTCTTGTTGACCGGTTAAGTAAAAAAGGTTTTTACTTCATCTCTTTATATAAAGTCCCTCTTTATATATGTAAGGCTACGGCCAAACACAATAATGACAAAACCTTCTTCAATCTATATTCTATCTATCATCATAAACATCATCCACCATTGAATAATTGTTCTCAGAGATGATCTCGGTGAACCTCTGGATTGGATTTATCTATCTTTTATATTTACTGTCTCAGAATGAGCTTGAAGATTGGCGTACTAGGTATAAGAAGGAAGCAGAGTATTGGGGTATTGATTGTGGCGTATGGTGTTTTAAACTAGAAATCGTAGTAACGCTCAAAACACTAACGTACCCCACAAGAGAAGAACAACTAGGATAGATTTTTAAATTGGGGCGTAATTACTAGTCCTCAGAATCAGAGTATCCGTGTCCTCGTCGATAGCCAACTGATAGGCTTGACCAAAACCTTACTTTACTAGTCTGCTTAGAGCATCAAGTAGAAGCCAGTGAGAGTATTTTAACTGTATAAAACTTGTAACAAACGAACCGATGGATAGATTAACTAAAAGAAGAAACTTGGTTAAGAAGTCAGAACCGAGATGAGGTAGAAGATACAGTAGTAGTGTCTTCTTCCAGTTAACATTGTATTTTTCGGAGATTACAAAAACTCAGAAAAAGAATCAGAAAGAAGAATCACGAGATTTTATCGAATAGAAACAAAACAATTTAATTCAACCAAAGTTCTTCTAAGTACTGAACATATAAGAAGGAGTTTTCTGCTAATGCAAACTTGAACCAAATGAAAAACAACCATGAATTTAAGAGAGTTGAAAAAAGAGGCAGGACGAGATAACCTTGGCAACAAAAGCAAGCAATCACCACACCAACTAATGCTCCAGCAAGAACCTGCGAAGGTGTGTGACCGAGCAATTCCTTAAGCTTTCTTTGACTAATGGGATGTCCTTCGAACAAGTCCCTAATGATCAAGTTGAGAACCTGACATAAACAAAGACAACACTGTCATCTTACTTCACAAAAACAAACAAAATTGACAAGATCACTGCATATCATTCTGTTCTGTTCTGTTCTGGAATCTTTAAGAATGCATAATCTAAACCATCTATAAGAATCTTTAATATCCATAATCTAAGGAAACGTCTATAGTCCTAACAATGCAAAACCATCTATAACAAAAAGGTAATTCAAGAACCAAGAACAGACATGAACTAACAATGCAAAACCATCTATACCGGCATGGCGTCTAACACCGATAGCATCATACATCACAATCAAGCTGAGGTAAGAACCTTCTCTTGATAAGAACCCCGAGTTCCTCAATAATTATCATGAACAGCGCGAAGCATTGTTTTCTGGAAAAGCTGCGGCTGTATCTCCTGTGAAATTAGAAGAACAGAGCTCTCATCAGGAATTATCAGAGTCTGCTTCCTCTGAGAACACTCTCACCCCTTCATCTGAAATTACCTCAAGCCAGCCAAAGATTGTTGTAGAAGGAAGCGATGGATCTGTTAGACCTGGAAAAAAATCAGGAAAGGAGTATTGGCAGCACACGAAGAAATGGTCACGTGGGTTCCTCGAGTTGTACAATGCAGAGACTGATCCAGAAGTGAAAGCTGTTATGAGAGACATGGGGAAAGACTTGGACCGGTGGATTACAGAAGACGAAATCAAAGACGCAGCTGATATAATGGAAAAGCTGCCAGAGAGGAACAAGAAGTTCATGGAAAAGAAACTGAACAAACTCAAGAGAGAGATGGAGTTGTTTGGTCCTCAAGCTGTTGTGAGCAAATACCGCGAGTATGGAGAAGACAAGGAAGAAGATTATCTATGGTGGCTGGACCTTCCGCATGTACTGGTATGTTTTGTTGCTAAACATCCATTTGAGTTTTGACATTGGAGAAACTGAAAAGTCCTTGAAAAACTAATTGTATTTTCGTGTTTCAGTGCCTTGAGTTGTACACAGTTGATGCCAATGGAGAGCAGCAAGTAGGGTTCTACACATTGGAGATGGCAACAGATCTCGAGTTAGAACCCAAACCACATCACGTGATTGCTTTCGAGAACGCTGCGGACTGTCGGAACCTCTGTTACATTATTCAAGCTCATTTGGATATGCTACGAAGTGGAAACGTTTTTATTGTTCCGCGCCCGCCAAAGGTAAGGAAGTGGAAACTACCTTACCTCTCTGTACTTGTAATTTATTAAGGTTGTTGTTCTCTCTAACATATATATATATGTATACAGGATGCATTTAGAGAAGCCAAGGCGAACGGGTTTGGTGTAACGGTTATTAGGAAAGGAGAATTGAAGTTAAATATAGACGAGCCACTAGAAGAAGTAGAGGAAGAGATATGTGAGATAGGAAGCAAGATGTACCATGACAAAATCATGGGAGATCGATCTGTGGATATAAGCTCGTTGATGAAAGGTGTCTTCAACCTCAAGACAAAAAAGAAGAAAACGATCCAAGGGGGCTCTTGAAGATTCTAACAAGAAAAGTAGCTGAGGCACCAAGCCACAGCAAAGGGTCTAGCAACAGATGAGAGTTTGTAGGCAAACTTAAAAATGAATTAAGGCAAACCAACTTTACAACTAAAGTTTTACTGACAAACATGCAACAAAACTTAATTTACTATTTTAGAGAGCGATGACAGCTTATACAGATAATTCAAAACAACTAATAAACAAAATTAAACAAAGATGATAGGAGAAATTATAATTTTAAATCTTGACAAAATTTTCTAAATATTTATATTATTAATTATTAATATATGGCATATAATTTAAAATAGGATTTAATTGCCTTAAATATATTATCGTCAAAAGAAAAATTGATTTCTTTAGTTTTTTTTATACTTATACTCATAGTTTTTAATTTTTGACATACACCAAAAAAATAAATAAATTCTTGGAACTGCTGAAATACTCCTAAGCGGATGGATCCGAACTGTGTTTCCAGAGATCTTGAGATTGAGGTGTAGGTGTGGTGAAGTCCATGCACAAACTTATCAGTTATCAATTTCCTAATAATCTCAAACTAATACATGCACAAAATACTAAGTTTACAAAGACAATTAAAAATAGTTTTCTCATAATTGATTTTATAAATTTTATTGCATTTTATAGACTTTCAAAATATGCATATTAACCATATTAATAATTTTCAAAATAGTTTTTAAAAATGGTTTTCTCATAATTGGTTGTTGTGTATGATACATATTCTGCAAAAATAATTTCAGCTAGAGATAACTGTTGACAATCAAAAAGATTGAAAAAAGCAATAAAATAGTTAACGGTAAATAATGTAGAGATAATCGTTAACAATCGAATGTGAAATAAAAACTTAAATAAAATAAAATTGAAAATGAAATTCCATTAGATTGTTCAACATGCACAAACTAATACATAGTAAAAACACCTATATTGAAAAGCATTTGTCAAAATGATATGTAGTATAGACTAGTGTCAAAAAAGCCTATACATATTTTATTTGTCAAAATGATATGAAAGTATTTTCATTGTTCTATAAATGGCATTCCATTATCCAAAAATTCAAATATTATATTAAAAAAATAACATCAAATAACAATCATTTGCACAAAATTCGTTTTGCTGATACAAAGTTATTAGTGATGATTAATAGTTTCAATTATATAATATTAGCATTTTAAATGATCACTACAAATAAAAAAGGTGTACCGCATCACTTATTTCTATATTTGCATCAATTACTACAAATGATGTTAGTTTTACATCAATTAATATAAATGATGTTAATATTTGTTAGGATTCTAACAATAGATGCTACACAGTTGTAACATTTGTTTATAATTGACGTTAAAATTGCTCCTTTGTAAACAATTGATGCTAATATTAGTTAGATTTTTTCTATTAGTTAGTTTTTTTTTATAAATAAATATTATTTGTAAAATTGCTAGCATCATTTCTTAAATGATGTAAATTTTTATATCATTTGGAAAATTGATGCTAATATTTGTTTTGTATCTTTTTCTGTCAAGTGATGCAAATTAAGATAAATTAGTATTTTGTGAAAAAAAAAGATAAATTAGTATCAGTTTAAATTAATTGATGCCAATTAATTAGGTATGGCATCACTCATTGTAATTGATGCTAAATTTAAACATTTTGTATTATAAATAAGTGAGAAAATTTGTGATTATTGTTTTTATTGATTAGTCTTTGGAATTAGTGAAAATTTGTGAAATAGTTTTGCTTTTAATCAAAAACTGTTGCGTATGAATGCAATGTGCATCTTTAAGTTGCCTTTGATTCTAAGTATTGTAAGACTGTTGTGGAACGTTTGCACTTGTTTGGGTATATCTCAAGGAAATGGTCACTAAAGCACAACCATTATTGTTGCTCGAAATTGAACCAAATGATTCTATAACGCCGGCTGTTTAAGTCTGTGGTGGTTTGATTGAGTTAAGTAGCACCGAGGGATTGAAAGATAGGGTTTCTCAAGCTTAAATTTGCTGAATGTGTGACAGGATTCTCGATACTACTCTCACCTCTATCTTACTGTATTATGCAATTTGGTTTTAATTCCCTCCGGTTTAATGTGTTGGCCGGTTAAGTAATTTAGGTTTTTACTTCATCTCTTTATATTTAAGTATGCAAAGGCTACGGCCAAACACAAGACCAATGAATAATAATAACAAAACCTTCTTCAATCTATATTCTATCTATCATCATAAACATCATCCACCATTGAATCTTTGTTCTCAGAGATGATTTCGGTTAAAACACTAACGTACCCCACAAGAGAAGAAAAACTAGGATAGATTGTTAAATTGGGGCGTATGACTAGTCCTCAGAATCAGAGTATCCGTGTCCTCGTCGATAGCCAACTGATAGGCCTGACCAAAGCCATACTTTACTAGTCTGCTTACAGCATCAAGTAGCTGTTTTGATTGCAAATAGCGAGAAGCGATTGGGAGTATTTCAACTGTATAAAACTTGTAACAAACGAACCGATGGATAGATTAACTAAAAGAAGAAACTTGGTTTAGAAGTCAGAACCGGGATAAGGTAGAAGATACAGTAGTAGTGCCTTCTTCCAGTTATCATTGTATTTTTCGGAGATTACAGAAACTCAAAAAAGTATCAGAAAGAAGAATCACGAGTTTTTCTCTATTGCTGAACACAACATATAATACAACCACGGGTCTTAAGCCAAAATCAAATACTCAAAGCATGAGTTTTTTCTGCTAGTGCGAACTTGAACCAAATGAAAAAACCAACCAGAAAACTTATGAGTAAAGAGTTAACGAGATCTTAGGCTGAGACGAGATAACCTTGGCAACAAAAGCAAGCAATCACCACACCAACTAATGCTCCAGCAAGAACCTGCGAAGGAGTGTGACCGAGCAATTCCTTAAGCTTTCTTTGACTGATGGGATGTCCTTCGAACAAGTCCCTAATGATCAAGTTGAGAACCTGACATAAACAAAGACAACATTGTCATCTTACTTCACAAAAACAAACAAACTTGACACTTGCTCTTTCGAAAACTCTTCATTCTCTGAAACGTTGTCAAGATCACCACTGCATATCAGTCTAGGACCAAAAACAACAATCATCAACATGTGCCTAATATCCATAATCTAAGGAAACTTCTATAGTCTTAACAATGCAAAACCAAGAACCCTTCTGTTCTGGAATCTTTCTTCATAACAAAAAGGTAATTCAAGAACCAAGAACAGACATTGAACTTTAGCTTAAATCTCCAATAGTTCCATATCTAAAGATAACAGAACCTCAAGTAAACCAACATTTACATAAGCCATACACAAGCACTTCAAGAACCTAATATACAATCAGAAACTCAAAACTCAACAGAGAAGACCAAAGTCAAACTCAGTTAAACTTGAGAATGGTATGTTTACCTCAGCTTGCATACCGGCATGGCGTCTAACACCAATAGCATCATACATCACAATCAAGCTAAAACCTAAACAAACAGGAAACAAGGAATCTGCTACTCCGTGACAAAGCGCCACAGAGGTCGTCAATGCCATACAAAGAGCCGAGTGAGACGAAGGCATCCCACCAGAAGCATACAACAAACGATAATCCCATTTCCTCTCAATGAAGAAATTGATAACCATTTTACTCGACTGCGCAAAGAACCACGCGAACACAGCTGAAACAAAGGTTGGATTGGAGGAGAGCGTCGCAACGAAAGGGCTAATCTTGATCTTAGCGGAAGCCGTAACGCTCAAAAGGGCAATCCCTAACCCACCGTTATGCTTCAAATCCCCGACGAAGTCCTCTGATGAAAACGCCGCCGTGTCGTCTCTGTAAGCTCGAAAACGAGACATCCATAGCCTTGATTGAGAAGAGACCAAACCCTTTATTGTTTTAACGATTGGGCGCAATACACAAAATGGGTTTAGCTTCTTGATACGACGATTGTAATCTGGTTTAGGATTCGACGATGAGGATGATGATTTACAGCAAAATAAGGATAAGGTGTTGTTGTTGTTGTTGGAAGCTTCGAACTTTTGGATAGAAGTTAGACGAGAAGGATAATGAGATATGGTTTTAGAGAAACAAACGAAGGAAGGATTTGATGTAGTTAGAGACTCCATGAATAATTAAAGTGGCTGCTACTCTCCGACATACAGAGAGGTTAGAAGAAGAAGAAAGAAGGAACACAGGTGTGTCTGTGTGGAGACTTGGCGAAGAAAGATTGGAGATTTCTTCAAACCAAGTGGGCCTAATTATTTCTCCATAATTCCCTTTTAGCAAAAAAAGATTAGTTTAGCTAATTTAATTAAAAACACTCTTTTTTTTTGGTAATTAACATAGGAATTGTGTGGTGGTAGAGATAAGATAACCTAGAGACATTGTTTTCGTAAATTATAGTAACGGAAAATACCATTCGAGTATCGTGACTACTCAAGAACATTAAAAAGGAATATACTGTATACTTTGTCTTTAATCATTAATAATTATGGGCTCAATGTTATATATTGGGCCTTGGCCCTTGCAATAAGGTCTATTCAACGGGGTATTTTGAGTATTATCAATCGTTGGCTTATATGTTAAATGTTTGGATCTCTTTCCCATCATTTATGTGATAGAATTCTTGACTCGGTGATTAAGGTTTGTATATTGTTTCTCTCTTACCACGTACGGAAACCACTATGAAAAGAAACGAACGTTGTAAATAAATCTGATTACTTGATATGATGGTTTTAAAATTAACAATGCAAATATACTGATCAAACTATAATTAACATGTCTCGCATGTTATTAAAAGTCTGTCTATACATGCTTCTCGATAATAACAAGCCCACACAAATCGTTTATAGTCCAGTTACTTCAGAAAACGATATGAAGTCGTTGGATGTTTGTACCATAAATTTATTGTTAAACCAAATTTTTTTTTTTAATGTCTTATCTGATATTAAAGTTGTAACTAAGGTTGGATTGTCGTATACTTGTTTAACGAAATTTAATTATAGCTCTTAATGATATACAAAGCAATATTTTGTCAAGTTTTGGTTACTCTCATTAGTCCAATTACTTTCAAACAATATATATATATGAAGTCATCGGATTTTTGTGCGACACATGTATTAAATTAAACCAGAATTTTTAAGTCAGACTGCATAAAAATATACGTCTTTAAAATGCTAGATATCAACAAATACTTATGATTAAGACGTTAAAAAAATGAATCAAATGTGTATGCTTTCTGGTATCTTGGTACACGCAATGCAAAGTATTAGAAACGTTAACTTCAGTTTTCTAAACCTTGGTGAGATTTAGTTACCTTAATGACTTTGGCTCTTTGTAAAGCAATGGCAAAGGCTAGCCAGCCGATCTTGATAGCTTTTGCAGCATCTATGGGGGCAAACCATGTTTACTCAAAGACTCCAATTTATCAGCAAGCTCAATGATTATCTCCACTGCCTTTTCGTTTGTCTGATCCTTTACGTTTTTCTCAGCAAAAGCCAGACATTTCTTGTAAGCATTCTTGATGTTCTCATGAGCATACAATTCACCACGCTTCCTTTGGATTTGGAGGTTGACCAATTTGTTGATTCGTCCCAGTTTTGCAAGTCTGTTCATTTCTCTCCATTTTCTGGCTTCTCCAAAAGCATCGTAACCAGGCTCGTCGTTGTGGTGCTTAGAGGAGAGAAAGGCGGCGGCATGTGATCATAAAACACATCATACTTCTGATCGCTTGGAGGAAACATATTGTTCCATATGTGTGTATATGAGTGGCATGAGCAACTTATAAAATCAAATAAATAAATAAATAACCAGATACAA
This sequence comes from Camelina hispida, assembly GCA_023657505.1. Classification (NCBI taxonomy): domain Eukaryota; kingdom Viridiplantae; phylum Streptophyta; class Magnoliopsida; order Brassicales; family Brassicaceae; genus Camelina; species Camelina hispida. The sequence goes on along the minus strand of CP094634.1, from coordinate 42,608,878 downwards.
CCTCCACTTTGTTTCATTAAATATGTTTTGTGCATGGCTTGTCAATAAGAATTAGCTATTACCTTCTTCTTTAAAAAAAAAAATCTTATCACGGAACCCACCACTATAAAATGAAATAAACGTTGTATATATATATATGGTCATCAAATAAACAATGCAAAACTACTTACTAAACTATAATTAATAAATGTCTCATGTTATTAAAAATATATATCATACCGAAACAAACAAGCCAGCTCACACAAATTCTTGTAGTCCAATTACTTTCGAACAATATATATGAAGTCATTCCAGGTCCACGCATGTTGAAGATAGTTGTTATAAAATTGATAGAACGTCAGATCTTGAGAATTTGTTAAAAATACCTTTTTTGATATATCATTTTTAAAAATATCCTATTTTCTGGCCATTTTTATTTTTGCCTTCCTTTAATTTTTATTGACTATTTTATCCTTAGAAGAAAATTATTTTATTCAATAAAAAGGAAAACAAAATTTTCCCGCCAAAAAATTTCTGACATATTTTCCCGCCAAAAATTTTTCGAAAAAAAAATTCCCGCCAAAATTTTTTTGTCAAAAAAAGTTTGATAAAAATTTTCGACAAAAAAAATTTTCCCGCCAAAATTTTTCCCGCCAAAATAAATTTACAAGGTTTTTAAAAGGCCTTATAAACACCTTGTAAAGTCTTTTACAAGATTTTTTAAAGAGTTTTAAAAGGTTTTTTAAACAACTTGTAAACGCTTTTACAAGATTTTTACAAGGTTTTTAAAAAGTTTTCAAATAGTTTTTAAAAAGATTTTTAAAAGGTTTTTAAACACCTTGTAAACGCTTTTACAATGTTTTTAAAAACCTTGTAAAAGTTTTTATAAGATTTTTAAAAGGGTTTTAAACACTTTGTAAACACTTTTAAAAGCTTTTTAAAAGCATTTACAAGGTTTTTAAAAGCGTTTACAATGTGTTTAAAAATCTTTTAAAAACCTTGTAAACGCTTTTAAAAGTTTTTAAAAGCATTTACAATGTTTTTAAAAGGTATAAATTTCAATATTTTTGGCGGGAAAAATTTTCGATTTTGGCGGGAAATTTTTTTATAAATTTTTAATTTTGGTCATTTTGTATATAAAGAGGGGTAGTTTTAAAATTGGTCAACATGAAGGGGTATTTTTAAAAAGGGATATGGAAAAAGGGGTATTTTTGAGAATGCCCCTCGGATCTTTGTGTGACACATGTATTATATTTTTAATTTTCATGTTTTTTTTCTTTTAAAATTTTTAGAGCAATTGGCAAGAATAACAAAGAAAAAAACTATAATTCACTATCTAACCTCTTTAACCATAAAAAATCATATACTCTATAATATATATATATATATATATATATTAATGACAATTCTAACCTCTTGCCAAATTAATCTTTGCCACTTGCCCAGTTCACAATTGTATATGTATACTAGGTACCAACTCACACTATGTGCGAAATAAATCGATTTAAATAAATTATTATGAGTAAAATTATTATTTGAAATTTAAGATTCGTTTGTATAAAACAAAAATATGTAAGTCAACCTTTTTTTGTTTATTCAAAATAGCATTTATTTTCTGTAAAATACGTTTCACGCGTGAAATATTTGAACTTAAAAAATAATTTTAAGGCGGTGTAAAAAGCCTTGATGTTTTTTTTCTGTTTCTATAAAACAAATTCACATATTTTATGTTCACATTATTTTCTATATCACTATACCATTAAATAGATTAAGTAATATTTTTAGACTAACCGATTTAATTTAAACTAAGTCTAAAAATGTAATGAGAAAAATGATAAAAATGGTAAATAATTGAATAATTTTTTTCCTTGTTTGTGAAATGTAATTTACTTTTAATAAGTAAATAGGTTATGACAATGATAATTAAATATATTTTTGGATTTAATAGTTGATTAAATATTTATTTTAAAAAAGAATCGAAAAAAATTGGTCATAATATTTCAATGGTATATTTATGTAACTAATAATGAGAAATAAAGGTATTTATTAAAAAAAGGTACATGAGCTCTCTAAGCGCGACACCTCAGCCTTTTTATGAGAGTGCTTCTCTTTTAGTGTATAGGGGATATGTCTATGTATGTACTATCTTTCTATCTATATATACATTTTTGAAGACATTTATGAAATAAATCCTAAAGTTTATACTTAGTTACAATTATCCCATTGACATTAAATATTTTTAATTTATAATATTAAATAAAAATTAAAAACAAAATTTTGCACAATCTAGATTTCCTAAAATTAAGAGATTTTGAAGATACTAATAGTCTTCTTAAAATCTCTAACTCCACCATTTTTAGAAACAACTTACCCATAATAATTGTTTTCTAACTAGTGACAAAACCAATATTTATGTAAATTATTGTCAGTTATTTCTTATGTAAATCAACAACTCTTAAAATTTTGAGAAAATAGTAATAACTAAATAGAAAATAATATTAAAAACCGATGTCATTTTTTTGTTGTAGAGTTTTTTTTACATTAATTTAAAAATTAAATATTCCTCATATCTTATTACGTGATTGCATTTTTTTTTATTAATAACGAATTTAAGATAATTTCTATATTTAGTATATTCAATCATCTAAATTCAATAACTCTTATATTGTAAACTAAAAAATAACAAAACATTATATTTTTGGACTATATACATTTAAAATCAACGGTTTGATATCCTTCCTATATTCTAAAAAAGCAAACATAAAACACAATTATCTATATATTTATGGACTATATAAGGGTAGTACATTTAAAAATATTAATAACTTACATATATAGTTAATCTATTGTATAAATTACAATTTGTATTTAAAAAATATATATATATATATATAGTCCCGCGGTGTACCACAGGTAAATATCTAGTATGGACATATTTTTTTGTCATTTGTCATTTCTTTTTTTCTAGAGTGTTGTACAAATAAGCAACACTAGAGTCAACATCGTTACGATTTAATATTTGTTGAAACTAATTCAACTCGGTTTAGAAGTCAGAACTTGTAACAAACGAACCGATGGATCCCCTTTATTATAAAACAGAAGTACACAACATTGTTTTGTGGACTATATAATTTTAATATATAAGTTGGTTACAAATAGGTTATAAATTAATTGATAGATTAATTGGTTACAAGTTAAATAATTTTAATATATAAGTTGGTTACAAATAGATTATAAATTAATTGATAGATTAATTGGTTACAAGTTAAATAGTGGGTACAACCTTAATTTATTTTAAGAAGATTTTCTCACTATAGCCCATTGTTTCCAAAAATCTGAAAGAAAATATTCCAAAGAATCATTTGATATCATCTAACTTACCATATTAATTATTCATCAAACAAAATCCTTTGATATCTAAATTAACATATTAATTTGTTAATTATCATTATACTTCACCTCTCTTTTTTATAATATTATTTATTATAATTAAAAAATAGATTTATTTCCGGATATACCATAACTTGAATTTTTTAAAATAAATATAAATTGTTCAATCTATAAAATATTCAAGCTTTAGTAATAAGATTCTTTAAAAATAATATCTATTGAGTTAAAAAATTTACTGAGTAATGGGTCAATTTTTGAATATTTAAATTCAATTTTCTATTTTTGTTGAATTTTATAATTTCATATAATATAGTAAACTTTAAATAATTTATTTTGAAATATTTTTAAAATATTGAAACTTGATATAAAAGTTAGAAATTATAAACACTCTAAACTGATTTGTTATAGCAATGTCAATAATATGTCACTATAATATGAAAGAATTTCAAGAAACCAAGCATATTAAAAAAATATAATTACTCATAATATAATAATTCTCTTTTTAAAAACCAAATTTACAAAATTATTTATTATAATGACATTCAAGTCATGATGTAGAAAATACATTGTTGAAATAACTTCACATACATAAACTAATACAACATATTAAAATTTTACTTTAAACATATAAAATATACAAAATTTTGTATAAAATAAAATTTAACTAGTGTTATAGCACATATACTTAGCTAGAATCATTAACAATATAAAACTTACAAAATAGATATCTTTTCAGGCCATCATATTTAGCATATGATTTTATTGCATAATATTTTATCCAAAATTTTTTTTAAAAAATCACATAAATTATATTTTATATAAAAGTTATAATATAAATAAAATAAATTTCGATCTTTGCTCTAGTACGGTTGTTTAATCTAGTACATTAACTAAAAGAAGAAACTTGGTTTAGAAGTCAGAACCGGGAAAAGGTAGAAGATAGAATTGTAGTGTTTCTTCCAGTTTAATACAACCACAGGTCTTAAGCCAAAATCATATACTAAAACCAAATTTTGACTTAAGACACGGGTCCTAAGAAATATATGAAAAATGAATTTAAATATTCAAATTTTGACTCGTTACTCTGTCAAAATTTTCTGATAAAGTTTTATTTCTAGTATAATCAGAAATCACTTGTTGAGTGATTAATTTCTAAGATTTTTTTTTGCATATATATGGTTAGTTAAATATTCTTTGGAGATTTTATTTTATTATTTGGAATATCCTTTTTAAAATATCATAATCATAAATCTATACGATCTATCAAATAATTAATTTATATAACCTATCAAATAATTAATCTTAGTTATAATCTATATTAATATTATATGGTCTACCAATCTGAAGTCGTGTACTTCCGTTTTATTATAAAGAGGATTAACGAAAAAATAAAGAACAAACAGACATTAATATCCCAAAACTTTTAGCATTTTTTTTTACTTAACGTCAGTAAAAAACCAAGACCTCGTAACCAATGAACCTGCCTGCCATAAGAAACGGATGTGGTGGTCATGGACCTCATGGTGGTGTGTGGTTAAAGAGCAGAGCCGTCAGCTAACTTTTCCAGGGCCACATTCAAAGTAAAAAAATGGGCTGAATTTTTATGTAATAATATATATATTTTATTTGTTTATTAGAATGAAAATGAAAAATAAATGAAAATGAGCTTTAGGTGGTTCAAACACACACCACCATGACAATGAGCTTTAGATGCGTGACAGCGTGAGTCATAATTAACACTCCCAATGCCATTAGACCAAAGAAACTACTAAGAAAACAAGGCCGAATTCTGTATATAATATATAGGGCTGTAAGCTGATGTTTCATTGGCTTGACCTATTGACCGGCTCTGTTAAAGAGGGATATTATGAATGTGCATGTCTGATATATATACATCAAATGTCAATCATAATTTAGTTGAGATGATACTTATCTTTATCATCTAATATGTTCACAAATACAAATGTTCTTTGGACTTCTAAAAAATACAAATCGTTAAATGTTTTATTTCGTTTTTACTAGGTAATATCCCGCGCAAATGCGCGGATGGTTGTATAATAAAATTTCTTAATTTAAATTTATTTGATAATCATATAAAAAAAACTTAACAAAATAATTTAAATGTCATTAACATCTTTTTCACTTTTATTTATTCAAATTATACAATATCTAAATATATAACTTATTTAAATATAATCATACATATATTATACATATCTCTTAAAGTTATTTGTTTTTTATTGTTCAACTTTGATAATAATTTTCATTAGTATTTTTGAGCATTTGAGGTAATAAAATATTATTAGTAATAAAAACGAAATTTTACTATGTGATTTAAATATTTAATTTAAGTTTTTCATATAAACTAACACATAATCTAAAATATTTAATAATTAAAAACTAAACTATTTTGAAAGTAAAAAAATACATATTTCCTATAAAGTCATATGAAGTGCAATAAAAAATTTAAAATGTGATTCCCAAAGATTTTTTTTAAAAGTCTTTTTTACTGTATATATATATATATATTCCCCTTAGTTTAAGATATATTGCTAGGTTTAGTTATAATTTATAATCCTTGTTATATAAGCTAGATAGATAATTTAAAAAAAAAAACAAATTGTTGTTCTATATAAAATAATTAAATTAGAAGAGTTACAATTTTAATTAATAGTATGTTAAAATGAAAATGAATGGAGGAGAAAAATTCAATTCATATGTATGTAATTTGAGTTACAATTTAGTAGTTAAGAATGAATTTAAAGTATGCATTAATGTATATGATTAAATGTGATTTTTAATTAAAAATAAATACTAAAATTTTAAAAATTTAATGTCAAATGGACCAATAAAGAGATAGTGAAACCTTATTTTTATGTATATTAATAGTATGTTTAAATGAAAATGAATGGAGGAGAAAAAGTCAATTCATATTTATGTAATTTGAGTTACAATTTAGTAGTTAAGAATAAATTTAAAGTATGCATTAATGTATATGATTAAATGTGATTTTTAGTTAAAAATAAATATTAAAATTTTAAAAATTTAATGTCAAATGGACCAATAAAGAGAGAGTAAAACTTTTCTTTTATGTATATATATGATTTTCTTCTATATTAAAAAGATCGAATTAGTATAAGTTCTTCAAGTAAGATAAAAAATAGACAAAAAAAAAAAGTTGGAACAGTAAATAACATAGTCCCAATAGTGGTAAAATCTGTTGTTTTGTCTCTACTCTGGTTCTTCTGCATAAAGCATATATACAGACTCCCAAGTCATGAAACAAAAACACAGCCTTTCTTTATTTTTAATTTTTTTTTTATAATAAAAAGTTAAAAATACATACGACGATCCAGCAGTAAAACAATATTTTGTTGATTCCTCCCAGTTTTGCAAGTATGTCCATCATTTCTCTCCATTTTCTGGCTTCTTCAAAAGCATCGTAACCAGGCTCGTCGTAATGGTGTCTAGAGGAGAGAAAGGCGGCGGCCTGTGATTATAAAACACATCATACCTTCTGATTGCATAAGGAAACATATTGTTCCATATGTGTGTATATGAGTGGCACGAGCAACTTATAAAATCAAATAAATAAATAACCAAATACAACCTCCACTTTGTTTCATTAAATATGTTTCGTGCATGGCTTGGTCAATATGAGTTAGCTATTTCATTCTTTTTAAAAAAAAAAAAAAATCTTATCACGGAACCCACCACTATAAAATGAAATCAACGTAGTATATATGGTCATCGAATAAACAATGCAAATCTACTGACTATAATTAATAAATGTCTCATGTTATTAAAAATATATATTATACTGAAACAAATAAGCCAGCTCATAAAAATTTAATGTCAAATAGAAAGAGAGAGTGAAACCTTACTTTTATGTATATATATGATTTTTTTCTATATTTAAAAAATCAAGAATTAATATAAGTTCTCCAAGTAAGATACAAAATAGACAAAAAAAAAAGCTGGAATAGTAAATAACATAGTCCCAATAGTGGTAAAATCTGTTGTTTTGTCTCTACTCTGGTTCTTCTGCATAAAGCATATATACAGACTCACTTAAGCTGGAATAGTAAATAACATAGTCCCAATAGTGGTAAAGTCTGTTGTTTTGTCTCTACTCTGGTTCTTCTGCATAAAGCATATATACAGACTCACTTAAGCTGGAATAGTAAATAACATAAATCTGTTGTTTTGTCTCTACTCAGGTTCTTCTACATGTACATGTTCTCTTATTTGTTACAACGTACTATTGGCAATAAAAATGAAGTTATTGCAATTAAGTATTTAGGTAAGAAATATGCTGGTTTAGATTGTGTGTAGTATTTAGTTTTGAGTTAGCGTTCTTTTTTTAGATTATAGTTTACAAAATTTTAGAAGAATGTAGATTTTATAGATTTATTATCATTAATTCTTCATCTAAACATAGAAGATCTGAAATTAAATAATTTCCAATTATAATTTATTTTTGTCTTAAACACAAGGACCATTTATATAATTATTTATAATTTCAAAGGTAGAACCCAAAATGTATTTCAAAAATGTATATATAGATGATAATCAAGTATATTAGGCATATTTCTCTAATTTTTTTTTACAATGTAATATTGGCAATAAAAATGAAGTTATTGTAATTAATTATATTTAGGTAAGAAATATGCTGGTTTAGATTGTGTGTAGTATTTAGTTTTGAGTTAGCGTTCTTTTTTAGATTATAACTTACAAAATTTTAGAAGAATGTAGATTTTATAGATTTACTATCATTAACTCTTCATCTAAATATAGAAGATTCGAAATCAAATAATTTCCAATTATAATTTTTCTTTTGTCTTAAAAGACAAAGACCATTTATATAATTATTTATAATTTAAAGGGTACAAGCCAAAATGTAATTAGAAAATGTATATAGATACAATTATGGGTCTTAAGCCAAAATCATATACTCGAACCATGAGTTTTTCTGCTAATAATTATGGGCTCAATGTTATATATTGGGCCTTGGCCCTTACTATATAAGGTTTGACTATTCAACGGGGGTATTTTGGGTATTATCGATCTTTGGCTTATATATATTTCTGAGGAAAAAATAATATTCAACGGTCTTCTCGCGGTTATACAACTTCTGGCGTTCGCTTCTCCTCCTCGTACGGACCCCGCCGGAGACCAAATCTCGCCGGAAGATTGATTCAACCGTTGATTAATCGGAGCTGATTTTCGTTATGGAGAGTTTGATTGCGCTTGTGAACAAGATACAGCGAGCTTGTACGGCTCTTGGAGATCACGGCGAAGGAAGCTCCCTCCCAACTCTCTGGGACTCATTGCCTGCAATCGCCGTCGTCGGTGGTCAGGTTTGGATCTCTTTCCCATTGATTTCTTTGATGAATTCTTGAATCGGTTGATTCTTTAGATCTTAGACATTGCCTCCTCGGTTCCGTACACGTACATTTTGGGTTTCAGTGCGACGAAATAATCTGATCTCGTTTTGGGGTTCTCCTCTGATATCTTCCCCTTGAATGAATCGTTGATTGATTTGATTTGATCCAAATTCATGATCTGAGACCGATGTGAATTTGTTGCCCCTTTTAGTTTTCAATTTAGGTGCTTTTTAATCAGAAACTGTTGCGTATGTGATGCAATGTGTGTAACCAATCGAATTGATTTGATGGGAATTGTAGAGTTCTGGAAAGTCTTCAGTGCTAGAGAGCGTTGTAGGAAAGGACTTTCTACCTCGTGGAGCTGGTAAGCTTGTTTAGATATATATATCAACAGATCAAAAATGTATATTGATTCCATCTCATGATATACGTGTACGCCGGAGGAGGAGGAGGACTATACATATATATCAATAAATGTATAGTTACTTAGAACAACAAACAATGTCTTCCATGTAGGGATTGTTACACGTAGACCTCTTGTCCTGCAGCTTCACAGAATTGATGAAGGCAAAGAGTATGCTGAGTTTATGCATCTTCCTAAGAAGAAGTTCTCTGATTTTGGTATATTTCTTGTTTGAGAGGAGATGCTCCTTATTATTATTTACGTGCACACATTCTCCTCATCTGGTTTTCTTAAGTTTGAGATATTCATTTCTTCTTTCTTGGTATGTAGCTGCTGTGAGGCAGGAGATCTCAGACGAGACAGATCGTGAAACTGGTCGCAGCAGCAAAGTAATATCTACAGTTCCAATTCATCTCAGTATCTTCTCTCCCAATGGTAAGAGAAGCAATTCTACTTCCTACATTTGCATCAAGAAAGTAATTAAACATTCTTTAGGAGTCCCAGATCTTGTACACAGGGTCTGAAATCTTTTCGAATTTATGTTTTCTACCATCTTTCCCATTTATCTTTCAGTCCCATACTTAACAAATTTGTTTCTTTAATGTTTGTAGTTGTGAATTTGACACTTGTCGATCTTCCTGGGCTGACAAAGGTAGCTGTTGGTAAGTGAGCCAGTCTTTGTTTTCTCATGATATCCCACAACCCAAGTCCTCTTTATTGACAACCATTAATTAAAATTTTGGTGCCATTGCTGTTCTAGATGGTCAGCCTGAAAGCATTGTTCAAGACATCGAAAACATGGTCAGATCGTTTATTGAGAAGGTAACTATTATTTGTGTGTAGCAGTATACAACTGTAGAAGAATGATGCTTTTCTATTCTCTAAAGGTTGTGTGTTCAAGCAAAGTAACAGAGATTGATCATTCATTTTTTGACAGCCCAACTGCATCATTCTAGCTATTTCCCCTGCAAATCAGGATCTTGCTACATCTGATGCCATTAAGATCTCTCGTGAAGTTGATCCAAAAGGTGCCGGATTCTTCCCTCTTTATATTTTGATACAACTGTTTTCCGAATTCACTTTGAGTTCTTTTTTCTGTGTTTATAAGCGACTGGGAAATAGTAAATTTGGTTTAAGTTCTATGGCGCTTTGTATATATGATTGAGTTGCGTGGTCGGTGGCTAGTGGTAATCTTATGATGAAAATTATCTATAGTAAACGAAGACGATGATCCTTGCAACTAATATACCTTGAAATTAATTTGAATTTGATTGACTCATGTTGCTTCGTTTCACTTGCTGTTCTCAGGAGACAGGACTTTTGGAGTTTTAACTAAAATTGATCTCATGGACCAAGGCACTAATGCTGTTGATGTAAGTTTATATTCAGACAACAATTTTATCTCTGAGTGCAATATGAAAAAGACACAATGAAGATTAAATATGAGAATCTCACTATATAGTGGTGAGTAAATATATAACTGTCCCTAAATTTTTCTATAAATGTTTGGAGATTTCAGATACTTGAAGGAAGGGGATACAAATTAAGATATCCTTGGGTTGGTGTTGTTAACCGGTCTCAAGCTGACATCAATAAAAGTGTTGATATGATTGCTGCTCGTCGGCGTGAACGTGATTATTTCCAGTCTAGCTCAGAATACAGACATTTAACTGAGAGAATGGGTTCAGAATATTTAGGAAAAATGCTCTCTAAGGTATATAATTGCTGTATATGAAGCTTTTAACATAAAATATTTGGTAGTTGCTCTTAAAACTAGCTATACCTTTTTCAGCATTTGGAAGTTGTTATCAAGTCGAGAATCCCAGGACTTCAGTCTCTGATCACAAAGACTATCTCCGAGTTAGAGACAGAGCTAAGCCGTCTTGGGAAGCCTGTAGCAGCTGATGCTGGTGTAAGGATCTTATATCTTTAGGACTTTCTTGCCTTCTACTGAATCTTCTCTCATTTCAATTCCCTCCTTCGTTAATACTTACTCTCTTGAATGCAGGGAAAACTTTATATGATCATGGAAATTTGCCGTGCCTTTGATCAAACTTTTAAAGAACACCTCGATGGCACGTAAGTCACCCGCATGTTTCTGGATTGTTTCTAATGCAATTTTCTGGCTTTATGATTACAACTAACAACCTCACAGGCGCTCAGGTGGTGAAAAGATAAATTCTGTGTTCGACAATCAATTCCCAGCTGCCATCAAAAGGCTGCAATTCGACAAACATCTCTCCATGGACAATGTACGGAAGCTGATCACTGAAGCTGATGGATATCAACCGCATCTCATAGCTCCTGAACAAGGATATCGCCGTCTCATAGAATCATGCTTAGTCTCCATTAGAGGCCCTGCTGAAGCAGCTGTCGATGCGGTTCATTCTATTCTCAAGGATCTTATCCACAAATCCATCGGCGAAACATCTGTAAGAATATCTCTCTCAGGTCTCAACAGAGTTGAAAATGATAAATCACTTTTGACCTATGATTATCTGTTTCAACATCACAACAGGAACTGAAACAATATCCAACGCTTAGAGTGGAAGTATCAGGTGCAGCCGTGGATTCATTGGATCGAATGAGAGATGAGAGCAGGAAAGCAACTCTGTTACTAGTGGACATGGAGTCTGGTTACTTGACGGTCGAGTTCTTCAGGAAACTCCCACAAGATTCTGAAAAAGGTGGGAATCCGACACATTCGATTTTTGACAGATACAACGATGCTTATCTCCGAAGAATCGGTTCGAATGTGTTGTCTTACGTGAACATGGTCTGCGCTGGGTTGAGAAACTCCATACCGAAATCCATTGTTTACTGTCAAGTCCGTGAAGCAAAACGAAGCCTTCTTGACTTCTTCTTCACCGAACTTGGCCAGAAAGAGGTAAAAAATAACCATTATCCTAAACCTATATGAGCAAACTGACTATTAACATACGAGTAAGAATGTTAAAATGGTTTGGTGTTGAAATAGATGAGCAAATTGTCGAAATTGTTGGATGAGGATCCTGCGGTTCAGCAGCGAAGAACTTCAATTGCAAAGAGGCTGGAGTTGTATAGAAGTGCTCAGACGGATATTGAAGCAGTTGCTTGGTCCAAGTAGAGAGGCCTCTTCAGTCTTCACACTCCATTTTTTTGTTTCTTTAGGATACGTTTCCTTCTTCATTTCTTTTCCATTTGTCTTTTTTTTTTTTTTTTTTTTTGTTGGAATTGGCATTTATTCTGAATAAGTTTTGTAAGAGGATATAACTGGGGCAGGAATATGGTTGATCAAATTATTATTACAAAAATAAATAGCATTCATGTGAAGCTCTCCTAGTCTCCTGTTTCAATCAACCGCGAGAACTAGACAAGGAAGAATTATGAATTATGAGGCGGTCAAAAAAACAAAACACAAAAATTGTGGAGATGCGGGGAATCGAACCCCGTGCCTCTCGCATGCGAAGCGAGCGCTCTACCATATGAGCTACATCCCCATGTTGTTTAATGTTCCGGTATAGTTCAAGATATACCTATATTGTCCCTCTTCCGTTACTCCAATAGGTTTGAATATGTTTAAATTCTTTTGCATGTGAAAAAGGTAACTTGTAACCAAATAATAAATGAATTTTGTTTGTTTGATTGGTACTCATTGAAGCTGTAAAGGTTCGTACCACAATAATGAAAGTTTAAAACATTAAAGTAAAGTAAAGAACTTGGGGTTAATTGGTGACTTTGTTTCTAAGTTCTGTTCCAATATCTCCTCCCATGAAAAGAAAAGATGATGTTGATGAGCGTGGCACCATCCTGACCAAATATACCTAATGAGTAATGATTCAGATTAAGACTAGTCCACTTCCCACTTGTTCCAGTTTACGACCCCACTCTCTCTCTCTCTCTCGCATCTCTGTCTTCTTCTTTTTCCCCTCAAATAAGCAAAGTTAAAAAAAAACTCCAGATTCTTAAAAAAGTATTTTCATATAATTTCTCAACCTCAAATAGCAATTGACAATTGTTTTAACTGGCAAAAAAGCAATTATTTCATCGCATCTCTTGGTATATTTTAAAATTTTGTCGGTTCACGTGTCGGTTTTTGTGACAGGGGGGACATAAATTGTCCGATACTTAACCAGTGAAACATCAACTCCAGTATCTTTCTCAAAATCCAATCGAAGGAGCTAAGCTGATTTAAAAACAATTTGATGATTATGATTGATCGCCATCTTCAACCACTTTCACCACCAAACTCAATCACTCTTCTTCTTCTTCTTCTTCAAGCAACCAACACCAAAACACACCTTCCACATCATACCTCACTCCACGCTTGCTCCTCTTCCCCTCTGCTTCGATTCCTACCATGAGAGCTTTCTTAGGTCTTTACATCCTCTGTCTCCTTATCGGACAAGATCTTCCCTTTCTAGCTGCAGATGACGTCAATGCCATAAACGACTCTAACCAGAATCTCTGTTTTGCTAACCGATTATCTGATTTTCTCCCACCACCGTACAGCAATATCTCCGATAACATGCCATGTACTCCTCTTTGGAACACGTTCGTCTTACGGGTAAAACATTACAATAACACATTTTGATTTTTACTTTCTTGGCTTTTTAAACCAATCCATGATTTTGATTTCTAATGTCTCTGTTTTGTTTGCAGTACTCAGAAAGCAGAGACAATGTGATGACGATCATAGTATCAGCTTTATACACAACCGGATGGGTTGGGATAGGATTCTCGAAAGATGGAAGAATGGTTGGATCAAGCGCGATGATCGGGTGGATTTCGAAAAAGGGTCACGCCAAAATCAAACAATACTATCTCCAAGGAACGGAGAGAGACCAAGTTGTGCCGGATCAAGGAGAGTTGCAACTACAAAAAGTGCCTCCTGTCGTGGCTCTTCACGGAGCAATGATTTACTTGGCTTTTCAGGTGAAGTTCTCCGTTAGAGTTCCTCGTAGAGCCGTCATTCTAGCGTTTAGCACCACTTATCCTTCGAAGCTAGGTCGTTTGACTAAGCACGATGATAAAACTACAGTCATCGTCGATTTCTCCAAAGGTATATATGCAAAACACTAAAAATGTTGTGACACTAATGTTTTACGTGCAAGCTTTTATAGCATTAAAGTCCATAATACAAGTTAAAACACAGGGGACGATCCAATACTTAGTGTCTTGTTGTGTGTTCTTGGTCTATGCAGCAGCGAGTGGAGCAAGCTCTATAACGACGACGACTTCTACGGAGAAGACAAAACATGGAGTAATGGCGATACTCGGATGGGGTTTCTTACTTCCCGTAGGGGCAATCTTGGCGAGATATCTTAGACATAAAGACCCTCTTTGGTACTATCTTCATATCGGTTTACAATTCACGGGTTTTATCTTTGGTTTAGCCGCTGTTATTCTTGGGATTCAGCTTTACAATAGGATCCATCCGAATATACCTGCACATCGAGGCATTGGGATCTTTCTTCTAGTCCTTAGCATTCTTCAGGTTTGAGAAGTCTCTAAAGTTTAAGAGTCCAAATAAGGGTTTTGTAAGTTTTGGCTGAAACATATTATGGGATTCTGTTTTTGTAGGTTTTGGCTTTCTTTGCACGGCCACAGAAAGAGACAAAGATGAGGAGATATTGGAATTGGTATCATCATTGGATTGGGAGAATCTCTCTCTTCTTTGGAGCAGTGAACATTGTTCTTGGGATCCGAATGGCGAATAACGGAGGAGGAGATGGATGGAAAATTGGATATGGATTTGTGTTGTCATTGACGTTACTTGCTTTTGTTGTTCTTGAAATATTAAGGATTCGTGGCTCCATTGCTTCACCATCTTCTCACACGCCTCCCTCTTTTGAGGCACATCCTAGTTCTTCTACTAGTGTCTGATTCAAGATCATCTGTTTTTGTCATTGATTTGTTTCTTGTACATATATAAAGACACTTCCAAAAAAAAAAAAAAAATCTTGGCTAAAGTCATTATGGTCATTGAATTTTATAGTCGATAAGTGAATTGTTTTTTGGCGGCCATATGATTGTTTTTTTTTTTTCTTTTCTTACAAGGTTTGTTTATTTTTGGATCTTAATTTGTTCTCATTTAAGATGTAAGTTGAGTTTTGAAGGTTGTTTGTTCCTGAAAAGTGAAACCATAGTATCATACCCTTATTTATTTCCTTGAGTTTATATGGGAGTTTGTACAGGTGCACATACGTTAATAACATTATGGAGGCCCTAAACGATTAAGTTAATCGGATTAACAAATGTATTGTCCATTTTTGTTCAATTGCAAATTTAGTGTCCCTTTCAATCATAATACAGTACAATACAAATTAGGGGCTGTGCTGAATTGGTTGTGGAAGACAAATAAATATTTTTTTCCTGGTAAAGTTTGAGACGATTTTTTTTTCTTCTTCTTTTAAATATACTTTTAGCAAAAATTAGCAAATATCGAAAATGGAAAACAAAGAGTACAATGGACTCTAAAATAGAAAAAAATTCAACTTGCAGTATTGTAAAGATGTGAAACTTTAATCATGAGATAAATAATCTCACATGTTTAATTAAAAAGGAAAAAAGCATAGGCCCAATATGCACCCAAGTATCTCAGGCATATACTGTATATAGGCCCAAGAAGCTTTTGATTGTTTCTCATAATTTGTGACCAACAAAAAAAAAAGAAAATTTAATGAAGCGCCACGTCGGATTAAATGAAAAGGAAGTTTTCGACTTGGCGCTCTTGTAGGCCTGAAAATTTCGTAGTCTTCCCTCCGTCCCCAATCCCTGGAGCCAAACACTGTTCCATCGAACCGCCACGTCAGCATTACTCGATTTCTAATTTTCGTTTTTATGCCAATTAATTATTGTTTAGGCGAATTGATTTCACGGTTTAAGCGTAAAATTAATTGGGAAAATATATTAAACCGACGGTGTCTGTGTCTCCTTCACCAGAACACACGCTCTCAAAACCCAAAACAAACAAAAGATCCTTCTCCTCCTCTCCTCCTCCTCTTTTGTTTTCCCTTCGCCGTCGATTTTTCATAAGGAGCTTTTAGGTTTTTAATCTTCTCCGTAGTGACTACAAACTTATAATTCTCCAGAATTTCGCGAGGAGTGATTTGGTTTGTTTCTCCATCGTCTGTTTCTTCGTCGTTCGATTTCTTAATCCTATCCTCACGTAAGAATCCCGAGGATTTTGATTTCGTTTTCGAATTTAGGGTTTAAGAAGCGGTTTCGCATTGAGTTCATATACTCGAGCCGATTTGCGTTAGGTATTATTGGATACGTTTCGAGTTTTTTTTTTGTTTTTTGTTTCCGGAGGTCCGAGCGGCGAATTTGTTTGTTTGGTGAAATTAGGGTTTTGGAATCGGAATTTGGATGGTTGCGTAAAATTGATTTTGAGTTAGGGATATGATTTTGAAACGAACCTTGAAGACGTTCGAGAATCAGAATCTGAAGAGGTGCAAAATTGATTCAGAAATTGATTATGGGAGCAAAAAGGGTGAGATTATGGTGTATAAGAAGAGACAAAGAGCAAGCGTAGATCAACCATGTCAAGAGCCCGAAGGTCTTACCAGTAGTAGCTCAAGCTGCTTGACCAGTCAACCGGGCTCAGACCAGTCAAAATCTTCGCGGGGAAGAGTTCGAGTGGTTCCTTCAAGGTTTAACGATTCGGTTGTTGGTTCATGGAAAGTCAGCAGTCGCAGCAAGGTCGAGTCGACGACGGAGTCTAGCCATGATGACGACATGTATCTAGGGAAGAAGGCCAAAGGTTTCAGCGGAAGCTCGAAATTGAATCGTGGCAAAGCCTCGAAGGTGGTGGTTCCTCGTAAGGATAATAACGGAGATAGCAGCGAAGTAGATTTTGATGGCTGGGATGTTCAAATCTCCATGGTGTCTTCCTCCGACGACGCTAATTCTGGAATGCTCAAGAAGAAGTCCGACGCCACCACGCGTAAGGGCGTGTACAAACCAGAGGAGTTTACTGTCGGCGATCTTGTCTGGGCCAAGTGTGGGAAAAAATTCCCAGCATGGCCGGCTGTGGTGATCGATCCATTATCACAAGCGCCTACTCCGGTCTTGAAACATTGCGTCCCTGGAGCAATATGTGTTATGTTTTTTGGGTACTCCAAGAATGGAACTCAGAGGGTATCTCTTTAATCTCTCTCTGTGTTTTCTAGCTCGCGTTTGATGCTTTTTTTTGTACGGATCTTTTATTCTTCTGAAACTTATGGTTATTAACAGGACTACGCATGGGTCAGGCAAGGAATGATGTATCCATTTACGGAATTTATGGACAAGTAAGTACATGAGACGCTCTTTCTTGATTCTTTTCATAATTAATTGTTTGTTTGCGTCTGTTCCTTAATCTCGAATTCATCTCTTCAGATTTCAGGATCAGACAAACTTGTACAATTACAAACCAAGTGAATTTAAGAAGGCACTAGAGGAAGCAGTTTTAGCTGAAAATGGGGTCGAGGGGGCTGAAATTAGCTGCCCAGATTCCTCTGCTACGGAATCCGACCAGGAGTATGGGCCTGCTTCTAGAATTCAGGTACGTTTTCTTGACACATGTTCTTCTTTTTTTCGGGTCAGATCTTCAAGTTTGCTGTTTTAGTGATTTAGGAAGACAAAGTAAATCAATTAAAGGACAGGTTCTTACTTTCACTCTCACCAGTCAGTTTCATAAGCATCTTGTGTAATTCATAGCCACCTTTACATCTGGTGATGATGTACTTGTATCCGACACTTCAACGGTTATTGGGTTGCGTCCCTAAAACGATATGCTGATTTTATTTCTGTAGGGTTCATGTCATGCAGACATAACGACATGCGACGGCTGTGGCTCAGTAATGCCATTAAAATCTCTAAAAAGGACAAAAGGGTCACAACCTGAAGAGCTTTTATGCAAACACTGTTCAAAGGTATTTAAATGTCTTCACTCTTCGCCATTGGTTTTCTCTTACCAAAAGGAATAATCCAAATTTGTTGTTTCAGTTGCGGAAATCCAATCAGTGTTGTGGCATTTGCAAGAGAATATGGCACCCTTCAGATGATGGAGATTGGGTGAGACTATATGTGACCATGTTTGGTGAAATACGGAGCTGATTAGAAACTATTATATTTATGTAGCTGACTTGATTTGATGTATTAGGTTTGTTGTGATGGGTGTGATGTATGGGTACATGCTGAATGCGACAACATTTCAAATAAGCGCTTTAAGGTACATCTCCGTGCATCTTTAACTTTTGATTCTAACTATTGTAAGACACCTATCGAACGTTTGCACTGATTGGTTATTATCTTAAGGAACTGGAGCACAACAATTACTATTGCCCTAATTGTAAAGTCCAGCATGAGCTTTCGCCAACAATATTAGAAGAACATAAGGCAGTGTTCAAGTATGTTGTTAACATCTCATGCTCTCCTGCTTTGATTGTTCGCATTTCTCTATTGCTAATTCTTTAATCTTCGAAATTTCCTTTTCACTGCCTCTTTGGGACAGGTCTACAGAAAAGGCGACAGATACTGAGCTGCCTGATGAGGTTACTGTAGTCTGTAATGGCATGGAAGGAACATATATCAGAAAATTTCATGCGTATGTCTTATATGTCACAGCCTTATTTTAATTTCTTCATTTTGAAAGGATCTTCTATGTTCATGACTACAAAACACAATATCGGAAAATAAATTTTTCTCTGAAAACTATAATTCCACGTTTATTCCTAGGCTCTTGTTATCATTCTAATGTTGCTCTAGAGATTAGACCAACATACTTATCTTGGAACTATTGTTTTCAGAATTGAGTGCAAGTGTGGTTCATGTGGGTTAAGGAAGCAGTCACCAAGTGAATGGGAACGGCATACAGGCTGCAGAGCAAAAAAGTGGAAGTGTAGCGTAAAAGTGAAAGACACAATGCTACCTCTAGAAAAATGGGTACATCCCTTATGACTCTCTCATAAACTTGCCCTTATATACCCCTGAAATTTGCATGTAAGAGATTTAATACTGACAACAATATATTACAGATTGCAGAATTTAGTACCTACACTATAGAAACCCAGATGTTAGATAAGCAGAAGATGCTCTCTTTGCTGGAAGGTAGATTAAAGCTCAGCTCTCTGCTCCCTTCTTTTGGAATTCAAATTTGGTTGGAAACTTGCTTACTACTTATTTTGTATGCACAGAAAAGTATGAGCCAGTCAGGGCTAAGTGGACGACTGAAAGGTGTGCTGTATGCAGATGGGTAGAAGACTGGGAAGAAAATAAAATGATCATCTGTAACAGGTTAATTTTTGGCATTTTTGGTTATACTGAATTCTACAGCGGTTTTGTAACTAAACATGGGGTCATAAATATGTAAATCTGACCAATCTTATGAATATGTCTTCAGATGTCAGGTGGCTGTGCACCAAGAATGCTATGGGGTAAGCAAATCTCAGGACCTCACCTCCTGGGTATGCAGAGCATGTGAAACACCAGATATTGAGAGAGAGTGTTGTCTTTGTCCTGTAAAAGGTATTACTGCAGAATTAGCTCTCTTTATGATTTTCCCCCCATCTTGCAATAGTAATGGTTCATTGACTGTCCTGTCACAAGGTCAAGTTAAGTAAACTCAGTCATAGATTTCTCTTTGGGTACAAAGGTGCTTTAAATTGAACTCATTTGCATATCTCTATTTCCGTCATGATATTCAAACACAATTTCTCTTCCATTTATGCAGGCGGTGCTTTAAAACCAAGCGATGTCGAGGGTTTGTGGGTTCATGTCACATGTGCTTGGTTCCGACCGGAAGTTGGGTTTCTGAATCATGAAAATATGGAGCCTGCTGTTGGACTTTTCAAAATTCCAGCTAATTCATTTTTAAAGGTATAACGAAATGCTAGATGTAGAAATTATAACGAACATGTTTTATTAGAATCTAATAATTATATATACATCTTATTTTTTGAAAATGCCTTTTAGGTTTGCACAATTTGTAAACAGACACATGGTTCCTGCGTGCATTGCTGCAAGTGTGCCACTCACTTCCACGCAATGTGTGCGTCACGGGCAGGTTACAATATGGAGGTTAGTCCTTAAACTGCTTGCTCTCTGTGTGCTTATGATAATCTTCATTTTTCACCTTAGTTCCCGTACAAAGGTGTTCTGTTAAAAAATCTTCTTAGGGATATGTAACTGATACTGTTGTCTGTGGAAATTTAGTTGCACTGCCTGGAGAAAAATGGTGTGCAGAGAACCAGGAAATCTGTTTACTGTTCTTTTCACAGGTTTGTTATTTGTTTTTTCACATGTTCTTTAATTGATCTGTTATGTGATATTAGGATCTACTAATTGCCTGTATCAATTTACCCACTGTGTAGGAAGCCAGATCCAAATAGTGTTGTAGTTGTGCACACACCCTCAGGAGTATTTGGATCTAGAAATTTGCTTCAGAATCAAAATGGGCGCACCAAAGGTTCAAGACTCGTTATGACTAAGAAGATAAAGCTTCCAGGTTCCGAAATCCAAACACAAGCCGAACAGAGTCATGTAATTGATTCTCAATCTGCAGCAAGATGCCGTATATATAGTAGATCAAACACAAAGGTTTGCGTCTGGGGATCTTGTTTATTCTTGAACATTGGAGAGTCTTTCATTCTTAAGTATTCCCTGGCAATGGTACTAATTTCATCTCTGTTATTGCTGATGTTTCAGAAGATTGATCTGGAGGCGATATACCACAGGCTTAAGGGACCAAGCCATCATTCTTTGGGTGAAATCGAGAATCTAAACTCTTTTGAGGCAAGTTTCTCATTCAGAGCTAGATTCATGTCAGTGTTTTGCTTTCTTGGGGCATTTTTCTGGATATCTCAGCAAGATCTTAATTTCCTTTTACCTTGTTACACCAGGAAGCAGATTTTATCTCATTCAGAGAACGGCTAAAACATTTGCAGGTAAACATTGACTCAAGAAGAGTTAAATTTCTTTGTCTTGGTATCCTAGAACATTATTAACAATATGTCTTCTTCAGAGAACGGAAAATATGCGGGTCTGCTTTGGTAAATCTGGCATACATGGATGGGGTCTGTTTGCAAAGACAAATATTCAAGAAGGACAAATGGTATTTAGTTTATGTTGTTGTACAATGCATGCTTTCGATGGCCAAATTGATGTGCATCTTAAAGAAACTACTGATACTGTAATTGTTGTGTAGATTATCGAGTATCGTGGGGTGAAAGTTAGGAGAAGTGTTGCAGATCTGAGAGAGGCAAAGTACCGTTCTCAAGGCAAAGATTGTTACGTAAGTTGTGATTTGCTTGCTTACATTCAACATTATCCGCTGGCTGCATCTAATGGTTAACTTATTGTCTAACAACGCAGCTATTTAAGATAAGCGAAGAGATAGTGATTGATGCCACAGACTCTGGAAACATAGCACGCTTGATCAATCATTCAGTAAGTTCCGTAAACTGACACATGATACCAAAGCCTGGTAACTTATAATATTAACGATGGTCATGTCTTGTGTAGTGTATGCCCAATTGCTATGCCCGTATAGTGAGTATGGGTGATGGCGAAGACAACAGAATCGTCCTCATTGCAAAGACCATTGTCTCAGCTGGCGAAGAGCTTACGTAAAAAACAATTCAGCTACTCTTCTCATAGAATTCACATATTTTTTGACATTTTGATTTACCTTAATGATGAAAACCCATCTTTCTACAGGTATGATTATCTCTTTGAGGTTGATGAATCTGAAGAAATCAAAGTGCCTTGCCTTTGTAAAGCTCCAAACTGCCGCAAATTCATGAACTAGAGGTCTTTTTTAAGTCTAAACCATTCTTGCAAACAAACTTGCTGCAAATTTGAACAGTGACGGACGGTGATGGGAAGTTAACCATTTTTTTTCCTCGGTGGCTAGCTCATGCTGACTTCTTTCCGATTGATTCATTAGTTACACCGTTTAAAGCGTGCACGCTGCTTACATTTCCCGGCGTGGAAATTTTGTAAATTTGTAGAATTCAACAACTCTAAGGAAAAACTTCCATAGGTAACTAAAGAAGACTTTACTTCGACCCTAGTTAGGTCCAGAATGTTCAAGTGTTTATAGCTTCTTAAAATTTCACAGAATATAGTTTCGAGGCCGAAGTTTCTACAAATTATGTCGAATTTACTATGCCGATCTTAATTTTTTTATGAACAAGGCCAAATCATACTGGGTAAAAAGAAAAAGAGATTTAAAACTTGGTTTAGGTTTCGTCTGCTGATATTAAACCGGATTCTAAGTTCAAGCCAATTTCGAAATGTAAAGAGGCGGCCCCACAAAGTTTGTTACAGGGATATAGACGTCATTTAACATGAAAAAAATTCAAAATTCGCTGTTGTCTCCCTCGCTTGGTATATATCACAGCTACACGGTTCAGAGCTTGAAACAAATTCTTAACAAACTAGTGACTAGTGAGTGAGCAGAGAGAGAGAGAGAGAGAGAGAGAGAGAGAGAGATAGAGAGAGAGAGATACGAAGAATGAAGTTGAGATCTGGTGAAGTTATAGGAGAGAGTAGAGGGAAGAGGAAAGCTCCGGAGGGAGACGATAATGGTGGACTGAAGAGAAGATTGGTCGAGAGCAACGAAAATAAGAACAATCTTCAGAGAGACGAAGATGGTAGAGTGAAGAGAAGAATCGTTCACGGCAACGAACTGAAGAACGGGAAGATCCTCAGAGGGATCCATGGCTGTGTATCTCCTCGGTGCTCTGCTCATACTTACCAGCCTCGCTTCTCATGGTACTTTTCTTCCCCACCTCTCTCTCTATACTTCGCGAAATTTGGATTTGATGAGCGTAATAGATCTGTTCTCTGATAGTTTTTGTGTGCGAGTTTGGGTTGAGCTCAAATTTGAATTTGAAATGCTTGTACGGTGTTTAATCTTACTGTATTGGATGGATCTAGGATATGGAGTTGGATCAATCATCTTCGTTACCTTCTGGGAACGAAATCGCGGAATCAGTTTGATTTGTATGTGAATCAGATGCTTATATCGATCTCTCTGCTTGATTGTGTGGTTGATAGAAACTGGGATTTGAGTTTTTCTTCATGTTCCTTCGCTTTCAATTTTCAAAAATCGAATCCAGATACCAACAAGGAAGAATTTGAAAATCAATCGCTATTTCCTCCAATTTCGAATCAAGTTTCTTAGATCTAAGTCTCTATACTCAGCGTATATTATAATTTTCTCTGCTGAATCAGGTTTGAGCAAGATGTATGGACATACATAACAAGGTTTTTGGATGGTAAATCCTTGGTGATGCTGAGCGCAACGAACAAATGGTTCAACAAGCTCGTAATGGAGGATATTGTTTGGAGGTTTGCCTGCTTGCGTGATCTTCAGGTCCCTGAGACGTTTCCCGTTTCTTCCAGCTGGATTAAGATATATGCTTCAGCTTTTGGTAAGTATGACATTCACATCAACTTCCGAATTTTACATTATGATACAATTGTAAACTAAGAAAACAATATGGGAAAATTGCAGATGGGAGTCACTCTTACTTGTTCCGTCAGAAGGAGAAGCATATTGGTTAGTCCCTGAATTGGGTTGGGTTCATCATACTCTCTTAGTCTACTGATTTTTCAAAAAGTCATGTTCATACAGATAGATACCAGGCCATATATATGTTGATTCTCTATGGAAACTGATATTAACGACCATGCATGTTCAGATCTCTTTTGACTTTGAACTTCTTCATTTGATGATCACAGCCTCATTTCTATCTGGTTTTGACACTGTAATTATAGATTGGATGCGGATTGGTGCCTTTCTACTTGACTCTCGAAGCTCGCTCCTGACTGAGAGTTTGAGTGGTCATCTGAAAGTCCCAAGGGATGGAACCATAGACCGAATGTTACAATCCAGTGGTTCATGTGTCATCAACGACATCAAAAGTGGTATTTGGATTGCAGGTAACAAACTTTTATTTTTCATGACCTGCAGAATCTTGTCAAACTACAGGAAAAAAACTGTAACATGGTCTTTTTTTTAGATTTACAGCTTGTGCGTTGCCCTGTTTGTGACCTCAGTACCTGTGATGGTAAAAGATACTAATCAACTCTAATCTGTTGCTGAAACTTTAGTATTTGATGTCACTCTATTTAGTATAACGAAATTACAACTAATTAAGAGTGTTTCTATTTATTGTGTAGGAACAATGCAAACACTTGATGCTAGGCACATGGAACTGTTCCTCAGTGAAGGCTACAAAGATGGAAGCTGGGATTACAATCTTATTGGATCTCATAAGTTACAGAAAGACGCAAGTGCAGCTTGTGGAGCCATATTTGATCTCAAACACCTTAAAGAGTCTTCATCCTCAGGTAACTTAATTACACTCTCATGCTCTTTCATCCTCAATCATTCTCCATCTCACATGAAACCTCTATATATATATATATATAGGTATTCTCAACCTCAAGTCTTGGACCGGAGAGCCAGATGATTCCCAACCTAAAGCAGTTATCGCACCCCACGCTGTCGCTGTTCACACGAGACTGCAACAAAACGAAGGTATCAAGTCCAAATCACATTACATAATCAAACCATCTTTATCTAGGAAGAAAGAAACACAATTACACAATTCTTCAACAAATTAATCTAAATTGCAGGAATCCTTGTGAAGTACCACACTATGAAAGCAGGAACAGACGGTGACATTGTTTCCATCAGAATCTCCCAGCAGCTTCTCTGATTCCTTCACAGTGCTTTGTCTTCAAAGTCGCACACAAAGCTTTTAAGTATATCTGGTATTCAAATCCTTTTTTCTCTTCAGTAAAATAAAGATAAACATTAATTAGCTCATTATAAGTTTACAACTTTACAGTTGTTTATAAGAAAAGTATGACAGGGTTACTGAACTTCTTGTATAAGAAACACATACCAATGAATATAAGAAGATTTATGTCAACCATATTCTATTACTACCAAATTAGATATTGATTACTGTTCTCTGACTTTTTTCTATTATATCTTCAAGTAGTTACAAATTTACAATTCCCTTTTAGTGCCTAGCCACACACATTATGACTTTCTCAAAACAATTCATTCTCCTCGTCTACTTCTTCCATCACCTAGATGCCTCAGAACCAAAACGTTGGTTGCTACAGTTCCTCATGTGGACCTTGACGTCAGCTTCCCTTTCTGGATATTTCCCAAGCAGTCTTCGTCCTGTGGCTATCCAGGATTCAACCTCCGTTGCATCGATCTTAATGAGACAGCCTTAACTTAAAGCTTCCAAACCCTGAACCATGTCTCGTCCGAGAAATAAAACCGCAGCGTATTCGCCTCAACGACCCTGATAAACTGCTTAGGCAGACGGCTCCTCAGCTTTGAGGCTTCAGGGTCTCCTTTTTCTCCTCTTGAACTTCTGAACTAGACCTTTTTGAGTTGAGCTATCCTAATGAAGACGTCAAATCCTCCTCCTTCGAAATCTAACCCATTCATTTGCCTCCATGACCTCCTTCGTCACACCTTCAGAATCAGATCTCGCCGGTTCCTAAATTCTTGTCAAATCTTCAAGAAGTACGTGAGGAACACGCGTTTTCTTAGCGAGTGAATGTTGTAGTTTTTCAGCGTCACCTAATAGAGTGGGCAATAATACTAACGGGCTGTAAACTAATATGGGCCTAAAATCCATTTTCAAGTCAAAAATACGAAGACTAGTATAGTATTTCACACCCAGATTCGGACGGAACCCACTGATGACTGATCAGTCGCATCCCGGTTAGGCGGTAAACGGATCAGAAACGAAACGAGCGTCACCGTTGAGTGATCGATGTAAAAGCGAAGAATCCCTAGATTTTGGACGGATTTTTGTTTCCACTAAACTGGGTTTAGTTGATCGGAAGTCCGTCCGCAATCTAGGGATTTTCGTTTTGATGAAAATTCATAAGCGGTGGATCCTAATCGAATCGTCGGAACGCCGCACAGTTCATCGATGATTCTTCTCATTCCGGTTAGGCTTCTTCCTATCCTCTTGCCCCCTCTTTGTTGATAGTCTACGGATTAGGGTATCGCATTGATGTGTTGATTATTATTATTATTTTTTTTTTTTGGATACGAATATGTTCTTTTGTGTAGAGAAAGCGATGTGGTTGATCATTGCGTGATCCCAGAAGCAGCTATGATTCTTCGCCATCAAAAAGCTTTTAGCTTCTGGTATGTTAATTAATTCTCTCGTCTTCTTCAATGTAATTATATGTTACTAGACTTATCTGAGAATTGACTTGAGAGAGCTTCTTCTATCTGAACTCATACCATTTGCATATAGTTATAGAATACATATATTTTTCTATTGCCAAATTAGTCTTTTTGACTTTTTCCATTAGTCTGTATAAAGTAGTGTAAGTTATTCATCTTCCTATCCCTTAGTGCCATACCACATTATGACGTTCTCGACACAACAACTCCCTCTCTTCCTTCATCTCATCTTCTTCATCATCTTCCCTCTCCTCAACGCATCACAACCAAAACCTTGCTACACTTCCTCATGTGGACAAGGGAACGTCGATGTCCGTTTCCCTTTCTCGCTGTTCCCTTATCAACCTGAGTCCTGTGGTCACACGGGATTCAATCTTTTATGCACAGATGGTGGTGGCAAGACTACCTTAAAGCTTCCTCCTATGTCGGAACCATTTCTGGTTAAAGAGATTGATTACGAAACGCAGCGTATTCGTCTTAGCGACCCTGAGAACTGCTTGGCTAGACGGCTTCTTAACTTTGACGCCTCTGAATCTCCTTTCTCTCCTCTTCGTCCTCGTAACTACACGTTCTTGATCTGTCCTAAGGAAGATAACGTCACCGCATCTTTCAGTGCCATCGATTGCCTTGGTAACTCCACTTCCTCCTTCTTCGTTGTTCAGTTGGAGCTTGTCAGCTTGATGCCGTCTTCTTGTCAGATCTTTAAGACGTTACCACTTCCGTTTTCTTGGTCTGTCGCCTACACGGCATTCCCCGGTGGCCAAAACAGTCGAGACCTGTGGCTCAAATGGGACTCCCCTGATTGCAGAGATTGTGAGAGGAGGACTAATTCGAGATGTGGATTCAAAAACAATACTTCCCTCCAAGCCCAATGCTTCAGTTCTGTTAACTCTGGTGCGTATTATTCTCAATTCTTCTCTCTTCTTTTGTCCTTCACAGCCTTCCTACTTGAAACGACTTCATCTACTTTTGAGAATATTCTTTCCGAAAGAGTCCATTAATGAAAGGTGGAAATCTTCAAATCCAAGGAGTTGTGTTAATCAAAGAAATGAAACTAGTTGGCTTTTAAATAATGACATCAAATCATTGACTTTGATTAATTAAAGCAATCATATATTTCAAATAGCAACAAACATGAGAGAATGTCGTAACTCGTAACATTGGAATATAATATATGTACATACAAGTTTCACCGTTGACCCGTTTTGTTGTTTCGAGACAGGACTTCACAACACAGGCTTACAAGTACTAAAGATAATCTGCCTCTCCCTAGTCGGACCGCTCACCGCCTTGACCTTTTGTGTCGGTCTTGTCATGTGCAGTTCTGAGAGAGTCTCGTCCCAGATACAACACGCAGTGGTTGCACGGCTCTCCGGATCTGTAACGGTAAGGCCACAGCCAAGCGACGAAGTCACAAGGACGGGTCTCGATGAGTCTACTATTGAGTCGTACAAGAAAGTTGAGTTAGGGGAGAGTAGGAGACTCCCGACCGGGTCAAATGATGTTGTATGTTCCATTTGTTTGTCAGAATATGCAACCAAAGAAAGTGTTAGGTGTTTACCGGAATGTGAACATTGCTTCCATACGGAATGTATTGATGCGTGGCTCAAGTTACATAGCTCTTGCCCTGTTTGTCGGAGTAATCCCTCTCCGACCCATGAAGGGTGCAACTAACTTTTGTATGCATGAATGTATATAAAGTCTTGGATTTGCTAAAATATATTCTTTTGATACATCTCCAAAATGTTTTATTAGAGGCCCATAATTGATTTGGAAAAACTGTCGAAACGAAGCCAAAACACCAAATTAAGAAAATTAAAAATACACAAACCAGGATCAAATGTAGAGAGAATATAAATGGCGAAGATGTTACTCTATCTTTGGAGCATAATCAAGCCGATGGCTAGTTCAATTCAAACAGATGCAAACGGGATTCACGGTTTTGAATGGATCTGAATTATCAATGGATTTTAAAGCTCAATGATTTTCTAATGCATTTAACGTGGATTAGATGTCATTATTAGTAGAAAGCTCTCAAATATATTACTATACTTCTTTCATGCTCGTCACTACCACTGCGATCAATCACTCAAGACCTTATGGAAGAGGCTGATTACAACATGATGGAAAAAACTGTAATTGTTGATTATGGCTTTAACTTACAATCACTCTTAGCCCATTAGTATGAATAGTAAGATGCAGTATCTTGAAACATGAGAGCTTTCAAAGTCCTCTTCGTATTTTTGCATCTGTCACATTCGATTCCCAACATAGACATCTAATACGTTTTTCAATAGTGCTATATCACTATGAATATATAACACTATTGAAAAACGAATTAGATGTCTAGAATGTATGTTCGACCTCAATTGACAAATCGTATCACTAAACCAGAGTTACTCAATTGACAATTAGATTAGTTTCACTAAACCGGCGATGAGGAAATAAGATTATGACAGAGGATTTCACTTTATATTCAACACTTTGTTTATATTTTATATGTATGAATATTCCACTTCTCTAAATTCTGTTTCTATATCCTACACTTTGTGTGTATATTTTATATCTTGTTATATAAAGTTCAATGACAAAATTTCTTATTAACGAGATCATGACACATGTCAAAAATATTGATAAGATGTTGACACGTGTCAAAAATAAATATAGAAACAAATTTGATTTTTACTATTTTACTAATCTACATGAATTAGAAAGAAATTTGAGATCGTGACATGTGTCAATTGTATCATTCAGATGTTAACACGTGACAATTCTAAATTTATTAAAAAATTTAAAAATAAAAATATAAAAATTCAAAATTTACGATAAAAAGATTTTATATATATAAGTAAAATAGAGAAAATAAAATCTAATAAATAATAATTCGAAATTCGAAATTATAATATTGTTTACTAATTTTAATTTTAAGTTGCTAATTTTACAAGAAAAATGATTACTTTTTTATAAGATAAATAAATGATTGTGAAAATTATACACTTAATTACTGTTTTAAAAAATGTAAATACTCACTTTTACAAAAAGAAAAAGATTGTTAAAGTTGAAAATCAAAATTACTCATTAACAAGATCGTGACATGTGTCAGTTGTATCATTCAGATGTTAACACGTGTCAATTCTAAATTTATTAAAAATTTTAAAAATAAAAATGTAAAAATTCAAAACCTACCATAAATTTTTTTTATATAAAAGTAAAATAGGGAAAAGAAAACCTAATAAATAGAAATTCAAAATTTGAAATTATAATATTGTTTACTTATTTTAATTGTAAGTTGCTAATTTTACAAGAAAAATGATTACTTTTGTTTTATAAGATAAATAAATGATTATGAAAATTATACAATTAATTACTGTTTAAAAATTGTAAATAGTCACCTTTACAAAAAAAAAAGATTGTTGAAATAGAAGAAATAATAATAAATCGTCTCATATTTTTCACCAATCAAATAATTTATTCAAAAAGACTGTTATTGTAATATATATATATAAGATATGAGTATGTAAGATTAACGTATGTGTTTTTGTAACTATGAAAATATTAAAGTAAAGAGATATATAATAGGTTATTTAATGTGTTCATAAATAAAATTTGTTGGTTGTAGTAAAGACTAAAGAGTATATTTTACAAGTAAAATATTTGTGTGTGTACAAATACATTTTTAGTGGTAATGTAGATACTAGATAGTATATTTGTAAATGGATATACATTAGTGTATTATAACAAAAAAATACAATTATTTTCTATAACTAAAAGTTTATCTCTATACTTTTATACATTGTTTTTACTTACGAAAAGAATTGAATATATATTCTTTGCTAAATTTCATTTTATTTTAATAACTTTGAACTCATCTACAACTACTTTCTTTAACTAAAAGTGTATCTATTTACTTTTTTTTTCAACCAAACAATAAATTAAAAGGAAATTCCTGGGTTAGTTGCCCAAGCCGGAGGGAAGGGATTTACAAAAGAAACTTCAGAGATAAGAGAACGCGAAGCACATGCAACATACTCCGACTTTGTATTTGCCGTACGCGGGATCCAAGAGATGAAGAATAGTTGGAAGGGCGAGTTAAACTCATCGAGCAGGTTGGAGAAAGACGGGCATTCTTAGATTGCACCATAGTGAGTAACTCAGCACAATCAGTCTCAAAATGTTGACAAGTGATTCCTACAACAAGTATCCGCTCCATGGCCCACAACAACTCTTCTAACTCCAAATGCAGGGGAAAAAGAGGCTCCATCTTAGATACGAAGTGAAAAACATTGACATTCGAAGATGGAGATGGAGCTTACATGACCACCGTAAAAGAGAGCGCCTCTTCCCAGACTAACTTATCGCCCAAAGCCTTAGCAAATATATCATTTGCCTCAATCTATAAACCTTGAAAAACTTTTTTGTTTATGGTTTTCCAGATTGCCCATAAAATTTATGGTAATTTAAAAAAGTTGATCAGGATCACCCTTTTGAGAGGCATCCTTCCAGAAAACAAAATCCAAATTCGATTACACCGACTCATATGTAAAACTCTCTGACCAGACTAGAATCGGAGATAAATCCCAAATTTCACACGAGCAACAACATTCAAAGAAAACATGATTATTAGTCTCAACCGCAGAGTCACACTTTTTACATTAAATGTCACATTGGATACCTCGGTGTATCTATTTACTTTTATAGATAGATTACTAAAATATTTACTTTATATTCTTTTAAATTTTATTTTATTTTAAAAAACTAAACCCGCACATCGGGCGAGTCCTAATCTAGTGTATGTATATAATACATGCGTGCATGTGTAATAATCAAAGCCAAAATCTCTTTATTCGCTGCTTTATTGTATCCAGATCACACAGGTTTGTGATGATTTTTTTTCTTTTTTTTTTTTTTTTTTTTTTGTGTGCTCTTGATGAAGTGTAAGTATTGATATCGGTCAGAGGATCAAGACTTCAGGGTTTATGTTTAGTAGTGTAACTCCTTGTGACTTGTTTAGCGAACTAACTACACGTTCTTGATCTGTCCTAAGGAAGATAACGTTATTGCATCCTTCAGAGCCATCGTACGTGGAACATCGTGAAAAGGGTCACGATCATTGCTCCTCTGCTCCGGTGAAATCTCCGAACACCGACTGTATCAATCCAGGTTCGTAAATCGAATCGTTAGTTTCAATATTTTGATGGTCACAATCTCCGGAAATTCATTAAGGAGTATATCGACATTGTGTCACATATGACTTAACGTGTGAACGAGCTAATCTTTTTTGCATGATTTCCTTATCAGGAAATTTATACGACATATTAAGAAATATTGTGAAATATTGTGTAAATCTTTAAAATTATGTTATATTACCTTATCTTGTATCTTGGTCGACCATTACACTATAATCCCATTAATCCTATAGTATTTGGGTTACCATTTTAATTAGTTTTGATGTGGTCAGATTCACGCACTAACTCGAGGATCGAAGACTGTTACATAATCTCCGGCGACGAACACGTTCTTGATCTGTTCTAAGGTAACTCCACTTCCTACTTACTATTTTACTAGAATTATATTACTAGCATTATATTTATACCTAATGCACAGCAAAGTTTTTTTTTTTTTTTTTTGGTTCTAAATCTTTAATTGCATTCCAAATTTTGCAAAAATAAACTGAATCTAGAATTTTTTTTCTTATAGTTAACGTACTCGATTTAAAAATTTCATGGCACACATTAATTAACTAAAAAATATGTCACAAATATTCCACAAAAAAAAACACATAGTTAATTATAGGAATATTGACATTTTTCTATAATTAAATTTATGTAATATTATAGGAATTTAATTTTCATAGAAAAAACATAAATTTTTAAATTAAATTATACTACATAAATTTAAGAGAATTTGTTAGAAATACCTTTTTTGGCATACCCCTTTTCAAAAATGCCCCTTTTTGAATATTTTCATTTTTGCCCTCTTTTACACAATTACCTTATGTTAAGTTAATTTTTAGAATTTGTTTTTTTAGGTTTGGGTTCCCAATATACAATTAGGAATTAGGGTATAGTTTTTAAGGGATAGGATTTAGTATTTGGGGTTTAGGGTTTATAATTTTGTCAATTTATATATTAAAAAGGGGTATTTTTGAAAATTGACACCATCAAAGCGTATTTTTGAAAAATGACATAGAAAAAGGGGTATTTTTGAAAATCCCCCTAAATTTAATACTACTACTAAATTTAATTATAGTTAATTATACTTCATATTAAATTAATTATACTACATAAAGTTAATTAACTATAATTAATGTAGAGAGTATTATATTCCTATAACCCTAAATTTAATATGTAGTATATTCCTATAATTAACTATAATTAATTTATGTAGTATTATATTCCTATAATTAACTATAATTAATTTATGTAGATTTAATTTAACAATAATAAAATTTATGTAGTATTATAGAAAATTTCTTTATTCCTATAAAATTTTTGACCTATAATTAAATTTATATAGTATTATTTTTAATTCTTAAGTGCTTGTATATAAAAGGGTTACGAAGTTTGCTCCAGCAAGAGACAAGCACATATTTTGTGCAATTTGAGTGGGCCGGATATGTTTTGGTATGTCACAATTGTCTGACTGCATAATTAAAAGGAATAAAATTAAAATCCTTATATAATAAAAAAACTTTACCAAAAATATATATATTTAAAAAAAAAGTTTTTGAAAATAGATAATTTACAGCATTCTCATAGTAGAGGCAATTACTAGAATTGAAAAGAGATGGAATTTTTCATTCTTGGTTTCTCATATTTTTTAATGAAAATCAAGAATTAATTTTTTTTCTTAACTTTTATTTATTTATTTATTTTGATTACTAGAAACACTCTAAGAAGATGATTTTTTTTTTTACTTATGTCAAAGGATTATTGATAGAGTGTCTTGGGCTTTAGAATATAAAGGATTTATTTTTGTATTTTATCTTAAATTATAAAATTATCTATTAATATATTTTAAACATATTAAATTAATTATTAGATATTTCTAATTTTATTAAATAGTTATATTTTTAATCATACTATCAGTAACAAAATTATAAATACTAATAATACAATATTTTTCAAATCTCAGAATTTGCTTAATTATTATTTAAAATAGTATTAATATTAAATTTTAAATTCTGCATAATAGAATTTGTTAGATAGCAAAATAATTTTATGATTTATGCCATAAAAAGTAAAAATACAAATAAACTACTTAATTAAAATTTTAAGTTTTTAAAGATATGGTTTATTATAATAAATTCTAATTACTTAGAAATGTTTTACCATGTGAAAGTGTCTCCTGGATTTTTTCAAGGTTTCTCATATTTTTTTTTATTAAAAGCAAGAGTCGATTTCTTCCGACTTTTTTCCTAACTTTTATTTATTTATTTGAGATTGTGAGAGGAGGACTAATTCGAGATGTGGATTCAAAAACAATACTTCCCTCCAAGTCCAATGCTTCAGTTCTGTTAACTCTGGTGCGTACTATCTCAATTCTTCTCTCTTCTTTTGTCCTTCACAACCTTCCAACTTGAAACGACTTCATCTACTTTTGAGAATATTCTTTCCGAAAGAGTCCATTAATGAATGGTGGAAATCTTCAAATCCAAGGAGTTGTGTTAATCAAAGAAATGAAACTAGTTGGCTTTAAATAATGATATCAAATCATTGACTTTGATTAATTAAAGTAATCATATATTTCAAATAGCAACAAACATGAGAGAATGTCGTAACATTGAAATATATATAATATATGTACATACAAGTTTCACCGTTGACCCGTTTTGTTGTTTCGAGACAGGACTTCACAACACAGGTTTACAAGTACTAAAGATAATCTGCCTCTCCCTAGTCGGACCGCTCACCGCCTTGACCTTTTGTGTCGATTTGGTCATGTCAGTTCTGAGAGAGTCTCGTCCCAGATACAACACGCAGTGGTTGCACGGCTTTCCGGATCTGTAACGGTGAGGCCACAGCCAAGCGACGAAGTCACAAGGACGGGTCTCGATGAGTCTACTATTGAGTCGTACAAGAAAGTTGAGTTAGGGGAGAGTAGGAGACTCCCGACCGGGTCAAATGATGTTGTATGTTCCATTTGTTTGTCAGAATATGCAACCAAAGAAAGTGTTAGGTGTTTACCGGAATGTGAGCATTGCTTCCATACGGAATGTATTGATGCGTGGCTCAAGTTGCATAGCTCTTGCCCGGTTTGTCGGAGTAATCCCTCTCCGACCCATGATGGGTGCAACTAACTTTTGTATGCATGAATGTATATAAAGTCTTGAGGATTTGCTAAAAGATATTCTTTTGATACATCTCCAAAATGTTTTATTAGCGAGGCTACGTTCGAGGCCCATAATTGATTTAGAAAAACTGTCGAAACGAAGCCAAAACACCAAATTCAGAAAATTGGGAAAGTTGAAGGGCGATGAGGAAAGAAGATTATATTACAGAGGATTTCACTTTCTTAGAGATGTTCAATGGTGGATACTAGAAGAAGATGCTTAAGTATGTTTATAATTATAATTTTAAACCTTGCAACAGAATGTCTCGCTGCTGCCTGAAAAACCAAGAGGAATGTATAAGATTAACAAAGATGATTAAGAAAAACAGGGCATTGGCTAAAATCAGATCCTAAAAAAAATGAATTATAAAGAGTACTCTTGAATCTTACAGTTGCAAGGTTTTGACATTTGTATGAGAGATGGGCATCCTACAAAATAAAGCTTGTTTAGCTCCATCAAGTCCAGGTATAGGACATTTGTATGAAGAGTTCTCTCGGTAGTATCACCATCTGCAGTAAAGCTTGTTTAGCTCCATCAAGTCCAGCTGCAATAATTAAGCATAAGTGTGGTTTCCACATATTGCATCAAAAAGGGAAACAAGAAGATAAGCATAACAATAACACTCACCAACATCATTCCATTACACAGATAGCTTCTATCCACTATTGTTGTGTTTACCATCTCTACTAACTTATCATGGT
Source organism: Camelina hispida (assembly GCA_023657505.1). Classification (NCBI taxonomy): domain Eukaryota; kingdom Viridiplantae; phylum Streptophyta; class Magnoliopsida; order Brassicales; family Brassicaceae; genus Camelina; species Camelina hispida. The sequence goes on along the minus strand of CP094634.1, from coordinate 42,573,483 downwards.
GGACATTTCCAGATTTTTTCACAGGTTTTGAGCTTGCAGGAAACTGAAGCTGAAGATGGAGATTCTACGGTTCTCTACATAATCAACGATCAAAAAGAGAATTTTAGTATACAATTAATGCCTTGAAAAATTCAGTGAAGCAATCAATCCTAAACAGAAACATAGCACTTAAAAAATTGCCTTAAACCTACTTGTAGTAGGCTGTGTGCACACAAATTAAAGACCACACTCGTGATCAGAATCGACAGACGCATTAAGGTTTATGTTTTGTGAGTTGCAATAGTAAAACGTACCTCGGATGAAGCAGGGAATGTAAGCCGAAGCAAGATCTCAAATGAATGTGGTGGAATAAGCCGCTTTCCCTCCCAAAGAGGAGCTTTTAAAAAACTGGCCTGATCATCTGGTTTGGCCAAAATCCTGAAAAGGAAGAAAAAAGCTCCTTTATTTTTAATGTATCGATTTAGGATCGATTTTAACATTTATAATGTATTTTGATTTATTTTTAATGTTAAGCATATCTTTAAAATCACCTTCGAACATAGTCTTAATGGAAAATATGAAAATACTCCAATTTTCTCTAAATTATGTTTCTATATTCAACACTTTGTTTATATTTTTTATGTATGAATATTCCACTTCTCTAAATTCTGTTTCTATATCCAACACTTTGTGTGTATATTTTATATGTATATATATAATACATGCGTGCATGTGTAATCATAAGGAATAATCAAAGCCAAAAACTCTTTATACGCTGCTTCATTGTATCCAGACACACAGGTTTGTGATGATTTTTTTTTTTTTTTTTTTTTTTTTTTTTTTTGGTGTGCTCTTGAAGCAGCTTTGATGACGGTTAATTTGATATTTTTGTATGCATGGCATTCTGAAGTATTATCAGCAAGAAGCCTCTAAGCTTCGGAGGCAGATTCGGGACATTCAGAATTCAAACAGGTAACTCATTAACTTTTCATGAGGTTTCCACTTTCTGATTTGGTTAATTTCTTGTTTTCTTGAACACTCTACTGTAATAATATAGGATGAGCGTTTCGATTTGTTCAAGAAGAAATTCTAACTGGAATCAATTTTTTCTTTATTTTAGTTGCTTTCAGTTCATATAAATTTTGGGCTTGACTTCATAAATAATCAAATTAAGGTACAAAGATAGAAAAAATGACTATTGTAGTATTAACTGATCATTGATTGAAATCTGTTTTTTTCTTTTCAAAATTATATATACACATCTTCTATCTTTTAGTTTGGTTTATTTGAATTGCTTGCATGTTCGACATGGAACTGTTTTACTTTCCGGATTGGTATTAGTTCACTTAATTAATTTGGTTCGTTGCAAAAGTTCGTTTGTAAATTTCTTTAGAGGTTTTTATTTTTCATAATGTGTATGTTTATAAACTGAAGGCATATCGTTGGGGAATCACTTGGTTCCTTGAACTTCAAGGAACTCAAAAATCTCGAAGGACGGCTTGAAAAAGGAATCAGCCGCGTCCGATCCAGAAAGGTGAAACCTACGTAAGGCTCTCTCTCCCTTATATAATATACACAAAGTGTTGAATATAAAAACATAATTTAGATAAAATTATGTTATATTACCTTATTTTGTATCTTGGTCGACCATTACACGATAATCCCATTAATCCTATAGTATTTGGGTTACCATTTTAATTAGTTTTGATGTGGTCAGATTCACGCACTAACTCGAGGATCGAAGACTGTTACATAATCTCTGGCGACGAACACGTTCTTGATCTGTCCTAAGGTTACTCCATTTCCTACTTACTATTTTACTAGCATTATATTTATACCCGATGCACAGCAAAGTTATTATTTTTTTTTGTTTTTGTTCTAAATCTTTAATTGCATTCCAAATTTTGCAAAAATAAACTGAATCTAGAAATTTTTTTCTTATAGTTAACGTACTCGATTTAAAAATTTCATGGCACACATTAATTAACTAAACAATATGTCACAAATATTCCACAAAGAAAAAACCTAGTTAAGTATAGGAATATTGACATTTTCTATAATTAAATTTATGTAGTATTATAGGAGTTTAATTTTTGTAGAAAAACATAAAATTTTAAATTAAATTATACTACATATATTTAATACTACTAAATTTAATTATAGTTAATTATACTATATATTAAATTAATTATACTACATAAAGTTAATTAACTATAATTAATGTAGAGAGTATTATATTCCCATAACCCTAAATTTAATATGTAGTATATTCCTATAGTTAACTATAATATATTTATGTAGTATTATATTCCTATAATTAATTTATGTAGAATTTAATTTAACAATAATTAAATTTATGTAGTATTATAGAAAAATGTCAATATTCCTATAATTTTTTTGACCTATAATTGAATTTATGTAGTATTACGTTTTACGTTTTCTTCTCCATGATTCCTTTTTATATATAATTATTTCCAAAATATATATATATATATATATTTTTACTTATATATGTCAAGGATTATTGATAGAGTGTCTTGTCCTTTAGAATATAAAAATTTCGTTTTGTATTTTATCTTAAATTATAAAATTATCTATTAATATATTTTAAACATATCTCTTAAATTAACTAGTTATATTTTTAATCATACTATCAGTAATAAATTATTAATACTAATAATATGACATATTTTTCAAATCTTAGAATTTGTTTAATTATATAATATTTTATTGTATCAACTAATATTATTTAAAATAGTATTAATATAAAATTAAAATTATGCATAATAGAATTTGTTAGATAGCAAATTTTTTTATGATGTATACCATAAAAAAATTAAAATAACAAATAAACTACTTAATTAAAATTTTCACTTTTTATAGATATGTTTATTATAATAAATTCTAATTACTTAGACATGTGAAATACTTAGACATGTTTCACCATGTGAAAGTGTCTCCTGGTTTCTCATATTTTTTTATGAAAATCAAGAATCGATTTTTTTTTCCTAACTTTTATTTATTTATTTACTTATGTCAAAGGATTATTGATAGAGTGTCTTGTGCTTTAGAATATAAATGATTTAGTTTTGTATTTTATCTTAAATTATAAAATTATATATTAATATATTTTAAACATATTAAATTAATTATTAGATATTTCTAATTTTATTAAATAGTTATATTTTTAATCATACCATCAGTAACAAAATTATAAATACTAATAATACAATATTTTTTTCAAATCTCAGAATTTGTTTAATTATATAATATTTTACTGCATCAACTTATATTATTTAAAATAGTATTAATATAAATTTTAAAATTATGCATAATATAATTTGTTAGATAGCAAAAAAACTTTTATGATTTATGCCATAAAAAATAAAAATAACAAAACTTCTTAATTAAAATTTTTAGTTTTTAAATTCTAATTACTTAGAAATGTTTCACCATGTGAAAGTGTCCCCTGGATTTTTCAAGGTTTCTCATATTGTTTTATTAAAAGCAAGAGTCGATTTTTTTTGTTTCCTAACTTTTATTTATTTATTTATTTTTAAGTATTATTTATTCAATTCTCTTTTTTTTTTTCTCTTTTTTTGTTGTTTCAGAGATGGCTGCAAAGAAAGATGATTTCTTCGTCAAGCAAATCTCTCCAAAGCTTGGGGGAGAAAGAGGAGCTCGAAACCCTCGTGGCCCAACATCTTCACATGACCTCGTCGAGCAGATGGAGTTTCTTTACGTAGAAGTAATCCAAGCCAAGAACAAAGTAGCCAACACTGCTGTAATCCCCGTCGTCGAAATCACTCTCGGAAACTACATATCCTCGACCAAAGATCTGCCAATGGGACAAAATATGGAGTGGAATCAAGTGTTCGCTTTCGACAAAACCAAAGGTGATGTCTTGTCCGTTACTCTCAAGGACACTGCGACCACTACCGTAATTGGCAAGCGAAACTTCAAACTGGCCTCGGAGATTCCGAGTAGGGTTCCTCCCGACGCAAGAATCGCGCCTCAGTGGTACTCTATGCAGAATACCCAAACAGATCATCACATGGATTTGCTGATGTCGGCTTGGTTTGGTACACAAGTTGACGAGGTTTATTCAGAGGCTTGGTTTTCAGACGCCTCTGCAGTGAGTCCACTTAACGTCATCAACACGCGACCTAAGGTCTACCTAGCCCCAAGGCTCTGTTATGTTAGGATTACCATTGTTTCAGGTCACGATTTGTTGCCTACCGATCATAAGCGGACTCCTTCGGCATACGTGACGGCAGCTCTAGGTGATGTGTGTCTCAAAACCGGAGTTTCTGCCGGTAGGAACCCGTCATGGAACCAAGATCTAATATTAATTGCATCAGAGCCGTTAGAAGGAACCGTCGTCATTAAGGTGATGGACAGAGTCGACGAGCAACACGAAGAATGCATAGGGATGTTAAAGAAGAAGCTCTCAGAGATGACTCCACTTAAAATTCCAAGTTCTGCACCGGTTTTGTTCTATGACCTTGAAATGCCGGTTAAGGTCGAACCGGCAGGAGATTCGAGGAGGTTCGCAAGCAGACTCAAGATGAAACTAGCGACTGATCAGGCTTATCACGTCGCTGAAGAATGCGTCGAATACGCGAGTGACTTCAGAGCTTATGTTAAAGGGCTATGGCCGGGTGTGCTCGGGAAATTGGAAATCGGGATTTTGGGGGCAACCGGTTTAAAGGGAAGAGACGAGAAAAAGCGGACATCGACAGTTATGTGGTGGCTAAATATGGGAATAAATGGGCGAGGACTCGAACCGTGGTTAACAATGTCTCACCCAAGTGGAACGAGCAGTATTCGTGGGATGTCTATGAAAACTGTACGGTGCTAACGCTTGGGATCTACGATAATCGAAAAATCTACCAGGTTACAGGGAAAGATGTCCCGATCGGGAAAGTGAGGATCCCATTGAATCGTGTACGCTGTGACTGGATTTACACTTGCTCGTATCCGATAATGAATTTGGGAAGCAGCGGACTGAAGAAAATGGGAGAGCTTCAGCTCGCGATTCGCTATGTTAATGTTGCTGACTTTTACGTACGGTTTTCGGCTTCTACCCGTTGGATGTTACCTAAAGCTCATTACAAGTCTCCAGTGTCCATGTATCAGGTCGACAAGATGAGAGCACAAGCTGTGGATTTGAATTGTAAGAATCTTGAGAATACTTTGCCGCCTCTGGGAAGGGAAGTCGTGTCGGATATGTTGAAGCCGAAGAGTAAGAATTTCAGTATAAGAAAAACGAAAGCTAATTATGGAAGGCTGTGCATACTCTATAAGAGGTTATCGTGGTGTGTTTCGACCCTTGAGTTGATCAGATCCGGGAAAGAGTTTTTGCCAAAATTTGGTGCAGTTGGAGCGAGTGTTGTGTTTATTTATTCGGACTACTGGATGACGACTTTGGCGAGTTCGTTGCTACCTGTGGTTTTGATTGTGCTTCTAGCTGTTAGGTCAGTGATCAAGACAATAATGATGAGCTATCGGAACGGCACTCCTCCTCCTCCGTTGATTTCCGTGGATTTGAAGCTCTGGGGACTGGAAGTGATCAACCTAGACGAGTTAGCAGAAGAGTTGGATTCGTTTCCGTCGGGGAGATGGATGTGAACATTGTTAAGATGAGGTACGACAGGTTGAGGAAAATTATGGAGCAGGTGATGATGCTATTGGGGGATGCTGCGAAACAAGGAGAAAGGTTCTAGCGCTTGTTGATTTGCTAATTGGGCATCCATTTTTTCGGTTGTTTCGGCTCTCTCCTGTTACATCATCCTGAACATGTTTAACATTTTTGGGATTGGTGCCCGTTTAGGATTGTTTTTGTATTTTTTATGATCTGGTGGCTTAAATTCCCGTGTCTTCGCAACGATTTGCCCAACGGATTCCAGAACTTTTTTAGAAGACTGCCGACCAACGAAGACCCCATTTGAGGACAAATTCTCCTCCGTTTTATTATTTGTTTTGGTTTTGAGATATTTATTCTCTTTTTGTTTTTGTTTTTTTTTCTCTTTAAGATTTGGATATTTTTTTTTTTTGGGGGCAATCTCATACTATTTGGTTTAATTAATTATGATTTCTGGTTTAATTATTTCTTCTACAAACCTTAAAAATCCAATCAAATACGAGACTTATTACTTTATTAGTAATCTTTGTTAAATCTCTCTTTTATGTCGCTCTCTGTATCATCATCATCAACATCTTCAATCAATTGAATCTCTGTTCTTATTAGGGTCGATCCTTGTTCCTTGGTGATTATCCCCTCCCTCCTAAGCTTTGATTTTGCCGATCTCCGGCTTCTCGGATGAAGCTCGGATTTGGATTTATCCAATCCTTTTTTTTAAAACCTTTACTGTTTCACAGATTGATTGAGAACAAGGTGAAAATCCAAACCCTAGAGATAGAGAGATTTGATTTCAAAATTGGGAAAGCGAGATGAGGAAAGAGGAGATCCCCGATAAAACTCGGAGCATCCCGATGGACCCGAGTCTCCCTAAATGGGTCTGCCAAAACTGTCACCACTCCCTTACCATCGTCGGCGTCGTCGATTCCTACGCCGCCAAGTTCTTCTCCGATTCTCCTCCTTCCGCTTCCGGTTAGTTAGTTTCAGTGTTCATAAAACTGTCTCTCTAGTTTATAAAACTTAATATGATTGGTTACATACAGCAGCAATGCAGGGACAAGGAGGATATGGAGCTAACAGTGTTGTTGGTTTAACACGTATGGACAACTCCTTCGTTGTCTTACCTCGACACAAGCCTCCTCAAGCTCAGGGCATTCCTCCACGTCCTCGTGGTCCTTCTCCTGATGCTAACCAATCTGCAAAGGCTATGGAAGACTCGTTTGTTGTTGTGTATAAGTCTGAGCCTGCTTCTGATTCCCCCGCTTCTCACAACCTTGAAGTCGGCCAAAACGGTCCGTTGCATTCGAATAATTCTGGCTTTAATGCCACTATCAATGTCTTGACACGAGCTTTTGATATTGCTAGAACTCAGACTCAGGTATATGATGTTTTTGTATTCTTGGTATTGTATCTCCTTGGATAAAACTGAAGTCCTTATGATAATACTTTTCTTGCTTGTGAGTTATTTTATTAGGTTGAACAGCCATTGTGCTTAGAATGCATGAGGGTTTTGTCTGATAAACTTGAAAAAGAAGTTGAGGATGTGACGAGGGACGTGGAAGCTTACGAAGCATGTGTTCAGCGGTTAGAAGGGGAGACACAAGATGTTCTTAGTGAATCTGATTTTCTCAAGGAAAAAAAGAAGGTACTTACTTTTTCAGGTTTCAGCATATTGTTTTAAGTAACTCTATGATGAATTGCAGATAGCTTTTAAGTGAAAAGTTTGTTGTTGTTGTTTTCCTGCTCTGTTTAGATTGAGGAAGAAGAAAGAAAACTTGTTGCAGCTATAGAAGAAACAGAGAAACAAAATGCTGAGGTGAACCATCAACTGAAGGAGCTCGAATCAAAGGGAAATCGCTTTAACGAACTCGAAGATCGGTTAAGCTCTCTCACTGTTTCCTTATTGGCCAATGATACATTTATATTGCTATCTCTTATTTTCTCACATGCTTTTATGACTCTTTTCTGGTAATAGGTATTGGCAAGAGTTCAATAATTTTCAGTTTCAACTAATAGCCCATCAGGTGCGTTGCTGGTGATATTCTTAGTGTTCTCTCCCTCATTTGTTTACTAAATGATACTTTAGAGAGTCCAGAGCTTTCATTCGTTTGCTTCACAGATTCTTGATAATAGTTCTCTCTCATTGTGGTATTAGTGTTCATAGCAATTGATTAGGTTTTTGTAGTCATCTTGTATCTGTGAAGGTTTAGGCTTTATCAGCGTAACAGTAGTCGTTTCTTAGATCTAGTGTTTAAATATATATACGTCTTGTTAACAGGAAGAGAGAGATGCAATCTTGGCAAAGATTGAAGTCTCACAAGCACATTTAGAGTTATTAAATAAGACAAACGTACTGATTGATGCCTTCCCTATACGGTATGATGGAGATTTTGGTACAATTAACAATTTTCGACTTGGATTACTCCCTGATATACAGGTAAGCTTTGCATGTTTATAGGTTATAACCTCTTTCTGCTCATATAAAGTGTTAACTTAGGTCATATGAAACATTATTAGGTTGAGTGGGATGAGATCAATGCTGCTTGGGGCCAAGCCTGTCTTCTCCTCCACACGATGTGTAACTATTTCCGGCCAAAATTTCAGTATCCTTGTTACTACTATCTTCTCACGATTCTTTTCCTTATTGGATACTATTTACTGTTTATGAAGTTTATTCTTAACCATAAACCCTTTTTAAGATGTCGAGTTAAGATACAGCCGATGGGGAGCTATCCTAGAATTGTAGACAGCAACAACGAGACTTATGAGCTGTAAGTAATTTTCATTGCTTAATTGGCATAGTCTTGTACTGGAGTTGAACTTAAAACATATGTCTTGTGCTGATATTACGCGAGTCTTTTGGTGAGTTTTGTCTTAGTAGTTTATTCAGCGTTTTATAACTAAAAACTGTTCAATGATCTCTGTCAGGTTTGGCCCTGTAAACTTGTTTTGGAGCACTCGGTACGATAAAGCCATGACACTGTATTTGATGTGTCTTAAAGACTTCACTGATTTCGCAAATTCAAAGGACCAAGAGAACAATATCCCACCAGAGAAATGCCTCAAACTTCCATTCAAGCAAGTCCCCACTCTCCTAAAACTAAAAATCTTTTTCGTCACTTATCTTTTTTTTTTTGTTAATGGGTGGAACCCAAAACCTTAGAAGTTTCTCTCATATAACATTTTTTGGCAGGATCGAAAAGGACAAAGTGGAGGGGTATTCGATAACACAGAGCTTCAACAAGAAAGAGAGTTGGACGAAAGCACTGAAGTATACTCTCTGCAATCTCAAATGGGCGCTCTACTGGTTCGTTGGAAACACTAATTTCCAACCTCTCTCTGCTACGGTCTCTTTGCCTTCTGATGTAACAGCGGCTGGTTCCTTGTACGCCAAGCGGGGTCCTGATTCTAACAGTAAGCCGTCTGGTAAAAACCAAAGAAACTTGTGAGAAATTGAACTAAAAAGCGACTTGTGTGAATAGTTTTTAAGCATTTATGTTATAAAACATCGAATAATAAAAACACTAATGTTTACAATCTATTTTTATTTTTTTTTTGGTAGGGAAATGCTTACAATCTATTATTGTACAGATTCTTATCTCGTGTTATTGTGTAAGCCTTTTATTTCGTTAATTCTTTATGTTCGCAAAGATAATTGATATTACAACGAATGGACCATGTCAATCTTATTAAGATTTTCTAGTTGTATTTTAAAGGTATTTATTTTACCAAACAAATTAATACTATAAACTTTTAAAAGTCAGAAGTGAAGCATTTCTTATTCCTTTTTTCTTAAATAAAACTATATGCATTTAGTTCTATTTTTGTTTTTCACTTTATAGTTTTAACAAATTTAACTCACATTTCTTTTATTGCAAAATAGACAATATTATCTCTTTTTGTAGTTAATTTATTATTTTTAGACTTTAAAGTGTGATATGATAAGATTAGTAAATTAAAATATATTACAAATATTTATATTTTATAATAAATTATGAGTTTGTAACTTCGTATTTTCTTATTAATAAATTAAGTGTGTATCTAATTAAGCATAATTATAAAACCAATATTTTCAAAAATTTTGACTCACTTTTTGGACTTCATACCTTAAAATATATTTAAAAATACAATATATATATTAACATAAACAAGGATATATATTTATTAACTATATTATTAATTATATATTATAATTGCTCCACACAAAATTTTGTTCTAGATCCGCACTTGGATGGAACCATTGTGATGGTGAAAGTTTGTGTACTTGAAAGACTGATTTTAATTCGTGGCAAGACAAAGCCTATATGTGACCACGTTGTCACGAAGATCAACACCGTCAATGAAAAAATGTGTTTGATGATTTAAGATGTTATTTACTTTAATGCTTAATTAATCCTAATCATTTTTAGTATAATCGATTGTTTTTTGTGTTCTAGGGATTCTGAAGGAGTGCTTTTCTTGTCCATAAGGAGGTGGGATTCGCCAATATGGACTGATTATGATTCGTGGCAAGACAAAGGATATATGTGACCATGTTCTCACAAAGATCAACACATCAATGAAAATATGTTTTGATGATTTAAGATGTTATCTACTTTAATGTTTAATTATCCTAATCATTTTAAGTTTAATCGGTTTTGTTTTTGTGTTTTCAGACTTTATGTTTTGTTGGAAGACTTAGATATTTTAATTAGTTTCTCTACTTTATATTACCCTTTGTGGTGACTAAACATTATGTCCCACAGTATTAATGGTTAAACGTAACATGTTGCGTGGGTGATGTTAGACGTAACACTTGCATATAGTGCAGTAATTAATTTGGAAGTTAGAATTAAAAAAAAGTACATTAATTCATTTGTTTGTCGTGGAAGTTTGCTAATTTCTTTTAGTTTTTTTATAGTATATAATTTTAAGTTTACATTGTTTTCGTACTATATGTTATACTATACATATACATTTATGTTAGCTATTAAATATGTTCATATCAAATACGATAAATCCACTAAAAACCATGTCTTTGGTAAGGTATACCATTATTATTGTACAGGCCCATGTAAATTACCCAGCCCCCATTATAACAAATAGTTTAAACGGCCCAAAAAATAATTTTAAAATAATAGCTAGACCAAGAAAACTCAATAAGCGTATATACATTTAAAATTATGTTTTCCAAATCTTATTATATAAGTTGGGTTTTGAAAGTTAGCCATTAACAAGATTTTGACATGTGTCAAGTTATCAATCTGGGATTTTGACATGTGTAAAAGTTAATATTTAATAAGAGAAATTTGATTATAACCAAAATAAAATATTTTGTTTTTAAAATTTTGAAAATATTCACTTCTATATAAACATCAATCGTCTTATATTTTTTTATCTAACAAAATAATTTATTTAAAAACGCTGCTTTATTTAATTGGGAAATTTTTTAATGGGATGGTAAATTTTTCTTATTTTTTTAAAACCAAAATTTTCTCCTACTTTCTCCTTTTCCAGTTGGGAATAGGTAAGATTAATATGTTAAACCCAAAAAAAGATTAATTTATGGGTCTTCGTTTCCTAATACTTTATTTTAAAATTTATTGTATTATTTTTATATTGTTTTGTTTTATTATATTTACATCTTTGAATTATTTGGGATTCATATATTACCGTGCTTATAATTTTCTATTATTTCTTTAATTATGTCAAAATTTTTCTTTTAATTTCTCAACCTTGATTGGTTGGTCATAAACCCTTTAAAAAAAACATAATTGTTACCATTATTCATTTAATCCAAAAGGAAGATAACGAGTAGAAGCTCATCAACCTAATGGATGGATAAAATAAAATAATCAAACACAAACTTACAACAAACATTGATAAATAGATTGAAAAAATCATAAATCGTTGTTGATAGATCCATAGGAGTTCGAAGACTATGACACCCTAGTTTACGGAAAAGTTTAAAAGAATTGATTTGGCCACCTATATCACCAAAATGCACTTATCTTTTCGGTCAAGGGTTCTGAGAGAACTTCATGATGGGTGACCTTCCTGGAAGTGATTGTCAAAACTGTGCGAGTGAGGACAAAACAGAGGAAAGGATTATTTGTTAATTTGTAGGGTCGGTAAACAAGTTTTTAAAACCTCAAAAAACGTAGCAAACCGGCCATCGAATATGGGTGGGTCCACGGGCCGGGAATAGATGTATGGCCCACTTAGGAAGGTGGGCCTATGGACTGAGAGTGGACATGGGCTCACTGTAAGGTGGCGGTTGGGGGCGTTACGAAGACAGGCTAGATCATGGTGTGTCAAAGACACTTCCACAAAGACATTGGAAATTTTAACATTAGCTACTATCAAAAGATTTTGTGACGTTAGAAAAATGTTTTTACTTTCATTGGTTGTTGGAGCAAGCCATTTTGAGATAGCAAAAAGACGTGAATAGTTATCTCCACACAGGAGGAGGGCAGAGCCGAGGTTCTCTCTATGGTGGAGAAGGTTGGACACAATTTCATCCCCAAGGGAGAAAGGTGGAGGAAATTGGACGCAATGGTATCTCTCCAAGGAGGAAAGGCGGAGCCAAGGTTCTCTCCATGGTGGAAGAGGTTGGACGCAAGGTTCTCTCCATAAGGGAGGAGGGCGGAGCCGAGGTTTTCTCCATGGTGATCATACATTATTGTGATGATACATTATTGATTAGTATACTATGTAATATATTTTTTATTCGAAATGTTTTTTTAGCTGCATCATGGTGTGTCAAAACACTTCCATGAATATATTGGAAAATTTAACGTTAGTTACTATCAAAAGATTTTGTGACGTTAGAAAAGGGTCTTTAGTTTCATTGGTTGTCGGAGCAAACCATTTTGAGATAGCTAAAAGAAGTGAACATGTTCTCTACACACAAGAGGAGGGCAGAGCCGAGGTTTTCTTTATGGTAGAAGAGGTTGGACCCAAGGTTATCTCCCTAAGGGAGGAAGGTGGAGAAGGTTGGACGCAAGATTATCTCTCCAAGAGAGGAAGGTGGAGCCAAGGTTTTCTCCATGGTGGAGGAGGTTAGACGCAAAATTATCTCCATAAGGGAGGAAGATGGAACCGAGGCTCTCTCCATGGTTGGTCATACACTATTATGATGATACATCATTGATTAGTATACTATGTAATATATTTTTTATTCGAAATATTATTTGAGCCAATAATTTTATTAATTAAAAAAACTATGCAAAAGTGAAAGTAAAAAGACATAATAGTTGGCTTAATGTGTTCATACAGACATTTTTTAGGTGGTGGTAAAGAATATATTTGTAACATAGAATATATTTAGGTGTAAAAAATACGATTTTAATGGTAACATAAATAAAAGATTTGTAAATGGATATAAATTAGTATATTGTAGCAAAAAAAAATTATAAATAATATACAACAAATTTTAATATATTTTTTTGTTAAATTTAATTTTATTTACAAAAGTTTAAACCCGCACATCGGGTGGGTCCTTATCTAGTAATATAGTAAATTGTGGTTAAAAAAAAACACAAAAAAGAAGAAGTAAATACTATATATAAATGTATTTCACTTTTATTAAGCTAAAATAAATATTTAAGGCTAAAGCTTTATACATTTTCTGGAAAATACTTTTGTATACATCAATTTTTCATTTTTATACTAAATAAAAGAAATAAATATAATAAAAACCTTTTGTCTGCCATAGCCAACATTATTAAATATCAAACCATGCAGAATTTACCTACACAAGTTAGAAACTTAGAAATCACAAACGTCATTATGAGATCACATCACATTTGAATCAAGATCATTCCAATCTACCAGAGACAAGACAAGGGTCTTCACTAGATGTGATTTCTGCGATAGTCATAAACTGGGCACACAATTGCTATAGATTTCTCAATTCTTATACTCTTAAACAAGATCGAGGAGCTGTAATTCTGTATGAAAAGAAGAATAAAAAGGAAAAGAAGAGCTGCATGATTGTAGCACATGCATGCCCTAACGTCGGTTTAAAATTCTGTACTCATTAACTTTTGTAGTGTGTGCACATATATGATACATGATTGTAGCACATGCATGCCCTTCGAAAAAAAATTCCATTTAGTGATAGTTATTATAGAAATAGAATAGTTTATTGAGTTGTGTTTCATAAGATTTAAGACATACATATATATAGTGATTAGCTTTGATATATTGCTAACACAATATAATGTAAACTTTCCTAAACATATAAAGAAATAACTTGTACAATAAGTAATATCAAGATCTAGAATATTCTTCGGGTTGGGATTCACTTCATTAACGCACTTTACGGTGCACATTACTTGGTCCGCAAGATACACATCTTGCTTCCCTGATACTCCCCTGCACGACAAAGGTGTGACGCGAAAGCAAACTATGCAACCACAAAGCGGAACACCTGTGTCGTGGACACTTGTCAAGGACAGACAAATCATGTCAACAAAATTCTCAGGGTAAAACTTCAATCTTGAGAAGAGTGGTGGAACTTCAGCTCGTCTTCGGTTTTGGTAAAAATGAATAATAACATCCCATGGGCGCAAATCCTGCAGCTCCACAAACAATTGTCCTTATCTTGGACAGTCCACAAATCGGACTAACAATAACATAAACATAAGCATTCCAATAAACTCCCAACTCCTCTAATGGTTAAACCATAACCAAACTCCCCCGTAATAAAAGAAACTAAAAGAAAATATTCTATACTCAAGAATAAATCCCTTAAAAAATAAACACAACAACTATTTGTGAAAAACCCAAACCCTTAAAACATAATAATTTCTCAAAGATCTACCAATTCTTCTACTAAATCCATAAAATAAAATAAATAAATAAAAACTCATATTTTAAAACCAAAACGTTGACTTTAAATTAAAGACACATACCCAAAATCAAATTGAACAACCTATTGAATTTTTAAAATCACGTGAAAAAGAGTTTCACGTCTTCAGCTGGTTCGTCATCGTCTCCATCACCATCGTCTTCATCGGCTTCACCTTTCATGGTCATTGAGATCACAAAGTTACCACAGCAGAAAAACGTTTAGATCCACAAGATCGTCCGCTCTGATACCATGATAGTTATTATAGAAATAGAATAGTTTATTGAGTTGTGTTTCATAAGATTTAAGACATACATATATATAGTGATTAGCTTTGATATATTGCTAACACAATATAATGTAAACTTTACTAAACATATAAAGAAATAACTTGTACAATAAGTAATATCAAGATCTAGAATATTCTTCGGGTTGGGATTCACTTCATTAACGCACTTTACGGTGCACATTACTTGGTCCGCAAGATACACATCTTGCTTTCCTGATATTTAGATACATTCGACTTAATACTAAAACATTTAGTCTGGGAAATATTTTATTCCAGCTTTTGTATATATTCTATTTACTTTTCACAACTAGGGAAGAGTCGACTTACATTAAGAAAAAAAAAAGACAACAGAAAAAACAGAATAAATCTACATATATTGAAAGTAATTAAACATTATTTAATTTACACAATTCTTTAGATTTTGATTCTTTAATTTGTTGAGTCTTTTAGTATAGATTTATGTTCTTTGCAAAAAGAATTGAATAGCACCACAAAAATCAACTATTAAATAAAAGAGTGTTTCGTACCTGGTAGGCATGTGCACTCTCGCAAAACAACATAAGAAAATATTCTGAATTTTCTCGTCGCGGGGTTTGTTACACAAATGTCCTCAGTTTGGTAGATGTATACTAAACCATTGCACAGTAACCCTTTATTTTGACCAATATTATTGAAATGAAATTTCACTACGTGGATATGATTGAAATTTGTAAGAACAAATAAAGTTTAATTTTGTTGTAGTCGTCATGATCTTTTGAAATAGTCTCCAACAAATTGGTTCTTGAACAGCAATCATTTTAACAAAAAAAAAAAATCACTAGGTAGTTCCGACCGAAAAACAAGATTTTTTTTTTTTTTTTTTTTTTTTCTGAAAAAATATCGAACAAGATGTTTCTTGGCTGGGAAATGTTCGAGAATTTTTTCTTCTAATATATCATTTGACACAGCTCCGCTAGCTTTTGGATCAGTTATATATGTCTTTCTTCATTGTTTTCAACTGTGAATTTGCCGCTATATCTCTTAAGGTATGTATAATGTAAAAATCTTATTAACTATCTAGAGAATCTTACCAATTTTTCTTCTCCTCTTTTGTCCACAACAATTTTTCTTTCAACCCTCTCTATATATCCAAGAATAGGAAATAATAATAATAATACACGATAATAAAACATATCACAAGAAAAATGCCAATTTCAGTTTCATTTGTATACACAAGAAAAGAAAAACTCCACATGTGTATAAAAATTAAATCAATTATCCAAAAGAAATTGTGAAATTATTATATTGGCTCAATTTATATATATATATATTTTTTTTTTTTCTTAGATAAAGTTGGAGATAAGAAAAAATATTATAATAAAAGTCATGTAAAAATGAACATATTTTTTCACGCATATGACCAAAAGGGAAAAAGAAAAATTATTCTTCCATTTATTTATGTAAACAAAACCACTTTAAATTTATTAGTTGAGAAATAGAGAAGAATCCTATTTGTTTAAAGCATGGACCATAAAAACTAGACTGAAGAACCCAATTTCTCCGTATACAAAACGCTGCTGCAGTGATCATCGGGGACTTGATCTAAAGGATTATTAGCTGGATATCTTTCTGTAGAGCTAAAATAATAAGCAGCTATACCAAGCTTCCAAAAGTTTGCGTCTAAACAATTCGTGCTTAAAATATTAACTGAAAAAATCTTTTCCCACTTCACACTAGGATCTTCTTGCTGCAAACTCCATACGTCTACTCTCGGATTCTGTAGCACATCAGATAGACATAAACTATCTTTCAGACTCCATAAGTAGACACTTTTGGAGTATTTGGTGTACCAACTCGGTAGTGACACATAACGAAATGTTTCTGTGTGAAGATCTATGGCTGCCAGCTTTATTAATTTATTAGTGAAAAGAGAAACTGGCTTTGGCAACCAATAAAGCGATCCATTTGCAAAGATTGATCGTAAAGAATGGGGAAGTGTACGTATCTTCGTTCACCACTTTCGAGGTTTAAGGCTTCGGTCTTGATAAAATGACGATCGTATAAATACATCAAAATTACTTTGTATGTTCCTGTAACCATGTCTCTTCCAAATCCCACACTAATTGGCAATTCATTCGACCATCCTAAGAAAGAAAAAAAAAAGACACTGTTGGATATAAAATATTTGTTACGACAACTAGTCAACTACATTTTTTTTTCTAATTTATAAATTTGATCTATGACTTATAAATAAAAAGTGTTTCGTACCCGTTCGGTCTGTATACTCTCGCAAAAACTCGGGAGAGCGAATTAATCCGGAGTTATCTTGTTGCGGGTTAATCAGATAAATGTAGCCAACGAGATCGTAGATGCAGACTAAACCGTTGCAATACCCCATTATTTGACCAGCTATATCGTACATAGAATATATGGGATATGGAACTGAAGATTTGTAAGAATGAATGAAGATTTTTATATGGCCGTTGTGATCATCTTTTGAATTAGTCGCCAAAAATATGGTTCTTGAACAACGGTCACTAGATATTTCCAGTCGAAGAACAAGGAGTTTTGGATTTGGGTGTCGGAGAAGACGTTTCTCGGCGAGATAGTTAGATTCAACGATCATCAATCTCCATAGCTTCGACACGGATTTGAATCGGAAGAGAGATTTCACCGGAAGACGCTCTAAGAATCTCTTCTATGTTATCAACTTCGCAAGTGTTTGGATTTGTTATGCCTGTCTTCATAGTTTGCAACTGAGTGAATTCGTCATGTATCTTACGTATTCCTATTAATAGAGACGAGTCAGGGAATATTCTGTAATCTTATATAATATAAGAAGGTTTTTTTCAAGCTTTGCTAATCTCACACTTGGCGTGTTATCTATCTGACACATGCACACTTCTGTTTTTTTTAAAATTAATTAACTAAATTCATTTGTAATTTGGATCTAATTCACTACAGGCCCATTAATAAAAAAAGATTCTAAATATGTCATTCTTCCCTTCTTCAGTTAGGTCCTTTCCGATCTAAATCCACCATTTATCAGTTCGTGGTTTTATTCTAGAAAAATCTGATTATATTTTATTATGAAATTATATAAATGGATTTTAATCTTATGTATGATTCACGGGCAAGAAAGAATTCTAAATTATAAAAAATATTTACAGGTTTCAATCTTATAAATGATTCATGGGCAAGAAATGAATTTAAATTATGTTAGATTGTGGGAGGTTTAAGTGTTCTCAAAATTCTCTTATAAATTCATAAAGTTTTAACTCAAATTTTAAATTTTGGGTTTCTATTTCTGGGTTTAGTTTCTGGTATTTAATCTTATATAATCTAATTGTGGGATGTTTTATTAAGTAATTTGATAATTGCTTACTCATTTATTCCCCATTAGATCTTACCAATTCGTTTTCCATAATATTAGAATTCAATCTGTTTTCCATAAAATTAAAATTCAATCCCTAATTACTCTCATTTTAAAAGTATTTTTCAGTCATTATTATTTAATTTAATTTCCTGTGAAGAATTATATAGTTTTTATATATCTTCCCAAATTTCAATAGTTATTCTTGACTTATTTTAAATATTTTTTTACTGGTTATCTACATAGAAAAAAAAATATGAGAATGTTTGGCAAATTTATTTTTTCATTAGAGTGTTTATGTATGCCTTTCCTAATCTTGATGGGCCAGTCCGGAAATTATGGATGACCCATGCCAATTTGTTTTTAAGAAACCAGTTTTATTATCGTAAATAAAATTATATGAATAGTAATATAAAACATTATTTTCATAAGATAGTTTCTAAGTCCATAAGCAGAAATATGTTTGTTTTGCTTGCTCACATTTTTTTTTCTTTTCAATGTTTTCATGTTTATTTAAATATTTATACAAAAATAAATATTATGTTGCCTAATAACTCATTATTTTTTAAAAACTCTTCGAATATAGAGATTTTCTTTATTAGAGTTTCAAATTTGTTTTTTTCTAAACTAAAATTTACCATAAAACTCATTAACAACAAATTTATTTAATATTAATCTAATGCTCATTCACCAACACTTCAAAAGACGAGATAGTTTTTTACATAAACCTAATAAAACTTTATTCGTAAATTGGATATATCTACATGAATAATATATTTTTTTCTTATATAAAACTTGAACTTATAAAAAATTTCGCACTTATAAAAAAACCAATTATAACTGAACTTATAATTTTATATATTCTTTTACATAAAACAAAAAAATATTTGGCCTAAACTATGCTCCAAAAAAATTGATGCGCTAATGTTTGGCTTCATTTTTTTAGTCTATAGGCTGGACTTCCGGCTGGGTCTTGAACCATATTTTATATTTACTCCAGGATTGTTATGTTTGTTGGTTAGGTTAAATACTACTACATCATGAAAAAATGAACTATCATGATTTAATATGTTTAACATGTTAGGTTTTGTTCATTTCTTCTTTATAATCTCTATTTTTTTTTTTTGGACATTGATGTGGTAAAGTAGACTTAAATTTCTTCTTATTAGACTATGCATATGAATTTCTCTATTGTAAATTTAGTTTCTGATGTTATTATCATATGCTAAAAAAATAATGTTGTTAAGCTTGTGATGTCTTTTTATATCATGGTACAATATAAGTTATACTTTTCTATAGTACTATATCTGATTAATTTGACTTCTATGGTTTTAAGTAGTATATGCTAATTGTATATTGGTATCATATATTTTTAGGAATCTTAATATCAAATAGCTTTAGAATTAACCATCTTAAAAAAAAAAACATAAAATAAATTCTCATAACATTTCCACTTTTACATATAATAGTTTACTTAGGTATCTTCTTAGGTATTCCTTTTATTAGAGACGAGTCAGGGAAATATTCTACTCGACATTCTTGGACCTTCGTACCATTCTTTTGATTATTTTTCCACTTATTTATTAAGGTTTTAATATCTTCTTCAGATTCTTTTCAAACATACAGTACTGAAGAATTCATTGTACAAAGGGTTTTTTTGGTTTGAATAAAATTTTACTCTCAATTCAAAAAAATAATATATATATATATATATTATATATATATATATAGGAAAACTATATCAACATTTGAAAAAGAAAAAAAAATCATTTAAGAAATATTTCTATATATATATATATATTCTCATCCTTTTCCTTGTAATATATCTTCCTTTAAAGAATTTTTTTAAGAAAGAAAAATCAATCAACATACTATTATCTCAATGAATTTGTTCAAAACAAAAAATTAAGGTTAATTAACTTTATACATGTTTGAAAATAATTTGGTATACTTATACAATATACTAGATTAGGACCCGCGGTACACCGCAGGGCAAAATTATAAATTGTATTTGTTGGTCAAATATGTTATAATTATATAATAATTGTTAAATAAACCATATAATACCGTAATATAATTTATTTTTTATATAATATTCATTTAAATTTAATTAGATATGTCTATTCTCTGATACTGACAATGTTAACAAAATAATGAAACGATGTTTTACCCGTGTAACACCGAATTACTGTTATTTTTTAATTTATATAAATATCGATAAAACCCGTCCCAAGATATTTAACTCACACTATATCATCTTAACTTTTAATATTTATTGTGTATCTACGGTATAATATTTATCATATTTAACTTTTTAAAAGTTTTAAATATTTTTTCATATTTAACATTTTTAAAATCTTTAAATTAAAGAACCGGAATAAACCAAATAAAAGTTTTAAAGTTTGAATGCCTGATAAATCAAGAGTCTACTCATTTGTATTCAGAATCATTTTGGTAATTGAATATCATTAATGTCGTAGTTATTGCAATGTAATTTTCTGAAAATTTTGTCTATAAATTCATTTTCTGGAAATTTTGTCTAGATTATTAGCAAAGATTATATTTTCGCGGGTCCTATGAAGTTTTGAACATCGTTTTGTCTACAAACTAAATAAATGGAATCTCTTAAATTATGAATTATCAAGAGGCCCATAATATACTAAGAGGTCTATATAAAATTGCTAGAGATCGACGGAATTAATTGCATTAGTAGCATTAATTGCTAAAACTTTCCTTATTAGTATTTTTGAGCAAAAACTGCTGCAAAAATATTAGTATAGATATATTTAAACCATAATATTTGGCCTTTGATTATCCAGTTAGCTAGGGCCAGGCAAGGCAAAGATGACCATTGTAATTTTAAAACACGTATCTTTAGCTTACTACATATTTGTCATCCTTCTACTGACTTCATGTGTAAGTTGTTTTAAAAAGTTAATTATTTTTAGAGATTCATTCCATATAGCAGTACGTAAAATCAGAACTATAACTCTCGAGAGCCAAAAAATTAGATACGAGCAACATATAGATATATTTGTTTCTTGACTCTTGACTTCCGTTGCAACATCACATATATAATAGTTATGCTTGACATAAACAAGGAGGAATTCATTTAACACTAATTTCGTCAAAAGTGTGATTCAGATAAATTATATGAGTTTCTTGGATCCCAAGACATATGAGCTTTGATGCCATGCATGATGCATGCCGTTGGGGGGAAATACTGATTGGGTCCAGAACGAGCCAAACCTTATGAGCGTATACCTTGCCGTGCGACGATGGAAAATGATTGGGTCTAAATACGATCGGTCATACTCTTTCATTGAATTATTATTACACAGAGCTGTTTGGTCCATTAGATCACTACAAAATAAACGCGGGGGTAATGTCGGTTATGAACAGACACTAAAACATTGTGTCAATTAGTCAACCTTATGTTTAGCGACTAAATGTTAACGTCATTCCAAGAAGCAAGAATACATTATGAAGTCACTTATTCAACTGACCTTATGTGCAAACGTTGGTTTATATATATTAGACTTTTTAAATAAAAAATAAACTAGTTAAACTAAAACATTACAAACAGAAAATCGAACCATTAAAAATTTGGTTAATCAAATATCATAACACAAAGATAAATGTCTAACAAAATATGATATCTACATAATCCCTTCTTTAATAAAACGGAAGTACACGACTTCAAATTGGTAGACTATGTAATATTAATATAGTTTATAAGTAAGATTAATTATTAATAGGTTATATGGATTAATAATTTGATAGGTTATATAGATTTAGGATTAGGATCATCTTAAACAAAAATTCTAAAGAATAAAATAAAATCTCCAAAGAATATTTAATTAACTATATATAAGCAAAAAAATCTCAGAAATTAATAGAAATTAATCATACCTAACTTTATCAGAAAATTTTGACTGAGTAATTGATCAAAATTTGAATATTTTTTTTGTTGAATTGTATAGTTTTATATACAATAATAAACTTTTTAAATAATTAATTAACCATATATAAGAAAAAAAACCTCAAAAATTAATAGAAATTAATCATACCTAACTTTATCAGAAAATTTTGACTGAGTAATGGATCAAAATTTGAATATTTCTTTTGTTGAATTGTATAGTTTTATATACTATAATAAACTTTTTAAATAATTTGATTTGGAATCTTTAAAAATAGTTTAATTTGATATTTTTAAGAATATCATAAATACAATGAGATCAAAAAGCTAAAATTATAATACACTCTAATTTGATTTGCTATATAGTACATAAAATAAATGCCATATAACTGAAGATTTGTAAAAAATGAAGATTTTTATAGGCACGTGATCAAATTTTGAATTTCAAAAATATGGTTTTGAATAATGTTTAGAATTTCAGTCACAATGAGTTTTGATTTTATGTTAGATATTTCTCCTAATATTATATTCGATCATACTATAGCTTGTCATGATTTGAATCAAAATACAGATTATACCGGAAACACTCAAAATCAAATTATTTATCAAATAAAAATTGATTTCTTTATCACTTCAATTTAACTGTGTAATTGCCATGTATCTTCTTAGGTATTACTATTAATATGTTTTACAAATATACTGTTATTCTTCATAAGTCATATTCTTTTGATTATTTTTCATAGCATAAGGTTTTATCTTCTTAAGATTCTTTTAAACCAAATAAAATCATTTATAAATTTTTGGTTTAATAAAATTACTCCAAATCAAAAAAATAATTATAAAACCAGTTCAAAAGAGTAACTATTCAACACGTGTCTCTTTTAACGATTATTAAATAAATATTCAAGCCTTATGCATTGCAATTTTAACTCTTGATAAGAGTAATTTCATGAAATAAAATAACATTATATAATGAAAATAATGTTTATCAAAACTACAGTATTATTGGAAAAAATGTAAATCATTTGTTACCTCGATCATTCTTGTCAAGAAGTCATAATTAAATACTAAAAGTCATAAGTATAAAGAAAGTTTACCTTTTTTTTTTGTCAACTGAAGTTTACCTTTTTGATATAGTTAACATCCGAAAAGTCAGAAAAAAGTGATGAATTTCATAGTGTATTTATAATTCTGAATGAGCATTGATCAATCAGAATGGTGGCGGATATAGTCCAAGAAGATTATTACATAAATAGGAACAGACAAAGACTAAATAATTTGTAAAGTCCAAGTATATGATTCAGCTACCAAATCCAGTGGTCCTAACAAGTATTGTAGAACTCTGAAGAGTATATAACACCTATTTAGATGATTTTGAAGAAACACATGAACAAAATAACTAAGCCTCAAACACTATATATACAAAGAATGAAAGAAATTAACGAAGAACTTACCACACATATCAATGGAAAATAAGGCATTATAAAGCAGCTATTCCATCACGCTTGAAGAGTACAAATTAAAGCTAAAAGTATTGGGTTATCATATAATCAAGTAAAGTAGCAAAGTTCACCTGGGCTATATATGGAGGAAAAAGTTCATGGTTAAAGAAATTATGTCACAAACAATTTTAGTAATTATGAACTTAATTATGCCAAAATAAAAGTAAAGCAACATAAAATTTGTTTAATTTGCAAAATATATTTTATAGGTGGTGCATAAAATATACTTTAACAATAAAATAATTTGTTGTAAGAACATATTTTTAACGTAAAACATAGAGTCACTTGAATGTAATCACATTAGATGTTGTTCCATTTGTTCATGTCGTTTTAGAATAATATGAATCGTTTTTCAAATTTCAATAATAATATTGTAATGATGAATACAATAAAATAAATTAAAATGTAACTGAACCAATCAACCAAGCTAAAAAAAAAAAGAGTGACTTACCCCAAAATGTCTTTCAAAAAAACTTCGACTTAAAGAAATGTAGCACCGCATTGTACAGGGGAGTACTTGGTTTCTTTTTCATGCTCAATGCAAAAATATGTTATTTTATTCCTTCAGTTAATTATGAGTGTGTCACTGGTTGTGGGTTCTTTCCTTGTTAGAGTCTAAATGGCTAAGTTTGGAAAAATATCCCTTTTCAAAACAACCTTGATTTATACATGTGTTCCATATATGTGATCCATCTTCTTTATATATTTGTAACATGAGATTAAATTACATCTTATATATCAATGATCATCCCTTGGTCAATGTCATTGACATCAGATACGGAAAAATTCCACGTGGAATTCTTTATACATGTTGACTAATTTGGCTACTTCTCAGTATATATATTTAAACCATAATATTTGGTGATTATCCAGTTAGCTACCAGGCAACAAAATGACCATTGTAATTTTAAAACACGTATCTTTAGCTTACTACATATTTGTCATCCTTCTACTGACTTCATGTGTAAGTTGTTTTAAAAAGTTAATTATTTTTAGAGATTCATTCCATATAGCAGTACGTAAAATCAGAACTATAACTCTCGAGAGCCAAAAAACTAGATACGAGCAACATATAGATATATTTGTTTCTTGACTCTTGACTTCCGTTGCAACATCACATATATAATAGTTATGCTTGACATAAACAAGGGGGAATTCATTTAACACTAATTTCGTCAAAAGTGTGATTCAGATAAATTATATGAGTTTCTTGGATCCCAAGACATATGAGCTTTGATGCCATGCATGATGCATGCCGTTGGGGGGAATTACTGATTGGGTCCAGAACGAGCCAAACCTTATGAGCGTATACCTTGCCGTGCGACGATGGAAAATGATTGGGTCTAAATACGATCGGTCATACTCTTTCATTGAATTATTATTACACAGAGCTGTTTGGTCCATTAGATCACTACAAAATAAACGCGGGGTTAATGTCAGTTATGAACAGACACTAAAACATTGTGTCAATTAGTCAACCTTATGTTTAGCGACTAAATGTTAACGTCATTCCAAGAAGCAAGAATACATTATGAAGTCACTTATTCAACTGACCTTATGTGCAAACGTTGGTTTATATATATTAGGCTGTAGTTAACTAAAACATTACAAACAGAAAATCGAACCATTAAAAATTTGGTTAATCAAATATCATAACACAAAGATAAATTTCTAAGAAAATATGATATCTACATAATATATAATTTATGCCCATATATGACTCTTCAAAGCCTTTCGAATTGCAACTCTTGTAAGACTATTTCCTGAAATAAAATAATTAACATTCTATAATGAAAATAATGTTAATAACATTCTATAATATTGACAAACATTATTTTCACTATAGACAAACATATTATTTCTTGACAAACATTATTTAGCGACTAGTTAACGTCATTTTATTAGTTCACCTAGGCTATATATGGAGGACCAAAAGTCAAGTGCTCGTCCCGAGCATCATCTGTAACTCTTTGAAGCCGCCTTGGATCTTGTTCCATCTCTTCCTTCATCCTAGAATCATGTGTCGTCTGTTTCAATCAAACCACATATAACAATGATAAACGATCAAATAAAATAAAACTGTAATTGAACCAATTAACCAAGCCAGAAACAAAAAGAAAAAAACAAAGTGACTTACCCCAAAATGTCTTAAAAAAATCTTCGACTTAAAGAAATGTAGCACCGCATTGTACAGGGATTACTTGGTTTCTTTTTCATGCTCAATGCAAAAATATGTTATTTTATTCATTCAGTTAATTATGAGTGTGTCACTGGTTGTGGGTTCTTTCCTTGTTAGAGTCTAAATGGCTAAGTTTAGTTTTTATATTCCTTTTCAGAACAACCTTGATTTTTACATGTGTTCCAACATGTGATCCATCTTCTTTATATATTTGTAACATGAGATTAAATTACATCTTATATATCATGTATTATCATTCCCTTGGTCAATGTCATTGACATCAGATACGGAAAAATTCCACGTGGAATTTTTCTTACTTACTTGCACATATACCCTTTAGTATCTCACGTTATCCTTGACTCTCACTATATTTTCCGAGTCACGATTGAAAACATTTAAATGTTTTACTAGTATAGAGGCCGTACGTACCCATGTTGTTACAACTTGTGAAAAAGAATCAGATTTTTTTTCTAAAAAAATGCGTACATTTATCGATAACTTTTGGCTAGACGTAAGTTATAGACTTTTATTTTACCTTCTGCGTTTTACTGATTAAAAACTAACATATGATTATTATTTTGACGGAAATAGATAATTTTTGCGCCCTAATCTTATTATATTCAAAATTAATGAATACACAATAATTAAACATATATACAAACTCAAAAGCAAACAAATAATAGAGACAAAACAGAATTTTCAAGATATGCACAAGGGACTCATTACAAACGTACGGTGTAAATATTTATGCGGACTAATACAAAAGTAATTGGTCTCCGATCCTCCTCATCTTCTAATCTTCTATAGTACTAATGAGAGGCAATGAGATTATTTGACCACATCTATACATACGGTCACTCACTCTCCTATCATTTAATTTTGTTCAACCCAAAGTATGATTACTTTATCAATCACTCACTTGACTCGCTGAATGAATTTTAGTCATTAGTAATATAACTTTTAATAATTTGTTTTCACAAGCTTTTATTATCCTATGGGTTGTATGGTAGATCAAACTACAAAGTCTGATTATATTTGTGTATGCGGTGAACCGTTAAAAGCATCTCGTTGCTTATTTTTTATGTACGAACGCGCGTGAATCAAGACTTTGTTATGTGTCTGTAAATGAATTCAAATCATTGATTAGCTAGTATAGCATAAGGCCATTAAGGTTGTTTTTATATAAAAAATATATATATATATATATACATGTTGGATTTGCTTACTTTCAATTAATATAAATGTTTATCAACTTTAACAACATATGTTACTATGTTAGTATCTAAAATAAATACATAAGTATGCTAAAAATATTCTTAAGGTTAAGTTTTAAATAGGAATTAAAAAAGTACAATTATATTTCTTTCTATAGTAAGTAAATCATTATATAGTAAGTAAATGTTGTGTGAGGAATGCAAGAGTGTGAGATTTTAAAATCAAGTTCCTCGTATAATTTCAGGTAAAGCCCATAAAAAAATTAGGAAGTGACTCCTCCATATATAAATCCCAGACGTGTGGGGGTGCTCACGTCTCACACAATTTGTACATGTTTCTCAGGCTCTACTGGAGAGGAGAGATAGACTATATAAACGTAGGTGCAATTGCCCAATGAGCTAAAGCTAATTAATGATGATTTGTTTTCTGCGCAGAACCATCAGATCATTTCGGTTAAGGGACTCATTACAAACGTATGGTGTAAATATTTATGCGGACTAATACAAAAGTAATTGGTCTCCGATCCTCCTCGTCTTCTATAATACTAATTACTAATGAGAGGCAATGGGATTATTTGACCACATCTATACGGTCACTCACTCTTGAGTCTTGACTCATTTTATCAAAGTGACGTCAATATGTTATGTAATTGGTATGTAATTAGTATGTTCAAAACCCAAAGTATGATTAGTACACGTAATTAGTAGTACAAACTGTGTACAAACTGATAAAAGTAATCATACTTTAGGTTGAACAAAATTAAATGATAAAATGAGTCAAGACTCAAGAGTGAGTGAGCGTATAAATTTGGTCAAATAATCTCATTGCCACAGAGTAACCATTTTGCTCTGTCCTATACCATTTCTCTCTCATTCAGTCATTTGCAAACTCGTCCTCTCTCTCGTCTTCTCTCTCTCTCTCACAATGGCGGCAATTGCTTTTTTTCATTTTACCTCAAATGAAATCTGAATCTTTCTCAGGATCAATATGCAAGCGCTTAAAGACAGAGGAAGAGTCAGGTGCTCGTGACTAACTTGTTGATGTTTTTGGACGTTAATCAAGAGGCTGTGACATGGTTTGGTGAGCCCATGGTGAATCCGATCCTCCATCATGAAGCATCTACTAGCAATGTTCGAAAGTGTGATTTACAAAGATGCTGTTGAGAGGAGGCTTGATGTAGCTATTAAGCTCATCGCCGCAAAATTGCCGTCGGAGATCCAAGAAGGCCTAACGTTTTTGAGGAACTGTGCTATGAAAATTCTATTTCCCCCCCCCCCCCACAAGCTAGTGGTGCTGAAGATAGTCAAATCCGAGTCCAAATAGCTACTTCCTTGATGACACTCCTCAACAAACTTGCCATGTTTGAGATTTGAGAGGCCAAAATTGGAAAAGAGAAGAGGGATGCATCTAGAGCTATGGGATGCTTGCTATCTAGGAATCCCTTTGATGCAAACTCCTTAGAGCGTATCATTGTCATTGAGTCTCTGAAACTGATTTGTCCTACTGAAAACGGAGAGGGAGTTGTTAACTTGATATGCAAGGAAGATGGAAACTATGCTCAAGGAACAGTTGATTTCAACCATGTTGATAACTTTGGGATAGAAGGTTCTAGGGATTTTGAAGGACTGCGTTTCTTTGGTAAATAGTTGAAGGTTAAAAAAATCGCTATTAACCGAATTTATATATTTGACATTAATTGAATTTGATCATTTCAGGAAGGTCATAGCAGAGCTCAATCCTTATTTGTGTGGGAGAGACCGAGATGGAACCATTGTGATAGTGAAGGTTTGTGTACTTGAAAGATTGATTTTAACTCGTGGCAAGACAAAGACTATATGTGACCAAGTTGTCACGAAGATCAACACCATCAATTAAAAAATATGTTTGATGATATAAGATGTTATTTACTTTAATGCTTAATTAATCCTAATCATTTTTAGTTTAATCGATTTTTTTTTGTATTTTCAGACTTTATGTTTTGTTTGAAGACTTAGATATTTTAATTAGTCTCTCTACTTGATATTACCCTTTGTGACTAAACATTATGTTCCACAGTATTTAATCACTTGCAATACTTTATATTTTGGATTTTATATTTTTAGTGGTGTGATCGTTCTATGCTATAATGCTATATATATATATAGCATTGCAAGTGTAATATCAAGTAGTTCGAGGTAGAGATACCATTATATATATATATATATATATATATATATATAGGATTAAAATGTTTGATAATTGAACTATTTTTATTTAAAATGCAAATTAGAGGATGTTCGAGGGAGAGATACCACATTTGACACAGCTCCGCTAGCTTTTGGATCAGTTATATATGTCTTTCTTCATTGTTTTCAACCGTGAATGTGCCGCTATATCTCTTTAAGGTATCATATTTTATTATGGAAGTACACAACCTTATTTTGTAGACTATATAATTTTAATAAGTTGGTTATAAATAGGTTATACATTAATTGGTTACAAGTTAAATAAAATGAGTGTAAACTTAATCTATTTTCTGAAGATTTTATTATTAGAACACGTTGTTTCCAAAAATCTCAAAAAGAATATTCTAAAGAATCATTTGATATCATCTAACTTACCATTTTAATTTCATTTATTAAATTATTCATCAAATAAAATCCTTTGATATCTAACTTACCATGTTAATTTGTTAATTATCATTATACTTCACCTCTCATCTTTATATATGACTCTATTTTGTGAAAGAAACAAATTATCGTATTATCTATTATAATTAAAAATAGTTTTATTTCTAGATATACCATAAGTTGAATTTTTAAAAGCAAATATAATTAGTCAATCTATGAAATATTCAGGCTTTAGTAATATTATTTTTAAAAAATAATATCTATTGAATTAAAAAATTTACTGAGTAACGGGTCTAAATTTGAATATTTTAAATTTAATTTAATATTCTTTTGTTGATTTTTCTAATTTTATATAATATAATAAACTTTAAACAATTTATTTTGAAATGTTTTTAAAATATTGAAACTTGATATTTTGAAGAATATCATAAACATTTAATAGATCAAAAAGTTAGAAACTATAAACACTCTAAATTGATTTGTTATAGTAATGTCAATAATATGTCACTATAATATGAAAGAATTTTAAGAAATCACGTATATTAAACAAAAAGTATAACAATATATTAAATTACTCATAATATAATAATTCGCTTTTAAAAACTAAATTTACAAAATTATGTCTTATAATGACATTCAAGTCATGATGTAGAATATGCATTGTTGAAATAACTTCACATATATAAACTAATACAACATATTAAAATTTTCTTTGAAAATATAAAATATACAAAATTTTGTATAAAATAAAAACTAATCAGTGTTATAGCACGGATACTTATCTAAAATCATTAATAATATAAAACTTACAAAATATGTGTCTTTTTCAAGCCATCATATTTAGCATATGATTTAATTACATAATGTTTTATCCAAAAAAACTTTTAAAAACAATCACATAAATTATATTTTACAAAAAATTATAATATAAATAAAATAAATTTCAACTCGTGCTCTAGCACGGGACTTAATCTAGTATATATGTATAATGTAAAAAATCTTATAAACTATCTATAGAATCTTACCAATTTTCCTTCTCCTCTATTGTCCACAACAATTTTTATTTCAACCCTCTATATATAAGATATCCAAGACTAGGAAATAATAATAAAACAATTCAGAAGAAAAAGGGCAATTTCAATTTCATTTGTAGACACATGAAAAGAACAACTCCACATGTGTATAAAAATTAAATAAATTATCCAAAAGAAAATTTGAAACTACTATATTGGTCCAATTTTTATATATATTTATTATATAAAGTTGGAGATAAGAAAAAATATTATAATAAAATTCATGTAAAAATGAAAAAAAAATTCACGCATATGACCAAAAAGGGAAAAGGAAACTTATTCTTCCATTTATTTATGTGAAATAAATTACAGATAGAAATTAGTTATGTAGAACAAAATCAAATATACAACCAAAAATGGAATTTTCAATCTTCGAAAAATCTAATATTTTCAAATATTTTAAAATGCAAATGTGTAACAGGGGAAGTCTCAGTAAATCAAAATTTAATAATATTAGAATTACTAAAATACTTTCCATATTCTGAATCTAGAAGCATGTAAAGAAGAGTTCTTACATAACGTTGGATAAGTTCCCAAAACAGAGATATACTATCATGCATGCTTTTAACTGCAAAAGAGGTGGTGTTTAAAACCATATCTTAGCAATAGGCATCTCCTCTGGTTACTTATCTTTGAAGTTTTTAACAGGTTATGTAGAGGAAGACTTACACGCCAGATGGCTAGAAAGGAACTTACTATTTTGAGTTCTCAAGGCCCTTGGCGGGCAATGGGTCATCTCCAAACGGTCAGTAAATCGTCTACTCGAATCAATGACGTTCGGTTACCATTGGCAGTTGGCAATCTAGATTATTGTTCCACGTTGAGAGAGGGTTTAACCCTTATCGACTACAGGTTAATTCTATATCACAAAGAAATTTGAAAGTTGGTCTTGCTTGCCCAATGTTAGTTAGACATTTACACAGCTTGACGTACACTTAGCACAGGTCAAATTATATACTAGATGTCTTTTGTTGAATATCCGTCTCCTACCTAGCTAGAATATAAAGACTTTTGAATCTGTGCCCATTATGTAGAACTATATCTAAATGTTCTATTGATCTATTTATATTATTATTCACATACAAATTTTAACTATTGTTTTCTCTTAATAAGACTTTTGAATCTTTAAGCTATTGTGATGTTATTATACAAAAATCTCACGTCAACGACACTGCACTATACCATTTTTGTATTCTAGTCGAACCTTATTATGTCATCCGGTTTGATGCGGAATGTAAGAAAAGAAAAAAACATTCTGTCTAAAATTAAAAATTAAACATCCATTTAAGATAAAATACGACTACATGATAGAATTGAAACATTACAAAAGAAACTAAGTTTAAGCCTAATTCTTCATTCAACTAAACTGTCATAGAGGTACAAGGAGACTACACCCACAGGCTCATTTTTATTCATAAAACTTTGATTTATATGAGATATCAATAACTATATATTTGTTATTTTAATACTGCTTGGTGTCTTTCTGAAGATGATTATGCGTACTGTCCTTTACCTTCAAATTCAAGGCTTCTCTTCGTCTGAATTAGAACGGGGTCCAGGCACAGAATCCACGAAAAACTCCTCTATTCATGCAGAAAATTACAAAATATCAATCATGAATCAAAGTAGAAGAGATAATATTATCATAGAGCATATATATCATCAACCAAACTTGACGTTCAGGCTCGGGTTTTTTCTTTCTTTCAATTTTTACAGTTTTACGGTGCCCCAAATTTAGTTCAATCTGACTCTGTATGATATCTATTAGTGTTCCAGTT
The DNA here is from genome assembly GCA_023657505.1 of Camelina hispida. Classification (NCBI taxonomy): domain Eukaryota; kingdom Viridiplantae; phylum Streptophyta; class Magnoliopsida; order Brassicales; family Brassicaceae; genus Camelina; species Camelina hispida. The sequence continues at coordinate 42,541,114 of CP094634.1, read as the reverse complement.
TGGATTTCTACTGATATGTATCAAGACTGGTGACACTGCAAGAAGAAGAAGAGTTGAAAACGAGAGTTACCTATGCCCTCTTGTTCAGGAGAATCCAAGAAAATCTCTGAATCAGATGGCAGAAATGGAGAGCCTGGATAGTTTCCTAAGGCTCCTAAATCTGCAACATACATATCTTTATCTGATAATCAGCTCTTTATAAATGTGAGAACTCCTGATTATACCCTGAAAAATATAATTGATGTTATTGAAACTTACCTCCCAGATTTGACAAATCTGCGGTGAGATCAGAAAGGCTAAAGTTCCAAGGAATCTGATCAAATGACCTGAGGGAATCTCTGGAATTCCCAGCTCCTCCTTCATCCGGTCCAACGTCAGATGTGAATGCAGAATCGAGCACTGAAGTGTCCATTACCATACCCGACATGTCTGAAGCAGCAAATGGAAAGTGTCCACTTGATGCCACAGAAGCTGGACTCGCTGCCATCTCAGGCATCCCACCACTATTTGGTGGAATCACTTGAGGAGTTGCATCATTCGCAGTTGTATCGATCACCATACTAATTAAGAAAAATAGAGATTTAGGTTAGGACATGCCATCACCTGATACTAATCATTCTACCCAAAATAAGTTAGCTTGTACTGCGAGTTAGTTCTTACTCATTCGCTGTATTCATCCGCAAAGGATGGAAATTCGCAGGGGCAGGGACTCCATTAACAACATGGCAGCTCGATACTCCCATTGGATCAAGATGGGGATGGCCTGGAACATGCATTTGAGGATGTTGTAGCACTGGATATCCCATTGGCATGTTAACTGCACTGCGAAACAACAGTGTTAAATAACAGTGAAGTTATATAAAAAACTTTTTACTTGTGATTTCATATATAATAAACAAGTTTTCGAGTGATATAGGTTTTCAGACTTATTACCAGGTGCCATGGGATGCATTCCGTTTTGTATCGGTGCCAGAGGAATTTTTGGAGGTCCAGGAGGAAATTTCATGAGATGATACTGGTGCTCAAGCAAATGATTGAACAAAATTATTTGCTTCTTCAGTTTCAACCTGATATAATAAGCTCTGAAAAAGTCTGCGTTCTCTTCTTCCAATTTCTGCCAAACTGGTTTCACAGAGAAAAAAAAGAGAGATAAAAAGAGTCAAAATACAAATTTCATCTGATGATTCACGTTGCTAATGCTATATCTAATTTACACTTTCAACAATATAGAACATGCAAAATTGTGTCACTCTTCAACAACCTAGTATCCTATGAAGCTAATAAGAATATGAAAACAAAACTCTAAGACTGAGATAAAGGTTATGATGCAATGAAACAAAGGGAAGTAAAAGAGTCAAGAACCTTCAAAAGCTTACCCAAGGTTGTAAAGCCAGGGTCTATCCTTGCACGAGTCAAAAGGGTCTTCACGACCTCATCTCTGTTCATATACAACTGAAGACATCTTTCTATCAAATTCTGGACCTACATCAATCAGTTCCAAAGTGTATATCATCATCAGATGTTAGTAACGAGAAGAGGAAACACACATATATATACACACGAAAATAGTGAGAGAGAGAGAGAGAGAGAGAGGTAAAGCCTGCTTTCTTTAGTTAAAAAGACAAGGAGGAGCACTTACAAGTTCGATATCTTGTCTTGAAACTTTCCTACTGTCATTGCTTGAAGCAGATACAGAACCAGAATCTTGTATAGGTGCATCTATTGATTGGTTGGGTTTCTGTTCACCTTGAGACTCATGTGAAGCTTGAGTGGAAGATTGTAGCTCCTGTGCACACTGTTATTAGATAATAACTATTTTCTAATAAAAAAAAAACTTAATTCATAATCAGAATCTGCAAGTACTGAGACAGCTTAACTATTGCTAGAACTAGTATATAGCTAGTAAAGAAACTGATACATTTTCCAAACCCTTAAGCAAGGAATTGCAAAAAGAAAACATAGCAGAAGGTACACAGGTTTTGAAGAGCACAAAGCCAATACAAGAGAAATAACAAAAGGGTAGTAAAGAAGACTGTATAAAAGAAGAACCTGTCCGTTCTTCATTACTGCTGAATGTAAAGTGATTGCATCCTTCTTCAATCAGAATTGTTAACTTAAGCAACAATTACAACAATGCAGTCCACGGAGGTCAACAACATCTTGGCCAGTTTGTTTCAAATTTTATAAACCTGAGTAACAAAGGGGAAAAAAAAAACATTTTAGCCATCCATAGCGCATACTTAGGCCATAGTTTCTCATACACACAGTTAGTAGGGCAACAACAATACAAATTAGCAAAGCTAAAAAAAAGGAAGAGTATAATATATAAAGTGAAAGCATTAGGCACAGTGAATTTGTTTAATTAATATTGAAACAAGCAAGCATGGAAAAGTGAGTCTTCCTCAAACATTGTTTAATAGTAAGGGTTTCAGATCCCAATTAAGCACACACTCTACAGAATCTCTTAATCTAATTTAAATAAAAAACTGTTTCATAAAAAGGTTGTCCCCAAGATTCTAAACAAACAAAATAGTTCATCTCCACTCTTTCACATTAAAAAAATCATCAGTGTAAAAGTATAAACACAGAACTATGAGAGTATCCCAAACAAAGAACAAACTATAAAACCTAATCCCGCAATTATGGAAGTAGAAAACATGTGCTAAAAAGAACAAATTCTAATTTTGCTAATGAAATCTTAGAGGACATAGAACAGATTCATTCATTTGAGTTACTCAGCATCATCATCACCTGCTTCAGGGAAGATGATGAACAGAAAGAACAATAATAAAATTAAAAATTAGAACAAACACCCCCACCACACCACACATGAACAGAAGAACTCATAAATATAATATTGTAATAAAATCAAAAAAAAAAAAAAAAAGCAGAAAAGTTTATATATATATAAATCAAAATCGAAGCAAAAAAGAGAGAAGGATCCAATCGAATCTCACCTTCCCGCGAACTCGAAGGCTGTAGCGATTAAGCGAACCCTAAAAAATCTCTCACACTCGCAAAAACAAAAGTTATCTCGACGAATTTTTGATTAATTATTATAAATATAAAAAAGCCAACAAATCACGGAACGAGTCTCTAACAAACAACACTGAGAAGCGAGAGATGACTAAACGAGAGAGAGACACAACTCTTATGGGCTAAGATTTGGAAATCTGCGAAGAAGAAAGATAAGTGTAAAAACAAGATCCGACGGTTCAAACTAAACCTCCGATGACGGAGACTGAGAGAAGGTATCCGTACGCCATTCTCGAGAGATAGAGAGAGAGAGAGACCAAGTTGCAGAGATAAGAGTTTAATTAATTTTATAAAAAAAAAAAAGAAAAGAGAGAGAGCAGCGAACCAAAAGAGTAGACTAGACTGGGAGAAGACAGGAAAATAAAAGATAAAAACGCTTTCTCAGTTAATATATTTCCCTTTTTTTTATTGTCTATCTGCCTGCAGTTAAAATGTTAAAAAAAAAAAAAAAAAAACAAGACTTGACTACACAAGGGAAAAAAAAAAGAAGGTAAAATGGTAAAATACGTGAAATTGCCAAAAATTAAAAAACAAAATCAAACCGAACCAAGAGAATAAAATCGGATTAAACCGTAACATCCGTAGTGTAGTGGTCGTAAGTTGTTTGATTGTTGCGTTACGACAAGGCATAGGCATGGGCATGGCCTGCTCTGTGGAACTTTCTGGGAATGCCATTATTATACAGTTTCTTCACCAGGACCACCTTCTTTTCTTTTTTTAACTAATGGAGAAATCTCTCTAATATTAATTGATATCAAATTTGATTCCCTTACAAACGAGTGGTCCGTCTGACCTTGAGAAACTACAAAAAAAATCATGCATTAAAATAAAAACAAAAGAGGTTGTGATCTTCTGATTGCGAGCTACATAGTTTTGCAATGTTTGACAGACTTGCTTTTCCCCGACTTTTTTCTTTTTCTTCTTTTAACCAAAAAATCATACACGTTCAGCTCAATCTAGCGAGAACAAACAAACAAGTGAATCAATCTAATCTGCAAATGTGGGGAGACCAGTTAATTCATCGTCGAAATTAGACTCTTATTTCTGATATGAAGTTGGTTTTATTATTAACGTTTGTGTATTAGTACAATTTTACAATTGATATTTAAATTATTCATTGCTTTGTGGTATTAGACTAATCAATTCAGACGTTAAAGTGACGTACACTTATTGTTTTTGGCATTATCTCCCATATAGTCAGTCAGTCAGTTGAGAAGAAAATTATGAAAATTGCAAGTTCGAGGCGAACCGAGATAAATTTATTAAAATATTTCCTATGTCTACTAAAAGCCCAGTAATGGCCCAAATTATAACGAAAGCAAATTACCCGCACTAGTTTTCATATGTATACGGACAGTTTGCTGCTATACAAGAGCATCAAGAGCAAAGCTTAAGTGGGTAAAGTCAACAAAATTATTTCTTAAAAATTTCTATCATAAGTCATAACCATAAGACTTTCAAAATAAAGCTACACGTACAGCTAAAAAATGTACTGTTTAACTTCTTCTAAAAATACTAGAGAAATCATTTTTTGAATTTGTAGAAACATTGACGATGAGCCCTCAATTCTAATCGTTTCTATGTGGGCAAAAAAAAAGGGTTACATTTTCTATTGAAAGAAATCTAAAAAAACCCAAAAGAGAAACGTTACCTAACCGTATGTCTGAGATAAGAGTTCCTGCGTTTTTTCATCCATATGGGCTTTTACTAAAACAAGCAGCAGTCTCCTTGAAATTGATGATTAAACCGAGCATCATGGGCGGTAATGGCTTGATTGATAGTAGTGTACATACAAAGAACAAACCAGGCTTGGATCGCTTACCGATTCCTCTTTGACTTGGTTTCCTTCTTTGTTGCTCTCACGGCCAGACTTGAACAGAAGTCTCTCTCTCCTGTCATGACTCTTCTTTCACGGCTTCTCGACCTTTTTTGCCTTCTTTTGATTTCCAAGACCCTAGTGATGTGATCTTCCAGTTTCTTCTAGGTTCTTGAGTTTATTGCAGCTAAACTTGAGCAAGCATTAATGTTACTTCCCCCTGTTTAGTGAAAATCAAGAGGCAAATCTGAGGTCTAAAATACTTAATTTAATTAAGAATGTTGTTCCACAGCTGTAGCCTAATATTTGTTTGCAATCGGGATTCTGTAAAACCAAAATTACCTGGGGAAGTGAGGCGAGGAAGGGTCATCAGGTGAAGACATATGAGCAGCAGAAGCACCACCACCACGAAACCTTGGTTGATCCTCTTCATTTAAATGCGGCGCTTCACCTGCTGGTCCAAGAGACCCAAACTCATGGTGTTGATCATATGGATAAATCATCATGACAGATGGAACGTTGTGTCCCTCTGAAGACGTCACACTGTTTTGCTTCATGCCCGGCGGCAATCGGTACATGCCATAAGCAATATTTCCAGAAGCATCTTGTGATGTGTTTGTGCGAACTGGACCGTTTTGAGAATGATGAGAAGAATATGAGGACGATTCATGCCTATACGACGACCCCCAATGCCTATCAGATCGGTCTTGCCTTAAGCTTGGCTTATTATCAGCTTGGTTACGATTGTTGTGGTTACGTCCAGAACCCCGTGTCTTTGTACCAGCAATCCAACTCCCTTCTCTCTCGCTGTGATGGTCGTTTCTGTCATGCCCATAATTCCCACGCCTCATGCCAGATGTAGGCCGCTGCTCCCTAGGAGAAATCTTCTGCAACAAATTCAGCACAAATTTAGAGAAGTGTGGCAAACTAAAACCGTCATGAGTTTTATATCAGGAGATAAAAGAAACAGGAAAGACAGGACAGAATCAGTAAAGGAGACAACAACAACGTGCCATCAATATGAGCATAGCATAACAAGCAAGGCAGGTATATATGGAATGGAAAAGATACAGAACCATATAGCCTGCAACATGACCAAATTAGTTGCAGACTTGGATGGGATTAGGGGGAAGCTGACAGATCATGCTGTATATTCATTAAAGATATTTAGCACAAGGTAAAAGCTCTCCGTTTTAGCATTAGAAAATATCTCAGGTTTGTTGAAATTCAAAAGACCATTGGACAGAGATCAACACATCACAAGACCAAAAAATAAAATGAAATTTGCCCCTCGATTAACCAAAACATGCACACAAGTATAACGGAAGCTCAGGGAAGGTATTAATTTCTTACAGGATTTGGAAAATATGTCCCCGTCCCACTTCGATATCTGGGAGTTTCATTAGTGTAACGAGGGTAAATGTTGGGTGGCCTAGTTGAAACAGGTTGTACAGAAGCAACAGGTACAAGACGAGGTCCGTAGGTCATGAGTTGATTTACAACATTGGTGTAGGCAAGAGGTCTTCCAGGACCATCCCATGGTAAACGCCCCTGAAGATAAGCAGGTGGCACTACAACAGGAGCAGGGTACAACACAGGCGGATGTTGAGAATTCTGGCAAGAGCGGCCATACTGCAAATTTTGCCAATGGCTTATAAAATCACCATTGAGGATATCAATTTTGTGCTCCGTTTGTTCTGCAGAAGAGCCAAGTCTAGTGGAGTGCGAAGAAGCTACTATATCAGACTGATCAAGTCCCCTGAAAGAGTCAAAACTTTTACACGGATCATGATTCTCTACTCCTCCATCCACACTGTGGTGGCTTGCCAGAGCATCTGATGGCGCATTACCACCAGCTTGATAATTATACATTGGAAGCATTGCAACGATCGGGACAGGTGGCCCTGTCGGATAAAACGTGTATCCAGAATTATCAACCTCGTTTTGTTGCATGCCGCCTAGGAGAAATGGAGCAAGGGTCACTGAAGACTCTGATCCACTTGCCTGAGCTAGTTCATGACCATGTATTTGATTCCTCTGAACTTGAAATGAAGGGACAGTAGGACGAGGCCCCACATCTCTATCTGTTATTTCATTGCTAGATACAGGAATCCAGTCTCTGTTATCATCATCAATCTGGATTGAGTGCTCAGGAACACTCTTTCCTTTTCCATACAGTGCAGATGCAGCCCCAGACACTACTTTCCTGTTCCGTCTATCTTTCGCTGGCTTTGACCCCCTTGTAGTTGACCCATCCCAAGAGCTTTCAGATGAAGTCCTGCTTCGGACGGAACTAGCACCAGACACAGATCTAGAGCCTGCAGTTCTCTCCTCACTCTGAATTTGACTGCTTCCTCTGACTGGAGAGTGTGAATTTTCTAAATCATCTCCCCTTGTCGGCCGGTTTTTCCTACTTGAGGGTACATAACTGCGTTCTGCAGAAGATGACAGATGTTTATCATCTGCCTGATGCATTCGATAACCACCATTTTCAAGTCCAAAACTATGAGTTCTCCTTTCTTGTTCGTGCCACAGATCATTGTCAGACTCATTTACTTCTGTAGACCCCATGTCGTCAATACCAGGGTTGCTTGGCTTTTCTGACATTGGGTGGGGTCCACTGGGAAAATAATGGGTAAATGGTGATGAAACAAAGTTTTGCGGAAACTGCACATTAGTACTCCAAGGTGTCTCGACGAAAGGAAGGTTAGAAGGAACAATACCAGGCACATTCCTCTGACCATATCCCATTGAAGCTAAGATAGAAGGTGTAATTGGAAACGGTAAGTGACCCGTTGAAATATTAAAAGGGAAAGGAAAGTGTCCATTAAAACCTTGCCCAGTAACAGATGTCATCGAGTTAACAAAATCTTGGTCTTCCTGTTCTCCTGCAACAGAGAAGTCTTCATTCACGGAAACTGACCCTAATTCATCATAGTAACTGTTCACTGCACTGCCCATGTCAGCAGTACTATCAGGACTTCGAGGGGATGGAGTATGCCTGACTGACGCTGAGTCGGCCGAATATCTGACACTGCTTGACAAAGTTTCAGACTCCAGATTCTTCTTCCTGATATTATCGACCCTGGTATTACTTTGGCGTTTCCCAGCTTCGGGGGCTCTACTACGACGTGATTGTAAAAGAGCTTCACCATATGTCTCAGTAAGCTCAGGACTAGACCGGGTCCTGGCAAAAAGGTGCCTACCATGAAAATTATTCACCACAATTTCTGGCTTAGCAGTTTGCTGAAGCTTATCATTTAAAGCACTTTGATTGGAGTTTGCTTCCTTGGCAGGTTGGTAAGAGTTGCCTCGACTCTTTTGCGTTTGATATGTTACTCCAGATATAACTTCTGTTCCACCGTTGTTCTGTTGAGAGGGCATACTCCGAGCTCCATGAATCCCACCAAGACGGGCAGCATTTTGGTTTCTTTCGTTGCTTGAAAAATTACTAACATTTATAGCTTGTTGATATGGCTCAGGCTCTCCAAGTCTTGATAGCCATAAGTCATTTCCAGGAGCATCAGGACGTCGACCACTGCCATGTCTTTCCCATGTATTCATAAAAAATTGGTTAACCTCATAGATCAAATTCTCCTTAGGGCAATCAAGTAACCTAGCCAACTTCTTGGCACCAAGGGTAAATGCACTTCGTATCCTAAAGAAGTTACCTGAGACAACAAAAACAAAAGCCAAGTATGTACGTAAGTCAACATGTTTGTGCCTCTTCTGCTTCATACTTTATAAAGAAAAGAACAAGTCCAGTAAGCAAGAAGGCACAAGTTGCACAGAATGCATATTGCAGATTCACAAATTAGCATTCACTGATACCCGTTTATAAAGAATAGGCAGCAGCACTCAACCCAAGCAAGTACCTTTACTGACACTGCGTCCAAGGTTGTTGTTCTCACGCAAAGGGTCTATAACATTGAAATGTTTGGAAACAAAAGGCTGCCCCTGTGTCTCTTGGGCAGCTATATTAACTGCATAAACTCTACTACAAGCTCTATAAAATGCTTCACTAACACGTAACTCTCCAACATCCGTTCGAGGAGGCTCAGCTGCCAAAAATTGCATAGCAAGACAATCAGTACTGGAGAAAGTTACGATGCATAAGTAATGCAAAAGTAAGATGGGCAGCAGTTCGTATATACCTGTTACATCAGGTAGTGAACTAACAGGAACAGGGCCCCAGAGGCTAAGACAAAAATTCTGCCAGTCAAACTTACTAAAGAACTCAAGAAAACGGTAGAGGACCTACAAATGCAAGCAATCCAGTCAGGAAAACTGAAGAAGCAATCTTGACAGAATAAAGACAGCTTTGTAATGACACTACCTCAAGGGGTCCAGAAAATGAGTTGTTGAAAAGATAGAATATGTAAAGAACCAATGTCTCCAGGGCATATGTTGAAATAAGCCCATGGTGAGCTCCCAATATACGGCTCTCGTAGTAACACCAGGCTTTAATCAATATGATACTACGCTTGAATAAATGGTTCTGGTTAATATAGTGATCAACCTGCATATGAAAAAAAAAAAACACAGAGGTAAAGAAATCAGAAGATATACATCACTCAGCAAGAGAAAGAAAGTGGCATGTTGTCTAAGGTGGACAGCTAACCTCCTCAAGGAAGCACAATGTACACAGCCCTCCAATCTGATTGAATGATATATCCACCACAATATTCTCCACCAAACACTTAATTAGCTTTACCTGAAACATTTTACCAGTGAAAAATTATTAAACAATCCAGTACGTCAAGAGACTGAACCTTACTTGTAATAATATCAAGGGTTCATACACCAAAATAAGAAGCGGAGATAAAAGAAGCATTATAATATTTGCATACTTCAGCCTGGATATACTGGACTTCTTTGACATGAAATTCAGCATTCTCATTCTTCTCTTCCTTTTCCAGCATATCGCGAACCAAATTCGCCCAAGAATCCTTAAGATTTTGGTTAGGGCTAAAAGCAGTTAAGTCGATATCTCCATCAGGCAAATAAGTCTTGAGAGGTACAGATCCAAAAGTAAAGATCTGGTAAGACACAGATTTGAAGTCAAAGGATCAGATATGGATAAAGAACACATTTTTCTCATCAGGGTAAACTTAAACAAAAGCAAGAATCCACCCCACCCCCAAAAGGAAACGAAACTCACATGAATTTGAGGGAAGCATTCGGTGATAAGCCTCCTAACGTAACTGGCAACAGCATTGCGACGATCTTCGGAAGGGGGATTAGGCTGGATACAAGCAATGAGCTTAGCAGTTCTATCCTCAGCCTTAGCCCATCGCTCAGCATCGAGCGGCCTTGTGACAGATGCAGCTTTGCCTGGCAATAAACCGTTGGGAAATAAGAGAGTAGGTGGTGACGGCGGAGAAGCCGCCCATGAATCATGCTCACCCATGCAAACAAAAAATTAGGTCTCTCCCGTTACAGTCACCGACTTCGGAGGAAACCTCTCTATCTCTATCTCTCCCTCAAATCCAAACAAAAGACCTTTTTACCAACCCGTTACGTTTTTGCTTTTTAACGGTTGCTATTAAGCAACCTCCGTTGTTATCTATCTATCGCGTCTTCCAAAATCTAAGAACCTAATAAAGAAGATTCGATCTACCTTAGCTAATCTAACAAATACAAATTTGTAAGAATCTAAATGAGGCACCGTAAAATTGGGCAAAAAAAGAAGAAATCGCAGACGGAGGAGGGGAATCGAATGGAAGGAAACCCTAGGAGGAGGAGGAGGAGGGAGGAGGAGGGAGCAAGATTCTAAAAACAGAAAGGGCGGAAATCAATAAGAACCCTAGAGGATAAATCGAGGAGAAAATATAGCAGTAACGAAGAATAGAGAGGCAAATGCGAGAGATTGAACAAAGGTAACACTGGCGGACTGAAATCGTGCGGAAGAAGATGATGATGATGAAGAAGAAGACATAGACCAAAAGATGTATGTATATATTGTTGATTGATTGATTAGGTTTTTTTTCTTTGTTTTGTTTATCTTCTGTTGATATTTTTTTTTGGTCGAGGAGGAGCAAAAAGTGGGAGTGTTTGGTGACGAGGATAGCCAATTCCGGGCAATCTCAGCCTCTCTCTCTCTCTCTCAATCTCAGGGCTGTTTTCGTAATTTAATTTTTTAATTATGCTTGTAATAATAATAATTGTAAAAGTCACACACACACAACATATATTTACACGATAATAAATTCTGTTTAAATCAAATCATAAACCAATCAAAATGAATTAATGTTACGTGTTTTCTATTCTGAGTTTGCAAATATTCCACGAGCTCTTTCACTAGTTTTTTAAATAAATGATTGTAACTTTATCGGACGTCTTCCTTTATTTAATTTTGATGTTTCTCTATGGTTGTGAATGTAATATAGCCTACTAGATTAAGACTTGTGCTAGAGCACGGCTTGAAATTCATTTTATTTATATTGTAATTTTTATATAAAATATAATTTATTTAATTGTTTTTAAAAGTTTTTTTGGATAAAATATTATACAATAAAATCGTATGCTAAATATGATGGCTTGAAAAAATTCACATATTTTGTAAGTTTGATATTGTTAATGATTTTAGATAAGTATCCGTGCAAGAACACTGGACAAATTTTATTTTATACAAAATTTTGTATATTTTATATTTCACATATATTAGGTTATATATGTGAAGTTATTTTAACAATGTATATTCTACATCATGACTTGAATGTCATTCTAGGACATAATTTTGTAAATTTGGTTTTTAAAAAGCAAGTTATTATATTATGAGTAATTTAATATATTGTTATACTTTTTGTTTTCATATTCTTGATTGCTTGAAATTCTTTCATATTATAGTGACATATTATTGACATTGTTATAACAAATCAATTTAGAGTGTTTATAGTTTTAAATTTTATATCAAGTTTCATTATATTAAAATATTTCAAAATATATTATTTAAAGTTTATTATTTTATATAAAATTATAAAATTCAACAAAAAAAATATGAAAATGAATTTAAATATTATAATTTTGACCTGTTACTCAGTAAAATTTTAAATTGAATATATATTATTTTTAAAGAATAATATTACTGAAGCTTGAATATGTTATATATTTAACAATTTATATTTGTTTTTAAAAATTCAACTTATAGTATATCCAGAAATAAAACTATTTTTTAATTATAATAAATAATATGATAATTTATTTGTTTCACAAAATAGACTAATATATAAAAATGAGAGGTGAAGTATAATGATAATTAACAAATTAATATGTTAAGTTAGATATCAAAAGATTTTATTTGATGAATAATTAATAAATGAAATTAATATGGTAAGTTAGATAATATGATTCTTTAGAATATTCTCTTTAAGATTTTTGGTATAACCTATTTGTAACTAATTAATCTATCATTAATGTATAACCTATTTGTAACCAACTTATTAAAATTATATAGTTTACAAAACATTAAAACAATGTTGAGTACTTCCGTTTTATTATAAAGGGGATGTGTCATTTTCATCTCTAAAACCTAAGTTTAAAATATTTTTTTACGTTTTTAGTGAAACCGAATGTTCATATGTTGTTTTATTATGTCCGTGATTAATGGAAATAAGAACTTGATTTTTTAAAAAAAAATTCTCTAATATAGGTTTACAGATAGTAGTATTTTAATTATTTTAAATTGTTTAGATATATGTACAGGATAATTTTGTATCGTAGTTTTGTATGTTTTATATATAAAGAATCAGTTAATTTTAGTATATATAGTTTTGTTGTGAAATGCAAATAAAATTTGTTAACAGTTACTTGTTTGACATGAATTCCATATTGTTTTTCTTTTAACAAATTTTGGTTATTAAAATGGACCCAAGATGTGTATAAATGATTTGCTTAGGAAATGTTTCTATAGAGAAAATATTGTTTTGTAAAACTGAAAACTTAATATTAATTAAATTTATTTTAAACTTAATATTTAATGTTAAAGGGAGTGGTTCCTATTGTTTTGAAAATTTTATTAGGATGAAAATTTTTATTTCCAAAAATTGAAATTTAATATTATAAATTAAATGAAAAAAAAAATAATAATTAATGCCAATGGCATGCCTGTAGATAAGTATAAACTTAAGGATTTATTTCATAAATCTCTCCAAAAATGTATATATAGATTACTATTCTTTAAAAAACAACAAATTATTTTTTAAAAACATTGATAATTATTTATATTTTATTAAAATAAAGTCCATACAAATTTCTCCACCAGATTAAAATTCTTTTTTACATTCAAATATTTCACGGGTGAAATGTATTTTTACACAAAATAATCATAAATTTGAATAATAATAAAAATTAGTAAATTAGTTACATATTTTGTTTTATACATGTTTTATACAAACGAATCTTATATCTTAAATAATAATTTTACTCATAATAATTTTATTTGAATCGAATTATCCACACTATATGTGGGTTATTTACCTAGTATATACCTTTAAAGTGGGAGTATTTGGTGACAAGAATAGCCAATTCCGGGCAATCTCAGCCCCTCTCTCTCTCAGTCTCAGGGCTGTTTTCGTAATTTATACCTGGCTTTTAAATTTTTAATTATACATGTAATAATAATAATTGTAAAAAGTCACACAACATATACACTCGATAATAACAAGTTCTGTTTATATCAAATCATAAGCCCAATCAAAATGATTAAATGTTACGTGTTTTCTATTCTGAGTATGCAATATATTTCACGAGCTCTCTCACTAGTTTCTTAAATAAATGACCATGACTTGATGAGGGCTATATTAATTTAAATACAAGGAAGACAACAAAATTAAGAATACATATATGATTATTGTATAATTAGTTCTCTCTCATTCGTTCTTTTTTAACAGAAACAATTTTTATTATTGGGCCAATCCAATGGACTTAGGCTTGGGATTACAATTTTACAACAGTTACAAAACGGGAAATATTTCCGGTGAACAGAAACAGAGACAACAAAGTTGGTTCCGGACGGTTAAGCGGAGGCAGAAGGTCAGACCTACTAGCACCGACGAAAACAAACCCCACAGCTTTGTGACTTCGACGCCGGATTCGGTTCTTTGACCGGAGTTTTCGAATCCTGTCTCACAACCCTCACCAATGGCGATTCAAACCCACCACAAGGCTTTCGGAATAGGTCAACCCTCCAACTCTCCGCCACCCAATGAACATCGACTCCCCGACCTAGCAAATCGACATTCGGACCCAAGCCTTTGGATTCCGAATCTATGCAACCAGAAATCTCTCCCGAGGCAAAAACAGTCTTCAGATCCGGTCTGGTGGAAACAAAACATGGAGGCAAAAGAGAGGAGGTGGCTCAAACCAACCTCTCATTATCCAGAACCCATGCAAGCCATCTAAGATCCTAAAAGGAACTACTGTTAACCACCAAACCACTCACCGGAAAAAACCCACTTATCCGCATGCACCTTTTAGTTGGTTGCTTAATTTTATATAAATTCCAAATTGAATAACATAAGATTTTTAAATAGTACATTCAAACATTAGTGTAGTTGAAAGAGGCATGGCCTTAGAACGACCAAGTAAAAAACTAAAAGTCACGATGGAGAACAATAATTAAGCAACCAACTAAAAGTCAACGACAATGTAAAAGAAGTTCAAATGTTTGTTGACAAAATATTATAATAAAATCATCCAAAGTCTAATGATAAAAATCTCCCACAATCACACTTCATTTTCTTTTTAAAAATATAAAAACTCTAAAAAATAATCAAATCTCCTAAAATCTCACTCAAATCTTTTATAATCTAAGTATAATCTAAAATACTCTTTGTTTTTTTTAACGACTAAACTACTGTTCTACGTATATAACAAATTGTTTATCAATATAACAATATAGATGTCATCTAAATTTATGCGATTCTGAAAATACTATTTATCAAATACATGGATAAAAAAAATTGTGAGTTAGGTGATTATTTATATTGAATTGATAATGAAATCTTATTATATAAAGTTTGGTTTTTAAAGTTAGTAACTCACGTGATCGTGACACGTGTCAATTTTAACAATTAGAGATTTTGCCATCTATTATACAAAAACTTTATTTCAACAAATTTTAAAATTAATAAGATAATTATAAGAAATAAAATATTTAAACAATTTTAATAAATATAAAAAGATAATTCTTATATGTATATAAAAAATAAGATAATACTAAATATTATTTAAAATTACTAATTCTATAAGAAAACATAATTAAGGAAATTATACAATTAATTTATATAATATTATAATTAATAAAATTATACTATCAATTATTAATTGTAAAAGAAAAAGGATTTTAGATATTCACTATAATATAAACAAATAAATTGTTGTTATAGTTTATTCAAATATACCACCATTAAACTTCGTTATATTATTATAGCTATGTGCAATTTTGTGAACTATATTAATTATATTTTCTCTCTTTTTTCTTTTTGTTTGTCAAAATTTAACTATGAGATCAAACTTTAAATATATATATATATATATTACGGTTGGCAAAAAATATATATATATATATATATATATTACATAAATTAGAGCATATATTTACATATTATGCATATATCTTATTATATAACAGAGTATGTCAAAGTTAATCATTAACAAGATCGTGACACGTGTCAAATATATTAATTAGATGCTGACACGTGTCAATTTTTTTAGTTTTATAAACGTAGTAGGACAGTTAATTATATTTACAGAATTTTACATGTTTATATTTTAGAACAGCTAATTATATATACAGAATTTTACATGTTTATATTTTTTAAAAATTAGTTTTTTAAATCAAAAAGGAAAACTAACAAAATCAATATATTTTCCATCGTATCTTTTTCAGATATTTTCCATTGTATAATAGTATGCTAATTGTATTATACGTGTGTTCTCAATAAAATTTGACATGTGTAAGCAAAAACTTAATTTATTAAGCATGTATAATAATCAATAAATAATAAATAACAATGTTAAAAAGAATAACATAAGTTATTTAACATAATTTTAGTCGGATATAGATTATATTTATCGTTGTATTATTAATTTTTATTGTAAGTAAGTACACAAAACCATGAAAGAATAATGAACTTAAAAAGAAAAAATTTCAGTACATGATGTGTATTTGTATAGTTTTAAATGTTTTATTTTAAAGATTCTAATGCATGTAGTAATATAAGAAACCTAAAAAAAAAAATAGAAAACATGAGTTTGTAGGAATGAATTTTTGGTTAATTGATGAAAATTGACAAAAGTATTAGAGAATTTGTTATAAATACTCTTTTTGTGATACTTTTTTTCAAAAATATTTCTTTTTTGAACATTTTCATTTTTACCCTCTTTTACATAATTACAATATGTTAAATTAATCCTTAGATTTTTTTTTAAAAGTTTGGGTTCTCTATTTTATATTTAGGGTATTTATGACGTATAGAAGAATAACATTTAGGATACTTTTGGATTTTCAAAAATTTTGTGGATGCCAACTAATTTTTTTACTGATTATTTTTATTGTTAAATTTAAAATACTAACCAATATACATATTATCTCATATGATGCTCATATTAATTTTTTTATTAAATTTTAACTCTAATCCATGAAGAAGTGAATTATGTTTTTACGATGAATTAGATAGTTAAATGTGATTACTAAACTGAATGTCGAACGATGAACTTTATTTTAGATTAATTTTTTTTCAAATATTAATATGTATCATTTAAAAAATATTCATTTAAGAATATTAGTAATATTTTTATGTTTGATTTTATAATTTCAACACATGTATTTTTGTAATGCATATGTTAAAACATATTCGAAATAAATTATAATTTATGGGAATGAATCTTCAGTTATTTGATGAGAATGTCTCTATATTTTTATATATGTTGTGGCTTGCTAACATAAGACCACTGATGTGAAATATCAAATACACCACCAAAATAAGAGTCTTTGTTATCTCTTCTAAAGCAGGAACCAGCAGCTTATGACATCATCAAGGTAAGGAGTACCAACTCTCATGATGATAGATAGATATATAGAGTGGATATGACATTACCCTATGGGGAGTTTGAACATATGGGGACTTCTTGGAAAGCGCTGTAACCTGCCTGTGACGCACACATTGCGTGGAATTGAGTGGCACACTTGCAGCAATGCACGCAGGAACCATGTGTCTGCTTACAAATTGTGCAAACCTAAAAGGCTAGCTAAAAGGATTTCCAAAAAATATCAGATGCATATAATTAGATTCTAATAAAAGACATTCGTTATTATTTCTACTTGTAACATTTTGTTATACCTTAACGAAATAAATTTGCTGGAATTCTGAAAAGTACAACAGCAGGTTCCATATTTTCATGATTCAAAAACCAACCTTCCAATCGGAAGCAAGCACATGTTACCTACAGGCTACATTTATAGTACCTGTGTACCCAAAAGAAAAGTCTATAACTGAGTTTCTTAACTTGACCTTGTGATAGAACAGTCAATAATAAATCATTGCTATTGGCTATTGCAAGATGGGGGACAAATCATAAAGAGAGCTTATTCTGCGGTAACACCTTTTACAGGACAAAGACAACACCAACCCAAGGATATCTTAATTTGTATCCCCTTCCTTCAAGTATCTGAAATCTCCAAACATATATAGAAACATTTAGGGACTGTTAAATATTTACTCACCACTATTTAGTGAGATTCTCATATTTAATCTTTATTGTGTCTTTTTCATATTGCACTCAGAGATAAAATTGTTGTCTGAATATAAAACTTACATCAACAGCATTAGTGCCTTGGTCCATGAGATCAATTTTAGTTAAAACTCCAAAAGTCCTGTCTCCTGAGAACAGCAAGTGCAACGAAGCAACATTAAACAACATGAGTCAACCAATTCAAATTAATTTCAAGGTATATTAGTTGCAAGGACCATCGTCTTCGTTTACTAAAGATAATTTCATAATAAGATTACCACAAGGCACTGACCACGCAACTCAATCATCATATATACAAAGCTCCATAGAACTTAAACCATATTTACTATGTCCCAGACTACTCCCAGTCGCTTATAACCACAGAAAAAGAACTCAAAGTGAATTCGGAAAACAGTTGTATCAAGATATAAAGAGGGAAGAATCCGGCACCTTTTGGATCAACTTCACGAGAGATCTTAATGGCATCAGATGTAGCAAGATACTGATTTACAGGGGAAGTAGCTAGTATGATGCAGTTGGGCTGTCAAAAAATGAATGATAAATCTTTGTTACTTTGCTTGAACACACAACCTTCAGAGAATAGAGGCATCATTCTTCTACAGTTGTATCCTGCTACAAATAATAGTTACCTTCTCAATAAACGATCTGACCATGTTCTCGATGTCTTGAACAATGCTTTCAGGCTGACCATCTAGAACATCAATAAAGAGGACTTGGGTTGTGGGATATCATGAGAAGACAAAGACTGGCTCACTTACCAACAGCTATCTTTGTCAGCCCAGGAAGATCGACAAGTGTCAAATTCACAACTACAAACATTAAGGAAACAAAATTGTTAAGTATGGGAGTGGAAGATAAATGAGAAGTATGGTAGAAAACATAAATTTGGAAGGATTTCAGACCCTGTGTACAAGATCTGGGACTCCTAAAGCATGTTTAATTACTTTCTTGGATGCAAATGTAGGAAGTAGAATTGCTTCTCTTACCATTGGGAGAGAAGACACTGAGATGAATTGGAACTGTAGATATAACTTTGCTGTTGCGACCAGTTTCACGATCTGTCTCGTCCGAGATCTCCTGCCTCACAGCAGCTACATACCAAGAAAGAAGAAATGAATATCTCAAAAACTCAAACTTAAGAAAACCAGATGAGGAGAATGTGTGCACGTAAATAACAATAAGGAGCATCTCTTCTCAAACAAGAAATATACCAAAATCGGAGAACTTCTTCTTAGGAAGATGCATAAACTCAGCATACTCTTTGCCTTCATCGATTCTGTGAAGCTGCACGACAAGAGGTCTACGTGTAACAATCCCTACATGGAAGACACTGTTTGTATATCACGAGGTAGAAAGTCTTTTCCTACAACGCTCTCTAGCACTAAAGACTTTCCAGAACTCTACAATCCCATCAAATCAATCGGATTGGTTACGTACACATTGCACTCCATACGCAACAGTTTTTGATTAAAAGCAAAAAGATCTTACAAATTTGCAACACCAACCCAAGGATATCAGAGTGTTAAACTCATACAGGCTACACTCCAAATTCCGCAACATCACTTTTCATTTAGCAAAAGTATAACAGAATAGATACCATGGATGGACGAAGCTAAAGTTAAGATGGGGATTAATAGCCAAAAAAAAAAAAAAAAGACCTGACCCAGTGCCGCCAGCTATAGAGTGGCAAAGAACAAATCCCTCAAGGCTGTCACTTCCATCAGCTTCTCGATCAAATTGTCTGCTTACAAATTGTGGAAATCTAAAAGGCTAAAAGGTATTTCCAAAAAATATCAGATGCATGCATATTATTAGATTTTAATAAAACACATTCGTTATTATTTCTACTTGTCGCAATTTGTTAAACCTTAAGAAATAAATTTGATGGAATTTGATAGCAGGTTCCATATTTTCGTGACTCAAAAACCAACCTTCCAATCGGAAGCAAGCACATGTTATAATGTTGAAAAAGGTTGGACGTAAGACCAAGTTTGTTTATAGCATTGAAAAAGGTTCCTTATGGATCTGTGCCGCCAGCTATAGAGTGGCAAAGAACAAATCTTTATCATTTTTAAACAATATTTAAGGTGTCACAACTCGTGACCTTCTTTTCTCTCCCAGACACATGTCTCGAGACTTCTAAAAGCAGCAAATCTTTTCAAAAAGAGTAGATCTCACCAACTCTCTTTATCCAAAAAAAGAAATTTTCTTTCTTTTCCCCTTGCTTCCT
The DNA here is from genome assembly GCA_023657505.1 of Camelina hispida. Lineage (NCBI taxonomy): Eukaryota > Viridiplantae > Streptophyta > Magnoliopsida > Brassicales > Brassicaceae > Camelina > Camelina hispida. Next base: position 42,521,276 of record CP094634.1, on the reverse strand, counting down.
AGGTTCCGACCGAGTAAAGTTTGGGTTTGGTAAAGCAAGTTGGTCCTCTTTTTGCACTTCCTCCATCTTTTTCTTTTTGACTTTCCTTTTTTTATTTTGTTCGTCTGCTTACTCTTCCTGCGACTGCTTTCCTGATGTCTCTATCAGTGTCATTATCTCCCTATCCCCTTCCCTGCAAAGCCCAAACTTAAATTTTCAATAGTCGTGCAGAGTTGAAGGGCGAGATTTCTTTCTACTAATCTGGATTACTTCCCTGTTCGTTTCTGAGAAGATTTAATTTCTTAGGAAGTGCTTAAGTTAGACTGATTTACCCAGTAGCAGTGTTCACCTATCTAGCTCTTCGCTAAGACCCATAACAGGTCCTGATGGCTCTTCCCAGTCAACCTGCTCCCTTCCGTCATGGGCGAGATGTGGAGGAAGAAGATGAAATTGTCATTCTGCCTGAGGTAGATAACACAGCCCTCATTGCAAGGTATAAACGGAGTCTTGTTGGTCGAATGTTTCATCAAGGAGGAAGGAGTATCCCTGCAATGGTGGCTCTTCTACCTAAGCCAAACATCTGGAATATTACAGGACACGTAAGAGGCATACCTCTTGGTAAGTCAAGATTCCAGTTTGACTTTGAAACTGAGCGAGACCTGCAAAAGGTGCTGAGTAAGAGACCATGCCACTTTAATGGATGGTCTTTCTCCCTGGAGAGGTGGGAACCTCACATAGATGATACTTTCCCAAATACCATGACCTTCTGGATCCAAACTGAAGGTATCCCTAACCTCTACTGGCTGGAGCCTTCCCTGAGAAATTTTGGGGACTCCTTTGGGATTTGTCGGGCTGTGGATGCTCCTATGGGAAGGATTCAGGTCACGGTTAGAGTCGATGAACCTCTACGCTTCCGGAAAAAAACGAAACTACCTTCTGGGGATGTGGTTTGGGTGTCCATGGTCTATGAGAAACTACACAGATGGTGTAAACTTTGCCATCGTATATGCCATGAGGAGACTACCTGCCCTCTTAATGCAAACACTCTGAACGTACCTGAGATTGGGGTTACTACTCAGGAAAGAGAGGATGAGAGTGTCCACTCAGCGAAGGTCGATCCTAAAAATTATGGCGATACTGCACACTCCAATCCAGAAGGTAGCAGAGCCCAACCGGCCTGGTGGAGACCCGACTTAGTCCCCAATGATCCTCCTGAAACATCATTGGAGGCTTACCATCGACAGAAGGCAGAGGGGAAAAGAATTTCCTCCCACGATAGGAGAGAGGTGTGGAATAGGCTGGGACAAGGGAGTGCTATTCCTTCTCGACCCCCTTCTCAGAAAACGGAATCCCAAATGCGTCCTGTAAGCATCATGATCCCAAAACAGAGAGGACGTCAGCAATCACATGATGTTACAGATGGTCCCTCACGTAGGGGAAAATCTCAGCCGAGGTCCCGTTCCTCAAAACAAAGGGCGGAGGCAAGAGATTACCATTCTCAGAGTGAGAGAGGTTGGCGCAAACGGAGATACGAGGACACTTTTGGTCTAGAACCTCGTAGGTATGAGACGAAGGGAAAGGATCAAGTTCAAGATTCTCGTCGTGACTATACCAATCTTCGGATCACCACTACACCCTCTACGCCTAAACCATGTCCAACAGATTCGCAGGCGACTATATCCGACCTGCAGGTCGCGACATTCCGAGCAAAGGAGATAATCCTTTCACCAGATCACGTTCGGGAAAGACCTTTCCGTCTCAACTTGCAAAAGAAATCTGGGGCTCAAGCAACCGAGATAGGAAAATCTATTCAACATAAGGGGAGTATAGCCTCCCCCTTTAAGGAATCATCAGCAAAAAAGAGCTTACCCTTTGATTCAAAGTGCCCTTCACAGAATCAGGTTCAGTCATCTCGGGAGAACACGGTAACGAACATATCTCCTAATTTGATTGTCAAAATCAAACAGAACTGGTATGACCAGACTGTGGAGGAGGAAGAGGCTGAGCTCCAAGAAACCCCCATTGAGGATAGATTTAATAATTCAATCCGGATTGCAGAATCGAGACCTACCAATGCTTCCCCGAGGACTATACGGGAGACTCCAATTAAAAACCATGTTCCCTCGATGAACCTGACAGAAGCTAAAGTTCCGGATTCAGAGGAGTTTCTTCAGGATGTGGAACGGGATGCTTTGGAGTGGGAGGAGAATTACGATGATCTTGATAAAGTGGACCTTGAATGGACAGAGGAGGATGCGGAGGCCTATCGAGAAGCAGTAGCAACTGGTTGGGATCCTACAGGCATTGATCTAGAAGCGGATGATCTCAAGGGGGATGTTGATCCGCACCCTGTGGAGGAGAAGATTGAATCGCTATCAGTGCCAGAGCTTGAGATTACAAAGGCGGCTGAGGAGGAAATCGCTCGACCACCACTCCTTGTTGTTGAGTCTGGCCGCGTAAGGGCCAAAGGAAAAAAAAAAAGAAAACAAGAACAAGAGTAAGGACACAAAAGAGAAGGCCCAGTTTAGTGGGCCTCTGGAAAATCAGGGTGCAGCCTCTAGAAAACTACTCAATTTGCGATTCTCGCCTATGTGCCAAAGCAAAAATCCGGTCAATTTGAAACCGAGAAAAACAAGATCTGGATCCACCTACTCAGCCGGTGAGGGATCAAGCTCGTATCAAGCAGAGAAGGTGTTGTTGAACCGTAAAGAAGATAATTGTGTCGGGGATGGGGTTGTTGATCCACCCGATACAATTCCATGATCAAAGTGTGTCAGTCGTATCAAGGGACGGTCAACATAATTAACCTCCGTCGACTAGAAGCTCACTTAGCTCTAGGTTCTATTCCATCTCTCGATTTGCAGTCTCATTGTGGTAATCCTTTGGTTAGTTTCACTCATCTGTTTCCGATTTCATTAAGTCTCAGTCCGTTTATTCTCTTATGGCGGATTAGATATGTAAATCGAGACCCTACTGTCAATTACTGTGACGTTCCGGTTACTTATAACCGAGAAAGTTTTAAGCGAGTAGTTACTTTGCTAAGTCATTATCGGAAGTTAATGAAGGTGGAGAGGGACTCCTACACGGAAGAAGCTCTTGGCTTCGCTTTCACGGGATTATGCGCCCGTCCTACATGCCTTTGCCCACAAAGGGTTTTGGTTGGTTTGATACCACCGGGGCAAGTAGGGAGTAGTAGACACTCTATTTCCTTCTACAGGTTCTGGAGATGCTACATCAAAAAGATTGTGACTTTGTTTAGTCATAGTATCTTTAAAATTGAATGGTCCTCTCCTTGTGAGTTATCATTCCTTATCCCTTGGATTGCTGTAATCCTTTATCTTTGGCATTGTGTTAGCCACTATGTTATTTGTATTTTAGTTTGGGTTCTAAAGGTTGCTCTACGAGTACCTGTCCATGTTTTATGTTTTATTTCTACCCATGTAAGCTATATGATGTTTGTAAAGCTCTCCTATAAGGAGAGTTGGAGGATCATAACTTAATATAATGGGTTTTGGTTGGCAAAAAAAAAACAATATTTAAGGTTTTTATACACAAATTAGGAAACACATAACCTTTATGTAATTTAACTCTTTTACCTGAAAAGATCATTACACAAAATGAATTCAACCAATTATAAAAGAGATGTCTAAATATAATTTGTCCAAACAGATTAAAAACTTTTAATTTTTGTTAGAAAGATAAAAATTTCAGATCTTAAGGAAAAGAAAATTTACAAAAACATCATTTAAAGTGATATGGCAAGAGTCTATTTATCACAAAATGAATTACCAATAAAAAAAATGACCGTAAGCTATACATGTCATTTGTAAGGTATACGCAGATTTTTTTCTAAACAACATGTAAATCTAAAACTAAGAGTATTGTAATTAGTTTTCACGTAGTTGATATATAAGGTTCAATAATGGTTAACCAATGGGAATCACACTGGTCTTGATGTTAGTTTGCACATATTTTGTAAAGTATACATGTCATTTGTAAATTATAAACGAATTCTTTTTCTAAACACCAGATAAATCAAATCTATAAAACTAAAAGTACTGTAATTAGTTTTCATATAGTCGATATTGTTCGATAATAACTGTAAATAAGATGGAAAAAGAACATTAGTCAAACAGCAGGAAGATAGAAATCTAATTACAATGGGAGATCGGGATTTCATCCACCATGGTAGGAGAAACTACAACCAAACATGCTTCAGTATGTAGTGGGATGAGTTTGTGTATTAATAAAAACTGAAAATGATATCATTAATTGTTAGTAAATCATCAGTTTATTATTTTGTTAATACCATCGACTTAGAATATTAAGTATATATAATCGATTTTATTAAATTACGATTATGTAAAATAAACAAGCAGTATTATGTTATATCATGGGTTATATTCTGAATTTAACAATTTAAATTGGTAAACCTAAATTTTTAAACCGGTAAACCTAAATAATATATAGATATAAAGTATGGATATACATTTAAAATTGTTAAAAAAAGATATACATTTAAAATTTATAAAACATTAGTTATATATTATATATATATTTAATCTACTAAAAAAATTATTTTTATTTTATTTTTACAAATATAGTCCGGTTAAAATCTAGTTTTAAGACATAAAAAGAGTACAATTTATGAATATAATATTGTCAAATACACTTCCACTTATCCGTGCAAAAATTATATCTGTGGGTGACTTTTAAGTTACGAGATTAACTTATGTTTATAAGTTAAAGAATTAAGCTGCAAAAAAGATAATAAGTTTTTAATGCACAAAATCCTTTGGCTTACCGCATACCCCAACAAATGTAAACAATCGCATAATTAGAAATGAGATTCCACTTATATACAACCGTAGAATTATTTTACTTTTTCCCTTCACTAAACACGTGTCATGATCTCCTCAAAAGTCGTCAAGCTCCTGTCCAATCCACATCCTGCTGACGTAAGCACTGGCCAAACACTCCTCCTGTGTATCCTGGCCTTCCTAACTATAAGTTTCGTGTGCTGCCTGAGAACTCCGTTCACGGCCTTGACGTAGTTTTTGGAGTCGTGGTCCCTCAAGACCGAACCTTCCGAGCCATAAGCTGCGCGTTGACTGAGTGTTTCGAGCGGGTGAGGGCAGTTCAGAAACGCACGTAACGCCGTCGGCGAGTAACCTTCGTTGCTCTTTTCTAAAACGTAGAGAGCATTTCCCGGTGGTAGCCAAGGGTGCGTCGGCGAGACGCTCTCACTTGGCTGTAGAATAAATACTTTCCCCATTGGTGAATACAACAGTTTCTGCAAAAAGCAAACACACAACCAGATACATCAACATCCGTAATTTAATATATAGAGAAAAATAAGATGTTTAATACGTTAAACCGAGAAAAAAAAACTATTAGTAAGCTGCAGGACTTACATTTTTGTTGAGACAAGGATGTGTACGGAAGGACCCATTCAAACGCTTAAGAACGAGAGCAACATGGTCAGGATAATTACATGAGAACGCTCGTGGGACGATATCTCTATGCATCATCACACAGTGAACATGACTCTCGTCAAGGCCAAGCTCGGCTAGAATCTTCTCCCCGCCACAAAACACAAACGGTGAACCGTACGTGACAATGGGTTTCATAGCTTCAGAGCTAACGAGTCCTCTAGAGATAAGCATCAGATTCACTATTAATGAGAGGCTGCCTCCAAGAGAATGACCCGTAAACTGAAACTTAGCTCTATCTCCGTGTACAGACAAATGCTCTGTTATTTCGGGTAAGAACTGTTCGTATATTCCTTTCGCTGCCTCGTAGATTCCTCTGTGGACTAATACATCTGTATCCTGCAATAGTCATATCAATATACTAATTACGTTGTCTACTCAAATAAGATGAAAACCATATAAAACAATTTCTTTTTTTTATGTAACATAAGCATTAGAGAAACCAAAAATAATTACCGAGCCAAAAACCAAATATACATTACGAGTAGAGAGATCAAGATCTTTACCTCAAACTTAGTTGGCTCGAAGAAGAGGTTTGCTTTCCAAGAAGCTAAAGAATCAGATCCCTGCAGTGACACAACGCAAATTAGCATATTGAAGGATTATGATATTATAAAACAGAGGAGGTGCTCTTGTAGCTTTGAAATTCATACCTGAATCACAAAGCACCTAGTGTATGTGTTTGGATCGTCACACACAAACCACTCACAAGGAGATGATTGTAGCGACTGCAACTCCCTCGCGGCTTCTAGCTTCTCCTCCTCACCCGCAGCAACCACAGCGGTCATTGTAGACGCTGCAGCCTGAGCCGCAGCAGCTGATTTATAAACCGGATTGTTTGGTTCTGAAAAATCGTACTCTTTGCATGAGTGAATGTAAGACGCAGCTGAAGCAGCAATATTGTAAGCAGAAGCAGAAGAAGAAGATGATCGTTGAGGTTGCTTCTCTGATTCTAAAGATGTAATAACAGGGACTCGTGTCGAATCCTGCTCGAGTTTCTCTCTAAGTATCGCTGCTTTGGCTTTCTTTTCCAAGGAAGATGTCACAAACTTCAAACCATAGTTTCTTCTCAAATCCTCTCCCTTGATCTCCGGTATCGTGTAAGCCAAGTTACACAAATAAGCCAACTGAGAAAGCTTTTTAGCCTCAGACCAAGAAACCTTCACAAGCAATCTAGAGAACGATTCACGTTCCCAATCACCGTTTTCAGATCCGTAATCTGCAACGCAACCGTCGTCCTCGTCTTTACAACCACACGTAACGTCAATACTATCCTCTGCAACTTCACCATCTCCACTCTCTGGTCTTTGCTGTTTCTTCCACTGTCTTCTTATCTCGAGTAATCTCTGGACCCAATTCGCCTTCTTGGCTCCATCTAGTTTTGGATCAGTCTCAACCTCGATCTCATCACTCTCTTTCTCGTCTTGAGTCGTGTCCGTTTCAAATAGCAACGTTTTTATCGGGTTCGGGATTATGGCGCTAGATAACTGAAACGAGAACACTCCGACAGATCGACTAGTTTTCATCCCTGGACCAGAAGAAGGACGTACAGACACAGCTAGAATTCGGTTCTTATTACCGGAGCGACAACACAGATGATTGTCCGAACTCGATCTCCGTATTCCACCACTTTTCACGACGAGATCTTGACCGGATAACGATCTACGTAGGCCGATATGTTCTTTTAAAACGTCATTCGCTGCCGCTGGAGATGTAGACGCCATCGCCGCATTAAACGCCATTCTTTATGACCAAAAAACTCCAACTCTAGCAAACAAAAGAAGATAAAATATATATAGTAATCCCAATTATTAAACACAAATATAATTTGTCTAACCGTTCTTAGCAAAAAGTAGCAAGTACGTAACAATCTTGACTATTTCATACTTCACATATGCGGAACATAATAATGATTAAATGAAACGTTTAAATAGGCTAAAAGGAAAGGTGAGAAACGTTTTAATTAGGTGGACTATATTATTAGCCAGGTATTAAAAAGAAATGACACGTCACAAAACTTTCAATATACCTACGAGCCAACTAAGTGTGGGGTAGGAATCTTAATAGTTGGACTGGGTCCGTCGTACAGAAGTGCTTCCACGTGCGCCACGTACAGATGTGCTCATCGTATTTAAACATTGTTTTCGTCTAATGTTTTTCTAACTCAAAATAAGCATATCTTTTAATTTCTTCTTCTATCGATTTTTTTTTTTTGCTTGTTTTGATAATCTTTTATGAACTAAAACGAATATTGATATAGTTATCTGAATCGAAGAAAATATACAAAATTTATAGAAATTTTGAAGAAAAAAATAACAATAACCAAAACAGACAAAAGCATATGATATACGTTGTTCATTAAAAAACGGAGATTTCACGGATATTCACGAGAATAATTTGGAAGAAACAAAACAATTTGAGTGTCGAGAGATGCGTTACCTTATTTATGGGTGTTGATGGATGATGGCAAACAAACAATGGAGGATCAGAACAACGTTTCTGAAACCGTTGGATCAGCCGGAGATCTGCAGGATCATCTCATTATCAGATCACCACTTCTTTTGAACGATAGCAAAAAGATCCTCCGATTAATAATCAAACGAGGCGGAGATTCCAACAATGACAAAAGGAAACGAATACGATGAAACTTAGACGAGAAGGTTACAAAGAGTCAGACCAGATTCTGAAACTTGTTCTTGTTTCTATAAAAAGATTCATGAATCTCTTTCTCTCTCTCTCTTTCATACAGATGTAGATGGAAGCCCGATTAATTTATATAGTTATAAAACGAAATAAGAGAGAGAACCAAGTCACGTGGAGGGAGAGAGACAGAGAGGGGGAAGATAAGAAAGGACGTAAATGCCCTCGTCGTGGTCTTTGATTTTACAGATCGGCAAAACCGTAGTTGGTGGTTGGAGAGTGGTTAGGCATTTTTTTGCTTGATTAACGAGAGAATTTTTGGTAAATGTCGTTATGAAAAATATAACATTTGTCGTTCTAATTTCGTATTTGTATCCACCACAAGTTTGCTACAATTCTTCACAGTATTTTTTATTTAAAAAGTCAAACCCCAAAAAATCTAACAAAATCGATTCGCTAAGAAATAACGAAAAAGAAATAAATTTTCCCATACGACAAATTTATGATGCGAGCGTTTTGTGTAATTTATTAGACACGGAAGGTGAGGGGTATTACGGTCATATTATATGAGAAGCATGAAAGTCATTGTAAAAATAAAACGACCACGACGAGCCAAATGTTCGGTTGCATGAAGCAAAGAGAGTCAGTAATCTCCACATATCGTCCCCCAGGTGGTGGCCAGCCGCCTTTTTGTTTCCGCCGGATTTTTAATAAAAAAATTTCCATATTTTAGGGTTTAATCTTCTTCTGCCAAAGAGACTTGCCACTTGTTCTATCTAGAAACCTCCGTTTCATTGTATTATGGTTCTCCAACCGCTAAACTAAGGCCCTTTATTAAATTGGCCCATTAGTATGAAATATAAAGCCTCGTTATCCCTTTTTTTTTTTTTGGTTTGGGGGGAGCAAATGGTCGGTAAAGATTTGCAAGTATATAGTATAAGGATATGTCATATGTCACACTCGATTAAAATGTGATATCTAGATATATACAATCAAAAAGATAATAGAAAATAGTTGTATATCTGAAAGAGGAAGACTCTAGATTGGAACCTTTTGATGATAATGACTAAAAAATTATACTTAATAGAAGCTTTAAAAGTAAAAGAGTCAACAATCGTAACATTTATTAATTTGAAAGAAAGGTAGGTTTAAAACCTTAAGCTTTCTGATTACGACGTCTAATTTTAAAACAACCGAATTAGATCATTGATGGTTTGATATATTATCAAATAAATCGTTATAGTTGCATGTGAACATATAAATTTTTTAAAAGATAATGGGCAAACAAAACATAAAGTAAAGAACACACTTATTACCTAACTCACCCAAGACCTAAAAAAAAAAGAAGCAAAATACAATAATGTTGATCTTATGAAGATATGTTCGAATATGCGAATAAAATGGACCAACGTACACTACATACATATTAAAATAATTGGATTTTAAAAATAAAAATTCGAGGGAATATGAGAAGATGACGACGCTAATTCAATTCCCTCTACATCTTGAAACCCCAAAACCCAATCCTTATATCTCTCTCTCTCAATCTCAGTCTCATCGTCAAAGTCTCTGGAATCATCGAATCTTTTCTTGTTTTTATTTTATATTCCTTACGTATCAGTTAACATTTTCTTGAATATTCTATAAAGGAAACAACATATATATCGATCTGAAAAAAAAGAATATGAATTCGACGATGGAGGTCGGAGTTGGAGGCGGTGGTGCGGCAACGACGGAGTTTCTGCAGATTCGGTTGAACCACAGGCACGATCCAAAGGAGAATCAGTGCTCCTCCGTGCTCGTCAAGCATATCAAAGCCCCTGTTCATCTCGTAAGTCTCTGTTTTGGATTTGATGCGATTGGAGTTGTTGTGCAGTCTCTGTAGTGTTTGTGATTATTGTATAGAAAAGCTTGATTCTTTTTTTTTTTGAATATGTCGTTATATAGGTGTGGTCTCTGGTGAGGAGATTCGATCAGCCACAGAAGTACAAGCCCTTTGTGAGTAGGTGTGTGATGAAAGGTGATGTTGGAATCGGCTCTGTTCGAGAGGTTGACGTTAAGTCTGGCCTCCCTGCTACAACTAGCACCGAAAGGTTGGAGCTTTTCGACGACGACGACCACATTCTTGGTATCAAAATCCTTGGTGGTGATCACAGGCTTAAGGTTTTTGCGCATCTTTCAATAACTATATAAACCTCTTGGTCCATGTGTTTTTGTAGTGAACCTCTTAAATGATATCATGAGATAAGGCAGAGTCGTCAGAGATAGATTCAATAGTCTAATCGGGTACATGTGTTTTTCTTGTAGAACTACTCCTCACTTGTTACAGTACATCCAGAGGTAATTGGTGGTAGAGCTGGCACTATGGTGATCGAGTCATTCGTGGTGGATGTGCCAGAAGGGAACACCAGAGACGAGACTTGTTACTTCGTGGAAGCTCTTATACGATGCAATCTCAAATCTCTGTGCAATGTTTGCGAGAGAATGGCTGCTGATCTGGACAGGATTTGACTAAGATTACTTCTTCCTAAAACCGTAGGGATAATTAAGCAACACTGGCTATTATTATGTGACAACCTTTTTTTTTGGCTTCGGGTCTTTCTTCGTATGTATATATAGTCGAAGAGTCGTGCATATTACCATTGAGTGTGGTCGTGTGGACAAGTCGAAAACCTCTAGTACTCCTTTTTAGGATAGCTTCATGTCTGATTCTTCTGTTAATCGAGTCTGGTTGTGTAATCTATTATAAACAGTAGCTGTAATTTACTAGGAATGTATAATGTATGTAGATTGTAGATTTATATCATTCGACCAAGCAATGAGTCAAGTCTTGTTTATGGGAGATAAGTATTTTAAGTATTTTATGGGAGTCAAGTATTTTATTCTTAATTTATTTTATTTATATTTTAATTTTTATATAAAATATAATTTATGTGATTGTTTTCAAAAGTTTTTTTTTGATAAAACATTATGCAATAAAATCATACGCTAAATATGATGGCTTGAAAAAAGACACCTATTTTGTAAATTTTATATTGTTAATAACTCTAGATAATTATCCGTGCTATAACACTGGTTAAATTTTATTTTATACAAAATTTTGTATATTTATATTTCAAAGTAAAATTTTAAAATGTTGTATTAGTTTATGTATGTGAAGTTATTTCAACAATGTATATTCTACATCATGACTTGAATGTTATTATAAGACATAATTTTGTAAATTTAGTTTTTAAAATACGATTTACAATATTATAAGTAATTTAATATATGGTTATAATTTTTATTTTAATATACTTGACTTTTTGAAATTCTTTCATATTATAGTGACATATTATTGACATTGCTAGTTTAAAGAATAATATTACTAAAGCTTGAATATTTTATAGATTGAACAATTTATATTTGTTTTTTAAAATTCAACTTATGGTATATCCGAAAATAAAAATAATTTTTAATTATAATAATTAAATATGATAATTTATTTGTTTCACAAAATAGACTCATATATATAAATGAGAGGTGAAGTATAATGATAATTAACAAATTAATATGTTAAGTTAGATATCAAAAAATTTTAATATGGATGAATAATTTAATAAAGGAAATTAATATGGTAAGTTAGATGATATCAAATGATTCGTTAGAATATTCTCTTTAAGATTTGTGAAAATAAATTAAAGTTACATCCACTATTGTAACCGATTAATCTATCAATTAATCTATAACCTATTTGTAACCAACTTATTAAAATTGTATAGTCTACAAAACAATGTACTTCCGTTTTATTATAAAAGAGATTGGGTTAATTACTACTTTTATAGTGTCTAGGGAAATTCTATCAAAATAATTGAAGGAACTAATAAACATAGAGTTTGATGGTACGAATTCTGAACAAAAAATAACATACAAACTTCAAACGGTTATTTGCAATTGTGATTTGTGTTATTCTGCCATTTTAGTGATGATAATTAAACACAAAAGGACATTCTTAAGAATATACTAAATTTTAAAAGAAATTTGAAAAATTACAATTAATATTAAATTTATTTAAAAAACTACACATTTTAAAATAAAAATAGACAGAAATATCCTTATTATCAGACAATTTTAACTATTAAATAAAAACTAAATTTCTATTTAAAAATAATTCAACTTTAAAAATAAATTACTTTTAAAAATATTTTAAACAATGATTACATGAATCAATTTTTGACATTAAAATTTTGAATAAAAAGAAGAATTTAAATATTTTTGTTGATATTATTTAGATTTAAATTTATTTAAAAATAAACAATTCAAGATTACATAACTTATAATATATATATATATATATCAATGTTTTAGGCTTATTTCAATTATGTTGATTTATTTATAATGTCGATCTTTTGAACAATAGTTTCGTTTTTGACTTCTGTTGACTTAATTATCTTCGTCATCGACTTATATTAAAATAGTTGACTTATGTTATGGCTAGAAGATTTATAACAAAGTCGATTTTTATAATAGTTAACTTATTTTTTTTGTTTATCGATTTATATTTGTTTTCTGTTGATTTGTTTATTTATTACTGACTTATTATATTCTACGTTGATTTATTAATAAAGTCGATATATTGAATGGTTGATTTAAGTTTAATTTTTGTCGACTTATTTATTTTTCCATCGATTTATTTTAAAATCTTCTTTGTTTTTTGTTTGATTGGTTTTTTACAAAGTCGACTTTTAATGATGTTGACTTATATTATTTCCCGTCGATTTGTTTGGTCTTAGTAGACTTATTTCATTTTAAGTTGACTTATTAATATGATTGACTTTTTGAACTGTAAATCTATATTTTATTCCTGCTGATTTATGATTTTCTTTTGTTGACTTATATTAAAAAGTCAATTTTTTTTATTCATTGATTTTTATACATGCTCGATTTTTTTGAACTGGTGATTTATAATCTAAAAGCCCACAATTTTTTATTATTTTATTAAACTTAATAATTTTCAAAATAAATTAAGATAAATAATTATTTTTCAAAACTTTTTTATTAAACGAAACAATTTGATGAATTATTAGTGAATTATATATATTTTTTAAAAAACTAGTATTATTTAAAACATTTACTAAACATAAATGAAAAAAGAATAATTCTAATTAATTTTATTTTAATTTTTATATAATAAAGATTTTGTCTATACTGTGATTTTGTCTTTTTGTATTGTTTATGTTTTATAAAACCACCTTTTTATTTCTTTATCTGAACTTTAATTTTCTTTATTGATTAATATTTTCCATAATAAACTACTTCATCATTATCTAAAATTTTTCAAAATCTAATTTATAATTTTTTTATTAAACGAAAAGATTTTCTAACATAAATTAATTTATTTATTTTGTGTTTTTTTAACGCTTAATTAATTATCAATTAAGGGTATATTTTATTTATTTTATGTTAATTTATTCTTTTATTATTGATTAATATTATATATAATAAATTATTTCGTCATTTTTAGAAAAGTTTTAGCAAAAATCTGAATATCTAGTTTACACAATGTTTTAAAAAATAATATTTTCAATTGAATTAATTTAATTATATTGCATTTAGTTTTAATTAATTTGTAATTGAGGACAAAATAGTCATTTAGTTCAATACATAAGGTACATTTTAAAGAATTAAAAAATTTAGTATAGATTTCAAATTTCATATTAAGTTGAAGATATGTATTCAAAATTTTCCAAGTTTTAACAGTTTTATAGTATATAGATATTATAACTTTACAAGTATATAGTTCAAAAAGGTTGTCACCTCTTGAGTCTTAGTTCATACAAAAAATTAGTTGTAAGGAAAAAACTAGATAAATTATGCCAAAGGTCAGTTTAGGTTCTGATTGAAGAAGATTATCCGCAAATGTTTTCTTTGCTAGTCCTTAATCATCTCCAAAAGGTTTTCATGACTTTATTTTATAGCATTTATATAAAAATAAATAAATAAGGTCCCCGACCCAAAATAACGTACTTGTTAGGACTCTCCACCTATTTTTTTTAGCCCCACTTCAAACTCCGTAGTCATGACACCATATGTTAAAAAAAGAATACAAGGTAACCAGATTATTTCGTATTTGTTCTTTGTAGTTATATATTAAGTAGTTGAAATAAATAACCTAACAAAGTACTGTAGTACTATATATCGGTAACATCAACTTAACACTAGTAAAAACCATTCAAATAGTTACGAATAACTGTTACTGAAGTAATTGTAGCAAAATATAGCTACAGAATGTGACAAATTAGTGACAATATATAAAGTAATTTAATTTGTAACTATTGTGTAGATAAACGTAGATATATAGTGATAGATAGTTACCAAAATATTTTATAGTAAAATTGCTACATAATTTGTGACACAACATTACCCACAACAGACATTTGTCACTACTATGTGTAGTTAATAATTTAAAAATAATAATAAAAAAGGAGATTGACCTAATTATCTAAACGGAGAGCGACGCCCGTCTATCTCTCTCTTTCTCGCATCACGGCGATCTCTCTGTCCGACGAGAATTCATGGAATCGGAAGCAAACAGAGAATTGTGGTATCATGTCGTCGGCCATCACGTCATATCGCCGCCGCAAACATCAGAAAGGTAAGTCTCGCCTCTTGCTCACTCCTTTCACTTTCCGCTTCGTTTGTTCTAGGGATCAGAAAGTGTCAAATTAGTTCTTTTTGGGCACTCATAATTGATCTCCCTCTCTATCTATATGTTGATTTACTGAGGATGAAGAAGATGGAGGCGGATGAGGTTTGTTTCTCTGGTTAATCACTCACTTTTGTTTTTCCTTCTTTGATTTTTTCGTACCCTCACTAAGTCAATCCTCTTACTTTATATGTCATATATGGAACTCACCTACGACGAAGAAAGTAAAAACGAGGCCAAAGTGGGTATAATCAGATTATAGTTCTATATGATATTCTTATGTTGATTGAGTAATCATATCTATGTTTGTGTTTACGATTGTAGAGGAAAAGTTTTTTTTTTTTTTCTTTCTTTCTGGATATGAAATTACAACCCTTTTTCAAAATAGCTCACTGCTTACAAGGATTCAATCGAACTGAATATTGATCCCAAACTGAAACTTGATTTGAGAAGGTAATATATTTTGTATGTAAATTTTGAACAGAAATTTGTTCTTCATATTCTCTGCAGTGTTTGGCCTTATCTAGTTTTGCTAATTAGTTTTGCTTTTTTCGAGAGATACAATCCAAGCTGCTTCAAATTTTGCTCATAGAAATCATTTACCAGTTCGTCTACAAGATCAAATGCTTGCACATTTATGTTTGAAATATCGGACTGACTCGAGGGGCTGCAACAGCAAGAAACTCTTGATGCGCTCCCAAAGAAGATGTGATCTTGCAGAACGAAGCGCCAACAGACTTCTATATCCTTGTGAATGGTACCGCGGTAAGAAAACATTACAAAGTTCTTTACAGCTTTGTTAAGTTGACTTAAATGAAATGAATGTGAGACTAACTTACATATATTACATATTCGTTATGTCGCAGGACTTGATAGATGTATATAGTGGAACAGAAACTGTAAGTCATGTCACATGGTTGATCATAACTTAAAATCAGAAAAACATCTATGACCATACGTACTGACTTGTCTCATTCTCTTTCTTTGGGGGAGAGCAGCATTTGAAGGACATGAATGATCCGGTGATGACGAATGTTCTACTGGAGACAGAAAACATGCTTGCTCGGGGTAAATTGAGAGGAAGATCCATTTATTGCTGTTACATCAGCTACTAAAGAGAGGACTTGATCCTAATGAATCGGATAACAATAACAGAACACCTCTGGTGAGTGAAGTTCACAATATTAATTCTGTTGTTTTAATTCTTCCCATCAAGCTCTTGGAGACTATTAACTTAGATATCTCTTTTTTTTCTTTTTTTTTTTTTTTTTTTTTTCTGGAAACAGCATATAGCAGCATCAAAAGGGAGTCTAAACTGTGTTCTTCTTCTGTTGGAATACAACGCAGACCCCAATTGTAGAGGTACTTGGTTGTTCTGTTTTCACATACTTGCCTTTAGTTTATTAAACTCACGCTTGTAATTTTCTTTGGGGTTGGAGTGATAGTGAGTATCAATTATCAAAGAGGCAGGATAGTGTGATCATCTACTTATTTTTAATTATGTTTTTAATTTTATTTTGTAATACAGTTTTTTTTAAAATGATGGTTTCATAATAATAAATATAGTATTTTTATTTTAATATTATTTCATTCCAAAGTAAAACATTATTCATAATTTAAAAATAATTACTAAAAATATAAATAATTTGTATAATTACAATTCAACTATAATCATAAATTTTTTACATAAAAAGTTAGTAGCAGGTTGTATCTATTTGTTACATTTTTGTTCCTTACTTTTTGTAGCAAATTGCGACAGACGGAAAGTCACAAATGGTAGCTTTTTGCTACTAATTAACTAGTATCTAATTGGTAGCAAATTACCACAATTAGTGACGGAGGTGAAATTTGCTACGACCAAATAATTACTAATTAAATTTGTAGCAAAATAGTAACAAAATTTTTTTTGCTACGAATAATATGTAATACCTACAAATTAAATCGTAACTATACAGAACAATTCTTCTAGTGTAATGATCATTGTAAATAATTTGAAAATGACGAACACGGAACACCTAACCCGGTTTCATCATAAATAGTTTGTCGATGACAATTTTTTGAAGGTATGGCATCTTGTCTTAGAGACTCAGACTCTCATCGATGTGACCATCTAATAATAAGTGTCCACTTGATCATTTTCGAGGCTCTAGAATGGCTCATTTTACTTAATTACAGATGATAACTTTACTTATTTGATAAAAAGAAATTTGAACCACAAATTCCACAGTTTAGCGCTGTATATATTGCTAGAAAAAAAAGAGAAAAAAAAAACTTGGGAATTTTATAGAACTCTGTTTATTTCATCGATTTGTTTCGTGCACATTAGACTAACGGTCAAATAGAATTTACTTATTGATTTACAAAATATTAGATTTCAATCGAAAAGCTAAGAATGTACGTCTATATTAATCATATACGTACATTACTATAATAAGAATTACACCTTCAAGTAGAATAGAAATCGATAACAAATTCGACCAAATTAAGAATTTTAAATATAAAAAAAATCTCAAAATTTTAATTAAATTATAATAATACCTTTTGAAATAAAATATCATTTTTAGTTATGCATTATTGTATCTCTCGGAAATTTTTATAAGCTAAGTTTATGATAGGAAACTAATTAAGGGAGAAAATGATATTAAAATTCTAATATAGAAAGTATGAGATTTTAACACGTGGTTTCTCAGTAGTACAGGCAAAATGGTTAAAATTTTGTGACTTTCCAAAGTCCACATTTTTTCATTGTAGAAGCTTTTGTTACGTTATAACACCTATTGCATCAAGGTTGTTGTTAGTTACTAATCTTCACTCATTAAATTTAAATTATTTAGGTGAATTTTTTTAAATTAAATTAGAACATTTTCGATGAAAGCTCTGTCTATTTATAACCTTCTTGTGAATTGATTCATAATTTCATATCAAGACAAGCGAGCGAAAAAAAATAAAAACATACTAATACGTACGTAGAGAGTCGACATGACCTAACGGACCTGGTCCAGTCCAAGGATTTAATTTCCCACCTTCCCTCTATCCTTTGTAAGTTGTAACACGTCCAAGGAAGCTATTATTTATTTCAGTTTCGGTATATATCTTCTTTATATACATGTCTCGAACAACTTGACAACGAGCAACTACAAGTTAATTTTCGGACAGGCCAGAAATGGAGAAACGCCGGTGGAATCAGAGAAAGACGAACTATGCGTCTTGTTCCGAAGGTTTACCGTTTACGTATATGTTTTCTCTTTTTGTTTGTT
Source organism: Camelina hispida (assembly GCA_023657505.1). Taxonomy (NCBI): domain Eukaryota; kingdom Viridiplantae; phylum Streptophyta; class Magnoliopsida; order Brassicales; family Brassicaceae; genus Camelina; species Camelina hispida. The sequence continues at coordinate 42,503,223 of CP094634.1, read as the reverse complement.
TGTTTGTTTGTTACTTTTTTGTGTTTGAAGCTAATTAATTTATCGTTTGTGTGTTGGCAGAGGTGACTAGCATCGAGTGGAAAGCTGTGACTATGTCAAAAGAAGAAGAAGATCTCATTTTTCGGATGTATAAACTTGTTGGTGACAGGTTAAATTCTCTGTGCATGTACTCATCTCCTCACTGTTTCATTTGTTTTCATCCAGAGTTTTGTACGTACGTAATATATTGTACGCATGAATTTAAAAGGGCTAGTTTCGTGAATAACTAATAATATAGCACGTGGCGAGTAGGTGGTCGTTGATAGCCGGCAGGATCCCGGGGCGTACGCCGGAGGTGATAGAGAGGTACTGGCTTATGAAACACGGCTTCTTTTTTGCAAATTGATGAAGACAGCTTGTTGTTTAGTTAATAACGATCAGTGAAGTTTGTTGTGTTTCTATATCTTCCAAGGAAGACAAAAACAAAAACATTCGTATTTCTTGTTTAACCGATCGTGTTTTTTCCTGAAGTATAATTAAAATTGTAGTTGAAAATTGTTTATTATGACGCAATTTATGTTTCAGAAGAACTCAGACGTACGTATTATATAAATGATTATGAAGAATATTTCACAAAACCAAGTTTTATTTCAAAACCACAACTTTTAGGTTTCAAAACCACTAATTCGTGTTTACAAAAAAAAAAAAAAAAAAAAAAACCACTAATTCGTTTGGTTTTTTTTTCTGTCTTCTGATATGTTGGAATTTTTAGGGTTTGTGTGGTAAAAGACATTTACTGGTAATAGCGAAATTTTAAGCTTTCGATTTTGAAGTTCTAGTTCTCTACTTCATTTTTTATTTTATTTTTAAACACAAATACAAATTACCAAAAATAAATCTGCAGTTGAATTCATTTTAAGGAAACAAAGACTTCAAAAGAAAAAAAGAAAAAAAGATCGAGATTTAAAAACTTGCTTTTTCAGGCCCAATAATTAGCAAATTTATACAGTACTGTTTGCATTTTGCATCAATAAAATTCATGTCATCCTGTATTTCAGCTCTGTGTCTTATCTTCTTTTAGGTTAATGTAATTAATTGTCTTACTCCGAACAAGTGAAACTAAACGCTGGGTTATTGATAATTTTCTTTGTTTTAATTGTATATGATACTATCTCTTTCATGTTAATAAAGTAAAGTACGACGTTATAAAATAAAAAAATATCTGTCTTAAATTATGTCAACTGTTTTCAGTTTTCATCACCTGTTATTTTTCGAAGAGTAAAAAGATTCCATACCGACGAAAAAAATCTGTCACAAAATTAAATGACACTGAAAAGTCTGATCCGACTTTATTAGGAAAGGACGAAACTAATAATAATGAACATACGATGATGTTTCCCCACTTCCACGAATAATTGGGTTACTTCATTTACCGTGCGTGACCCCGCTTTAGATGTTAGAACCTTTTAAGAGCAAGGCCATTGCACATCCTGTGGGATGTCTTTTGATTTTTTTAATAATAAAACAAAATAAAAATAAAGTTTTAATTGTAAAAATACACAGATCTGTGTCTCTGCACAGATGCTTTTAGATACCCAGAGACACTAGACGTGTCACTATTTTAGTGGTTACTCTTTGTTTCGTTTTATTTTGTTTTTTTTTTCTTTTTCTTTTCTTTCGGTTGCTTCCCTCTCTGTCTCTCGATATCACTGAAACGAAGAAAGTTGAATCGATTTATCCAAATCAATGAAATCAGAACAACAGAAATTTTGATCGGTTTCAGATCAAATAGATATCTCGTCGTCGTCATCCAAATCGACTTAATCAAAACAATAGAAGTTTTGATCGGTTTCCAGATCAAATAGATCTCTCGTCGTCTTCTTCTTCTTCCTCCTGAGATTTTTCCTTCTTGGTTTCACGAAACCTTGTATAAGTCGTTTGATTTTGTCGATTTGGATAAGTCGATTCATGTTTCTTCGTTTATGGTAGATTTAATGTCTCTGTTCGTTTATGGTAGATTTGGGTCTGTCTGTTCTAAGATGATATGAGTATTTAATTCTCTCCATCTGTTTTGTTTTATTGCTGGACGAGGAGAAGATGGATCCAGTAACTGAGTCATTCTTGATTCTTATATTTTGTTGGAAAAAGTCATTAAATTTTAGAGGTACTTGTTTTTGTTTCTAAGTTAAGGAAGAGCTTTGTTTCCTGCCTTGTTTAGGATGGCACGAACGATCAACCAGGGTGGTACAATAAAGGGAGACGAGGCAGATCAACTTTTTGGAAAAATGTGAACGAAACTTGGAGCATATATCATTGGTAAGTTCTTGATGATTTCAACTGTATTTGTCAATCAATTCGCAACTTAATAAATATTCAGTTTGGTAGTTACCCTTACTCAGTTAGTTTATCTCTAGTATTCAATTGTGGATTGATTTATTTTGCTTGCTAGAATAAAAAGTTCTTGATTTACCAATCGGTTATAGTCATGTTTTAAGTCATGTCTAGTCTTGTTTGGTAGATTGTTTTGGCCATGGATTTTATTTAGGTGATATTATATTTCCATGGATGTTTGATTAGATTCATGCCTTGAAGCCATTCAAAGTTGCCGCTGATCTCTTGGCCAAGAAAGATGATTGACCTTCATTATATGATAGTTGCTACATTTGAAAACTGACCAGGTCTGTTTCTCTTACTCTGAATCTTCACATGTTTTATTTTTCTTATAGATCCGACTGTTTTGTTGGAAGATAAAGTATTGCAGCCACCGGGGTATGTGATCATGTGAAGATTGATGCTTGAATTTGAAATGCAGGTACCTTGGTGGTGCGTTTGACGTGGAATCTCTAGTCGAGAATTTACTTGGTCAGCTTGCTGGTAACCAAGCAATAGTTGTGCATGTGTATGATATCACCAATGCATCCGATCCACTTGTCATGTACGGCAATCAAGATGAAGAAGGTGACACATCTCTCTCTCATGAGAGTAAGCTTGATTTCAGAGACCCCTTCAGGAAACATAAGATGATATGAAGGTACCACACATAAGATTTTTAAACTAAAAATACTTTCTGATATCTAAAACTTGATTGATTTTTGTTTGAACAATTTCGAGTGCAGGTACCACCAAAAGGCACCAATACCATTGAATGTCCTCATTCTATGATTCTATTGTTAATTAAGTTATTGATAATGCTTTTAAATGTTTCTATCATTCTATGTTCTTGTTTTTTTTATTGTATCCAGTTTTTAGTTTGTTTTTTATTTATTAGTGTAATATATGTTTTAAAGTTTTAATAATGTAATATATTTGTTTTTTAAATAAAATGTATTATACTATAACTGCAGTTTACAGTTTTATTTTCCTAATATTGTATACATTATATACCAACATTTATAACATTTTAAAATATACTTAAAACACAATTTTAGAAAAAATTATATAAGACACCCATGTTTAAGGATGACTAATGGGAGGAGAAAAAATAAAAACAATGGGTTGAGGATCTAAACTTAAATTAATATTATTTTTAATCTTATTAAAAGTTAAAGATACTAAAGTGAGTATGACCAATGGACATGCCCTAATATCAATGATTCATGTTTCATGACGATATACTATAAATATACACAAATTACGTTTATGAAAGTTAATGTAAAATTTTTATTAGAGTCTACATCGAAACTGGTTAGGAATCGGATTGGTGATTCTTACGAGTTACGATTTAGGTTCTACAATCTTATTATAGCTGTACGGATTAGTCCACATTATGATGGATTTATTATCTACGTACTCTTTCGGCTCAACGCTACTAGGATAGATCTTGTATGGACAATCTTTTTGTTATCTTTTTGGAAATGAAAGGATCTTATAACAATCTATCATAATCAAATATATCATATAACAATTCATTGGAGTATAACAAACGTTGGATCGTTAGAAATTTATGTTAATAATACGATATTGGCAATACATGGGAGCAAGTATACCAAAATCGATAAAGAGAACGAGACAATTGCAATATGACCTACGCGGCTCCTTCCTTTCTTTTTTTTTTTTTTAACTACAAGTCTACAAAAGAGAAAGAAGCAAGTTCATCATGTCATTTTCTACGCGCACCAAATTTTAAATAACTTCGTCTTCGCCGAAACTTCCTTATTTTCAATTAATCATATCTTAAAAAAAAAAGAAGAAGAAAAAACTACATCATTATACATTCTGGTATATATATATATATATATATATCAATCACAATTCACAGAGGCTTAATTTTGTTCGAGGGTATGAGTTAGGGATAAAGCCTTTTAATTGAACGACACATGGTTTAGTCTGAAAATTCTGTATACACGAGTCACAAGATGATACATGTTCTTTTAGTTTTGAAAGCGTAATCGTTGCTAAAATAATAGTCCCCATCACATATTGTAGAAGGCTAAATAATTGAATCTACAAGCTCTCTTATCAACGAAAACTAATCCATATATACTTGATACTTCTATAGATTATGATCTAATCTTATGATCCAGCTATACTTGATACTTGATACTCTAATTTTCTAAACAGCTTATGATCTAGCGGTTAGAAGTTTCCGATGGATCTCTTTAGTGCAAACGCGTATTGAGTATCGAACGATATAAGAGTGTGAAATTTTTATTTAAGCATGATTATCTATTATTTATCACTAGGATGTCGGCCCGTGCGTTGCCGCACGGGAAAGTAAAAAATTGAAATGATTAACATTGTTAATTTTACATTTCGTGTAAAAAATGGAACAAAACATTTGTTGGATCAAAACATTGCAATTTTCTATAAACAAAAAGTAACAAAAACAAAAAGTTGTGAAATAAAAAGGTGTAAAAATTAATAGATGTGATCTTTGAAACATCGAAGTACAACAAAGAGGTGTAAACATAGAGGTATAAAATAAAAAATGTGTAAAAATAAATAGATGTGATTTTTGAAACATGGAGGTACAAGAGATGCAAAACTTAAGAGGTGTGATTTTTGAAAGATGGGGACACGAACGAAGAGACACGATTAATAATATGCAACTGTTGGGATCATTAATAATTTTAAACCGTTAGATGGAAAAGGAACTAATCTCATCCATGGATTGTTGACACAAAAGGTGGATTTGCTATTATATATTTAAAAATTAAAAAACACTTCAATAAAATAATTCTTTAGTTTTACTTCAATGAAATCCTTGTTTCTCTAATTAAAAAAACACTTCCATAAAATAATTCTTTAGAAATACTTGTTTCGTACTTCAATGTTTGTTTGCCTCTTTACTTCAGTCTCAATTTTTCTTTTTCTCTAATTTTATTTCTTTCTTCTTTCTTTATTTATTTTCATTTTTGTTTGATTGTTTCTCTTTACTTCGTCTCCATTTTTCTTTTTCTTTAATTTTATTTATTTCTTCTTTCTTTATTTGTTTTCATCATCGCCTTTGCTTTTTACTCCAGTCCCCATTTTTCTTTTTTTTCTCTAATTTTATTTCTTTCTTTTTCTATATTTGTTTTCATCATCTATTTGCTTGTTTCTCTTTACTTGGTCTCCATTTTCTTTTTCCTCTATTTTATTTTTTTCTTTATTTTCATCATCTCGTTTGCTTGCTCCTCTTACTTCAGTCTCTATTTTTCTTTTTTTCTCTAATTTTATTTTTTTCTTCTTTCTTTATTTGTTTTCATCATCTGTTTGCTTGTTTCTCCTTACTTCAGTCTCCATTTTTTCTGTTTTCTCTAATTTTATTTTTTTCTTATTTCTTTATTTGTTTTCATCATCTGTTTGCTTGTTTCTCTTTACTTCAGTCTCCATTTTTCTATTTAATCTAATTTTATTTTTTCATATTTCTTTATTTGTTTTCATCATCTTTGTTTGTTTTCTCTTTCTTACTTCAGTCTCCATTTTTTTCTCTAATTTTATTTTTTTCTTCTTTCTTTATTTGTTTTCATCATCTGTTTACTTGTTTCTCTTTACTTCAATTTTTCTGCTTTCCATAATTTTATTTCTTTCTTCTTTCTTTATTTGTTTTCATCATCTGTTTGCTTGTTTCTCTTTACTTCATTCTCCATTTTTCTGCTTTCTATAATTTTATTTCTTTATTCTTTTTTTCTTTGTTTTCATCATTTGTTTGCTTGTTTCTATTTACTTCATTCTTCATTTTTTTCTCTTATTTTATTTTTTTCTTCTTTCTTTATTTGTTTTCATCATCTGTTTACTTGTTTCTCTTTACTTAAGTCTCCATTTTTCTGCTTTCCATAATTTTATTTCTTTCTTCTTTCTGTATTTGTTTTCATCATTTGCTTGCTTCTTTCTCTTTACTTCATTCTCCATTTTTCTGCTTTCTCTAATTTTATTTCTTTCTTTTTTCTTTATTTGTTTTCATCATCTCTTTGCTTGTTTCTCTTTACTTCAGTCTCCATTTTTTTTTCTAATTTTATTTTTTTCTTCTTTCTTTATTTGTTTTCATCATCCGTTTACTTGTTTCTCTTTCTTGAGTCTCCATTTTTCTCTTTCCAATTTTATTTCTTTCTTTCTTTCTTTATTTGTTTTCATCATCCTGTTGCTTGTTTTCTTTATCAGTTTCATTTTTCTCTTTCTCTAATTTTATTTCTTTCTTTTTCTTTATTTGTTTTTATCATCTCTTCTTTTTACTCAGTCTCCATTTTTCTTTTTTTCTCTAATTTTATTTCTTTCTTCTTTCTTTATTTATTTCCATCTTCTTTGATTGTTTCTCTTTACTTCATCTCCATTTTTCTTTTTTTCTTTAATTTTATTTTTTTCTTCCTTCTTTATTTGTTTTCATCATCTCTACTTGTTTCTCTTTACTTCACCCCATTTTTCTTTTTTTCTCTAATTTTATTTATTTCTTCTTTCTTTATTTGTTTTCATCACTGCTTGTTTTTTGTTTCTCTTTACTTCAATCTCCTTCTTTTTCTCTAATTTTATTTCTTTCTTCTTTCTTTATTTATTTCCATCTTCTCGTTTGATTGTTTCTCTTTACTTGATCCATTTTTCTTTTTCTTTAATTTTATTTATTTCTTCTTTCTTTATTTGTTTTCATCATCTCTTTGCTTGTTTCTCTTTACTCCAGTCCCCATTTTCTTTTTCTCTAATTTTATTTATTTCTTCTTTCACTATTTGTTTTCATCATCTGTTTGCTTGTTTTTCTTTACTTCAGTCTCCATTTTTCTTTTTTTTCTCTAATTTTATTTCTTTCTTCTTTCTTTATTTATTTCCATCTTCTGTTTGATTGTTTCTCTTTACTTCAATCTCCATTTTTCTTTTTTCTTTAATTTTATGTCTTTCTTCTTTCTTTATTTGTTTTAGTCATCTCTTTGCTTGTTTCTCTTTACTCCAGTCCCCATTTTCTTTTTTTCTCTAATTTTATTTATTTTTTTCTTTCATTATTTAATTTCATCATCTGTTTGCTTGTTTTTTTTACTTCAGTATCCATTTTTCTGTTTTCTCTAATTTTATTTATTTCTTCTTTCTTTATTTGTTTTCATCAGCTGTTTGCTTGTTTCTCTTTACTTCAATCTCCGTTTTATTTTTTCTCTAATTTTATTTCTTTCTTCTTTCTTTATTTATTTCCATCTTCTGTTTGATTGTTTCTCTTTACTTCAGTGTCTATTTTTTCTTTTTTCTTTTTTCTTTAATTTTATTTCTTTATTCTTTCTTTATATGTTTTCATCATCTCTTTGCTTGTTTCTCTTTACTCCAGTCCCCATTTTTTTTCTCTAATTTTATTTCTTCTTTCATTATTTGTTTTCATCATTTGTTTGCTTGTTTTTCTTTACTTCAGTCTCCATTTTCCTGCATTCCATAATTTTATTTCTTTCTTCTTTCTGTATTTGTTTTCATCATCTGTTTGCTTGTTTCTCTTTACTTCATTCTCTATTTTTCTGCTTTCTATAATTTTATTTCTTTCTTCTTTCTTTATTTGTTTTCATCATCTGTTTGTTTCTCTTTACTCCAGTCCCCATTTTTCTTTTTTTCTATAATTTTATTTCTTTCTTCTTTCTTTATTTGTTTTCATCATCTGTTTGCTTTTTTCTCTTTACTTCAGTCTCCATTTTTTTTTCTAATTTTTTTTTCTTCTTTTTTTTATTTGTTTTCATCATCTGTTTACTTGTTTCTCTTTACTTCAGTCTCCATTTTTCTGTTTTCCATAATTTTATTTCTTTCTTCTTTCTTTATTTGTTTCATCATCTATTTGCTTGTTTCTTTTTACTTCAGTCTCCATTTTTTTTCTCTAATTTTATTTTTTTCTTCTTTCTTTATTTGTTTTCATCATCTGTTTACTTGTTTCTCTTTACTTCAGTCTCCATTTTTCTGCTTTCCATAATTTTATTTCTTTCTTCTTTCTTTATTTGTTTTCATCATCTATTTCCTTGTTTCTCTTTACTTCATTCTCCATTTTTCTGCTTTCTATAATTTTATTTCTTTCTTCTTTATTTATTTGTTTTTATCATCTGTTTGCTCGTTTCTATTTACTTCAGTCTTCATTTTTTTTCTAATTTTATTTTTTTCTTCTTTCTTTATTTGTTTTCGTCATCTGTTTACTTGTTTTCTTTACTTCAGTCTCCATTTTTCTGCTTTCCATAATTTTATTTCTTTCTTCTTGTTTTATTTGTTTTCATCATCTGTTTGTTTGTTTCTCTTTACTTCAGTCTCCATTTTTCTGTTTTCTCTAATTTTATTTATTTCTTCTTTCTTTATTTGTTTTCATCATCTCTTTGCTTGTTTCTCTTTACATTTAGTCTCCATTTTTCTGTTTTCTCTAATTTTATTTGTTTCTTCTTTCTTTATTTGTTTTCATCATCTCTTTGCTTGTTTCTCTTTACTTTTAGTCTCCATTTTTTTTTTTCCTCTAAATTTAATTTTTTTCTTTATTTGTTTTCATCATCTGTTTGCTTGTTCCTCTTTACTTCATTCTCCATTTTTCTTTTTTCTTTATTTATTTCCATCTTCTGTTTGATTGTTTCTCTTTACTTCAGTCTCCATTTTTTTTTCTTTAATTTTATTTATTTCTTCTTTCTTTATTTGTTTTCATCATCTCTTTGCTTGTTTCTCTTTACTCCATTCCCCATTTTTCTTTTTTCTCTAATTTTATTTATTTCTTCTTTCATTATTTGTTTTCATCATCTGTTTGCTTGTTTTTCTTTATTTCAGTCTCACTTTTTGTCTTTTTTCTAATTTTATTTCTTTCTTCTTTCTTTATTTGTTTTCATCATCTGTTTGCTTGTTTCTCTTTACTTCAATCTCCGTTTTTTTTTCTCTAATTTTATTTCTTTCTTCTTTCTTTATTTGTTTTCATCATCTGTTTGTTTGTTTCTCTTTACTTCAGTCTCCATTTTTTCTGTTTCTCTAATTTTATTTCTTTCTTCTTTCTTTATTTGTTTTCATCATCTGTTTACTTGTTTCTCTTTACTTCAGTCTCCATTTTTTTCTCTAATTTTATTTATTTTTTCTTTCTTTATTGGTTTTCATCATGTGTTTGCTTGTTTCTCTTTACTTCAGTCACCATTTTTCTTTTTTCTCTAATTTTATTTCTTTCTTCTTTCTTTATTTGTTTTCATCATCTGTTTGCCTGTTTCTCTTTACTTCAGTCTCCATTTTTCTTCTTTCCATAATTTTATTTCTTTTTTATTTCTTTAATTGTTTTCATCATTTGTTTGGTTGTTTCTCTTTACTTTAGTCTCCATTTTTCTGCTTTCCATAATTTTATTTCTTTCTTATTTCTTTATTTGTTTTCATCATCTGTTTACTTGTTTCTCTTTACTTCAGTCTCCATTTTTCCGTTTTCTCTAATTTTATTTCTTTCTTCTTTATTTATTTGTTTTCATCATATGTTTGCTTGTTTCTCTTTACTTCTAGTTACCATTTTCTTTTTCTCTAATTTTATTTATTTCTTTCATTATTTGTTTTCATCATCTGTTTGCTTGTTTTCTTTTCTTGAGTCTCCATTTTCTTTTTCTCTAATTTTATTTCTTTCTTCTTTCTTTATTTGTTTTCATCATCATTTGCTTTTCTCTTTACTTGAGTCTCCATTTTCTTTTCTCCCAATTTTATTTCTTTCTTCTTTATTTATTTGTTTTCATCATATGTTTGCTTGTTTCTCTTTACTTCAGTTACCATTTTTCTTTTTCTCAATTTTATTTATTTCTTCTTTCATTATTTGTTTTCATCATCTGTTTTGCTTGTTTTTCTTTACTTCAGTCTCCATTTTCTGTTTTTCTAAATTTTATTTCTTTCTTATTTTCTTTATTTGTTTTCATCAAATGCATTTGGCTTGTTTTTATACTTCTTCATCCACCATTTTCTTTTTCTCTAATTTTATTTATTTCTTTACATTTATTTGTTTTCATCATCTATGTTTTCTTGTTTCTCTTTACTTGATTACCATTTTCTTTCTCAATTTTATTTATTTCTTCTTTCATTATTTGTTTTCATCATGTTTGCTTGTTTTTCTTACTTCGATCTCCATTTTCTGTTTTCTCTAATTTTATTTCTTTCTTCTTTCTTTATTTGTTTTCATCATCTGTTTGCTTGTTTATAACTTTCTTGATCCCATTTTCTTTTTTTCTCTAATTTATTTCTTTCTTCTTTTTGTTTTCATCATATCTTCAGCTTGTTTTCTTTCTTGATCTCCATTTTTTTGTTTCTCTAATTTTATTTTTTTCTTCTTTCTTTATTTGTTTCATTATTTGCTTTCTCATTTCTACTCTCAGTCTCCATTTTTCTGTTTTCTCTAATTTTATTTCTTTCTTGCTCTTTATTGGTTTTCATCATCTGTTTGCTTGTTTCTCTTTACTCCAGTCTCCATTTTTCTGCTTTCTCTAATTTAATTTTTCTTCTTCTTTATTGGTTTTCATCATCATTTCTTGTTTTCTTTCTTGAGTCACCATTTTCTGTTTTCTCTAATTTTATTTCTTTTTTCTTTCTTTATTTGTTTCATCATCATTTCTTTACTTTTCTCTTTACTTCAGTCTCCATTGTTTTTTTCTCTAATTTTTTTCTTTCTTCTTTCTTTATTTGTTTTCATCATCATTTGCTTATTTCTCTTTACTTGATCACCATTTTCTTTTTTCTAAATTTTATTTCTTTCTTCTTTCCTTTATTTGTTTCCATCATATTGTTTGCTTGTTCAACTTTACTTCATCTCTATTTTCTCTGCTTTCTCTAATTTTATTTCTTTCTTATTTCTTTATTTGTTTTCATCATCTGTTTGCTTGTTTCTCTTTACTTTAATCCATTTTTCTATTTAATCTAATTTTATTTCTTTCATCTTTCTTATTTGTTTTCATCATCGGTTTGTTTGTTTCTCTTTACTTCAGTCTCCATTTTTTTCTCTAATTTTATTTTTTCTTCTTTCTTTATTTGTTTTCATCATGTTTACTTGTTTCTCTACACTTGATCTCCATTTTCTGCTTTCCATAATTTTATTTCTTTCTTTTTCTTTATTTGTTTTTAATCATCATTTCTTGTTTCTCTTTACTTCATTCTCAATTTTTCTGTTTTCTATAATTTTATTTCTTTCTTCTTTCTTTATTTGTTTTCATCATCTGTTTGCTTGTTCCTCTTTACTTCAATCTCTATTTTTCTGCTTTCTCTAATTTTATTTCTTTCTTATTTTTTTATTTGTTTTCATCATCTGTTTGCTTTGTTTCTCTTTACTTCCTCGAGCCTCTCGTAACTTGGTTTTAGTTTTTCCAGAAAGTCAAAAAATAAAATCTGCACATTGAGAATTAGAAACATTAGCCATTCAAAAAAATATAGCACGCATATTTATTCAACGGATCAAAAACATGAAAACCAGAAATGCTAAAAATATTGAAGAGATTAAAAGTTTACAAAACTAAGATTAATGTATGAGTGTCAACTAACAATAATAATAATCTAACCGAAGAAACACTACAGGTCAGCGAAAATATTAAATTACCTAGAATTAGAGATTGATGCTTGTTAATTAAAAAGCATTTCAATTAAACAATCTTTTAGTACTCAGAAAACAATTTTTGAAACTTATGTTGTCCAAAAAAGTTAATATATAATAAATAAAGAGGTGTAGGACATAGATGTGTGGAAAAAAAAAGGTGTCAAAATTAATAGATGAGAAACATGGAGATACAACAAAGAGGTGTAAGACATAGAGGTATGAAATAAAAATGTGTTAAAATTAAGAGGTGTGATTTTTGAAAGATGGGGGTATAATGAAAAGACATGATTAATAGGTACAACAAAGAGGTGTAAGACATAGAGGTACAACAAAGAGGTGTAAAACATAAAGATGTGAAATTAAAAGGTGTAAAAATTTATGGATGTTTGAAACCGGATGCAACAGAAGAGATCTGGCTAAGAGGTGCGATTTAAAAGGTATAAAAATGAATGGATGTGATTTTTGAAACCATGAGATACAACAAAGAGATGCAAAGACTAAGAGGTGTGATTTTTGAAAGATGGGAGTACGACGAAAAGACACGATTAATAATTTTAAACCGTTGGATTAAAACTGAAACCAATCTTATCTGTTGGATTAAAAGTTGACACAAACAAGTGGATTTGCTATTATATATAGATTGACAAATTAAAGCCATGTGCACGTCGATGTCATTTCTTAGACATTGTACTTATTTTTTTTATTTATTTTTTTATCTTTAAAATATGCTACAATCAATTTCTACCATAGTTAATTAAGCTCCACCCGCACTGATTAGCAGCACCTAAGCACTCGGTCACTAACAACAATTTGAATAGGAATAAGTATATATAAGTACATATCCCGTAGATTAATACAAGATTAGATGATATCATTAGTCCTCATCGAACATTTATGGTATAACATTAAAAAGGTTATTTAGTAAAAGGATTCTAGATCACATGACACTATGGGTCAAAACATCATCATCACAACGTTAATTATATCACTTTATCACCAATAGCATATGAACACGTCACTATCAATCCATCGTGTGAACTATAAACCCAATCTATACGACTTTCATTCTTCATATACTTTTTAGGCAATCACAAATTTTCTATTCTAGATTGGCATTTGTATTGCCCTTTTGTCAATTTCTTTCCAACTTCTTTTTCTTTTCCACACACCTTCTCTTGCCTAAGCTTTTACCATTAAAAAGAAATAAACAAACAAACATAATAAAATCAGAGACACACATCATATATGTTATATATATGACAAAGCTCATATCTCATCAAATTCACCAAAGCTTCTCTAATATGAAAATGAAGGAAGAGACGTTGATGGAAGAAAAACGTGTGATTAAAGAGCTGGAGCAAGGGAAAGAGTTAGTGAATCGGTTGATGAACAATTTGATAAACCCTTCTAAAGAATCAAACATGCGTTTGATCTCCGGCATCCTCCGTTCTTTCGAAAATTCAATAGTTATGATGAGTCTTGATCAGAAAACTCTTAAGAGAAGCCCCGAGGCCAAGAGAATGGATCCGAGTAACAACAAGAAGAGGTAAAACTAATGAAAGATTATTAATATGTGTTTTAGGACATTTGTCGTCTGATTGTCTTTTCTTGTTTATTAATTCTTGATCTGCAGAAGAACCTCGGAGAAGAAGACATCCGAGAAAGTTAAGATTTGTGTTGGAAGAGAACAAGAAGGAACTTCACAACTTGATGATGGTTTTTGCTGGAGAAAATATGGTCAGAAAGATATTCACGGATCCAAGAACCCTAGGTATATCATTATATTATTACAATCATATCTTTCTAAGCATTACAATATTTTTTAATAATGTTTGATTGTGTGTGGACATTGCCAAATTTTGAAAATTAATTTACTTTGTTTTGCTAATAATACAGAGGATATTATAGATGTACACATCGATTCACACGAGGGTGTTTAGCAGTGAAGCAAGTACAAAAATCAGATGCAGACCCTTCGTGTTACGAAGTCAAGTACTTAGAGAGTCACACATGTAACGGCAATTTACTATCAACCACCAAACACTCTGTTTCTTTGTTTAAAGAAGAAGAACGAAACATAGTACCTAAGTTACATCATGTTAGAGAGCAATCCGAAGACCATATGAAATCTGAAGAATTGATGTTAAGTCTCGATGACTTGGAAAACAAGAATGAGATTTTCAGAACGTTTTCATTTTCAAATCCCGAGACTGAGAATACTACTGGCTGGAAAAATCTGATGGAGAATTTTTCTCCTACAACAACATCAGAATCTGGAATCACCAACGAGTTGATATCTGCTTCTGTTGCAAATTCACCGACCGATGATTCGTGTTTCTCTTCTTTGAAAAATATTCTCGATTTAAGTTATGATTGGTCTTTTTTGATGTAATCTAAGTAGCTCTGATTTTGTAATAGTAGATTTCTTTGCTTCTTCCTCAAACCATAGGATCGTAAAGCTATTTTAGTTATAACTGAATGGAAAAATTTGAATACATTTCTTAATTTTAGTAGGAAATTTGAAGTATATACTAAATTTTTTAAATATTTGAAATGTACCTTATATATTATTGGGATAATTTTAAAAAATATACTAAATTTGTAAAGAAATTTGAAAATTATACTTAATATTATAGTTATTTGAAAACTACACATTTTGAAGGGAAATTGAAAGAAATACCCTTATTATTAAACAATGTTAACAATTAAATTAAAAAAATAAAATTTTAATTTATATTTAAAAACAAATCAATTTTAAAAATACATTACTTTTAAAAATTGTTAAATTCGGATACATTATTTAATAATTTAAAATTATAACAAAAATTATTTATTATATTTTAAATAATGATTACATCAATCAATTAATGATCTAAAAATTTTGAATAAAAAAAAGAATTTAAATATTGTTGATATTATTTAGATTTAAATTTATTTTGTTTTAGACTTATTTTTAAAATGTTGATTTATTTATAATGTCGATTTTTTGGACAATCGTTTTGTTTTTAACTTCTGTTGACTTAATTATCTTTGTCATCGACTTATATTAAAACATTTGATTTATGTTATGACTAGTAGACTTATAACATAGTTGAATTTTTTAACAAGTGACTTATTTTTTTGTTCATCAATTTATATTTTTTATCTGTTGATTTGTTTATTTATTGTTGACTTATTACATTCTACATTGATTTATTAATAAAGTCGATATTTTGAATGGATAACTTAAGTTTAATTTTTGTCGACTTATCTATTTTCCCGTCGATTTATTTTAAAATTGTCGACTTTTTTTGGTTTGATTATTTTTTTACATAGTCGACTTTTGATGATGTTGACTTATTTGTTTTTTTGTTGACTTATATTTTTTTCCCGTCGATTTGTTTGGTCTTAATAGACTTATTTCATTTTAAGTTGACTTATTAATATGATTGACTTTTTGAACTGTCGACTTACATTTTATTCCTGCTGATTTATGTTTTTTTTATGACTTATATTAAAAGATGATTTATTCTTTTATTAATTGATCTATTACATAGTCGATTTTTTTGAACTGTTGATTTATTTTCTAAAAGTACACATTTTTTATTAAAGTTAATAATTTTCAAAATAAATTAAAATATATAATTATTTTAATAAAAAGTTATTAAATGAAAAAATGAAGAATTATTAGTTAATTATAAATTTTATTTTTTCATTTTTGTATTGTTTATGTTTTATAAAACCACTTTTTTTTATCTGAACTTTAATTTTCTTTATTGATTAATATTTTCCATAATAAACTACTTCATTATTATCAAACAAATTTCAATATCTAAACTATAAGCAGTGATTTTTGAAATAATATTCTAACAATGATGAGTTTAATTATTTTGTGTTTATTTTTAACGTTTAATTAATTATTAATTATATATGTTAATTATTTTATCTTAATTTAATCTTTTAGTTATTGATTAATATTATATATAATAAATTAATTCATTATTTTTTAAAACATAATTCAGTAAAATTCTGAATATCTAGTTTACAGTTTACACAATATTTTTAAAAATATATTTTTCAAATAAATTAATTTACTTATATTTTATTTAGTTTAATTAAATTTGTAACTGAGGACAAAATAGTCAGTTCAACCCATAAGATACATTTCAAAGACTAAAAAAAATTAGTATAGAGTTCAAATTTTCTATCAAGTTTGAGGTATGTATTCAAATTTTTTCTATATATTGCACAAAATGACTATTTTGTCTTTAATTAAAAATTAATTATAAAATTAAAAATATATATAATATAACTAAATTAATTCATTTTGACAAAATTATTTCTAAAACATTGTGTAAACTAGATATTCAAAATTTTGCTAATTTTTTTAGAAAATGATGATTTAATTTATTATATATAATATTAATCAATAACTAAAAAATTAAAATTCAGATAAAATAAATAAAATATGCCCTTAAGTAATAATTAAAATATCTGGTGTTAAAATTATTCTTTTTGGATTTATGTTTAGTAAAATTTCAGATAATATTAGTTTTCAATATATATACAATTCACTAATAATTCATTAATTTTTTTCATTCAAGAAATTTTTTTGAAAATAAATATATATTTCGATATATGAAATATTTTAATTCGAATATTTTACTGAAAACTCAATAGAATCATTTCTGCTTTTATCATCTCATACTGTTCAATCTATCTAGAGAGAAAAGGGAAGAGATATAGAGAAAAGGGAAGAGGCCGAGAGAGACCTAGACAGAACGAAAACATGACAAGGGAAGATCTTGAGAAGAAGGAGAAATTGTGAAGAAAGAGAGAGATCATGGAAGATTGACATTTTTAACAAAAAAAAGATTCTTATTTCTTACATGTTGGAGTTCGGAGAGGGAGAGAGAGGGCTGGGAACAAAATTTTATAGAGACGAGGATGACTTCTTTTTTTCTGTTTTTGTCGTCTAGACGAGGATGGCTTCTTTTTGAGTGGTGTGTTGCATATATATTGGGAACCCTCGCTCGCAGGGTTACTACAGCTTTTAAATATTGCATATGGTTCCATATATATGTGTGTATATGAGTGGCATGAGCAACTTATAAATCACCTCCACTTTGTTTCATTAAACATGTTTTGTGCATGGCTTGGTCAATAGGAGTTAGCTATTTCCTTCCTTCTTTTTTATAAATCTTATCACGGAACCCACCACAACTATAAAATGAAATCAACGTTGTATATATAGTCATCGAATAAACTTTCCAAACTTAGTGTTATATTTTAGTCCTGAGATGAGACTTAGTGTTATATTTTAGTCCTGAGATGAGACCGACTAAAATATACGAACAAGAAAATAAAAATCAAAGAAAAAACTTACGCTTGATCAGCTGTTGTCCAAAAAGTCTCATCATCATCTTACAAATTTAAAATTAAACTTAATTAGTATAAAATTAAACAAATTTATATGTTAGAACAAAAGAGAGAAAGAAGTGAAGAGAGATAGAAGAGGAAAGAGAAAACAGAATGGACCGAGAGAAAAAAAAAGGGAAGAGATCTAGAGAAACCTAGAGAGAACAAAAACACGACAAAGGAAGAACTTGAGAAGACGAAGAATAAATTGGGAAGAAAGACAGAGAGATCATGGAAGATTGACATTTTTTAACAACAAACAAAACAAAAAAAAAAAACAAAAAAAGATTCTTATTTCTTACATGTTGGAGTTCGGAGAGGGAGAGAGAGAGGGCTGGAAAAAAAATGTTATGGTTTTTTTTTGGTCGTCTAGATGGTGAGTGGTGCGTTGCATATATATTGGGAACCCTCGCTCGCCTCTGTGTCATAGCTACTTAACTTTCTATTATTTCTTTTTTGGAGTGTACTAGAGTGAAACATATCGGGAAGGGTTACTATAACTTTTAAATATTGCATATGATTCCATATATATGTTTGTATATGAGTGGCATGAGCAACTTATAAAATCACCTCCACTTTGTTTTCTTAAACATGTTTTGTGCATGGCTTGGTCGATAGGAGTTAGCTATTTCCTTCCTTCTTTTTTATAAATCTTATCACGGAACCCACCACAATTATAAAATGAAATCAACGTTGTATATATAGTCATCGAATAAACTTTCCAAACTTAGTGTTATATTTTAGTCCTGAGATGAGACCGACTAAAATATACGAACAAGAAAATAAAAATCAAAGAAAAAATTTACGCTTGATCAGCTGTTGTCCAAAAAGTCTCATCATCATTTTACAAATTTAAAATTAAACTTAATTAGTATAAAATTAAACAAATTTATATGTTAGAGCAAAAGAGAGAAAGAAGTGAAGAGAGATAGAAGAGGAAAGAGAAAACAGAATGGACCGAGAGAAAGAAAAGGGAAGAGATCTAGAGAAACCTAGAGAGAACAAAAACACGACAAGGGAAGAACTTGAGAAGACGAAGAATAAATTGGGAAGAAAGAGAGAGAGATCATGGAAGATTGACATTTTTAACAACAAACAAAACAAAAAAACAAAAAAAGATTCTTATTTCTTACATGTTGGAGTTCGGAGAGGGAGAGAGAGAGAGGGCTGGGAAAAAAATGTTATGGCTTTTTTTTCTTTTGTCGTCTAGATGGTGAGTGGTGCGTTGTATATATATTGGGAACCCTCGCTCGCCTGTGTGTTATAGCTACTTAACTTTCTAATTTTTCTTTTTTGGAGTGTACTAGAGTGAAACATATCGGGAAGGGTTACTACAGCTTTTAAATATTGCATATGGTTCCATATATATGTTTGTATATGAGTGGCATGAGCAACTTATAAAATCACCTCCACTTTGTTTCATTAAACATGTTTTGTGCATGGCTTGGTCAATAGGAGTTAGCTATTTCCTTCCTTCTTTTTCATAAATCTTATCACGGAACCCACCACAACTATAAAATGAAATCAACGTTGTATATATATAGTCATCGAGTAAACTTTCCATACTTATTGTTATATTTTAGTCCTGCCAGACTGTGAGATGAGACCGACTAGTAAGTACTATTAGTTGGATATAATCCCGGCAGCTGAGTCCGTAATACAAATTTTGATTGGAATAGTCCATAATTAAAATTAAAAATTAAAAACCCTTGGAAGAAAATATACCAATTTTTCTAAATAAATACATACATATAGCTCTCTAAATTTTCGGAGTACAGTATGAATAAACAAAGATATTCATTCAGTTAAATACATCTCTCGTCTTTATCTTCTTCCTTCACGTAGCTCTTTTTGGAAGTCTCATCCCAAACCCACGCTTCAATTTCTCAATTCTGGAGGACCATCAACAACAAACCAACCAGATCACGTGTAAATTTTCTTGTGAAGCAACAACAAATTAAATAGTGTGATGTAATAAATAAAAAAAAGATGTCTTACGTTGGGGCAAGTTTCCCGAGGCAATCGAGCTCTTCACCGGTGTCTTCATCTATGACTCTACCCGTAATGTCAACAATGTAGGATCTATCTCTGTCTGGAGGAAGTCCTCTACCCGCAAGCAAGTCCAAATCTTTACGATGAAGCTCTCTTCCGTTCACAAACACTCCCGTTGTTCCACCTGAGCAGTTCTCTGGCATTGTGTAATTCATCTCTTCTATGAATGGCTGCAAACAAAACAAAACAAACAAATGATTTTTACTTTTCATAACTTGTTAACTGTGACATGAAGCAATATCAAAAATGCATGCAACTATTTACCGGTAATATTCCAAGACCTGGACCTCCCATTACTCCCCAGAATCCAGCTCTGTAATCATACCTAAGAAATGTCCCCAAAACTCATTAACAAAAAAAGAGTCATGAAGAAGATGATTCATGGCATCTAAAAAAACTCAACAATATTTTACCAGTAGTTTCCTGGCTGAATGGCTCCGGCTTGCTTCTCTGCTTTTCTCAGCAGACGTTCTGTTAAAAGATGTCCATTTATAGAAACATTGCTTTTGTTCCCTTCATCATTCTGTATAGATTTTGTCAGATCCTTGAAGCTTTTCTTCACAATGCTCGCGAATCCGCTCTTCTTGGCTCTTTGCTGCTGATCTTTAGATACTCCTCCACTGTTGTTATGATTCTGAGAGTAATCGTTGAAGTTTACTTCCATCTCACTTGCAAGTGAAACCTCTTTCATGGAGTTTTGTCTCATAGCCGTCGTCTTGCTCTGTGTGACCCTGTCGTGTTCTGAACGAGAGCTACGGCTGCCTGCTCCAGACCGGTCGTGATTGATCGAAGAGTAGTCAACGTAGTTATCGTGAAGAGGAGAATCTTGAGCTTGAGCTAGTGGCTTAGCTGTTAGACTGTCTGAGCTTAGCTCCCCCTCGGAAAGGCTAGCGGAATGAGAATGAACGTGTTGCATATCTGTAGACGACTTGTCTGAAATCAATCCAGGAAGATCTCTTGGTTCATCATCCAACGAATGAAACACATAACCGAGAAGATCATAGTCATCAGAAGTGTAATCAGCAGCTACACGAGCTTCTCCTTGTCTCGTTGAAGCTGTGTTTGTTGACAGAACGAATTTGTTATTAACAACAGATAAATCTATCAAACATGAGCAAGCTCCGCATCTCACTTTCTGCTGTTTCTTTGTACCACCAGCCTCTGGTTTCTTTGGCAACTGTAGAAGCTCGAAGCAGTTCTGACAAGTTATAAACGGAGCACCACCAGCCAAAGGACGGATATGACGAGAGCCGCCTGGTAACACAACTCTAGGTGGACGTATCCGTGAAAGAGCGTCCATTTGAGCATCACTGAAGTTACTAGGCCATCTGCCATGAGGCTGTTGTAGACCACGAGAAGCGTAAGTTCTAGGATTATGCGGTGGAGCAAAACCCATAACGTTCTCATGAGGATAAAAACCGGCGTTATAAGGTGCATCAGGGATCACTGGTGCTGAACCTCGCCAGTATTTATTCTCATAACAGTGGTAACAAGAGCAAGATGAGTTATGAAAAGGCCCGTTGTTTTGCTGCGGGTATGCGTCAAAAAGATCATGACTGTTGTTATTATTACCAACATATTGTCCCGAGTAGTAGGGATGAGATGGTTGCAGCGGATGAGGACCTCTTCCATGCATCTGGAACCTGTGAGGATCTCCAAAAGAGGGAGGATGCATCAGACTATGAGGGACTTCACTACTGTTGTTGTTGTTGTTGTAAGGGAATTGCGGTTCGGTGTGTTGATGGTAATAAGAAGGACCTCCAACAGCGTGATTACCCAAACTGTGAAACCTCATAGGAGGCCCCTTGTTCAACAACCCTGTGGAAGACAAAGACTCTTTAGGTTTCTCACGAGGCACATTGCAAGACTGAACAAGCTGTTCTTTGAGCTTTTCCAACTGTCTCAGAAGACCAGCTCGGTCTTGCTCGATTGCTTCATTGCTCTGATCTTTCAAATGTTTCTGGAACTCACGGACTGAATCTGGAAAGTAGTTGTTGGCTGATGAAGAAGAAGGGCCTTCATCACAAGGGTACTTGGAAGTGGTGGATAACCTGTTGATGACGACAGTACTATCAGAATCACATCTCTTGGTTGTTCTTTTCCTAAACTGATCCACCAAACCCGAGTCTTGTCTCCCAGATTGAGATTTGGGGTCATCTTTTTTATCCACTAGTATACTAGATCTGTCACCTTCTCCTTTTGAACAACAAGGATGATCAGTCTCAACAGCAAGTAGTGGAACATTTTGCTGGTGTCTCAAAGAAGATGGAACAACATCAGAGTCGTCAGATGAAGTTTCATCACTAGAATCCACAATTGCTTTCTCCTCAGGGGAACTAGTGGAGTTAACTGAAACTGGTTTTTTGGCTCCATGTTCCACGGACTTGTCTGAAACAGAATCTGCTTCAGCTTCACGCTCCTTGATTTTGGCTGTATGTGAAAGAAAACAAAGTCTCTTTTAGAGTAAAGAAGCCACTTAACAATTCGAAATCAACCAAAAACCAGATCAGAAAAACAACAAAATCAAGAATTTAAGTCTCTACACTCACTCTAAGGCATTAAAAGAGAGAGAGCATATACATAACATACCACGAAGAACGGTGAAGCAGCCACCACACTGGAAAAAGGGGGAATCTTCAGGCTCTGATAAGAGATTCTCGCACTTGGGGCAACGAACTAGCCTTACTTTGGTAGACTCGGTCATTTAATACTTATCAATTAAACAAACCCAGAAAACGTTCTGATAAAAGAAAAAATTATACACAGAAATCAGAAAGAGAAGAAGACAACCCCAGAAGAAACAGAACGACTTCAAAAATAAAGGGAACAGATTTAGAAAAAAGAGAGAGAGAGAGAGAAAAAAACTGAACCTTTGAGGCTCAGAGCTATGTTTCTTGATTGGGTTTAGCTTCTGATACTCGATCCCTTCTTGATTTTCTTGGGAAAACCAAAACCAAACCGGAAGAAGAGAAAGAAAGAAAGTGGAATATATCTGTCTCTTTCTCTCTCTCTCTAGTTTATGTATATAGTTTTGGTTTAATACTTCTCTATCTCTCTCTCTCTCGTTGAGTTCGAAGTTTGGTCTTTTGTTGGGACAAAATCTCTGGTGTTTGTGTTTTATGCTTTTGTTTCTCTGCCAAAACTTCGCTCCTTTTCACACGGCACAGATACGCTAAAAGAAGAAGGAAAAAAAAAAACATCTCTTGGAAAAGAAACGACGCCGTATTTACATTTTTTTACCCAACTTACATTACAGTGAGCGTTTACTACTTAAGTACAGTAGTTGGGTTGTTTTCATTATTCCCTCTCTGATCTGAGTGAGCTGTGACGCAACCAACCACAGTGGTCAGATTCGTATATCAAAACTCTTCTTCTTTTTTTATTTTTTTGCTAACGGCGACACTCTCAGTTCCGTCTGATTCTCTTACGTTATTTTAGCGTTTATGCTGACGTGGATTTATTGTTCAAAAATAATACGAAATGGTTTGTTTTGGTTATATTTTGTTACATTGGTTCATTATCTTATTATTTTAGTGGGTTATTATCATTATGGATAAAAGACCAACAACAGCACCACAATCAAGAATTTACCAAATTACAAAGAAAGTTTGAGAGTGGGGGAATTTAAAAAAAACTTTTGCTTTTTGCTTTTACTTTTTATAACAACCATATATACTTACTTACATAGTAGTAAATAGCTTTTCTTTATAGCTTCTATATATGTCAGCGAGCGACCACTGATGTAAAAAAAGGAAAAGCAGGGTTTTGGCCTTTGTTAAAAGATGTGACAGACTACAAAGATTAATATAGCATTCATAAATTACAAGAAAACAAAAATAAAAATAAAATGAGATACATTGCAAAACAAAAAAAAAAAAAAAAAAGAGAAGAGAGGAATTATTCGTAAATTAAAGAAAAGGGTCAAAGAAGAAGACGAACGTTAAATTAAAAGTGGTCCAGGTGGAACCCAGTGCCTCACCAAACGAGACCCACCCCCATCGAAGAAGCTTCACCATATTTTCTCGTGTGTTTCTTTTGACTGTTTTCTCTAACTCTCTTTTTTTTCTTCTTCTATGACTTTTACTTTAATAAATTGGATCTTATCTTTACTTACTACTAAGTACAGTACTAACCACATATGATTATATGAACAAAAAAAGCAATTTTGGTGGAGCATTTTACAGACATGTGATATTCTTAACCCCTTTACTTTGATATTAACAAAATTGCTTCTTTGGGTAATTAATACAAACCTATTAAATTTACAAAAATGTGGAGCCCCATTAAAAAGATCTCTCTGAAGTGGATGGAGAACCATGGAAACCAGCTTTTTAGACAACCAAATTGGTAATGGATTATGCAATAATAGCCTATGTTGGTCTATTTCGCATTTACTTCTACACTTTCTTGTGAATTCACTGTGATGTATTCCTTTTATTTTTCTTTTCTTTCTTCAGCAGCCTTTTAACTCAATTATGACGATGTGAATTGTAGTGCGATAAATACCCCCTCGATGTTATTAATATAAGTGTTCACTGTTTTAAATAATACAATATGGTACGTCATATATACTGTATAGATGAACAGATGGAATTCATAAGTTGTAACGATTAGATATAAAGAATCGAGCTTTTGAAGATGCTCGTTGAGATCTTTAAGCTTTAATACTACTTTTTTTTTATAGAGGAAGCATATCATGTTGTAACGGCTAAAACTATAACTTAACAAGAAAAAAGGTAAATTATAATGGGAAGCTTTAATTCTGTTCAAAAATTTGATCATACAGATGGGCCATAATTAAGAATAGCCCAACGAACCTACACATGTTAACTCAACCCTTAAGGCTGACCAAATTACAAATTTACCAAGTTCCCGAAACAGTTGACCGAGTCAATCATTTGCATCATTGCATGTTAGAATATTGTCAAAAGAAGAAAACATGAATCAAAGTATACACATTGCTTCACATGATTTGTCCTTTGTTTTTATTCACTTATATTTTTCTAACCAAGTTTCTCACATTTTTCCTCTGACACTTCCTGTACTGTTAGCACTTAGCAGTTAGCATAAATGGCAATTGCCAAACGAATCCTATATGTATTATTCTATCGTTATATTTCCCAACGTAAACGTTGTTTGCATGTTGATCCACGTTTCACTCTAACATGCCTATACGTTTCAGAGATTCCAATATATGATATGATGGTATTAAATTCATCAGTTACTACTGGATCAGTGAAGATGTATTATGTATATCCCGTTTTACACTACAGTTTATTCGATTAAATTTCAAATTAAAACATGAACATGCATAATTATATCTTAAGAAAGAGCGAGCAAGATCTTAAAAAAAAAGAGAAAGGAAAATCACATTTTCGAAGAACCAGATCTTGTTGTAGGAATCCTTATCCCAGCGAGGATCCGACAAAACAAATGCTTCTTCTTCTTCTTCTTCTTGTAATTATCGACGACGGCGTCGGCGTTTTTCGACCTCTTCATCCACCACTTGGTCTGAAAGACACCCCACAATAGTTTACTAGCCGTGGAATCAGAGGAGCAGCACAGATCCACGACGGTGCTAGCCGCGCGATTCGACTTTTCCCCAAGATCGGACGGCGTTCGAGAACAAAACATTTTTCCGGTGCCGGCGAGAGAAGGGAGGGACATGAAATGGCGTTCGATGATGTGAGTAAGAGAGACAAGCTCGTAGGAATCATAGAGTGGACTCCCACAATCCCATAGTATACGATCGTTTTGATCATCCTCGACAACCATAATATTCTTCGTTTTCTCTGTGGTAGTGTGTTTCATGAATGGTGTGTGTGTTTCTCGATGTAGATTTCTGACAGCGAGTGTGTGTGTGTGTGTCTTTTTTTATGTAAAGGGTTTTAAGGTTTTTGTTTTCTTCCTCTAGTTTTTGTTTATCTTGGTCGTATGGTCTTATAGCATCCAAGCTGGCATGATTTGTTTCTGTTTCTGACGTTTTGTCGACACTAGTAATAATCCGGAAAAGGAGAAATATATTCACAATATTTTAATCACGAATTTGTTACATGAAAATAAAAAGTTTCTTAAATTATCAATTTAATTACTTGATAAAAACATATACGGAAAATTTGTATAATCAATTTATTAATCCATGTCAGTTTTCAAAATATGTGAAATGTAAAGAAGAGGATTTATGCAAATATGGCTGAGTTTGAGGACCATAAATTAAACAAGGACCTTGAGGAGGTACCAAACATGTTTCTAAATGCGTTTAGAGGTCTCAAAATTCTAAATGCGGCTGAAACCAAGATTACTTGTCTACCTGAATCAGCTACATCTCTTTCGAAGCTTCACACCTTAATACTCAGAGGATGCAGAGAGCTCAGAGTTGTACCGTCGCTCAAAGAACTTGAAGAGCTCCAGTTGTAATCTTGGGTTACCTTGAGTCACCTTGATGTCTCAGCGTCATCTATTAGACCCTTGTTGAAAGTTGTTAGATCTGCACAATTTATAAGCTGCAAGAATGTAGGTATTGTGTTGAAGGAGTTGACAACTGATACTGCCTTATCAATTAAGAATGAAGTTTACATTTAGATTCATGCACATATCTAGTGCAACTAGTTAGACCAAAAAAAAAAAGATTATGGCTGAGTTTAGTTTATTTTTCTCAATCTAGCATTCATGCATATATCAATTTCAAGAATCAAAAGAAAAGAAAATATTTAGGTGAATGTTATTATTTATTTATTCCCTCCTCCCCTGCTATATTGGAGTGGGCAAAAAAACCGAAATCCAAAAAACCGAACCGAAATAATAGGTTTGGTTTGGTTATGGTTAAGTCTAAAAATCCGTTTGGTTTTCATTTTAGTTAAGCATTTGGTTTAGGTTTGGTCTGGTTAAAAACCGTAAAACCGAATGTTTTTTTTGGTTTTTTAAAAAAATTTAGGATAAATTAGATATAATTAGTTTCTCCAACTTATAACTTTAAATTGTATAACAATATCAATATTTTTTTTTATTGGGCTTATAGTTATTGATCTCTTAGTAATCTATCGAATTACAAAACTAAATTTGGATTCTATTTTTTTTATTTATGTTTAGGTTTTACTTTTATGTTTATTTTTAGTTATGTATCAACTATCTATTTTTTAAAAGTATAAAATAACCATTAAAACCGGAACCAAACCGAAACCGAACCGAACTGTGACACATATGGTTTTTATATGGTTCTATTTTTGATGAAACCGAAAAAACCATAAACCGAAAAAACCGAACCGTAACCAAACCGAATTACATATGGTTTCTTTATGGTTCCATTTTTATAAAATCAAAAAAACCGTAAACCGAAAAAACCGAACCTAAACCAAACCGAAAAACCGAACGCCTACCCGTTCCTTTCTTGAAAGTTTAATGGGCTGCAGAAAATACGAAAAGCGGACCGATGATAGGCCCAATAAGAGTAATCAGCACATGTTAGCAGCTAGCTGGGAGCGTTAATGGCTTTAAATAGGCATGGTTTACTTTAGTATTAACACTCCTTAACCTAAGCCGAGTTCAGTCAGAGTCGACTAGTACTGTAGTAATTATTATCTTCTCCGCTGTGCAAAAAGCTTTATGTAAAAATCCATTGATCGACTTTAAAAAGGTATCCGCGCCAGAGAGAGAGAGAGAGACTAATTAAATCCATCTTCTTCCTCTCGAAACCCTAGTTTTTACCCCCTTCCCTGCAACAACTTTCTTGACTAAGAGAGATGCCGAGGGAGATAATTACGCTTCAGGTTGGACAATGCGGGAACCAGATCGGGATGGAGTTCTGGAAACAGCTTTGCCTTGAGCACGGCATCAGTAAAGATGGTATCCTCGAAGACTTCGCTACTCAGGTCCTTCCCTTCTTCTCCTCTAATTCTGTACTTGATTTTTTTAGGTCTATTACAAGTCTGATTGCTTTTGAAATCGTTTCTAAAATTTCTATGAATCGAGAATTGAATACATTTGTTATCATCATAACTGATAAGAGTAGCTTTGTGGATTTGTGTGTGTAGGGAGGTGATAGAAAAGATGTGTTTTTTTACCAAGCGGATGACCAACACTATATCCCACGAGCTCTACTCATTGATTTGGAGCCTAGAGTCATCAATGGCATTCAGAATGGTGACTACCGTAACCTTTATAATCATGAGAATGTCTTCGTTGCTGACCATGGTGGTGGTGCTGGTAACAACTGGGCCAGTGGATATCACCAAGGTAAAGGTGTTGAAGAGGAGATCATGGACATGATTGATCGTGAAGCTGATGGTAGTGACAGCCTTGAAGGATTTGTTCTTTGCCACTCTATTGCTGGCGGCACTGGCTCAGGTTTGTCTCTGTTCTGTTATACGTTTATAAGTGATGTTGCGGAATTTGGAATGTAGCCTTTATGAGTTTAATAACACTCTGATGTTTCTTTACATGAAGGTATGGGATCTTATTTATTGGAGACTCTGAATGATCGCTATAGCAAGAAGTTGGTTCAGACATACAGTGTATTTCCCAATCAGATGGAAACGAGTGACGTTGTTGTCCAGCCTTACAACTCACTTTTGACCCTGAAGCGGCTTACGTTAAATGCTGATTGTGTTGTTGTACTTGACAACACTGCATTGGGAAGAATAGCTGTGGAGCGTTTACATTTGACCAATCCTACCTTTGCTCAAACGAATTCTCTAGTCTCAACTGTGATGTCTGCTAGCACTACTACACTGCGCTATCCTGGATATATGAATAATGACTTGGTTGGCTTGCTTGCATCCTTGATCCCAACACCAAGGTGTCACTTCCTCATGACAGGGTATACACCATTGACTGTTGAGCGCCAGGTTAGATTTCTCAATGAGTGTAATAGCTTAGACCATCAATCTCAAAATTAAATTTTATGTGAAGCTATTGTTGTTCTTGAACATGAATTCTACCTGTTATGTTTGGCATTTACAAAGCCAAAGTGTGCGTGCACTGTTTCATTTTATTGATTTCCTGCTCTCTTAACTGAATTAATCTTGGCAGGCAAATGTCATTCGTAAAACTACTGTGCTGGATGTTATGAGAAGACTTCTACAGGTTAGCTGTCTGCTTTCTCCTATATATTTTGGAAACGTGAATCAGATGTTTTTTTAACATTATTGTATTTGCAGACAAAAAATATCATGGTTTCGTCTTATGCTAGAAACAAAGAAGCTAGTCAGGCTAAATACATATCAATATTGAATATCATTCAAGGAGAAGTTGATCCCACTCAGGTACTTTTACCTAACTGTGACTTAATGAGGGAGGATGAATTGGTTTAATCTTTCTTTTTTGATGTGATCGGCTTTGTTGATTCACTATTTGATACTAGGTGCATGAGAGTTTGCAAAGGATACGAGAAAGAAAGCTTGTTAATTTCATTGAGTGGGGACCTGCAAGCATACAGGTTCTAACCGAATTACGTCTGCAGATTTGTTATCGCTTTTGGCTTGACCATGGACTTGCATCTCAACTTTTTAAATATCTTACTTTCAACAGGTTGCGCTTTCCAAGAAGTCCCCATATGTTCAAACTGCCCATAGGGTAATCTTATATCCACTCTATATATATCTGTATCTATCATCATGAGAGTTGGTACTCCTTACAAGTGATGTCATAAGCTGCTGGTTCCTGCTTTAGAAGATATAACAAAGACTCTTATTTTGGTGGTGTATATTTCAGGTCAGTGGTCTTATGTTAGCAAGCCACACTAGTATCAGGCACCTATTCAGCAAATGTTTGAGCCAATATGATAAATTGAGGAAGAAACAAGCTTTTCTTGACAATTACCGAAAGTTTCCCATGTTTGCTGTAAGTTGACTGCTCAAATATATTGCTCTTGTTTGACTGATCCTTAGTACAACTTACCCAGCTTTGACAGTTAAATGGTGAAATAATCATGAGAATCTACGTGTTGGTATGGGCAGGACAATGACCTTTCAGAGTTTGATGAATCGAGGGACATAATTGAGAGTTTGGTAGATGAGTACAAGGCCTGTGAGTCACCAGATTACATCAAATGGGGAATGGAGGTATAATAAGCTCTTACCATCTATAGTTACACTTGTGGATGAACTTGAAATGATAACTGTATCTGTGTCTCTCTTTCAGGACCCTGAACAGCTTATGACTGGTGAAGGCAATGCTTCAGGAGTTGTTGATCCTAAGTTGGCGTTCTGAAACTTGTGACTATAAATAAATAGAAAACCAGAGTAAGTCATATGATGATGTGTCACTTTTGACTGAGTTTTTTCAGGACATTATAGGTTTTTACTTTATAATGAATGGGTTTTGGTAGGAGCAGTAGTAGTAAGTGTTTGCACGTAAACATTGAATAGTGGTATGATGTGGATGAGTTTTAATCTATGAGATGAATGTGTGCTTCTGGGTATTTTCTAGATGGAGGAGAGCACGTAAAGTTGAGCAGGAATCTAGAATCTTGATTTGTATTTTTTTTTTTTCCTTTTTTTATGGGTGTTTTAGCTTTCATTTGATCAACTCATGTTCTTCATGTGTGATGATGCTAGGGTCAAAAGATTCAGATAACAAAAAGCATCTATTGTGTTGTGTTGTGTTGATGAAGGAATGGGTTGAATAGCTTCTGTTTTCTCTGTACATATGCTAATCTAAATCTCATTATTGTGTGTTGTTGATTCCTTGACGGGTTTGGTGCAATCATCTTTATGCCATGTGGTTGGTCCACCATCTTTTGACCATTATAATATGACGCCGTTCTTGAAGCTAATCAAACTTGACCAACTTAGGAAAAACAAATTCTTGGAATCCAATGCAAATTGGAAATTTTAAACTTAATATTTTTTAAAAAATTGTGGACCCACAGAGTGAGTTTAGTTTCGAGAAAGCATGTTACTCCACTAGACTTGTTAAAAAGTAGGGTGATTAGGCAGCTCTAATGATATTGCTGAGAAGTAAATTAAAAAATAATGTTGACAAAACAACCTCGTTTTAAACGGGCACGTTAACCAATCCGACATCCACTGCGATTGATCTCTGACCTTTCTTGAGATGCATGTGACTCTCTCTATATGCTTATTTTTTTTTTTTTTTTAGCTCAACATCAACTTTTCATTAACCAAATGGTACAATCAAATCATAGGAACATTACATTCACCTCTATAGACTTGGACCAGATCAAATGCAATGGTTGATCAAGTACAACTTTGGAACACTTATACTTTCGATGGATCCAACGCTACCTAATCGAGAAACCATTGCATTTTTTTAACCACAATGAGATAGATAACACACCACAACTTGGAGTGAAATCATCTCTTAAACCCCACCTAAATTGACCTAATGACACAAAAACAAATACTAACACAGAGAAATCCAAAACTAGAGCTGAAGAACAAATCAAAACCAAGCTATGAGCTCCTTATGATCAGCGTGAAGAACTTGACCCAATAGCATCGACACCCAGAGGCGCATCATCAGACAAGATATGAATTCCCGGCTTTCAATGTTTCGGTCCTAAACCTAAAACGGACAATACATCCGACTGAACCGACCAAGAGACAAGCACAACCAGCAAGAGCAAAAGCTTTTCCATACAAATCATATTAGACCGAATGCTAAACGATTCAAGATAAGAGTGAAGCACGAATAACATATCACCACCTCACGGTGCGTACCCGGATTGGCCGCAACTCAGCTGCTTTGTTATCTCGCTACTTGGTCGAAAGACACCGGAAGTTGAAGAAACTCTCAAAAGACCGTCGGCTTTGTGGGCATCCGCAAATCTCGGTTCCGACACCCTGAAGTCTCCTCGACAACCTGAAGACACTAATACCCGACTCGACCAAAAACCTCCGATCAGCTAGCTTCTCCGGCGAAAGGATGGAGAGAGCGGACGGTCGCAACCAAATCACAGATCCGATTCCGGGATACTGCAAGGAGAGACGCCCGAGCAGCTACGAACCACCACCGTCACTGAAAGGCGAGCCGAGATCTCTCGTCTTCCACCACGGCGCTTCAAAGACGGCGCTTGATGGACTGCTCCTTAGCACGCCGGAGAGGAAGAGAAACGGGTCACCTACTACTACTACTACGAAGACGAGACGACAAAGAAAAAGAAGCAGAGCCCTCTCACACCGCCGGCGAAAGCCAAGACGGCGGAGAGGCAAACGAAATCAGTCGGCGGCGGCTGTAGATCTAGGGTTTTCAAGAAACCTCTACTTTGCTCCTCCTACCCGGATATCTCTATCCTTCTCTATATGCTTATTTAGTAGTCGAATATCCTACCATGATGAGGGATAAACACAATCTTTACCTGTTAAAAAAGAAAACACAATCTGACGATGGAACTAAAACCATGCTGGATTAACAATAATTAGTTACTAGCCGTTACATATATTTCACTCAAATAAGTTTTTTTTTCTGCCAAATAAATTTGAAAAAAACGCATTCGATGATTATATACTCGTATTCATACTAAAAACCACAAAAAAAAAAAAAAAAAAAAAAAAAAAAAAAAAAAAAAAGGGACACAACTTGGCTTACTAATAGTCTGTAAGGGCAATCTCCACCGAAAAAATCCCAAATAATTTAAATTTGGTCCATTTTGTATAGAGAAATTAGTACTAGTATAAAGTAAAAGAATTGAAAAGGCGAATCTCATCACATGGTGGCCGATCTCTCTTCACTCCTAGTAAGATATAACTACCTAACTATTCCCCATTCCGATGTTTTTTCCTGGTCGCTAACTATATAAAACATGTTTTCTTAGTAGGCACCATATTAAAAATTTAGAGAAATATGTGAAGAGTGAAACAGAGTTTTTAGATAGCGACACTAAAATCTACTACAAAATTCTGTACCTTGAGTTAAAAAAAGAATGGCTAGCTTGGTTATCTAGATTATCTTGTTAATTAAATTTCAAACGTGTTGTTATAGACGTATATTTGTTGCCACACACAAAAAAAAAAAGACTTCAAATGGGAGGGAGATGCACATATGGCAAAACTTAAAACGCCGATACTAGCATTCGTATGTCAAAAGCATGATTCCTCTTTTTAGACCAAAAATTTCGAAACACATGTGTTAACTTTTTCAAAATTATGTAAAAACGAAATCCACGTATATTTAATAAAAAAAAGCTAAAGAACTACAGCCCATACTCAAAACGCGTAAATGATTATGTAAAATTTAGGAAAGCCTTAACCTTGTTGATTACTATCAAAATTTTACTTGGAAAGACGTGTTAATGGATACTGGTAAACAATCTACAAGGACATAAAATAATAATCTTAAAGCGATTAGGATTAGACACCATCGAATCTTATAATACACGAAATTTCTAAACTTTATAAAAACTCCAATTCCAAAAGTTGACGGAAGGATTTGAAAAAGAAGAATTAAAAAAGATGATGAAACACGAAGCATCCACGAAGAAAAAAAAAAGGTCAATTTGGAAAATTCAACCATAGGAAAAAAAGAAGAAGGACACGTGTCGTTAACATAAACAAAATTCTCTAGAGTGGAGAGAACCGGCAACAACCGGTAAAACCAGTGGAATAAAATTACAGTAATTGTCCTATAAAACCGCGTGATTAGTTCCGTTTCTCTTCTCTCCGTGTCTCGTTCGTCTCGTCGTCTCTCTCTCTCTAGTTCACCCGCCGGAGTCCTTCTCTCGCCACTTGATATTTCATTCATTCATTCATTCAGATTCCTCTCTCTCTCTCTCTCTCTCTCTCTATCGATGGCGTCGTCGAAGAACTCCGTTGTCGTTGTGGCTTTATTAATCGCTTTCGTTTTTGCCGTCATCTCTCCCTTCGCCGGCGCTCAATCCTTAGCTCCTGCTCCTTCTCCCACAAGCGACGGTAAGCTTTTCCGATCTCTCTCTCTCTCTCTCCCCAGATCTGAATGTCAAAATTTTTAAGATTCCTCCTAATTTTTTGTTTTTTTTATATATATATATATATATTCACATTTGCATTCAGAATCAAATCAATTTTGTATCAATTAGCCTAATAAAAAATTTGAATAAATCTAATGAGAGTGTGTTTTTGATGATAAACAACAACAGGAACATCGATTGATCAAGGGATAGCGTATTTGCTAATGGTGCTGGCGCTTCTTCTGACTTATCTCATTCATCCTCTTGATGCTTCTTCTTCTTCCTCCTCTTTCTTCTGACTGATCTAATTTGTAATGGAGAGACTGTTTCTGTTTCTGAGCTTCTTCTATCTTTTACTGTGTTTTCAGTAAATTAGAGAAATTAGAGATTTGTCTTCTTTTTTATTTTATTTTTTAGATTTACCCCTTAAAGATTCTTTTAATTAATTTCATGTTCCTTATAAAGTTCGTTTATTGTAGAAGTGCCCCTTTTTATTTATTACAGTATGTTTATTGTTAATGATGCTTCACGTAACGTTCCAATTACAAAAGTTCTTTTTGTTCTTGTTTTTACCAAAGTTTCATAGGGATTAGTGTAACACTTCAGTTTCGTTTGTAATTAATACGTTTCATGGGTCTCTGTTATTTACATAGTTCCATACTTTTACATGAACTCTCTATATTTTTAGTCTATTAACCATATAAGTTCACACTAATTTTGTTATATTGATAAGTTTATACAATACTTTTTTGAGTATCACAAACTAACGCGCCTCAGATTGCCAAAAGTCTAGAATATGACAACTCGCCAAGTACAATATGCGCGTGTGATTAGTAAAAAAGACGCCTTTTATAAATCCCACGCGCATCACTGATGCCGCGTTGGTTGTGATATGGGCCTCATATAGGGGGGACAAGCCTTTTTTTTGTTAAAATCAGCCCATTTATAAGCCTCACTGACATTAAGAAGAGCACTTGTCAATAACATGTGTTAGGAACACTTGCCCTTTGATTAAGAATCTTGTATTCTAAGCTTTGCTGTAAGAACCTTGCCCTTTGATTAATGAATGCAAGTGGTTTGACAAAAAAAAAAAAAAAAAAAGGAACACTTGTTTTAAAAGGGTATGAGACCAAACCTAAAACACCCCAAAACAAACGTTTAGTTGTGTTTTCTTATGTCGGATACCAGATGAAGGTTCTAATTATAGTTATTGTAGATAACTCTGTTGACTTTTTAAGCCAAGATTTTCTTAATATCTAGTTAATTTGTTGGTGTATTTTCTAACATTTTAGCTATTGAGATAAAGGATTTCCACTTCAAAAAAGAGTGAAGAAGACCAACCTAGCAACATTGTTCATTCTTTATAGCTAGTCTTTTAATATTGACCCGATTTCAAACATGAATTTAGAGAGAGAGAGAGAGAGAGTGACAAATGCTTTATTGCATTTTATTTGACCTAAAAAAGAATGAAAGAACTAAAAACAAGAGTGGAATAAACGGTATGAACCTTTGTAAAAGGCGTCTTGAGAGGGTTGAAATATCTTATTGGGACCCGAAGCAGATTAGATTTTGTAGCCAGTGGCCAACTTGCTTCACCCTCTCCAATCTCTTGTGGCCCAATATTTGTATTTGACCAATTCATGTGCACTATATATATGGGCTTAGTAGTAGACCCACTTTTACCTTTTATGATATTTACCTCGTCTAATATTGTTACAAACTTCTAAGAGTTTTGATTAGGACTTTTAGGTTCTGAATCTGATCTAACCAAACTAGTTCGACGTAAACGGTCCTAATCAGTTCAAGTTTAGAATTGTAAACGATCTCTCTCGAGCAAAATATATCCCCAATATATATTATCCACCCAGTTTGAATTGAAACATAATTGGCTGAAATTTGAAATTTTTATTTTCTTGAATCATGTTCCTTTTTTCAAATGGTCGGTCCAAGCTGCAGGCATTAAATGCTCGGATGCTTTACATGTGTGTTGCAAGTGGTTCTGAGAGTATGTGAATCTCTAAGTTTTGTCTTTGTGCATCTTCTTTGGGATTCCACGGCACGCAAGTCTCTACTGGGGTAATTCATATTCATCGACTCTAACCACATTTAATGAATTTGCCAAAAATAGGTTCATACATTCGATACTAAATTCACTACAGTACATTTTATTTTATTGATGTGCTTTATTATCTCAGTATCTCACCTTCCTCTTTTTGTTGAGGTCAGTACTTTTTACTCAAAGTAAGTCTAACATCATCATTTCTATCATAAGAAAATACACGTCTCTGTTATTTCTCTTCACACCATATGTATAAAGGTATGAGTAAAAAACATGAATGTGAGTATCGTCAAAAAAAAAAAAAAAAATCGTCAAAAAAAAAAAAAAAGAAAAAACATGAATGTGAGTATGTGACCATGAAGCTTCTGAATGGAAGTGGTTTCTCACTCTAGAAGCTAAACGATGGGGTCCAATTTGATCCAAATGCTGCAAAAGATTGAAAAATATCGAATTGGTCAAAATTATGATCTTAAAAAGACCAAACTATTTGGTTATCAAAAAAAAAGATGGTTTTCTGTTTTCTTTTCTTTTATTTATTATATAGTGTGAGGAGATATTTTATTTCAAATAATATTTTGCTAATTAGTGGGGGCAAAAGTGTTTACTATAGAAAAGAAAATAGAGTGAAAAAATACAAGGAATAAGATCAACGAGATAATGTCGTGAGTTATTAAATTTATTTGGAATACTCACGTGTCTAGATAATCCACTTCTTTAAATCATGCCATTTAGTTTTTTGCTTTTTGGAGGGGCCAAATCATGTCACTTCCGCTCTCATGTATTCAAATAACCGGCAGTATTAAGATGGGTAATGACCGGTTTTAGTGTAGTAAAGGGGGTGTTAAGAACTTTACCGAAACAAAACTTGAATCTCAATTTCGTTTTGAAGTGGTATGTA
Organism: Camelina hispida; assembly: GCA_023657505.1. Classification (NCBI taxonomy): domain Eukaryota; kingdom Viridiplantae; phylum Streptophyta; class Magnoliopsida; order Brassicales; family Brassicaceae; genus Camelina; species Camelina hispida. Next base: position 42,467,015 of record CP094634.1, on the reverse strand, counting down.
TTCTTAGTTGGCCTTATACCTCTACTACACACACTTATAATGGTTCTTATATAATTGACAGAAACGGGCATGAACCATAGATATATAGACAAATGTCCCAACAACTGGATGGACCATGGTACAAAACAGAAAACAGCCATTTAATTAGAAGACAACACACTTCGTCCTTAAAAATTGATGTATACCAAACTCTATTGTCTTTCTATACGTACGTAGATCTCGACCAGTTTTGACAGAACAGAATGCAAAATGTATACTACATGTTTATTGTATCTTTTTATTCAATATGAAAAAGGGTAGTACTAGTAGTAGTAGTACTTGGTTATCTTTTATGTTGAATTCGAAAACGTCAAGGATGAGTGGAGACATAATTGGTAGGGTTACTAAAAAGGATTCAATGGTTTGGTTCTTCACATGAATGGGGTTTGTTAACTTAAGTGGAAGAAAGCAACAGCAGACACGAGAACATGTCTCTCGGTGATACCTTGAATCTTCACTTCACACCACACCCACTCAAATCGATCTATCAGGATAAAATCAGATGACATCAGGTAACTGTTGACCATATAAAATACGTAATTTTAGTTTAATCTTTTGTTTGATTAAGACAAGGGTTCCATTACTTGCATGTTAAATTACTTTTTTTCATCTTTAGTAAATTAATACAAAATCACAAAATATGATTATAAAATATATGATGGCTCACACAATAGTAAGATTATGACAATTTTTTGGCATTTACAATACTTTTTTTAGCAATTCTAATTGAATTCTTATCTATTGAAATAATAATTTGTAAATGCATCATGTCATTTGTCGTCGCATAATCAAAAAAGAAGAGACATTCATACGAATTAATTTACATTTTTAAAAAAATATAAATATTAATAAGAGACATAGAAACACATTTATATACTGTTTCCTACCATTGAGACAAATCTCAGAGAGAGGAAACCAAATAACGAAGCAGCTGTTGTTATCTTCATAAACACGAGTCGACTAAACATTTTACTCTTACGTCTCTTAACAAAAGATATTTACCCACAAATTAATTAAAAACAAAACTTCCTTTTTTGTCTTCTTTGGCGTTTCAGTTGATCTGAACTGTCCATGTCATTCAGACAAAAAGTTATCCGACGGTTAAGATGCATCCACGTCATCACCACCCCCAAACCAAAAAAAAAAAAAAATCTCCCAAGAAGTTGAGAAAACATCATCGTCTTCCCAAAGTTTCGATTTTTTTTTTTTTTGGTTTAATCTCGAGAGTGATGATGATGATGATGGTCGAAGAAATTATCCACATCCCATGAAAAGTCTTCTTCGATCAGTCTGAAGGAGAAATCTTCAGATTCTTCGTTCCCTTCTTTTTTCCAATACTCTGTGTTTAGCGGTAACAACGGTGATTGGATTTTGAGTTCTTCATCATCGAGAAACAAAAGGTCAGGGGCAATTTCAGAATCCCATAAATAATCGTCGGCGAGAGATAGATCCGGTAACGGAAACGGATCCGGGAACCACGGTTCTGATTTCACCAAAGCAGTCGGAGATAGCTCGATCGGTTCAATCTCAATCTCCTCATGCTCTGTTCTGTACTCTGTTTCCTCGTTGGCGTTGAACCTGAGAACAGAGGTCGGAGAATGGAGGGTCTGGCGAGAATCTTTCCCTGAATCGCAAACGGAAACCGTATCGAGATCGATGAGAGGCGTCGGCGTCGGCGGCGGCGGCGGCGGAGGAGACGGAGGAGGGGTTAAGAAATTGGTGAGTGCGTTATGTCCTCTCATTTGAATCGCGGCTCGATCGTAAGCCACAGCAGCTTCCTCCGCCGTGACAAAAGTCCCTAACCAAACCCTAGTACGGCTCGACGGATCTCTGATCTCCGCCGCGAATTTCCCCCACTTCCTCTGTCTAACGCCTCTGTACTTTTTAGGCTTCACCGACGACGAAGACACGTCATCATCAACCACGGCTTTCTCCGCCTTGTGTTTAGCTTTCCTCGCCGTCGTCACGGCGGCGAAGGCGGAGGAGGATGATGATTCAACTTTACAGAACCTAATCTCCTCGACGTATCTCTTCACTCTTGGAGCCGCCACCGTGACGTTGTCTTCTTCTTCGCCAGATGATGAGTCGGTAGCGAAAGGGTCAGTGACAGCGATACGAACCAACCGTGGAGAGTCCTCACTCTGCTTAGCTACTACGGTTGTGACCGTACGATGCTCTGAGAACTTGACTCTTCTCGTTCGTCTCTCCATCTATAGAGAGAGAGAGAGAGAGTTTTTTTTTTTACAGTATTGAGAATTGAGAGAGAGAGAGATAAAGTATAAAAAAAAAGAGAGAAGAGTCAAAAAGGCTAACGAAGAATCGCCGTTTCTGAGGAACGTCCTTGTTTAAATACTATACTACAGTCAATTTAGCTTTTTATGGAGATTTACTTAAATGTAAATTTGCGATTATATTAACTGCTTATATTTACTACTGTGTCTTTTTAGTTTGACTAGTATAATAATAACTGTTACAGAAAGAAATTGATGCGTGTTCTAACCGGTTTAACACTATTCTCATATCAGAGAGACCACTCTCATATCTATTGTCATAGCCTGCTTAATTGATTTGGTTTATAAACCGGTTGGTTGAACCGGAGTTTAGAATTGGGAGTTTGTAAAAAGAAAGGGTGTGTTGCAGTTTTAGTACGTTTCTAAAAGTTAATAGAAAAGATAGTACAATTACTATTTGAAATTGGGAAATTAGTCGGTTTTTACTGTTTGTGTAATAAAACTTGTGTGAGATAGAAAGAATGTGGGGTAGAGTCGGTAAATGAAAAATGACGGAAAAGGGCTTCCGCCCAATCTCTCGTCTCTCTTTCTCTCCGTCTCTTCGTCTCCGCTTTCTCTCTCATATTACAGTGCCACAAATCTACTCTCATATCTCTCTTCTTCCTTCATAAAATTAGGGTTGAATCATTATCAATCATCAACAATGGTTTAATTTAGTAAATTAGTTTTAAGGTCTAAATTTGGGGACAGTATCGAGTTGGGAGGGTTGAGATGGTGGGTCCGGGTTTTCGTTCCGTCGTCGGTGAAGCTATTCTCGGTGGTGTGGTTGAAGCTCAACATCTCTTCCTCCATGTTTAGAAAACGCAGACACTATTAGGTTTGGGGAAGAAGATGATGTAACGAATTAATTACTATTTTGCCCCTCTATTTAGTTTAAAATAAAATAATGATTGGAAGCGTCGAACCCTGGACTATTTATAGTTGTACAGAACCATCCAACCACTGGACTAAGTTAACTTTACGTTATATTTCGTTAACAATAATATATATCTAATTAACTGAAAATACATGAAAAATCAAAAATTATTATTTGTGATCTATAAAATTACTAGTCGTTGTTTAAATCTGTCAAACCGGCTACTATATTAGCTTGAGTTTTAATTGTGGGAATAATATTTCAAGAGCTACATTATAATTTTGGGAATGTTGCGAGAGAGAAACGAGGTGTTTATTAAATAGAGACAGAAAGCGAAATATTCATTTCCACCGTACTTATTTTTGCCAAGAATTTCAAGCTCGAAAACCTTAACACTATGATATATATACAGAAGTGTTGGATGGTTTTAATCTGTACACATTTATTATTAGATGGTTTTTAATTTGCACACAATTTTTGCTGGATGGTTTTTAATCTATACACTTTTATTCTTTAATAGTTTTTAATATATACACATTCATTGTTGGATGGTTTTAATCTGTGCATGTTTATTGTTGGATAGTTTTTAATCCGTACACATTTTTTGTTGGATAGTTTTTAATCTGTACACTTTTATTGTTGAATGGTTTTAATATATACACGTTTATTATGGATGGTTTTAATATGTGCATGTGTATTGTTGGATAGTTTTAATCGTATACGTTTATTCTGAATGGTCTTTAATTTGTACATATTTATTGTTGGATGGTTTTAATCCGTACAAGTTTATTGTTATATTGTTTTGATCTGTACACGTTTATTTCTGGATAATTTTAATTATACAGATTTTTGGTTGGAATTTATATATAACAAATGTTTTAGATAATTTTCCAAATGTAGATTGCTATATAATTATGTAGTTGATCTGTTTTGTTAAATGTCATTGTGTCACGGTGGCTTCATCCTGCTCACTTTTCTCTCTCCACCCGGGTTCAAATTGTGGTTCCTACATTTTTAGATTTTCTCACTGAACGTCAGGGGTAAAAGCGTAATAACGCACTAATCTTCTTCTTCCCCACTGTAAACCCTAAGCTACGCCGCCGATCTTCTCTGTTTGTTTCCTGTTTTTATATTTTAAGATTTTTTATTTTCTTTGCATTTTTCTCATTTAACTTAACCAAAAACATTAATCTATTGATTTTTAACTAAAAAACAAAATTTTAATTTGTTTTTCTTCCCAGTGACCCACGAGTGACTCCGACGGAGATCCACAGAGAAGTTAGACGGAGACTCTCGGCGAGTCTTCTCCCCTTACCGACTTCTTGGCCAAACGAAATTGTCGAGAGAATTCAGAATCCAATTCTCTGAGATTGGATTGTTGTTGAAAAATCAGAGTCATATATGAGGTTTTGTGGAACAGATGAAGAAAAAGAATAAAAATCATATTTTTAATATCAATGGCACTAAATGTAAATACAATATTCGGTTGAGGGTCTGAGAGTCAACCAAATAGTGTCATACAGTGTGAGGTGACTAATTTACTAATTGTAAATAGAGAACGTACTAGTTTGATAATAAAGTTTGAAAAACGTACTAAAACTACAATTACCTCAAAAAGAAAAGGAAGAGGAAGGGATTAATGAGGCGGTTTCGTGGATCCAAAACGGCTTTCCGCATCGCAGATTGAGACGTTAGATTAGTGACACGTGGTAGTTACCGTACCGAAAGCAGAGCCAATTGTCCTATTCTATAGCTTGGTCTCCAAGCAACTTTTGTTTTTTATCTAACTCCACGCACTCTCTTTTTGGTGTTCGTATGTTTCACGCGTCACTCGGTGGGTCCTTCTCATGCAAGATTGGTCACGAGTATGTGTCACTTCGCATTGACCCAATTTTTGGACAATTATTTATTACAGTATCAGGTTTTAAATTTGGTAATGAATCTAGTGGTGATGTGTTTTGAATGAGTGATAATTAGATCTCGTCTTTATTATTTTAAAAGTCGATGTATAGGGAAATTATGATCTTTTGCTTGGACCCCAAGTCTCTTTATCAGAAACTTTTTTTAGAAAAAAAAAAAAAACTAGGAGAAAAAAAGGTAACTAAATATTTAGATTTTCTATAATAAATGGTTGCGCTTTTTGACTATGATTGGTCCCAAAAAAAATACTAACTGATTTTTTTTACTAAGTATAGTTTTAATTAAATTCGATAAGATTCTACGATACATGTAATTTTAAGGCTTTGTGTATACTTTTACATGAGATTAATTTACTCTTGTTAAAAGCTAGACCGTAAAAAAATACAGTATATAATAGCACGCGGATGATTATATGCAGACTGCAGTCAGTGTATGTAGCATTATTAATAAATCTTTTCACATTTTTTACAAAAAAGCATTATTAAATCGCATGACATTCGTTAGGAGTTAGGACCATAGTCGTCCTAGGTACTAGTTACTAGGTTAGAGAGTGGTCTCTCTTACATTGTCTACAACTACAAGACTACAGCTTGTTTTTCTTCCTCTTCTAATATCTGTCTAATATTATTTTCCTTTTGAAAAAAATGTCTGTCTAATATTTGATACAATCAAACATATATATATTCATAAGAGATCCCAAACAAACAAAAAACCTTATTAAATGATTCCATCATCTCTACCGTCACGAACCCGTCATTTTCATATACAATACTTTGCGTTTCATTTGTCGGCATTGCACACGTAAGTCCCCGACACGTTGATACTACTATCAATATTTTTGTATTAAGAATTCATCAAGATAATTAATACACAAACAAAAAAACAAAAACAGAGTCAACGGGTAAAGTCTTCATTTTATTAATTTATAATGATATTAATTTATCTATAAAATAGTAATTATTAATCTATAGATATATTTTTAATTGTTTAATTTTTTAAAAATTATGAATTGAGATACTTTTAGCAAAATAAAATTAAACTTTCCGATGTTATAAATTTTATGATTTAGAAATTGAACTTGTAATATTTAGAAAACATTATTAAAAATAAATTACAAATACTATAAACAAATTGACTTATACACATGACATACATAAATTCAAATTTATGAATAATAATATCAGTTCTCATATTTTTATAATCTGTCAAATTATCAAATTATAAATGATGCATTTCTAAAAAAAAACTTTAAAATTTAACTATTTTTATGATATGTTATAAAATATTTTAGAGATATCATTATAGTTTGAAAATACAACATTACAATCATATATATAAAAGTAAGGTTTTGGTCTCTTTATTGGTTTATTTCCATTTAATGACTTTTTTTTTTTTTTGCTTTCCAATTGTTTAAAGCATTTAAACAATATTTAAGACCCAATTAACACAATACATTTAACTCACACATTAAAATAAAATTATAACTGAAAATAAAATAAATTATACATTAATCATATTCCACTACTTAATTTTATTCAAACACAATAAATTATAATTGTAACTCTCATGATTATATTCTAAATGTAACTTACACTAATTCTTATCATATAAATAAGTATTTCTCTCATTCTCTCATTCTCTCATATTGGGATTCTTTTACTTTATCATTTTCACATTTTCTCATTCTCTCATTCTCTTCCACAATACCTCAAATCATTTTTTTTTGTTGATTTCTTATTTTTGTTGTATGGGTTACAGAGAACCAAATGAAAATCATTGTAAAATTTTAATGCTAAATTTTAATTTTAGAGATTACATGATATATATTTACATTGTTTTATTTTAAAAAAGTCATCCCTATTTTATCTAATTTGGATTATCATCTTATAAGTAATCATTCTCTCCTCCTCTCCCACCATATCAAATGCTGTTATATCTCATATGTGTTGTAAGAGTTTGCTTCTATATTTTAATTTTGAAAGTATTATATATATTTAACATTGTTTTCAATTTTTTAAATTAAATTAATCTTTGGAATTTTTATTGCATTTCATATGATTTTATAAGGTTCCACTCTCTCCTTATTGGTCCATTTAGCATTTAATTTCTAAAAAATTATATTTATTTTTAATTAAATAAATATGTGATAATGTGCATTAATCTATACATTAAATCGACACTTTACTACTAAATTGTAACTGAAATTACATAAATTATGAATTGAATTTTTCTATTCATTTTCACTCAAACACACTATAAATTATAATTGTAACTCTTCTAATTAAATTATTTTAGAAATGTAAATTCCATCCTTGAAATCATATAAATAATCATTCTCACATCATCATCCATAAATTATAAGTTTTCTTTGTTTTGTTTATGTTCTTGCATGAATTCAAAACTCATGGTAAGAGTGTGATTATATATTTTGCTGGATTTATCTTATATTTTGTTTAATTTTATTTCTTTTTTTTATTATTGTATTTCTTCCTTTCTTTTTTCTCTTCTTATTATTTTCAATTACATATGTATAATAAAAAATTGGTGATTAAGAATTATATGAGAACTGAATAATTGTATTAAGAATTGAATGAATTACAATGGGGATGTCTCTCCTTATTTATACATGTCTATAGATTACATAACATATTTAATTTCCTTATTGGGCGAACTAAAATAAGGTAAGTTTCCTTATTTTCTCGACTCACCCGCCTAGCAAAGTGGAAGGCGGTTCTTCTTCCTCAAGGCTGAGACTTTCCTTATCCGAACTGACTCATAATAACCTAATTAACCATTTAACCGGATTTCCGGTTAAATGATCTAATTATTCTTTTTGGTTTAGATCGGTATGTCGGGGGTGCTAAATCCCGCACCAACAATTAGTCCCCCCGTTCTGAATGTTCGAAAATTAATTCGAATATTTGAATTATGAAAGGAAATATCTGATCTAAACAATAAAGAATTTCAAAATTGGAAAAGCCTTAATTTTCGCCCTGATATCGCCGCAAATTCTCAGAACGACACGTGTCGTACGCTGTCACATATGCTAGACCAGAAATCGAAGGGTCGCGTAGGTCATGATTGCTCTCGTAGGGTTGTCGCCCACTCAATTCTATATATATTCCTTTGCCTCTCGTTGTTTCTCATTTTCCGCCAGCAACGAAAAGGTAATCTGCTCCGAACTCTCTCATTTTTAGTTATTTCAGTTATCTTCCACACTCTCCGAACTCAGAATATGGCAAGTACGTCAGAACCAGTCTCTTCGCCAGAACCCAAAGGTGGGCAGCTAATCCGTCGCACCTCCAGACGCAAAACTCTCAACCCAGATCGTGTCGCGCAGATCGGGAATCAAGTAGATCAATTTCCGAAGTCCCACCACTCCTAGTTCGCTGTTCGGCAGGAGCCTCTTCTTCGCAGGTGAATCCTCGATATCGTCATCAGTTCGTCATGGTGAGGAAAACACCGAACTGACTCGGGATGTACTTTCAAGAAGAAGACCGATTCGTGCCCCTAGGAGTCTCGATCGAGGACATCGATCCCTTGTTAGACCATGAAGGACGAATTGGAGGCGAGAAGAGTTTGAGTTCGCCCACGACCGTGAACGACATGTTGAACTCGTGCGGTTTATTCAACAGCAACGTCACAATTTTGATTCCTCGCGAGGATCAACGCCCTTGGAATCCCCCAGAGGGGTATATATGCCTGTACGAGGGTTATTTCACCGAATGCCGCCTCCTGTTCCCGATCCCAGAGTTAATTTCACTCTACGCTCAAAGACGCATGATAGCGATCTGCCAGTTCGTCCCTGGAGCCATTTGTAACTTTATGGCTGCCCTTACTATTGCAGCCGAAATCGGAGTCAATATTGGGGTTCAATGCTTTGAACAATATTGGGGTTCAATGCTTTGAGCAATTACTGTTTATTTTTTTTTTAAGTTTTGAAAATCACATTTTTTGTTTATTCTTTTTTGTTTTTTTTTTTTAAAGCGTCAAATTCATGCTTTAAAACAAAACAATTTTTAAAAAAATTCTTTTTTTTCACCCTTTTATATTTAAAAGCTCTCCACAAGTATATATAAATATTTTATATATTTTATTCTTATAAATTAATTATTCTCATTTTATTTTCTTTCTTTTAAGACCCATTTCAATAATAAATTTTATTTTTTATCATCATCACTAATAATACTATAAAAGATTTTAAGGAATTCATCATTAATAAGAGAATAACATTCAAACAATGCATTGATTAGTGGCTAATGGATTTTTGACTGCTCATATAACTACTCAATAGTTGAAAAAAAAAAAAATAATAACTACTCAATAGAAAAAAACATTCAAAACAATTAAAAGACACTATTGAAATTTGCTAGAATAATCAATCACCAAAAACAAAAGAAAAATAAGAATATTGTTAGCGAAATTTTATATTGATTATTGGTATTATTACTATCTTTTAAGTTATTGTTGAAGTGTATTGTTACCGAAATTTTACATTGACTATTGGTATTATTTCATATTTGATTGATTCATATTTTTAAATTTTTTAATTTATCATTAATAAAATTTATTTTGTCATTAAAATGTTAGATAAATTAAGTTCTGACATGATCTATATTTATTATTAATACTTATAATTATAATAAAAATAACAGATACAACTTTAAAAGTTGTTGGTAAACAATTAGATTTTAACAGTTTTTATAGTCAAAATATCTATAGCCAAATTTTCTGCAGCTAAAATTTCAAAACCAAAGTATTTACAGCCAAATTAACAGTCGGTTACCAATCAGGGCCATTATAGAGTTCCAAGTGTTGTGATCAGAACTTAACTTCTAAATCAATAAACCCTTTTTTCAAAAAAGAATAACGGATAAATCAAACGGTTAATATTGCACTAATGACACGTGTTCCTTTTTCATCCATCGATCAAAACCCAAAATGAAAAAAAAAGAAAAGAAAAAAAAGTAATTCAAAAAACCCACAAAAATCAGAGCAGTTGGCGCTTTCTTCCCCAAAGAAAACATCAAATCGACGATACAGTTTCTCTCATGTAATCAATGGCGGTCAAACTGTTAACTCTCTTCTTCTTCTTCTTCTTCTTCTTCTTCTTCAGTGCGATCTCAATTTCCCAATCCACAGGTTCGTTTCTGTTTTTCCACTTCACACTATCACTAATTTTACTCGGTCAGGGTTTTGAATTTTAGAATGTTTTATCTTGACCGTAGATGAAGAATCTGGGCTACCGAAATTTACATTCAGTTGGTCAGATGATAAGAGCAAGTTCAAATCTGGTGAAATCGCTGAGATTTCGATCAAAGTTCTGGGGAACGCTTCGTTAGGTCAGAGAGCGTTTAAGCCCACAGTGACTGTAAACGGCAGAGTCGGCAACAGTTCGTACATTTCTGGGGTTTCGCTAGATCTCGGCGAAGATATTGGAAATTGGAAGATTTATTTTACTCCAATCATGGTTGGGATCTTCAACATCGTTATAGACGAAGATAATTTCAAAGTGTTGGATTCGTCGCTTCATTTCCAAGTCGAAACATGTTTTTTTTTATGTTCCGCAAGTTTGGATTACTAGTAATCAGAGATATTTTACTAATAAATTTTTGTGAAAGGGATGATGTACCCATCGGTATGTGTTGTGTCTTGGATGGGACTAAGGAATGTGTTTGAAGCCGGGATGAATGCATCGGTTTTGATTCTTCCCGAAGATGCGTTTGGGAATAACATTTCGTATTCCGGGAAGGAGATTGAGTTTCAGGGGTGGTTTTCTTTGTCTCTTCTTTATGAGAATGGTTCAATTGCTACTAATAATCTTGATCTAGCACACGTTAGATGGATTGAATCTGGCTATATCTCCATTGAGTTTCTTCTTGTGGTTTCTGTAAAGTTCTTGTTGCTTGTTGAGAAGGATAGCCAGACATTGACTGGTGGTCCATTACCACTTGAGGTTAATTCAGGTGATCATTGAGTGTTTTGTTTCCATTTACCACTTTGTTTCTCATGTGGATTTAAGATCGATGAGCCATGGGCTTGTTCGTTTGGTTGACGCTGGCGGCTGCGTTTATGTTTCCATTTACTCCAATTGTGTGAGTATATGGAAGTCAGAGCTAAACACATGGCAGATATTTTCTAAAATGGACATCTTTTTACACCAGAGAGATCCATTTGGAAACCTCGTTTCTGGTTTTTACGAATTTGATGCTCATGTGGTTGAAAAAGAGACGGGTTTGTCCATACCGGTATCAGATTTCCAGTTTGAGTATGTAGAGCCAGGGATTCAGTTGATGTCTTTTAGCCTGTTTGAACCAGGAATTTTCTTGCTTACTCTTTCTGATATGAAGCAGCACAATAAGAGCATCTCTGGTATGCCATATGCATATACAGTATATATAGGTCAGTGTTTGCCTAATGGTGTGTAGATGATGTTTGCTTTAATTTTTGGTGAATGTTCTCTGCACTACTCTTCTTATATTTTTTTCTTTACAGGTTATTGTGATGGATCAACAAGTATAGTAAATGGTTCAGGGATCAATGCTTCTATTGCTGGGGAGTCTCTTCGCTTCTCTATTTACTTGAAAGATGCTTATGGTTACCCCTCGTCAGTCCAAGTGGATAGACTTCAGGTCAGAATCCTACTAGAGGCTGATTCCTCCTTTATTCTGCCAACCATACAGCCAAGAGACACCCTCAATGGTACAATTTCTTACTTTCGTTGTTCTGCCAACCATACAACCACAAGCCACGATTTCTTCACTTGTGGCTTATTTTGGCAAATTATTTAACAGGGAGTGGATCAAGTTACCAAACTGCTACCCCCTTGTATGAGAAACATGGCAGAAGAGTAAGAAGACTCTCTGCATATGTGCTTATGCATACCTGATTAGGCCTAGACACTTAAGGGGAGTTCTTTCTTGCAGGCTTCAGGTAACCTAGCGACTCAAGCGAGTATTTTTGACGTAACTTATACTGCAAAAAGGAGTGGAATCTATAAAATTCTTATATCATCTGGAAACATAGTCAATGGAGGCCAGCCTTTCATCAAGGAAGTATATGCAGGTATCATGCTCCTTACCCGAATCTAGACAACTAGATATTTCCATGTTTAGATAGTGTCTAGTAAATTGGGAAATGCACATTCTCCTTGTTTATGAGCACCACACTCACTTTTGCTTTTCTCAGGTGAAGTTAATGTGGCGGCGTGTAGTGTGACCCAATTCAATGGAAAAGTGCCAAAGCAAATCAAGAATGAAATTGTGGTGTTGCTCTTGGACGGCTTCTACAATCCTGTACCGTCACAACCATCCCGTTTGAAGTTGGACATCACCTCAGCTAATACATCAAGTTTCACTACATGGGAATTTGTAGATAATAATGATGGGACCTATACTGGTAGTTATCTGGCCATGGAGGTGGGTACTTACCACATGTGCGTTTCCGTTGACAATAAACATATCCAACCTTGCCCCTTTGAAGTAAATGTGTACAGCAGTAAGTCCATTACTTTTCTTCTTTCATACCATGATTTGCATGTTTTTGAGATTCTGCCATGATTTTTAGATGGATACTTTCCAAGAGCCTATGATGATCCAGTCAGTGTATGGGAAGATGAGTCAATATCTTTTAAACCACTGGAAAACGACTATTTTGCTGGCGGCAATGCGAGCATGCTCGGTTTCTCACAAGTGAGGATCGAAAGTTTCATTTCTTCTATGTTTTGCAGATAGTTAAATCATCTGACAGTAGCAAAATCTTTGTCTGTAAACTGTTGTTTTCTATTTGTTTTTGGATGTTAGCCAGGTCATGGTTCTCTTCTCAGAGATGGAAACGTGCTTAGATACACGCCAGTCAAGGACTTTTCAGGAAACGACTCCTTTCCTTATACAATAGCTGATATAAATGGAAACTTAGCCGCAGCTACAGTCTACATCTCTGTTCTTACTGCTCCTCCTCAGTTTGTCTCATTTTCCGGCGGATTACAAGCAACTGAAGATCTTATTAGTCCTAGATATGGGCAAGCATTCTTCGTCTTCTCTTGCTTAAATTAGTTTATCTTACTAATACTCCAATTTCAGCTATAGTAATCCTGTTCTTGAATGTTATTACAGTGGCTTCTCCGGGTTGCAGATAAGCTACTCAGACCTGTCAGAGAACATTTCAGTAACAGTACAAGCACTTTCAGGATCGGTCATTCTATCTCCAATGCTGATGCAGTTTAGACTGCCTTCAAGTGGAAGACTCTCAGTTAGCAGTGGAGGTGAAAATGGAAGGCTCTTAATCTTACAAGGACAAATTGGAGTTATCAACCCCGCACTTCAGTCGATTCAATATCTGGGGTATACATATATGGAATCATAGATAGTTATTATTGTATTACAAGAGTTTCAAATGCCACTCTCATTTTTGTTCTTTGGTCTTGTCTGCCTCAGAAATGAGATTTTTGCTGGTGTTGATTCTCTTCGGCTGTCCACAAAGAACAAGAACGGGATCAATCATCTGGATGTTCCGGTTTTTGTTGAACCTGTAAATGATCCGCCGTTCATTAACGTTCCTCAATATATAATGCTGGGGAGTGAATCACTCATCTTTCACCCGGAAAGAGACAAGTTCAACTTTTCAGCTGGAGATCCAGATCTTGTTCATTTCCCCGGTAATGCTAACAATTTACAATTCACTCTTGATCACTTTCAAGCTAGTAACACATTTCTCTTTTTGACTGTTGAAAGCAAAATTTCAGGTGGTGATTCTCAATTTTTAGTAACGTTTTCTGTGGAAGTCACTGACGGGTTTCTGCTGACAAACTTACCATCGGACCTGATAAACTCAAGAGAACTGAAGTTTAAAAACATGTTCCAATGGCAGCCAATTCAGACATACGCCGCTATCTCTAAACATGTGAATGTTAAAGCCAGTGGGATCAGGTTTCGTGGAAATATAAAGCAATGCAACGACCTCATGCAACAGCTGCTACATCATGTAAAGTCAAATTCTCAATCTTTCAATAAGATGTGTTTGGTTTCTCCTGTACATTGATCACCATAAATCTTGTGTAGGGAGGGGAGAATGGTGCGGTTTTGACCCTGAAACTGAGTGACATGGGGAACTACGGGTGCTACCTTGACTGCAACGAGAGAGTTTCACTGCCTTTACACGCAGAGGCTCACGTAAACCTCATCAGAAAGAGACCATTGAGTTTCCTTACAGCTCACGGTACGTGAATGAAATACTTTGACTGGTTTCCGTTCGGTTCGGTTTACTCGGTTTCTAACCTATATATTGCGAAATACTAATAGAACTTTGTGTAGATCCACTTTGATTTGGTCTTGTTTTGGTTTGAGAGAGAGAGAGAGAGAGAGAGAGAGAGAGAGAGAGAGAGAGAGAGAGAGAGAGAGAGAGAGAGAGAGGGCGTGGCGTAACGAGTGAGATTCTAATGGCGTCGAATTCGGAAACGGGGGGATCATCGGCGGATTACGAAACAATGATGTCAGCATCGGACGTAGAGCTATTGAAGAGGGCGTGGCGTAACGAGAAGGCGGCGCCGGAGATTCTTCAGTACGAAGGAGCTCTTGTAGAAAGAGCCAAAGAGCAGATCGAATTAGTGGTAAAAATTATCTAAATCCCTAATTGTTTTTGTTTGTGTTAGGTTTTTTTTTTTAATAAGAAAATAACCCTTCCTAATCAATATATATATTCACAATTTTGAGTTTGTAATATCAACAAAACAATACAGGAAGAATCAATTGAGGATTATGTGGAAAATGGTAAAGACCCTTTATTGGTGTCACTTTATCAGATGGATTTGGACAGAACCCAGTTTCTACTCAGATCCTATCTCAGGGTTAGGCTTCTCAAGGTGGTGTGCTATATATCCCTCCCATTGTCTGTCTACTCGGAAATGTTGTGTAGAAAACCTTTTGTTTAGTTATCATCTCTAATGGATAGTGTTGTTTGTTACAGATTGAGAAGTTTATGTTCCACAACCTCAAGTCAGAAGAAGCTGAAAGGCGGCTTTCTGAGCAGGAGAGAGTCTTTGCTACAAAGTTTGTCTTCTTTTTTTTTTTTTTTATGTTAATTGGCTTGTCTTTTTCCTTGTAAGCTTTTTTTGCCGCCTTTGTTCTGTGTGGTAGTAAATGTTATAGGTTTGGTGTAGAATCTGTGTGGTATAGATACTGTTACAGATATGTCTGGTACTTCACAAGTTAGAAACGGGTTTAACCCATACATGAACTCTCCCGGAAATTGAAAACCTCAGGTAGCCTAGGTACTTCTTATCAAGAGTATCCGTTTGAGTGGTCTTTTCGGACTTCAAAGTTTTAGTTTTTACAATTTACGTTAATGGCTGTTGTTGTGAGACATATATATATATTTGAATGATCACATTCGCTGCAGGTGTGCTGATGATTTGGCAAAGCATTTCGAAGAGACTGTCCTGCTTAAGTTACCCGAGAATTATCAGTCGGTCCTCAAGCAATCCCAAATAAGTGAAGTGGATGATATGGGTAACTCCCTGAACCTAATCACTGTGATATCAGTTAGTTAAGATTGTCACTATAGGTTGAACACTCCCTTCACAGTAGCCTATAGGAGTTGTGTGTGTTTTGTGATGACTATAATTGTGAATTTTTACATTTTACAGTGCCGCAGCCCCATTTGGATACCTTTGTTGTTTGTAGAAGCAACAACTTTGTCTCCCTCAATCTATATGAAGAGTGAGTGAGAGAATTCTTTTCCCTCCTTATTTCTCCATACCCATACACAAACCTTTATTTTATCTCTAAGTGTGGGTTTACTATGGTTTTGGCAGAGGAGAGAGCCCTGAGACTGTGGAAATGGAGCGCGGTGATCTCTACTTCATACGCTACAAGATTGTTAAAGGAGCAATCGAATCTGGCCAAATTGACTTGATCTGACCTCAATCATGGATGTTTGACTCAAATCTCTTTCCATAGCTATTATTTAAGCGAAAGATAGTGCTACCATTGTTGTTCATTCATTATCTTATGAAACCTGATTTACTTGAGTTGTATAGTGGATAATTTTTCTATATTGTTCTGAGTTTCCTAATGTCTTGATTAAAAAAACCTCTTAGTATCCTTGTAGCCTAGCAAAGCTATTCATTCTCTTCCCAGAATTAAGGATTTAACCATAACTAGACGATTTGGTCTCCAATGGTTCAACTCTCACATCAGATTATTATTGTTTTTGTAGTTTCTTGAATATGTTTGTAATTGTTCCATTCAGTGTAACCCCAAAAACCGTAAGAATAAAAGATCTTTTTAGTTAACAGAAAAAGGGTATTAAAATATCTCTTACGTTACGTGTGCCGCCATAAACCAAATAAAAATTCTTCTGCTGAGTCTTGGATAGAGAGCATGTAGGTTAGATCCCCAAATCTTGAGTTGGCTTTCTTGAAATTTGAGTCGATCAAAGTTGGATTTTTTGGTTTTGGGTTTTTCCTAAATTATCTTCTCTGAGCAACGAGTCTGTGTGGTCTAAATTAACCTTTTTGGATCTTTGCTTCTCTTGGGTCTGTGAGTTCAGTTAGCAATTTCCAGCATATACAGTGAATACTAATATCTTTCCTGGTAATTGCATAGAGAATTGCAAATCATAGTCCTTTGAGTTTGGTGTTGAAGTTAGGAAATTGGTGACTCTATTGAGTTTTCTTGGTTAAATTAACCTTTCTTGCCCATCATATAGTTCTTGTGAGGATTTAAGATTTGCCTGCTTTTGTATTTCTCTTTGGTCTTGTAGTGTCGAAATTGTTTTCTTTGTTCTTCTTTCTCAGGCCAAGAACTGCTTTAGTGTTTTAGAAGAGATGCATCTGTGGCCATCATTGAAACTTCGAAACTCCTTCAAGAGCCCTAGCCAGAAGAGATTTCAAAGGATGAACAGTGGGAAACAAAGCCAAAGCAATCAGCAGAAACTCCTTGACGGCGACAACAAAGAATCAGGCAGCACCGAGATTTCATCTGGTGGTGGGTTTGCTCTTGTTTGCAGAGATGTTGCCATGGTTCTTTCTTGCTGCTACTGCTGTTTCTGTTGTGGAGGTGATAAACATTCTCTATACTTTTCCCTTTTAACTAGTATTTGTGTGATCGATCTCTGGATGAAACTAGGTTGTGTGAAACCAGATCAGCTGACAGACATAGAATTTGGATTGTTGATTAAGTTTTTAAAAAATGATTCTAGTTTATATATATACAAGCCCCCATGGCTCATTCGTATCACTCTAATGGTATCAGTTTAGCATTTCTGATTACAAAATCATGGTTGAATTGGGATAATTGATTCTTCTTTTTCGATTCCTCTGATTTTTTTGCTCAGCTTGCATTGATGATGAAGAGATTTGATGCAAGATCCTGGTTGAGGAGGATGTGAAAAGATAGATATTAGCCTTAGTTGAACACCAGTGTCTCAATTAGAAAAATATAGTTTTATATTAACTTTCTGAATTCTATTGTTTTTCTGGTTTAAGATAATCTGTAAACTCAATAGTATACTTAGATCTAGTTTTATAATAGAAAAATAAACTAATGTTTTTCTGGTATAAACAAGAAATGTTTGTTAATATGTTCGATTTGATTTTGGTGTTTCAGTTTTCTGCTTACTTCAAGTTTTGTCTCTTGCGTTGTAATGTAAACACCAACTAGTAAAACTAGTTTGTGTGATTGTGTCACACAATATTTTAGTTTTAACACTAGGACAAAACTATATAGTAGTAAAAAAAAAAAAAAAAAAAAAAAAACAACTATATAGTAAGATTGTTTCAATATGTGTTTCAACAAGGTTTGAGACAATTAATTCACAAAAATGACGTTTTCCTTTATTATTTCAATACTCCCTCTGAATTAGAATAGTTGATGTTCTAGGATTTTCACCAAGATTAAGAAAATAATTAATGGTGAATTGTTGTTAAATCATCCTAATAAATGATGTACTCCATTAAGATTGTCTTCGTGTGTTTTCTTACTTTTTTGTGTCATTTGACTTTTTCAATTTGTTGTAACCACTAATATATTAAATGCCTCATAATTATGTTTAGGGTCTTTTCATATTTCTTCTACACAATACTCTTCAAATTTTTATTTTATTTTATTTTTTCCAGATGGCGACTTCGGGAGGGGCGGCGATTGATACGAATATGATGGATCTCGGGGAGAAGGATACTCCGGTGGGAGACCCGCCGGATCCTGGGAGTTTGTGGGTGAGTAAGGTGAAGGGCAGTGTGGGGGGTAGACGTTTGTCACCGGAGGCTGTACTAGATGGGGATTTTGTGGATTCACGTGTGAGCCTGGAGTTCCCAGATGGAGAGGATGGTGAACCTGTTGTCACGATCGGGAAAGAGGTTTTTGATGTCATGAACGGTCTGTGGAAGCAATGCATGGTGGTGAAGGTTTTGGGTCGTCATGTTTCGATCATGTCGTTGAACAGAAAGTTGCGAGAGATGTGGAAACCGGTTGGGGAGATGCATGTGTTTGATCTCCCGCGGCAGTTCTTCATGGTACGGTTTGAAAAGGAGGAGGAGTACTTGGCAGCCTTAACGGGAGGTCCATGGAAGGTTTTTGGGAGTTACCTCTTGGTTAAGGCATGGTCGGCGGAGTTTGACCCTTTGAAGCATGAAATTAATACGACGCCTGTTTGGGTTAGATTGTCTAATCTCCCACTAAACTTCTACCATCCGAGGATTCTTATGGCTATTGCTAGAGGGCTGGGGACACCTATCCGTGTGGATCTGACTACACTTAACTTTGATAGAGCTCGATTCGCTCGGGTTTGCATTGAAGTAGATTTACGGAGACCTCTAAAGGGGACGGTTCAGGTAAATGGTGAAAGGTACTTCGCCTTTTACGAGGGCCTGACTAACATTTGCTCTGTTTGTGGTGTCTATGGGCATTTGGCTCATGCCTGTCCTCGCCGTACGGTGACTACAGAGGCTGTTGCCCCTTCTCCACGTCGGGAAGTTGTTGTGGCTGGGGTAGTGGGTACACAGGAAGATGGTTTTACTGAGGTTCGCAGGGGTGGTTGGAAAGCTCCACCACCGCAGAAGGAGGTTGTGCCCGTTGCTGGAGGATCTACGGGGGGTGTTGGGCGTAATCTCCGGGAGATCTTACCAAAAGATAGTGAGAATATTATTGTTTCCAATAAGTTCGGGGGTTTGGAGGAAATTACGGGTAACACGGATTCTGTGCAGGGAAATATTCTCTCTGGGCCGAATAAGGAAAATTTCAAGATTGCACCTATCATGCAATTTGGTACACGTGATACACATGATCAGAGGAGTAAAGGAAAGAATGTGAGTAGGAGTGGGCCTATGGAGAATAAAATCCAAAAGAATCATGGGGCCGTGAATGGGCCTAGGATGAAACAAAGCAAAACGAATAAGCCTGGTAAGGGACTGATTTTTGGTAACCGGGGTGAAACTACGTCGTTACCGACGAATGGGAAGCGACCTCGGGTTGAGATGGACAATGCGGGGAGATCTGAGGGAGCTTTAGTAATCGGCGGAGATGATACGGCGGTGGAGGTTTTTAAAGGAGGAAATGAGACGGATACTATGGCAGAGAAGTCAGTATCGACGAGGACAAGGGGATTAGTTCGATTGGGGGGAAGGATGTTTCGTCGGGAGGAGCGATGGAAACGTCGGCTGCGTGACGGATTTCCCCGGTGGTTCTGGTGTTGTTTTATAAATTCACTATGAATTGTTTATTTTGGAATTGCCGGGGGGCGAATAAACCTCAATTCTGTCGTTCGATTCGCTATCTGTTGAAGAGATTCAACACAGAGATGCTAGCTGTGTTCGAGACTCACGCTGGGGGGGAAAACGCGAACCGTATCTGTCGAGGACTCAGGTTTGATCATTCTTTCCGTGTTGATGCCTCTGGGCAGAGTGGTGGCCTTTGGTTGTTGTGGAGGAGAGAGATTGGTACGGTTGACATTATTGAATCTTCAGATCAGTTCATACATGCCAGGGTAGTGAACGGTGCTGAAGTACTTCATGTTATTGCAGTTTATGCTGCTCCTACGGTCAGTCGAAGGAGTGGTTTATGGGCTAAGCTGCATGATACAATGATTGGGGTTGATGGTCCCGTAATTGTGGGAGGTGATTTTAACACAATTATTCGGGTTGATGAGAGATCGGGAGGGAATGGACAGTTATCAGCTGATTCTCTTTCGTTCGGGGAATGGATTAATTCTGAATCTCTAATCGATATGGGTTTCAGAGGGAACAAATTCACCTGGCGTAGAGGTAAGAGAGCTCAACACTTTGTAGCTAAGAGGTTGGATAGGGTATTATGCTGTGCTCAGACTCGACTTAAGTGGCAGGAGGCAATTGTTTCGCACCTACCTTTCCTGGCTTCTGATCATGCTCCGGTTTATGTCCAGTTGAGCCCCATGGTGGCTCGGGATCCTAGACGGCGTCCATTTCGATTTGAAGCGGCCTGTTTGAGCCATGGGAGCTTTAAGGAACTGTTGGAGACTTCTTGGAGGCGTGATGTGTCAACCATTGAGGCGCTGGAAAGCCTAAAGAAAACCTTGAAACAGTGGAACAAAGAGGTGTTCGGGGATGTTTTTCAGAGGAAGGAGAAGCTACTGATAGAGATCAAAGTAGTGCAGGATCTTCTTGATGTTACGCAGACGGATGACTTACTGCAGAAAGAGGAAAGTCTAATCCAGGAGCTTGATACAGTCTTGGAACAGGAGGAGGTTCTATGGTTTCAGAAGTCACGGGAAAAGTGGGTTGAGCTTGGGGATCGAAACACAACTTTTTTCACACTTCAACCATCATAAGGCGACGTCGTAATAGGGTTGAAGCCCTGAAGAATGACTCTGGGGTTTGGGTGACAGATTCGAAGGAGTTAGAATCAATGGCAGTGGAATATTACAAACGATTGTACTCTTTGGTGGATGTGGAGTTGGTAGTCGCAAGCCTCCCAAGGGAGGGGTTCCAGCGTCTTACTTGGGATGAGATGCTCAGTTTGAGCAAGCCAGTTTTGGCCTCTGAGGTAGAAGCGGCTATAGGCGGGATGGGTGCCTATAAGGCTCCTGGACCAGATGGCTTCCAGCCTATTTTCTATCAGAAGTGCTGGAAGGTTGTTGGAGAGTCAGTGGTACGTTTGGTGCTGCAATTTTTTGAGACGGGGGACCTTCCACTAGGACTGAATGATGCTTTAGTCTGTTTGATTCCGAAGGTTGCTAAGCCTGAAAGGATAACCCAATTTCGTCCTATTAGCCTTTGTAATGTTATCTTTAAAGTGATAACGAAGGTGATGGTGTCGAGGTTGAAGCTGGTGATTTCTAAGCTGATAGGTCCGGCGCAGTCAAGCTTTATTCCTGGTCGTTTAAGTACTGACAATATTGTTATAGTCCAGGAAGCGGTCCATTCTATGAGAAGGAAGAAGGGTCGCAAAGGATGGATGTTGCTTAAAGTGGACTTAGAGAAGGCTTATGACCGTATACGGTGGGACTTCTTGGAAGACACTCTTGTAGCTGCGGGTTTGTCAGATTTATGGATTAAGTGGATCATGAAATGTGTTCAAGATCCTGCAATGAACATTCTGTGGAATGGAGAAACGACAGAAGCTTTTAAACCAGCCAGGGGGTTAAGGCAAGGTGACCCTTTGTCTCCTTACTTGTTTGTCTTGTGTTTGGAACGACTCTGTCAAATGATTGATAGATCTATCTGTGGGAACAAATGGAAGCCGATTCGTCTTTCACAGGGAGGTCCTCCTCTTTCACATATCTGCTTCGCAGACGATTTGATTCTCTTTGCAGAGGCCTCAGTTGCACAGATCAGAGTTATCAGGGGGATTTTGGAACAGTTTTGCCAAGCTTCTGGGCAGAAGGTGAGTCTTGAGAAGTCTAAGATTTACTTCTCAAAGAATGTGACTCGTGATTTGCAGAAGCTCATCTCAGAGGAGAGTGGAATCAAGTCCACTACGGATTTGGGCAAGTACCTGGGCATGCCTGTCCTCCAGAAGAGGTTGAATAAAGCTACGTTTGGTGAAGTGTTGGAAAGAGTTTCAACTAAGTTAGCCGGCTGGAAGGAACGGTGTTTGAGCCTCGCAGGCCGCATTACTCTCACCAAGGCTGTGCTGGGAGCTATCCCAATTCATACTATGAGTGTTATCTCTATCCCGAAATCATTATTAAATGAGTTGGAGAAGGTGTCAAGATCATTCCTCTGGGGCAGCTCCTTGGAGGTCAGGAAGCAACATTTAATATCGTGGGATCGTGTATGTGTCCCGAGAAGGGAAGGAGGCCTTGGCATAAAGCGACTTCAGGATATGAATAAGGCTCTTCTTGCTAAGGTGGGGTGGCGGTTGCTGCATGATCAAGTCAGCTTATGGGCTAGAGTGCTAAGGAGCAAATATCGGGTTGGTGAGATTTCTGCAGTCCACTGGCTTATTCCGAAGAGTACTTGGTCTTCCACCTGGCGCAGTGTAGCGGTTGGCATTAGGGAAGTGATAATACCGGGGTATGGATGGGCGCCGGGAAACGGGAGTCAGATCCGGTTCTGGCAGGAAAAGTGGATTATGAATAAATCGCTAGTGGAGATGAGCCCGGTGGAGATTCCTCTAGATAGAGTTGGTGAGTTTGCTAGTGAGCTTTGGGAGACTGGCAGGGGTTGGTTGATGAGTCGGATCCTTCCATGGGTTACTGAGAATACACGGTTACGTTTGGGAGCTGTAGTGTTGGACACTGTCACTGGTGCTAAGGATGCTCTATCCTGGCTTGCAGACGTGAAGGGACAGTTCACAGTGAGATCAACATATCAGTTGCTTACCGGTATGAATGGGGAGGGACCACAAATGGATAAATTCTGGGATCGGATTTGGAGGGTTGTGACCCCGGAACGGGTGCGAGTGTTCTTATGGCTAGTTGGTCATCAAGCTCTTATGTCGAACGCAGAGAGATTTCGCCGGCATTTAACTGACACTGCCGTTTGTACTGTCTGTAAAGGTGGGGTTGAAACTATTCTTCACATTTTACGGGACTGTCCGGCTATGTCGGGGGTATGGATGCGCTTAGTACCAGCTAGGAAGCAACGAAGGTTTTTTTCCTTATCTCTTTTGGAATGGTTGTACACTAATCTGATTGGGGACTCGAGTTCAGGTGGCCGGACCTGGTCGACTTTGTTTAGTCTTACTGCTTGGTGGGGTTGGAAGTGGAGGTGTGGCAATGTCTTTGGTGTTCAAGGTAAGTGTCGTGATCGGGTGAAGTTTTTAAAGGACTTGGCAGCGGAGGTAGGTGCTGCGCATCGAGCTCAGAAGCACAGTTCGAGAGTTCCGCTGCGTGAGGAACGATTGATTCGTTGGTCATCTCCGCCGATGGGTTGGTGGAAGGTGAATACGGACGGTGCTTCAAGGGGTAACCCGGGGTTGGCAACGGCAGGGGGAGTATTGCGGGACGAGTTGGGAGAGTGGCAGGCCGGTTTCTCGCTTAATATTGGGATCTGTTCTGCTCCGTTGGCTGAGTTATGGGGAGTCTACTACGGTCGGTTATTGCTTGGGAAAAGAGGGTTACTAGGCTTGAGTTAGAGGTAGATTCAGAGTTAGTGGTGGGTTTGTTACAGACAGGGGTTAGTGAGGCTCATCCCCTGTCCTTCCTGTGCGTCTGTGCCATGGCTTTATTTCTAGGGACTGGATAGTCCGTATTACGCATGTGCATAGGGAGGCTAATCGTCTTGCTGATGGTTTAGCGAACTATGCTTTTTCTCTTCAGTTGGGTTTCTCTTTTTTTGAGTCTAGTCCTTTAGAAGTTGCTGCGCTTGTGCTGCAAGATTCTGTTGGTCATGCGATTTCGCGTAACGTTTGTATTTGAGTCTTATTTTTTAATAAAGTTGGGGAGTTAAACTCCCTCTGTTTTACCAAAAAAAAAAATACTCTTCAAAAACATCTAAACTAAACATCTAAATGATAGGAATTGCTTTAACAACCGAAATTTTGTTTAAAATTTTCAAATTTAGAGTCAAACTTATGTTTCTCAAAAACAAAATTCTTAGAATGGAGCCAAAACCAAACTAATTAAGTTCCATTAATCTTCTATATATATTGACATAGATTTACATCATTTACTTAAAATTATCTATGGCTTTCCATAGTTTTAATCTAAATTTACCACCTCAAAATAATGAAAGAGAATTTTTATTTGATTTGAATCAAAGTCCAGCAATAGAACACGAACAAGAAAATAATCATCATATGAATTCTGGTAATTTTATTACTTATTAATTTTTGTATATTATTTTATTCTGTAATGTTTGTTCATATACGTGTTTGATAGGTCTAAAAGAGTATGGGTAAATAAATCTTCAACATATCCAACACCATAGCTCTATCAGGATGAACCCTTCTTTCATCTTGTTCATCATGTGCCCTGTTTAAATCCAACTCTTGAGTAGTGTATGATTTTATCATGTAAACATCTGCCGAGTAGTATTCCCCTTCTTCTTCATGATTTTCTTTTATTTTTTTCTCCATGTTTTCTTCTTGTTTCATTTTTGTTAAAGGATAATGAATAAATAAAAACAACAACACGTCTGAGTATATATAGGAGTATAGAGAGTCGAAGGTGAGCATTTATTTAGTTTTGACCTGGTCATTTTGCATGTATACATTGGTAATAGTTTATGTCTTGTAAAAGCAAAATTATTAAATAGATATTTGATTTTGAAAATAAAAATACATTAAATGCTCTAAGAAAATCATCCTTTCTGATACAAAATAAAATCCTAGAACATCAACTATTCTGATACAGAGGGAGTATTTCTTTTGTGACAATCTCCTTTGATTTTTTTTTTTTTTTTTTTTTTTTTTTTTTGTGTTATCAAAAAAGTTGATTTCAATACCTATATAGAAGCTGCTTGTGATGGTGAGTTCACTTTTACATTATGTTTTAAGCTAATCATATTAAAAGGTTTTGATCATTCTGTTTTAATTTCATTGGATTTTTTCATGCTCCGGTTGCTAGACATTCTTTGATGCAAAAATGGAGAAATTAAAGGACAAGACTTGCTTTGTCCAAAAAAAAAAAAAAGGACAAGACTTGCTATTCCTCTATATGTGTCTTAGAGAAATAGAAAGACCATATTGAGGGAAATAGCAAC
The DNA here is from genome assembly GCA_023657505.1 of Camelina hispida. Lineage (NCBI taxonomy): Eukaryota > Viridiplantae > Streptophyta > Magnoliopsida > Brassicales > Brassicaceae > Camelina > Camelina hispida. The sequence goes on along the minus strand of CP094634.1, from coordinate 42,441,793 downwards.
CCTATCCCATTACTTTGGGAGGAAGGTCATACCGCATATGCAATGAAAGAGGGGAAGCATATGAAAAGGTAGATTGAGCTAAAACTTTTGATCAGTTTAATATCGTAATTCGGGTATGTGTTTTCTTCTCAACTCGTCTAGCTAGTATGATACTTAGGCCAACTCCAACGGTGATGGCAAAACATCAAATTTGGTGTTAATTCACTCCAATGGAACGGTAAAACAAACAATATCTCTATTTTTTTAGTGTTTTGTGAATAGTACGACACTATATTTGGTGTAACACTATTCACAAAACACTAAAAAGATATATATTATTTTATTCATATTTCTGATTTAAAATATATTTAAACTATTATTTATCAACTAAAAATTAGATATATCATCAATATTTTTAAATCTATTTTATTACATTTAGTAATATAAACTAGTAACTATAATGAATATAGTATAAAATAATAATTACGATTAAATTTTAAAATAAATATAAAATTTAATAAGATTAAAAGTTCATACTAAACTTCAATAAAATAATAAAAACATTATATTATAAAATTAAAACTAAACAAACATAAAAACTAAAATCAATAAGATACATAATATAATTTTGAACAACAATCTAATTTCCAGGAAAATTATTTCCACTAAGGTAATCATAATACTGACTAAAATTTGGTTGGTCTTCACTTTGTGATTGTTGTCCTTGAACTAAATCTTCTTGATTTTGGGATACTCGATATTGGGATCCAAAATACTCTTCCTGAGATTGTTATATAAATTTTGATGTTTTATTAGAATCTTAAAAAACAAAATATTTTAGGGGAAATAATTTTAGATTGTTATCTTAGTGGAAATAATTTATATAAACAAAGATATTTTCTGTTATTTTAATTTATTGATTGTAATTTTCTATTAAGTACTAGATTGAATTAAATCGTTTATATAAATGTTGATGTTTAATTAAACTATTAAAAAGTTTAGTTTAATAATATAATAATTACAAGTTCTGTTTTAGTGTGAAATTTGGTGTTGTGGTTGAAGATAAAAAAAACTTTTTGGAACATCAAAACACTAAATTTAGTGTCAAATTTAGTGTTTTGGTGATTTATGGTCGAAGTTGCCCTGAGTAGAATGCAATAAGCCTATCCGGAACAGGACGTGTGACATATTAATTAGATGTTTGATTGAAATTAAAAGAGGGAAAAAACTTTGAGACCTATCTTGAGACAAGTAACATGAACTTTTAGAAAAAGTGAAAGACGAGCTTTTACGCTTATACCCTTAAATCTCACTTAATTCACAAAAAGGAACCAACAGCCCTAAATCACTCTTTTTTAGTTCTATCGTCGACGGAGCCGTCCATCACCGTCCGTCATATCGTCGCCGCAAATACAGGCAGAGGTATATTACATGTCTCATCACCTCTTGTTCCTCAGTTGTTTCTGTTCCTCTGGGAATCAGAAAGCATCAAACTTGTTCTGTTTCTGTCTTGCTCTGCTCTCATAGTTAACTAACCTCTCTGTCTAGGGCTCTGTAAGTTTTCGCAACAATGGAGTACGTAAACCCAGAAGGTCTTCGATTAGATGGTCGCCGATTCAATGAGGTATGTTTCCCAATCTCTCTATTCCTTGTCTTTTCTTTGCTGATGATGATGCCTTCACAAGTCAATTCGTGACGCTGTCTTGTAATGAAATCTCAGATGAGGCAAATCGTAGCTGAAGTTGGAGTGGTTTCTAAGGCTGACGGGTATACTTAATTCTTCCATCTCAGTTCTAAATTTTGGCACTTGTATATGAACACAAAAATTTCAACTTTTGTTTCTAGTTCTGCTGTTTTCGAGATGGGCAATACCAAAGTAATAGCAGCTGTCTATGGTCCAAGAGAGGTACTTGATTTTGACCTATAAAGATTGGTGCTTTAGTTGTATATAATCCAGTGAATTAAGCGAACTGGTTTATTTCTGTCTGTTTTAAAATTGGTATGTATCTCTCTCTGTGCTTCCTCAGATTCAAAACAAGAGCCTGCAAAAGAAGAACGACCATGCATTGGTATGTAAATGCTTTTGTGATCTTGTTACGTATTGTTCTTTGGCGAAAAGGGTTATGTCAAATTTGAAATGCTTATGGCTAAAAATGTTATGTTTTGGTAGGTGCTGTGTGAGTATAGTATGGCTCAGTTTAGTACTGGTGATCGTAGAAGACAAAAATTCGACAGGTTTATATCGTGTAGCTATAAAAAAAGACTTTTGCTTTTCTTCTTACGGGAATCATATAAATTTTTGTGTATTAATTATGATGATGATCAGGCGATCAACAGAGCTATCTCTTGTTATCCGTCAGACAATGGAAGCGTGCATATTAACCGAATTGTTGCCTCATTCTCAGGTTTCCTTGACGAACTTGTAATCAAAGTTTGCATTTTTCTCTGTTTTTGTTTGCTTTTTTTGCTTCTTGATGGATTGATTGTTTCCTTTGTGCAGATTGACATATTCCTTCAGGTTCTACAAGCTGATGGAGGTAAGAGTAACTAACTTACTCTCTCTCTCTGTTCTGCAAAAACAAGTATTTAAGCTCTTTTGATCTCTGATTTGCCATTAGTGTTGATGTTCTGTATTCAGGAACAAGATCAGCTTGTATCAATGCCGCGACTCTAGCTCTGGCAGATGCTGGAATTCCAATGCGTGATCTCGCTGTGTCTTGTAGTGCTGGATACTTAAACAGTACTCCTCTTCTTGACCTTAACTATGTCGAAGATAGCGCTGGAGGAGCTGATGTAACCGTTGGTATTCTACCTAAATTAGACAAAGTGACACTCCTTCAGGTTCTTCTTCTTCTTCCCTCCATATCACATCTGTCTCTACTACATTCCCAGTGATATGATTCTAGATGTTCATGTCTTGAGTTATTACAAATGTAGATGGATGCGAAGTTACCGATGGAAACATTTGAAACGGTGTTTGCATTGGCTTCTGAAGGTTGCAAGGCAATTGCAGAGAGAATACGCGAGGTAACAATTGAGTTCTGAATCTTTCTACTGTCTAGGGTGTTCTTTCTCCACTACCATTTAAGATTTGTTCTTTGTTTTCTAAATGTTAAATTCTTCTTTTCTTGTGAAGGTACTTCAAGAAAACACCAAACAGCTAGAGTATCGCCGAGCTGCATGAACTTTATATAGTGTTAGAGAAAAACATGACGACGCTGCGAGATTTTTGTCAATTAGATTTTGGAAGTTGGTTATCAAAAACCGGGAATTATCCTAAACTCAAAGCTAGTAGTGCAATGTTCTGCTCTTTTTGGTTAAAATGGTTATATTCTTGTAGTTGATCTATTCGGCAAACCAACTTTGATCTATATGACTATATAAGAGTATAATGTTATAACAGATTCAGTAGTAATCTAAGTTACTACTTACTACTGAATAGTCACATTTAAAACACACCTTAACTCAAATTCATACATTAGCCGAGGAGAAAAGGCTTTTTTTTTTGGTTCTGTCACCTACATCACGAGACCGGTTTGAGAAATCACCAGCTCATAAGCTCTACTAGTCTACTGAGAAAACGAGAATCAACAAAATAAGGGAATAGAAAAAGAAAAAAAACGGTGCTTCTGCTTTTTCCAATGTTGCAGTACAAAAAAAGCTGCAGAAACTTTGCAATGGAACAAGCATATTTTCTTTAGGATCAGAATCCTTTGCTCTGTAGTTCGAGTTGATCGAAGCAGAAACTAGATTTAACCGCGGTCAACATAAGCCGGCCAGTCCATTCTTCTCCTGGCTTCAAAGTGATCGGTCTCTCAACAGCTGCACCATTCACACAGAGCATGCTTTTGTACTCATCATCACCAAAATCCGCCATTGTTTTCGATTTCTTCTCCCATGGATTCCATACAACTGCACCATCCATCAAAGTTAATGATGAATCATATCATATACAACAATACAACAACAAACAAGTAATCGAAAACGAATTGTAGTTTCATTCTCACCAGTATCTGGAAGTCCTTCTTTTCCAATAACATATGTTCTTTTTCGTTCATGATCAAGAACTGCAACTACCTTTGGTGATCTAAGGTAAGTCCGGTCCATCTGAATTCAAAAGATGCAATATAAGGTAACCGAGCGAAGATACTTACTTGTTCGCTATATAGATGATTGCTTTTAAGGTTTTACCTCGGATTCAAAGGTTATTGCATCGCCTTGTTCAGTCAAAAGCTCTCTTTTGCTGAGGTTGTCTAAGTAGTCGAGTGTCTCCAACCCTTCAACTCTCACTTCACTGTAAAAAAAAGAAAAGTAAACATTGTATTTGATTTCACCAGACACACTGAAGAATCTTTTATGCTGACTTACTGAACAGTAATAATAATAATATTATACCTGATGTCAGAGACAGAGAGGTAAGTGTGATACGCAAATGAGAAGCTAAAGGGCTTGCCATTGATGTTTCGAATCCGAGAAACTAACGTTAAGTCACCATCTACAGCAAGCGATACCCGAAGACGGAACTCGAAACTGCAGAAACAAATGTGTCATTGTTGAAAGTAGAAAAGCAGTAAAAACAACACAAGAGTGATGTTTCAAGTGACATATACCTATGAGGCCATTGCTTTAAGTCGTCTTCAGAAGGTTTCAAAAGAAGATCAACAAAAGATTTGACAGTGGATGGTTCGTTGTTGGAGTGAAGAGGAGGTGGATTCTCATCGATAACCCAGATTTTGTTCCTGGCAAAACCATGTTGATCCAACAATCCACAATCCCCAAACTTCACCAAACAACACACAAAGTCCAATTACAGAAAGATCAAAATATTTCAGTGAGAACAAAAAAAAAAATATCTAATTTTTTACTTGAGGATAACAAATCTGAATCCCTCCACGCATTGATTTTGGGGGTTTGAATATAGCCTAACAAAAGAAAGATAAAAATCAGATTTTTTTTTTTTTACTCTCTCTGTGGTCTTTGTTGAAAACAAAAAAGGTTATGTATTTATTTGTACCTTGTTGCTAGTGAAAAGAAGCTCTTCGCCTAGTTCATTCCGCCATGAAATAACTTGCCCTCCATGTAAACTAATCTGGCAAAAACCAAAAAAAAAAAAGAATTGATTTTTAACAAGAACTCAAATTTGGTATAATAGTTGAGAGACAACAAAACAGAGGATAGTAGAAGAAGAAGGGGACCTTGGCAGAAGCACCATGTGGGTTTCTGAGAAGGACTTGGTCAATGCCATTCCAATCTTTGATAATCTCAGTAGCTTCTTTTTGATCCCACACTACTGTTGCGTAATGACCCATTTCTTCTCTTTGTCTCTCTCACACTCAAATCTTACTTCTTTCTCCTTCTTCTTCTTTGAATTTTTGAAAAATCTCAACAACTTACCGACAAAAGCCAAAAACAAAACAAAAATAAGAGAGCTAATAAAAAAAAACGACAAAAGGGCTTTTGCTTTCTTACAAAAATCTCATGACCACGACGTCGTGATTAGATCTGGAAATCTAAGCTCATTTAGTACTACTTCTACTCTCCACTCAAAGAAGATTAAAACATTTAAAAAAGAATAAGAGAGGAAGAAGAAGAAGAACACATGGCGATAAAAAGAGCAACACAGCTATCTTCTTTCATCTTTTAGTGTTTTCTTTAATTTATTATTATATAAAATATAAACCCCCTCAGATAACTCTCGTTCTTTAGAACTTATTCAATTAATTGTTTTATATGAGAAATAATACAATATTACAATATAAATAAAAATAAAAATTTCAGAAGTGATTATGGAAACAGTTCGGTGAACTTTGGAGTATAGAGATTTAAAAAGGTTGGAAACAGAGGAGGAGGCTACGTGCATTGGCTTCTCAAGATAGACATTGCGGAAACAGAACTGAACTTTCTCCGGAGATACTTACAATTTATTTATTTATTTATTTGCATCATATTTTTATTTTATTTTTAAATACCTATTTCTTCTTCTCCCTCATTCATAAATTATTCAAAATAAGTACCATTAAATTTATTTACTCATTCATTTCATTTATTAATGTCTCCAACCTGTCATTAATTAAACAAATACTACTACTAAGAGATACAACAACATTAATTTGGGGTTAGAGGAGAAGAATAACACCCTTAATTAGTGCCAGTGGGACTAGATTCTTGGTGCACGCAGGATTATTTTTTTATAATGGTCTACTGTATATATATATATGCTTAGTTTTTGCCCCAAAATACAACTTAATTAGTACTTTCTTCTTGTCTCATGAATGATTTGTATAATAAAAAAAGAAAGGGGAAAGCATTTGTGAACTGTAGATAATAACTATAATCTGTGACAACGTACCCACACGTGTACGGTGCATTATCAACAGATCAGATAAAATGGAAATTTGAAAAATTATTTGGTGTAATTAAAGATCGTCCAATTTTTAAACATCAACAGAGGAAAAAACGTGCCCCAAATCCTATTATTTCATTCGTAAAATACTAAAATTAACTCTTACAAAATACTTTATGAGAGTAGTACTAGACTACTAGTAATACGTCACTACACGAGTAAATGTATAAAAGTTAAAAATAAATAAGAAAAGAATACTAATAGTAATAATTTTTTGAATGAAAATACTACAGTAATAGTAAATAATTATTGTAGCAATATGCATCACTCCTAGCTTTGATTTCGTCGTCTATGTACATTTGTATTACATCGTCCGTTTCCAACGGACTCATGTGATGTGAGCCAGCGTATTCTCTGTCTCTCGTTTATCGTCCTATATATGTTTCTCGCGTTTGTACATTTTCTATATACGAAACATTAAATTAATGTACATACATCGGACTCAGTTATCTTTTAAACCGGGTTTTATTGTCTATACATTACTGCATGTTCTTTTTATTGGATTCAACAAGTCCCAAAACTAGTTTGTTTTTGATGGATTTTGGTTCAGTGTTTTCCTTTTTAATTAAAGCTAACGGTTAGGTAACAACAATGTAAGTTTCACAATTCCATGTACTACAAAAAATGGTGTTACTACAGTAATTTTTGTAGTATACTTTATAGTAGTATACTTTTTTATTAAACAAAAACTCTCAAGAAGTTGATGATCAAACACTGTTTCCAGAATCTATTATTTTGTTCGATTCATCAGATTCCAAAACTAGTTATACTGTTTTTGATTGTATCATTGTTTTTTTTCCCCTTTTAAAAGCTCGTATCTCTACTATGTCTACGTTTATTATAATTTATAGTAATTAATTACTAACAAGATACATATACTGCTGTTGAACAGATGAAGATTCAGAGCTATTCAGCTATATTGTAGTTGTTGACTTGGGTGTTCTCTCAAACTTGCATAGATGGAATTGTAATAGGTATTTATGATACAGAGGATGCAACTATACCAATGGAGGTCAGGTTAGGGGTTTTTTTTAAATCGATACCATTTAATAAGGAAAAATTACAACAGCCCCATATAGTTCGTGAAACATCAAAATAGAGGAATATTTAGAAAGAGGTAATAAGTAAAAAATTTGGATTCCGTTTAAGAAGATTGGAAGATGTCGAACCAATGGTAGAGATAATTAAGTATGTTGAAGGGAGGTTGATGTAGTTGTAGAGACAGCATTGTCCAATCCTATGAGGCGCCTTCTAAGGAGGAGCTGAATGTCCTTCTTTATTTTGCCCGTGGAGCAGAAAGAGGTGGAGTGTAGTCTTGTGTTCCGTTCCTGCCATATGAAGTAGAGGAGAGCTTGGAAAATCAACTTGCAGATGAGATTTAAGAAAGGATTTGTTATAATCGCAGTATATGTCGATGATTTAAATATCATGGGAACTCCTGCAGAGATTTCTTTCACAGTAGAATATTTGAAGAGAGAATTTGAGATGAAAGATCTCGGGAAAACAAAATTTTGTTTGGGACTACAAATTGAACACCTAAAAAATGGTATTTTGGTGCATCAAGAGACATACACAGAAAATGTGCTTAAAAGGTTCTATATGGATGGAGCACACCCTTAAGTAGTCCAATGGTTGTAAGAACACTTGATGTGGAAAAGATCCATTCCGCCCTCGAGAAAATGATGAAGAAGTTCTTGGTCCTGAAGTACCATACTTAAGTGCAATAGGGGCATTAATGTACCTTGCTAGCCATACAAGACCTGATATATCATTTGCAGTGAATTTATTAGCAAGGTTTAGCTCATGCCCAACTCGACGGCACTGGAATGGGATTAAACATATACTTCGTTATCTTCAAGGAACGAAGGACATGGGTTTATTCTTTTCCAATTTATCCAAGAAAGATTTAATTGGTTTTGCAGATGCAGGATACTTATCTGATCCCCATACTGGTAGATCACAAACAGGATATGTATTCACATGTGGAGGTACTGCTATTTCCTGGCGTTCTATGAAGCAAACTATTACAGCCACCTCTTCTAATCACGCAGAAATTTTAGCCATTCATGAAGCTAGCCGCGAGTGTGTATGGTTAAGATCCATTATTCATCATATTCGAGAAGATTGTGGTCTATGTGCAGGGAAAGATGCTCCAACAATTATGTATGAAGACAATGCTGCATGCATTGCACAACTTAAAGACGGATACATCAAAGGCGATAGAACGAAGCATATTCTACCAAAGTTCTTCTACACACACGACCTGCAGAAAAATGGCGATGTACGCGTTTTAGATTCGTTCGAGTGAAAATTTGGCGGACTTATTTACCAAGGCGCTACCTACTGCTACTTTCAAGAAGTTGGTTTATCATCTCGGATTACGTCGTCTCAAAGATCTCAACATGTGTACTCATCAGGGGGAGTAGTTGCGCGCTGCACTCTTTTTCCCTTAACCATGGTTTTTCCCATTGGGTTTTCCTGGTAAGGTTTTTAATGAGGCAGCATTTCTGGCGCATTCTGAGTTACATTTTTATAATGGACATCCAAGGGGGAGTGTTATGAATAATAGATGGATGCCCATTATAAGGCCCATCTTCTAGAAGTCTCTAGAATTACTTGTAAACTAGGTTTACTTTGTCATCAAGCAAAACCCTCTCTTTGTATTCCTATATAAAGGGCCTTTCATTCATTGGAATAAGACACTCATATCTTCCTCTTCTTTTGTCTATCTATATATCTTATCCATATTTATGGCCACTTTTATATAGCAACTTTCTCATCAATGGTGTGGCTTTTTTATTTTATTTTCTCATAAAGTTATATTCACTTCAAAGAGTAAACCAAGTCAATAGGATGTGATTCACATCAACATCTCATAATTTACACAGTCACAAATAACAAAATCATAATATTTTTACTATATTTTGTCTACAAGACAAATATAAATTTGTGACTTTAAAAGTATATATTATTTTAAAGAATTTTAGTCATTTACTTTCTTTAGATTATTTTAAAGAACTAGTGAATTTTATGGTCATATACTTGGACTTAAACCTCCTCATAGAAGTGATGCCAAGAAAATATAAGCAATAATCATTATTTAGTAAATTTTCACTTGATTTTCAATTTATTCACCAAAGGTTGGAGACATTGATTTAAAATATTTCATCATGATACTATATCTAATTTTGATTAGATTTAAATTTGTGATTAAAATTCACAAACATTATAAACAGTCATATAAATGAGTGTTAAATAAGTAATAAGTATCATTTATATATATATATATATATTATTGTTATTATTATTATTTTTAATAACTGTTTTTCTTTCTTTTGTAAAACAATTAAGAAAATAATTTCATGATAAAACTTTGAAATTTCTATAAAATCATGTCACTGAAATCGTAAACAATAAAATCATGATTTAGATGTCTTTTCACCTTAATTCTCTATTGTTGCAAGTACTAATAACTTGGAGTTGACTGTTATAAATTAGTTAGCTAATACATAATTTTTAGTTTAATATGCGCAATACACATACACGTTCCTCGTGTACAATATGCATATATGCGTAATTAAGCCAAATGATACTAAAGATCAATTGGTCACATAATAAAATATATTTTGGTGTTTTAATGAAGTTTTAGTTTTAACTGTCAAACTTATAAAATTTGACTGACACAAGAAAATTATACTTAAATGCTTCATCTTAGGACAAATATCATAAAACAGAAATACTTATCTCTGTGGTAATGGGTGATCGGAAATCAGAAACGTCATTGAAGTTGAGACGCATCAGACCATACATCGGCTGGAGATTTTGGTGAGTAATTATTTCCTCAGTTCTCCATATTAAATCACGTTGCAGTAGTAAACTCTGAACAAATAAACCAAACAACCAAACAATTATATAAATTTAGTTTAGTCTTTATGATCCGCATTTTATAAACTTACTAGATTTATAACCCGCACGTTGCGCGGGACTATAACTTTTTTTATTATTAATACAAATCATCAAATATAACTATAGTTATTCAATATAAAATATAATTCTATATATATGTCAAATTTATTATATTAAGTGATATATAACTTATCTGTTTCTTTTAATATTTTTCAAAATTAATTCTTTTTATTTTCCGATATACATTGGTCATCTCTTACATCTACTTCTTTCACGTTCTATTATCTCACTTATAATATATTGATTATGAAGTCATATCATAACTACTTTCATCTTCCAATACCTTTTTACCGGTTGAATGATCATTACTTACTAACCTACACATATAAGATTTTAGAGAATATACCCACTCTTTGTCGTAAAGTCTCTTCAGTAGTGTTATATACTACACATAAGTTTTGTTTCCTAGTAATAAAACTCGTAACTGGAATCATTTTCATCCATAAACATCATATTATATTATCAAACATTTTATCTTAACTGTTTGACAATAGAAAAATTATGTTCACATATACAATTTTTTTACTTTATAATATAAATAGTCTATTATGGTCTATATAGTGTTCTTTTATTTTGATTCTCCTAAATTTATAAACTCATTAGATTATTCTAACTTTTATATATATGTATTTATCAAAAAGTAGAATTATTTTTAATTTTTAATTAAAATTCTACAATCTACCACTACTATTGTAATTGTTTTTATTACAAATAGCCTTTTCAAATTCTTTCTTAGTCTTTTTCACTGTTTTTTTTGTGTGTGTGTGATGTTCATAAGAAGTTTTCTTTAATATGTTTTATTTCAAGTAACCTTATATATTTCTCTTAAATATATACATCATTTTAATTTTTGAGCACTTGATTAATATTTTCTTATATATATATATATATATATATATATATATATATTTGTTTATGTAATCTCTATTCATATTTTATTTTGATATTTTTTTGTATTTTTTTTATTTTTTAGTTTAAATTAATTGAAATGATTATTTTAATAATAATAAAAATATTACACAAATAATTGAATTAATTGATGCATTAAATTTAGATTTTATGTTCTTTAATGATGTGAATTAATTTAGTAAAATTGAAAATAAGAATTGATGAGGTGGAGGAAGGAGAAGAGAGAAAAGCCAACTTTATATATATAGATAAAGCAGGAGAAGACACTAATAAGTAGACACTCTTAATAGGTTAGAGACTCTAACTTAGAGTAACTAAACAATAGAACATGAATGTTTGTTTACTAACCAACGAGTTAAACAACCAAATAACAAAAGTAATAAAACAATAAGATTCCAGCAATAAAAGGAACCAACATCCATGACGACGATCTCATGATTATAATTATTTTTTATTTAGTTACGTACTAATATATCATATATTATAAAACATGAACTAATATATTATAGATCTCACAGATCAAAGAGAAGTTACACATGTTTATCGTATACATGTATTATAGTATAATATTTAATATAACAAAGCAATGAAATTCTCATCAAGAACAATCGGTTAGTGTTGGTGTCAGAATACGACCCAATAATTTACTAACCGGCTTAAACCAACGGAACAATAAAGAGATCTCATCGAACAATTATCGTTAACAATATACAGATCTCATGGAACAATAATTCATTAAGTATTAAACGATAAAGTATGAGGTTACTTATCTCTATAATAAGCGATAATGGTGAGACGACACTACAACGGCACAGATTTTGTGTGTTTGCTGGTTAGGGGACGTGGAGAAAAAGAAATTCCGGAACGTATGGAAACGACGGCAGAGACGAGAGATGTTCGTAGTTGGAGAGTAGATAAGTCGAAAGTGAAAGTTTGATATAATATGAAGAGAAATCTTAACTTTATTATTTCTTCTTGAAAAGTTTACAATTACAAGATAGAGTTTATATAGAAGAAGATAGAAGGAGCCTAGGGTACATGTCACTGCACACACATCATTGATGGGGAGTCCAGAGTATCAAATCTGTTATGCAGAGAGAGTTGTTGGACTGTGAACCCCGTACGCTGAAGAGTTGGTAAGGACGTACGACTTGTCTCAATCCCACGGTTTGTCTCGGGTGTTGTCGCAATCACTCTGTTATCGTTGCAGAGTGAGGACAAACTGTTGTTGGGCTTGCTTTTCTGATTATAATTCATATCTTCTAAGGCCTTAGACTCCAAAACAGAAGAATGGGCTTCTGTTTGAACTGCAGGAACTTGATTATTAATACACCCCCTCAAACTTGGAGTGGGAGGCAAGACAACTCCAAGTTTGTACCGAAGATCACAGAAAGGTTGTTGAGGAAGTGATTTGGTGAAGATGTCGGCGAGTTGATACTCAGCAGGAACATGTTTGACGATCAAAGCGCCTAAAGCCACTCTTTCCCTCACGAAATGAAAATCCACATCAAACGACTTGGAGCGATTATGCATTGCAGGATTTGCAGTTAAGTAAACGGCAGATAGGTTGTCACAGTATAGTTCCGGCGTTGCAGGTTGAGGAACACCAGTTTCACGAAGAAGAAGAGAGATCCACTTGAGCTCAGACGCAGCAATAGACAAGGTCCGGTACTCTGCTTCGGTAGATGATCTGGACACAGTGGGATGGCGTTTGGCAGACCAACTGATGATATTGGAACCAAGGAAGGTACAGAAACCTCCAACTGATCGTCTTGTTTCTTTACAGTTGGCCCAATCACTGTCACTATAGGCTCTTAGAGTGGAATCAGTGTTGGAGTGAATGTTAATCCCCATACTAACTGTGCCTTTCAAATAGCGCAGAACTCTCTTTAGAAGGTAGAAGTCAGCCATGGATGGAGAATGCATCTTCTGACAGACAAGATTCACAGCAAATTGAATATCTGGTCTGGTTAAAGTAAGATACTGAAGCTTACCAGCCAAACTCCGAAAATACGTCGGATCAGAAAAGAGAACTTGGTGTCCATGAACCTTGTCGAGTTGCAGAGGCAGTGGTGTTGGCATAGGCGCACAATCTGCCATTCCAGCAGTCACCAAGAGGTCAAGAGCATACTTTTCTTGATTAAGGAAGAGTCCACCAGAGTGATGATGAGCTTGAATCCCCAAGAAGTATTGCAGGCCACCTAAGTCTTTCATGCGAAACTCCGTATGAAGACTCGCAAGTAACTGATCAACAAGAGTAGTGTTGTTACCTGTCAAGAGCATATCGTCAACATAAAGTAGGAGAAACATTTTGTCTTTTCCTTTGTGATATGTAAACAGAGAGGCATCCGCATAGGTGCAAGTGAAGCCATAGTCAATGAGAAAAGTACTAAACTTGTCAAACCAAGCTCTTGGAGCTTGTTTTAGACCATATATTGCCTTGTTGAGCTTGCAAATATAATCAGGTTTGTCTTTATCCTCAAAGCCTGGAGGTTGGTGCATGTAAACTGTTTCTTTTAAATCTCCATGTAAAAATGCATTTTTTTACATCAAGCTGTTTCACAGGCCACTTGTGAACCGTTGCAGTGTGGAGGATTGAACGAACTGTTGCTGTACGTATCACTGGACTGTAAGTTTCCATGTAATCAACACCTTCTTGTTGTTCATAACCCTTTGCCACTAACCGTGCCTTGAGTCGATCGAGAGAGCCATCAGCTTTGAGTTTGCTTTTAAAAACCCATTTGCAACCGAGTGGGTTTGGACACTCTTCAGGAGGAGCTAAATCCCAAGTGTGAGTTTCATGAAAAGAGCTTACCTCATCGCCCATGGCATTAGTCCAACCTGGATCCTTAAGAGCTGTCTTCACAGTTTTTGGTTCTGGATAATTACTTTTGACAGTGAGAAGAGCGTATCGAGGATTAGGTTTTACTATACCAGCCTTAGCTCGTGTTATCATTGGGTGAAGCATAGGATTATTGGGAGAGTGACCTGCTGATTGAGGAGATGGAGATACAGGGGATTCTTCAGGAGACGCAGACTCAGAACACAAAGAGTCTTGACTGCAGGACAGAGGTTCAGTGGAGGTGTCTGTTTGGACTGACGTTTCTTGACTTGAGGAGGATGTCTCACTCTGATGGGATGGAGATAATAAGCTGTTGCCTATAGGAACAGAATCACAGTCTGCCGTACACCCAGAACTTACCTCCCCATCACCATTGGAGGAGTCACACCCCGGTAAGTCAATCGTGTAAGTAGCACATCCTGGAGATGATTGAACTCCACTTGAAGCGTCTTTGGGTTGAAAACTTTCCTGCCAAGCCGAAAGTAAAGGTGTTTGAACTGGAGATAAGCTGCGTTTGTAGACATCAATGAAAGGAAACTTCGACTCATCGAACAGAACATGTCGATTAATGAAAACTCTTCCAGTAGGTGGATGATAACACCTGTATCCTTTATATTTCTCATTGTAACCAACAAAAACGCACAAAAGGGACTTAGGATCAAACTTGTTATGCGAATACGGTCGCAGATTGGGATAGCAGGCACAACCAAAAACTCGCAGAGCCGTATAGACTGGAGCTTTTCCCATAAGAACTTCATAAGGACTCTTATGATCATCATGCACAGAGGAAGGAAGAAGATTACCAAGAAAATTCGCTGTAAAGAAGGCTTCAACCCATAGATTGTGAGGAACCTTTCCTTGAAACAACATAGAAAGCCCCAATTCAGTGATATGTCTGTGTTTCCGTTCAGCAAGACCATTCTGCTGCGGAGTGTAGGGACAGGAGACCAGTTGTTTAATACCACATTGAACAAGATGATCAACAAATCTGTTGCTTATAAACTCACCCCCTCCATCACACTGAAACATACCAATCCTCTGTTGAAACTGATTTTCGACCAATCTTTGAAATTGCACAAACACGGTGAAGAAATCAGACTTGAGACGAAGAGGATAAAACCAAGTAAAACGGGAAAAGTGATCAACGAAGATTACATAATATCGAAAACCTTGAGTGGAAACAACTGGGGAAGGTCCCCATAAGTCACAGTGAATTCGTTCTAAAGGTCTACTGGAAACAAAAGTAGAAGAAACAAAGGGAAGTTTGCACACTTTCCCCATTTGACAAGCATCACATAACTGATTGCTTAACTTATTAATAACAATGGCTTTATTCTTGGAGAGCCGTTGGAGAATCTCTTGATGAGGATGACCTAGCCTCATATGCCACACCTCATCACTTGTTGCTTGTTGTCTAGAAGAGTAGTACGCCAAGTTCTGCTGATTCCCCAACACATACAGCTCTTTACGGCGGGGCCCTTTGGTGAGGAGCTGTTTTGTCCACTTGTCCTTAATAATAACACCATCAGAATCAAACTCAATGGCACAAGGATAATCAGTGGTAAGTTTGGAAACCGATAGTAAAGATTTTGTAATCTGAGGACAAACTAGAACATCCTGTAATGGGAGATTACCTTGAGTACTTGGAAGAACAGAGGATCCAATGTGTGTTATCGGAAGAAAATCTCCATTTCCCACAATCACAGAATCTTCACCACTGTAAGGTTGCACAGTTTGAAGTTGAGCAGTGGAGTTTGTGATATGTGAGGTTGCACCAGAATCAGCTGTCCATTCATGACCAGGAGGACCAGAAATGCGCATTGCAGCAAACGCATGAGGAAGCTCTTCACCTTGGTAAGAATGATCAAACCTCTTGTAACACTTGTGAGCAGAATGACCATACTTGTTGCAGATTTGACATGTAGGTCGTGTACCAGAGTCCGAGGATTGACCGTTGGAGATTTGTTGATGAAAACCTCTTCCTCTGGTTGAGTAGTTCCCACGTCCACGATAACCACGACCACGAGACTGTCCTCGACCACGATTGGTATAGTCTCTGTCGGAGGAGAAGGCTAAATGAGGTGAAGCATTTGAGCCAGCGTACTTCTGTATCTTATCGTCGAAGTTGGTGAGTTTTATCACAACATCATCATAGCTCATAGGGAAGGTATCCATCTGACTCTCAATTACTGTGGCAATAGACTCATATTCCTGACCTAGACCATTCAAAACTCCAAAGATTTTCTCATTTTCTGGAACAGAGTACCCTATGGAGTGAAGCTGGTCACAGATCTGCTTAATGGTGTTCAGATACTCAACTAAAGGTTTCCCTTCCTTATCAGTAGAATGTAAGCGACGTTGTAAGTCACTCTTCCTAGATGCAGAGATATGATTGTACTTTTTGGCGAGAGAAAACCATACCTCACCGGAAGTGTGAAGACCATAAACGGATCTGAGAGCCTCTTCAGTCAGTGAGCCTATCAACCACCCCATAATCTTCTGATCATTGTTAACCCAAGCAAGGAAGTCCGGATTTGGAGCTTCTGACACGGTTTCATCCTTTTTGATAGACCGTGTAGCAGGAGGACATGGAGTGCTTCCAAAACATTACCCAGAAGTCTTTGGTTGTTAAGCCAAGTTTCAAACTGAATCTTCCACAACAGATAGTTAGTGGAACAAAGTTTCAAAGTTACACAATGTGAAAAACAGAGAGCGGAAGGAGATGAATCAGAGTTATCAGCCATGGAGGCGGCTGGCTCTGATACCATGAAAGTTTGATATAATATGAAGAGAAATCTTAACTTTATTATTTCTTCTTGAAAAGTTTACAATTACAAGATAGAGTTTATATAGAAGAAGATAGAAGGAGCCTAGGGTACATGTCACTGCACACACATCATTGATGGGGAGCCCAGAGTATCAAATCTGTTATGCAGAGAGAGTTGTTGGACTGTGAACCCCGTACGCTGAAGAGTTGGTAAGGACGTACGACTTGTCTCAATCCCACGGTTTGTCTCGGGTGTTGTTGCAATCACTCGTTATCGTTGCGAGTGAGGACAAACTGTTGTTGGGCTTGCTTTTCTGATTATAATTCATATCTTCTAAGGCCTTAGACTCCAAAACAGAAGAATGGGCTTCTGTTTGAACTGCAGGAACTTGATTATTAATAGAAAGCAGTAACGGCTGCTGCTCAACGTCGGCTGTTTATTATTTTTTTTTTTTTTTTTCAGACGGCTAGGGTTAGAGACTCGTGCTGATAACGTGTTATAACAAAATGTTTAAGGAATTATTCTCTTGTATTATTAATCTATCCCAAGGGATAAAACATATATATAGTGATACAACTTTAAGGTTTTAGGTTATACACCAGATCTACTAATGGGCCGATAATGGGCATCCATACAATACAATATATTCATAACAAATACAACTTAATTAGTACTTTCTTCTTGTCTCATGAATGATTTGTATAATAAAAAAAGAAAGGGGAAAGCATTTGTGAACTGTAGATAATAACTATAATCTGTGACAACGTACCCACACGTGTACGGTGCATTATCAACAGATCAGATAAAATGGAAATTTGAAAAATTATTTGGTGTAATTAAAGATCGTCCAATTTTTAAACATCAACAGAGGAAAAACGTGCCCCAAATCCTATTATTTCATTCGTAAAATACTAAAATTAACTCTTACAAAATACTTTATGAGAGTAGTACTAGACTACTAGTAATACGTCACTACACGAGTAAATGTATAAAAGTTAAAAATAAATAAGAAAAGAATACTAATAGTAATAATTTTTTGAATGAAAATACTACAGTAATAGTAAATAATTATTGTAGCAATATGCATCACTCCTAGCTTTGATTTCGTCGTCTATGTACATTTGTATTACATCGTCCGTTTCCAACGGACTCATGTGATGTGAGCCAGCGTATTCTCTGTCTCTCGTTTATCGTCCTATATATGTTTCTCGCGTTTGTACATTTTCTATATACGAAACATTAAATTAATGTACATACATCGGACTCAGTTATCTTTTAAACCGGGTTTTATTGTCTATACATTACTGCATGTTCTTTTTATTGGATTCAACAAGTCCCAAAACTAGTTTGTTTTTGATGGATTTTGGTTCAGTGTTTTCCTTTTTAATTAAAGCTAACGGTTAGGTAACAACAATGTAAGTTTCACAATTCCATGTACTACACAAAAAATGGTGTTACTACAGTAATTTTTGTAGTATACTTTATAGTAGTATACTTTTTTATTAAACAAAAACTCTCAAGAAGTTGATGATCAAACACTGTTTCCAGAATCTATTATTTTGTTCGATTCATCAGATTCCAAAACTAGTTATACTGTTTTTGATTGTATCATTGTTTTTTCCCCTTTTAAAAGCTCGTATCTCTACTATGTCTACGTTTATTATAATTTATAGTAATTAATTACTAACAAGATACATATACTGCTGTTGAACAGATGAAGATTCAGAGCTATTCAGCTATATTGTAGTTGTTGACTTGGGTGTTCTCTCAAACTTGCATAGATGGAATTGTAATAGGTATTTATGATACGAGGATGCAACTATACCAATGGAGGTCAGGTTAGGGTTTTTTTTTAAATCGATACCATTTAATAAGGAAAAATTATAACAGCCCCATATAGTTCGTGAAACATCAAAATAGAGGAATATTTAGAAAGAGGTAATAAGTAAAAAATTTGGATTCCGTTTAAGAAGATTGGAAGATGTCGAACCAATGGTAGAGATAATTAAGTATGTTGAAGGGAGGTTGATGTAGTTGTAGAGACAGCATTGTCCAATCCTATGAGGCGCCTTCTAAGGAGGAGCTGAATGTCCTTCTTTATTTTGCCCGTGGAGCAGAAAGAGGTGGAGTGTAGTCTTGTGTTCCGTTCCTGCCATATGAAGTAGAGGAGAGCTTGGAAAATCAACTTGCAGATGACATTAATCCTTCTATTTGTGGTAGGAGATTTAATCCAATCCACAAGATCCATGAAGCCTGCTGATTAAGGGGGAAGTAAGGGAGCAAAAAAATCCAGCCATAGTACTTTCGAGAATGGACATTGGAAGAAGAGATGATCCCTTGATTCCTCCCCCTTACGACAGAGAAGACAAGGGGAAGGCACCTGCAAATTCCAACTACGCAGACGATCCCTTGTTGTGAGCCTGTTCAAAACTGTGAGCCAAGACATGAAAGCGAGCTTAGGGATTCTTTCTTTGAACCAAATTTGATTATGCCAGGTAACCGACGGACCAGCAGGATGCAAGTGTCTCCAAACTTTTGAGGAGTTGAATCTTCCTTGCGCTTGATCAGGGGTTAACTGCCATTTGAAACAGTCATCGCCATCTTCGACATTGGTGGAGCTTGTGACTGAAGACAGGAGCGGATCAGTTGAACAGTAGGGTTCCTTCCTCTTGGTATAGCCCAGTTCCCATTCACAACCGCCTCTGAGACCTTTGCCTGCAACCCAATTCCGAAACTCTGGGTCCAGACTCACCAGTTAGGTCGAACAAAGGACCTAAACCTGTCCAATTGTCATGCCAGAAATAAGTGTCTCTCCCAGCTGCTATGTCACAATGGATAAACGGTCTTGCTATATCTCTCAGTTTAACCAACAACCTCCTCCAAATCCAGCTTCCCGACGTTCGAAATCAGCAGTCCGAAGCTCCTTCCTCTCATAAGATATTTCTTCACCCAAGATACCCAAAGTGATCCAGCCTGTGAGTATAGCAACCAAATCAACTTGAGTCCGAATATTTGATTCCAATCAGCTGATCTCTTGAGCCCCAGTCCTCCAACAGATTTTGGTGTGCATACAATATCCCATGCAACCTTCCTGCGAAGGATAAATGCCTATGAGTCCATCCTTGTATCCTCCCTTTCACTCTGTCAATAAGTGACTGATAGTCTGTTGGCGTGAGTTTGTGAGTAATGAGCGGGACTCCTAGATACCTGACCGGTAAGGATCCATGAGTGAGATTAAGTCGAGTGGCTAACTCTCGGATCAGTGTCTCCATGTGTTACAAATAACAGACACTGATCCGAGAGACGCACTTTTACAAACTATGGGAGGGTCCCCCCGGATCCGCCTGAGCATCTCGCTTGCCAACACCCTTGCTATGAACTAATAATATTGTTACAAACTTCAAAGCTCATTAGAGAATCAATAGATGAACTTTTAGTTTCTCCATGTGTGTGTTCTGCTCCAGATGTTGTGTCCACAAGGGGGTTGACGAAACGCTCGAATGAGAAAGGTGTGGCTAGTGGTGGTGGTTGTTGATGGAGAACCTTTCCTAGATGGGATGGTTTGGTCCTAATGGTACAATGCTTTTTTAG
The DNA here is from genome assembly GCA_023657505.1 of Camelina hispida. Taxonomy (NCBI): domain Eukaryota; kingdom Viridiplantae; phylum Streptophyta; class Magnoliopsida; order Brassicales; family Brassicaceae; genus Camelina; species Camelina hispida. The sequence continues at coordinate 42,421,335 of CP094634.1, read as the reverse complement.
TGAACAAACCCAAAGGTGAGAGACGCACTTTTTGTAATCTCTTTTTCTCTATCTCTCTCTTTTTTTCTTTCGCTGTTTGAAATCTTATGAGATTTGGTTATAGTATTGTTCTTAGAATGGACTTCCCCTTCACTGTCTGTGGTAAGCTACGACGATTAGCCAAAGTGAAAAAGGTTCGTGCAGCTGTGGTAAGCTACTGGTCTATTAATTTGTCTGCATTGGTAAAAAAGCCACTAAGGTTGTTAATTTCCTGATCCAAAGGTTTGTAATTTCCTAATCCAAAGTTTATATGCTTATTGATGATTTACAGAAAGAAAACATAAAAGCCCTCTGTATCTGCAGGTATGATCAAAAGTTATATACTATGGTGAAGAGAATGGCTTGGTTTCTCTGTTTCCATTATTCGATTCAGGTAAGTTTGACTCATCATGTTTATATAATTATCTCTCAATTCTTGTGCTACATGTGTGTGTGTTTTTTGCATAGCATATATAGGATGTAATAATATGTGTTAACGTGTTCTTTTTGGTAGATGTGACTTTGTCTGTACGCGTCTGTGAATATGAATTAGGGAATTAATGAATGAAAAGTATGTTTTTTACGCAGCTTTGGTCTGTTTCTATTATGGTTTTGGTATATATATGCTGTTAAGACAAAACAATTTACGCTTCTGATGGAAATTTTGGGAGTTTGGATGCGCGGAAGGTTAGTTTCACACAACTTAAAATTGTTCATAAAATATGAACCGTCCAAATCTTTAAAAGCAAAAGAGAATTAATAATATCCAACAGTCGGGAGACTAAGAGCTTGTTTATCGGTCAGTTCTTAGAGAGGTTCATAGTTTTTTGTAAGAAAAAAATAAATCAAAACTAAAAGAAAAAGCTAAGGGAGGTTGTTATATAGTAACCCGATTTTATTGTAAGACTATCAATAGTCCAGTAACGCACTTAACGTTACTTTAAAAATAATAAAAATATTATTTTAATTCTATATATATATATTTATTATCTTTTATTAGTAATAACCAATAAAAAATTGACACTTGTTTATTTCTGCGGAACGGTGCTTGCAGAAGTAATTGAGGAAACGATTCCTCTCTGTTTTTTCTCTCTCTCAATATTATATTAATTTATATGAGTAACTCTGGTGATTAGTACTCACCACTAAAGATGCCCTAAGAGACTCGTACGTGTTGTTTTTCTGTTGGACGATAGAATAATACAAAAGAAAAAAAAAATTGGCAAAGCTCGATTTGATTTCTTTTCCTCTCTCTCTTTCTCTCGCGATCGAATTCCCGAAACAACAAAGGAATGTGGAATCGAAGGATCTGTAATAATCAGAGGAAGGGTTTGGAATCGAAGGATCTGGAATCACAAAGTAAGTCTGTCAGTAGAATATTATGAAATCGCATATTGTTTTATGATTAGGGTTCTTTGATTTTGGATCACAAACCTGAAGTCCTGGTTTTTCAATTTCGGCTAACTTCTGTTTACTGGAGGGGTTAGGTTTAGGGTTTCAAAAGTGGGCGTCTCATGTACTTAATTAGAATCTTATGATGAAATTTTGAGAATTTTGGATATTGTAATGCTGGATTTGTTTGTTCTTTGCTAAATTTTTAAGCTTTTGGTTGATTTTGTTTTCCTCTTTAAGTAACTTTCACATGAAAGAGGTGTTTGATCTTTGGGTTATAAAGTAGCGGATGTTTCTTTTGTTCTTATAATTTCAGGTTCACGTTAGAGGACAAATCAGAGAAGACGGTTATACAATATTTTGCTGAAAAATATAATCATAGGGTGAGATACCCGTCTCTACCTGCTATCCAAACTGGGAGTGACGCAAGACCTGTCTACATACCCATGGAAGTATGATTTCAGTTTAATCATCTACTCTTTTATCTCCATCATTTTCTTGGATGCATTATGTATCATTAAATATCTGGTTGTTTCTGGTTCTTGCAGTTATGTAAAATTGCTAATAAAGAGCAAAGATACACCAAAAGGCTCAATGAGAGGCAAGTGACGGCGTTGCTAAGAGCTACCTGCCAACGACCTGCATCACGATGTTGTTTCTGTTTACAGTTGAAGTACCATGAGAGTGGTAGAGAGAAAATGGTAAATCCATCGCTAGGACAGTGGAACATGATTAACAAGGTAATATTGTAATTGACTATCATAGGCTTTTTGCTTTCTGTAGGCACTTGAAGCTAGATATGATATATACTTCTATTTTTCTCTTTTGATAAATCTTATATTTCTCAGCTTTGGGATTTGGATGTGGGAAGAAAAAGTTCTTTTTGTGTTCTGTAGGAACTTGAAACTAGTTACGAAATGTACTTCTATTTTACTCGTTTTGATAGATCTTTTATTTCTCTGCTTTGGATTATGATGTGGAAGAAAAAGTTGGTGATGAAGATTGTACTTAATGCCTTTATTGTTGTTTAAGTGTTTTAATTTTTTGGATCTCTTACCTCCCTTTGGCTGTTATATATGTGTGCTACAGAAAATGGTTAATGGAGCAACAGTTAGTCTTGGACTTGCGTAACTTTTGCTACACGGATTGACCAACATTTACCGGTAGAGTTCTGCAAACAGGTGAATGAGATGTGCGTCAGCAAAGGAATGGTCTGACTTATCTCATGCTGTTGGGTTCTTGTCACAATGTCACGCCCGAAAAGTTACTAACTGTTTTATATTATGTATACCAGCAATTTAATACACAGCCTATTATTCCGCTCATCTCTTATCCACCTCAAAGAATTGAGGAAGCTCTCCATGATATCCACAAAAGGGCACCCGGTCTCCAACTATTGATTGTCATATTACCTGATGTGAGTGGATCGTATCGTAAGTCTGTAAAACAAATTCGAAATAAGTCACTTGATATACCTTTTAAAATTGTTTACTATGATTAGCTACCATGCATCATAATTGTGTACATAGGAGAAAGAAGCAGCTGCTATGCCAATAAATGAAGATGCAGTTCCAGGTATATTGCTTTCCATACCTCTCTGTCATGGGGTTAACTGAGGGCATCAAGAAAACAACACATGCTGAACCAATTTGTTTCTATTTTTTTTGCTCAAAGGGACAAGAGAATCACGCTGATAATGGGAAACGAGCAAATGAAAATGAAGATGTCGATGCAGAGAACCAAGGGAATCAATGGTGGAAAATAGTGAAAGAGATTCAAATGATAGTTTTTGACTTCATAACTTGCACTTCTATTGTAATATGTATTAATATTTGTATTATGTTTTGTATGTTTGAAAATTAATTAAAATGCAATATTTTCTGATTTTATAAAATTTTATATGTTTACACATTTATACCACTTCTATTCTATTTAAAAAATTTCTATTTAAATTTTTTAAATTTTAAAAAGCAATATTTCAAAAATAAGATACCCAAAATAAGAACCTACCAATAAATGAGAAAATTTTATCTAAGAGATCATGAGTTCTTATATTCCAAACAGTACACAATTAATTCATAAAAAATTTAAGAACTCCCCTTACTCAAACCCACTGATAAACTTGCTCCCAAAACAAAGTCTTATCTATATTAGCATTTTCACAGCAATTTTTTTAAAAAATCTTAGAGTTTTAAACTATTTACAATCTGCCATTGGCATTTATTATTTTTTCACATATTTAGCAATAAAATTTTGAGTCAATAGTTTTCCTTTATCAGAATCCTATAAATCAGGTCGAAATTGATTTTGTATATGCGTCATTACTACTCACCACATTCAATTTCGAAATTAATTTCCCCCCTAAACCATTTCTATATGCAAAATCAAAAAAGAAACAAACTAAAGTCTCAGAAAATATCGAATAAGATAAAATTGGTATATTCATAATAATCGAAAATTTTGCAAATATTTAATCCCTAATTAGTAGCATTAACCATTAAATCTATTGCGTGCAAAAATTGAAATGTTCAACCTAACTAGAGCCTATAAATTAATTGGCCCCTAATCGCAAGTTAACATCACCAAAATATCAAACATACGGCTTAATTAAGTGTTTTGTCAAACACCCTTTCTCTTCATAATTATCATGTCGTATATTTGCTTATCATATCAATAAAATTAAGTTTTCAGTTTCTACTCATGAGTCATGACTAACCACTGTCTGTATCCTCATGTCTATATTTTTCGTTAACTAATATGCATTATATGCTAATTGTTTTGTTGATATATTAGAGACATATAATTCAATATCACCCACTTATAAACAATTTTTGATAGACTTTTTAAATTTCTCTTTTATTATCATTTTTATATTATTAACTAATTTTTAACAGCATGTTACTGTTTAAAACATGTTATTTCAAAGGAGAAAGAGAGACATTTGAGCTCTATAATACGTACATGTCGATACTAATCAAGTTATATAAAATTCTTATGCATTTTTTTTTCTTTCAAAAGACAACAAAATAACTAAAGTCACCAAGGAAAAAACTAACACTTATCTTTTTGACATTTTTAATTAGGCTTTGTCTTGCCACGAATTAAAATCAGTCTTTCAAGTATACAAACTTTCACCATCACAATTGTTATCCGAGTGCGGATCTAGAATGTGTGGAGCAATTATAATATATAATTAATAATATAGTTAATAAATATATATCCTTGTTTATGTTAATATATATTGTATTTTTAAATATATTTTAAGGTATGAAGTCCAAAAAGTGAGTCAAAATTTTTGAAAATATTGGTTTTATAATTATGCTTAATTAGATACACACTTAATTTATTAATAAGAAAATACGCAGTTACAAACTCATAATTATTATAAAATATAAATATTTGTAATATATTTTAATTTACTTATCTTATCATATCACACTTTAAAGTCTAAAAATAATAAATTAACTACAAAAAGAGATAATATTGTTTAATGTTACTAATTTACTAGTTTATTACATATATGTTTAAAAACTAAGATATATGTCTATTTTGTTTTTTGGTTGTCATGTTTTATTGGGTTAATTTAATGATTAATTTAATAATTTAATGATAATTTAATTTATTGGATATATGTATACGGTTTAATGATTTATTTTTTATTTTTATTTTGGGACACATATATAGAAAACAAATTTGCTATTAATAAAGAATTTAGGTAGAGTTAATTAGTTTCTATTAAAAAATCGATTTTGTCAATTTACCATATTTTACTTATTACTTTTAGTGCAATTTTGTAGGGACTAAAATTTTAAATAAGTAAAATTAAAAGGGTAGAACCCAAAATGTACTTCAAAAATGTATATATAGACTCTTGTGAAAAAAAATTATCGTGAAAAAAGAAGAAAAAAAAATTATGGCTCGTTATCGCCTAGATAATACACAAGCTATTTCTTTAACTATTTTAATGTTCTATTACTTTGTGATTTCTCTCCTGATTATTGGTGTAGTGAGTGTGGGCGTGGACGGTTTGCTCGAGAACGGGTTCCAGCGCCATCTCCCGTTGGTTAGCCTGATTGGGTTTGTTGCCGGAGTCATGAGCTATAGTAAGTTAAGTGCAGGTTACAAGGTGTATCGCGAAATTCTGGGTGATATTGATTAAGATCGAGGGTTACAAGATGATTAAGTGCGGGTTACAAGGTGTGGAGGAAGCTAGATCTATTAAGTTTTTTTTTGTTTGTTTGTTTCTAGTTATCTATCTGGTGTGGAGATGGTTGTTTTTTTTTTGTAATTTAGTCCTTTTATCATCTGGAGTATTTGTGTACGAGAAATTTATTTCGAGAAATTTATCATTTGGAAAGCTTCGATCCGCCGCCGCCGTAGTTGAGATGATTAAAACTACATCGTTTTCATTAGTAACAACGTTTTTTTTTTGTTTCTTTTTCTAATTGGGCTTGGCCCAAACTTCTTCTTTTATTTTGACAAAAAAACCGAACCGAAATTTACTTGTCTCTATGTTAACCAAAACTGTATTAAATACACGAAATTATTACATTGCCTGTATTTGGCGATATATTCCAAGAAAGCTGATTCCCTTAAGGGACGATTGCAAAATTAGACCTCTGATCTGAGTCAATTGCAAAATTAGACCTCTCTTTTTCTCTCTCCAACATTTGCCACTTTCTCCCTACTAAATCCTCTGGCATTCCATGTATTCACAGAAATGCCATTATTTCTGATTTATTTGATTTTATGTCGAAAATGTTTATTACCCGTATATCCTCATCTTCTTCTTTTATTTACGGTTGTGCCACCGACATCAATTTTCCAACCACCATTAACAACCAAATTTGAAGCTCTTAATGCTTCAACAACCCAAATTTGTGAGCTTAAATAACACCCAATGCTATGAGAACTACATTTTCTTCCATCTCCTCCATTTTATCTAAAAAATTGAAAGTTCGTTAATCTTGTTATATCTCGTGAACAAGGAAAATTGGCGCTGTATTTCTTCAGTGGTGACTAAATACGACGTCCTCGGTGCTTGACATTGCGAAACAACCATCGATAAGGTTATTTTCCGGTCGATTTCGTGTGTTTCTTAGTTATTTTCTCGAAATTAGACTTCATTTCTTAGTCCAACCGTCATAATATCATGTAAAGTCTACTATGTGGTTAGTTTTGCAATTTAAAATTTATCGAGTTTCGAGCCCGTAGACTGCAATTTCAGTCTCCTTAATTTCATTTGAAAACAAAAATATGGTTCGACGCATTATAATCTTTCCGTCGATACTTCATTTGCAGTCTACTAAGGTGTATTTTTGCAATTGACCAAATTCTTGACTTTTTAGTTATGACTGCCGGACGAAGTCTTCTTACGATAATAAACGAGTAGACTTCCATAGTGACTATTTTTGCAATTGACCAAACTATTTAAGCATTGACCGTAATATTAATATATTTAAAATATATTGAAATAATTAGTTGACTGCAAAAGAAGTCTACTTTCTTAAAAATGCAATTGTTGGTCAATTGCAAAAATGTCCAGGCAGACTGCAAACGAAGTCATCACTAATGTAGACTTCATACGAAGTCTACTGGCGAAAGTCAAACTTGGTCAATTGCAAAACTAACCACGACGAAGTTTACTTTTCTGGTTGACGGATAGTTAAAGTCTACCTAGTAGACAAGTCTACTTTAAAGTCAATGGGTTGGTCAATTGCAAAAATAACCATAGTCGACTATATTTGAAGTTAACTTGTTGAACTTTCCGTTGAAGTCTACTTTGTTTTATCTATTTAATTGCAAAACTAACCAAAAAATTAACAAAGGAAGACAGCAAAAGAAGTCTACCGATTATGGTAGACTTCATTCGCAGTCTGCTTTGAAAAATTGTAATTGCAAAAATAGACCCCAAGAAATAGACTTCATTTGTAGTTTACTTTTATAGTCTTTTTTTATGTCTACTTGTTGATGTGAACATGAAGTCAGCCTTATTTGAAAACCAATTTATTGCAAATTGGTGCATAATTTTTAAGCTTTTCTTGATGTATTATTTGATATATGTTATTTACTTGCCTCTGTATGATTTTGACATGAATCCATATTATACATATGGAGAAATCAAGTTTTTGGTTTTCATAGGCAGTTAGGGTATAAAGGTAGACTAATTTGGGAAGTCTATGTGTTGGAGTTATCTGTGAAGTCCGCATAAATCAAATAGTGTTTATTGCAAATTGGTGCATAATTTTTAAGCTTTTCTTGATGTATTATTTGATATATGTTATTTACTTGCCTCGTATGATTTTGACATGAATCCATATTATACATATGGAGAAATCAAGTTTTTGGTTTTCATAGGCAGTTAGGGTATAAAGGTAGACTAATTTGGGAAGTCTATGTGTTGGAGTTATCTGTGAAGTCCGCATAAATCAAATAGTGTTTATTGCAAATTGGTGAATAATTTTTAAGATTTTCTTGATGTATTATTTGATATATGTTATTTACTTGCCTCTGTATGAGTTTGACATGAATCCATATTATACATATGGAGAAATCAAGTTTTTGGTTTTCATAGGCAGTTAGGGTATAAAGGTAGACTAATTTGGGAAGTCTATGTGTTGGAGTTATCTCGTGAAGTCTGCATAAATCAAATAGTGTTTATTGCAAATTGGTACATTGTTCTTATTGATTTTGTACCTCATTTGTTTTGTATCGATTATGTTTTTGCCTCGTATATTTTTTTCATGATAATATATTATACTTTTGGATCAATCATGTTTTTGGTTATGTTAGGCATCTAGGTTATTGATTTAAGACTTCTACGGGTAGTCAGCTGTGTAATGAGTATTTGACTTGCTGCTTACTCTTTCAGGTAAATGTCGCAAATACCTATTGTTTTCGGAGTATGGGTGACGAGAAATGGTTCTTGGCATTTTGATATGGATGGACGCAAAGGTGGGAGAATGTTTTTTTGCGACACGGTTGTACATACGCTGATCTTCTTGAAATGGCTGTAGAAGATTATCAGATTGACAAAGAAACAGAGATGGTTCAGTTATCGTATCCCTTAACAGAGATGATGCTTCAGCAATTGCCCCAAGATACCCCTCCTGTCTATGTCACAAATGATAGATCAGTTCAGAACTTGATAGATTTTAGTAGTAAGAATGTTGTTCGCCTTTGCGTCTCTACGCGATGCATGGATGGACAGCCGGTTAAGGAATGTGTTAATGATATAAAAACTCTCGTTCAAGACGATGGGGACGATGGGGACGATGGAGACGATGGGGACGATGGTGACGATGTAGATCCAAGTGCGGATGAATGTGTAGAAGAATGTCAAGAAGCTCTCCATGATACTACGATGAGAAGCCAAAAGATGTTGACGATATGGATTTCGATTACAGTGAGTACGGAAATTTGAAGATGACGATGACGATGGAGATGACCTGGATGTAGATGCTGAAGAAGGGATACCGTTTGTTGGTGGTACTCATGGACAGTTAAATAATCCTTGGAAAGACCAATTGAAAGTAGGTCAATGCTTTCCATGCAAAAATGATGTCATAACAGAGGTGCGTTTGACTGCTATTATGTTAAAATTCTCTTTCAAACTTAAGAAGTCCACAAAGACTCGGTTGGTGGCAATATGCTCTGTGCCAGGATGCACGTGGAGGGTCGTCGCCAGTGTGAAGAATGATCCAACCACTTTTGGGTCACCAAATATCCGAACGTGCATACATGTTCTATTGTGGACCGCCTAGCTCACCGTAAGCGTTCCACCACCAAATATATTGGGCAGCTTTTTGTAGACCGGGTAGGAATAGTAGATGGTATTGTCCCACAACATATCCAAGATTCAATGAGGACAATGTTCGGCATGACATTGGATTACACAACTTCGTACAGGGCTTTACAGCATGCACTGGAATATGTGAGAGAAACGCCGAATCTGGATACACGAATTTGCCTTCTTGTCTTAGGAAAATAGAGCAGTCAAACCCGGGAAGTGTCGTTGACCTTGTTGTTGATGACGAGCATAGGTTTAAGTACCTTTTCCTATCTTTCGATGCTTCAATCCGTGGTTTCAATTACGTGAGGCGAGTTATTGTGGTTGATGGGACCCATCTCACTGGAAAGTATGAAGGTGTATTGCTAGTCGCTTGCGCGGGATGGTAACTTTCAGATATTTCCCTTGGCTTTTGGAATTGTCGACTCGGAGTGTGATGCTTCATGGGATTGGTTTTTCACCAAATTAAGTGAGTGTATCTCAGATGAACATCCACTGGTAGTAGTTTCGGATAGGTGCAGTTCAATAGCTAAAGCATGTCGCAATGTTCTTCCGTGGGCAACACGAGGGATATGTTACTACCATCTCCAAATCTCGTACTTTTTGTTGCATACAATCTGAAAGGTGAGCATATGGTGAACCAGTCTGGAAGCCCATTCAAATTGGAGACGGTTGAACTGTAAGAAGACACCCAGTCGAGATTGATAGATCTCGTCCCATTCATCCGGCTCCAGAGCTTTGTAGAGTTCATCAAACAGCTTCGTATCGTTGCTGTAATAGCCGATGCTTTTTAGAGGAAGAGGCTCATCACCTTTCGTGTAAAACCTCCGAGGAAATTCTGGTTTACCCTCATCCATTCTGCAAGATAAGATTAAAAAAATAATATTGAGAAAGCGGAAGAGTAATCCAACAAGAGAAGGCTACTATCGAATTGCGCAGAAGTCAAACATTCAGATTGATCGAAGAGAACAGTAGCGATGATAAGCGGCGGAGTTCGTCGAATCGGCGGAGATAAACGGCAGAGAAAAGCGGAAGCGATGAGTTTCCTTACGAGTAAAAATTAGAGATAACTATCATAGTTATCTCCGTTTTAAGTCATAAAATTAAAAATATTTAAAATAATCCCGGTTTTATAAAACCAAAACCGTTTAATTAGAATCAGAACCGGAAAAACTATGAAGAATTTGTAAAGAAACCAATTAAAACAGGATCCTGCGCTTCGTTAAATTAAAAATAAAAATATTGTCGCCAACTAACGTCAAATCAATTAATACCTTGTAATGATTACGTTGACGACTTCTCGCAGACTTCTCTACGGGAAACTGAACCGTCTGCAAATCCATCAAATCAAATTAATTTTTGTACTAATATGCTGAAGACTTATTAAGTAGACTTCTTTCTGGGAAACTAAAACGTACTTTAAACTGCAAATCCATCAAATCAAATTAATTTTTGTACTAATATGCTGAAGACTTATTAAGTAGACTTCTTTCCGGGAAACTAAAACGTACTTTAAACTGCAAATCCATCAAATCAAATTAATTTTTGTACTAATATGCTGAAGACTTATTAAGTAGACTTCTTTCTGGGAAACTAAAACGTACTTTAAACTGCAAATCCATCAAATCAAATTAATTTTTGTACTAATATGCTGAAGACTTATCAAGTAGACTTTCTGGGGAAACTAAAACGTACTTTAAACTGCAAATCCATCAAATCAAATTAATTTTTGTACTAATATGCTGAAGACTTATCAAGTAGACTTCTTATTGGGAAACTAAAACGTACTTTAAAGGAGTAAATAATGCATCAAATCAAATTAATTTTTGTACTAATATGCTGAAGACTTATCAAGTAGACTTCTTATTGGGGAAACTAAAACGTACTTTAAAGGAGTAAATAATGCATCAAATCAAATTAATTTTAGTACTAATGTGCTGAAAACTGATCAAGTAAACTATGATGGCTGGGAAAACTATGATATCAAGTAAAAAGTGATATGATGTAGAATGTATTTAAGAACAAAACAAACGTGAATGAATTGTAGTGATATAGAGAAAATTTCAATTACCCAACCGTGATCTGTCTCCAAATAAGCGTCGTCGTCAAGACTTCCAAAACGAACTACGTAATATTTTTTCAAAGAGAGAAGAAATGATTTACTGATAACTTTTTTGGTTGCAGTTTTAAAATAATCAAAAGGCCCGGGCTGGTTTATATATACGAGACGAAACGGTTACAATGAACAGTTACATTATTAATAACACAAACCGTCACGTCGTAAATCATTAACGCATAGACTACGTCGATTGACTTCTTAATGTATACGGGAGAAGTCTACTAAATAGGTCACGTAATGAAGTCAACGATTCGTCTAAATATTACGAAACAGAGAAGCAAGTTCACAGATTACAGACATAAATACGCCATTCAAACAAACGGCCACGATAAAGAGAGGTTCACAAATTTTGAATGAAAGATCTACGAAGCAAAAGAGATTAATACAACAATTAAGATTATACCAGCGATAAAGACATTCTCGACCACCCCGCGTACCCGACGAATTAATGACGTAATTCCTTCATCGATCTTTCACCTTCTCTAGCTCCTGCTGAACCCATAGCATTTCATCATTTTCCTGGATGGCTGTAATAGAATCCCTTTGGTCATCAAGTCCACCTCTCATTGCTTGAAGTTCTTGCATTATAGCCTCATCCCACCATTTCATAATATGGTCCTCTCCATCCTATACCGTATCATAGAAGTAAATATACCATAAGAATATTATATATACTCAAATAATAATTATACCAAACGAATAAACCATCATAAAATCTATCAACCTCATGGTTATTGCTTCCAAAGAAAATCCTTCCAGGATTGTCGGCTGTGGTGGAACATTTCATAACGGTTTCCCTTCCGCATAAACATCTGTCAGGAATTCCAACTGTCAGGCCAGTGAAGTTTACTTCGGGTGGACCTTCACTCCATACTTGCAAAGAACTAGAAGATGGCTGAGTGTAGCTGTAAAACCCCATATCTGTGTGCAAAATGAACAAAAACTATGAGAACATATATATTTTTGAACAAAATTAGCTAAAGCGTTACAAAAGCAAATAGCCGACTTCCTATGATGAGAATACTTATCTGAGATCTCCTTCAGTTTCGAAGACGATAAATGATGAGGATAGAATTTGAATTTTAGAGAGCAACAATATCGAAATTTTAGAGAGAGAAATTGGAGAGAGAGAAAGCACATACAAACTAGGGTTCACCTACAAAGAAGTATTTATATGGTTACCGCCACCGGTTAGGTTAGATTGGTACGCATTCGGTTAGGTTCATCTATCGGTTTGGTTAAATTGTCGGTGAGCTTAAAATAATATAATATTATTACTAGTTGATGGCATAAGAAAGTCAACCACGAATATTCGACGGAGAAGTCTACTTAAGCAAACCCTAAATCAAATAATTTTAACCTAATCAGCCTTACCACCCTTAGTTTTACTAGTTTATATGTAAATTTATTTTATTACAATGCAGGAAGTCATGAGGTTATTATTTGGTCAAACGGTTAACCAGATTATTTTTAATAATTTTTAAAATTAACATTTAACCGAACATTAAGGAGTAGACTTATTTTGAAGTCAACCTCGAAGAGTCTACGGAGAAGTCTACTTAAGCAAACCCTAAATCAAATAATTTTAACCTAATCAGCCTTACTCTCCTTAATTTTACTAGTTTATATGTAATTTATTTTATTACAATGCAGAAGTCTATGAGGTTATTATTTGGTCAAACGGTTAACCAAATTATTTTTAATAATTTTTAAAATTAACATTTAACCGAACATTAAGGAGTAGACTTAATTTGAAGTCAACCTTGAAGAGTATACGGAGAAGTCTACTTAAGCAACCCCTAAATCAAATAATTTTAACCTAATCAGCCTTACCTCCCTTAATTTTACTAGTTTATATGTAAATTTATTTTATTACAATGCAGGAAGTCTATGAGGTTATTATTTGGTCAAACGGTTAACCAAATTATTTTTAATAATTTTTAAAATTAACATTTAACCGAACATTAAGGAGTAGACTTATTTTGAAGTCTCCCCTTTGACGTCAATTTGAAATCAATCTTAAAGATATCTAATGCAGATTTCATCGGGTTAAATCATCATTTTGGCTTGTTTTTTGTTTGGTCGTGAGGGTCAACTGTAATTTTCAAAGACCTTAGTGGTTATGTTTCTTGAAAAACGAATATAGGGTCTACGTTCTCTTTTAAATGCAAATAAAGGTACTAAAAATGCAATTGTCCCTTCCCTTAACCAAATACTCCAAAAAGTAAATATTTGGAGTATGATTTATTTACTTTTTTATTCATATAGTGGTCAGCGTTCAATGTAATAAATTCAATGTAATAAATTCAACTTAATTTATATGGCAGATTTTATAACATGCCCAAATCTACTAAACATCTATAAGAGAATATATCTTAGACATATATCTACTAAACATCTATTATTTGATTTTAGACATACTATGATACTATGGTTGATCTACACAACTTTCACCCCACGATAAGCCAGTATCAAACAAACTAACCACTATTTACTACTAGTCGATCGATTACTAAATCTGAAAAAGAACAACAAACAAAAAAGGGTTTATTAAGGGAAGATATTGACTGAAACACTTTCAAAGTGTGTGGTCTAACATAAAATAATTATAATAAGGATTACAGAATTATATATTTATATATTACAAAGATTTTGACACATGAATTATTAAGGGCTGGTGATATATTTGATTCAGTGAGAAGCAGGCACATAAGCATTAGGAAGGAACAAAATATGACATGATTTGAAAAAATTGTGGTCTAATCGTATTTACAATTGAGAGATCTTATAAAGAAACTTTTTATGGTCGAAGCATCTTCACTAGTTGCTGATGAGAGGTCTTCACAATGATGTCATGTATGTTTCTCAATAAAAGTGATCGTAAAAACTATAATGCCCATATACAAATTGTATGACAATTTTGTTTGCTTTTAGTCCAAGTGTGTACAAAAAACCGACTTAAGTGTATAAACAGATATTGGGTATTGTCAAAGAAAAGAAAAGAAAAAAAAAAAAAAAAAACAGATATTGGGCTTGAACGAGAGTTGATAAACAGTCTACGCATCAACGTAAACACTATCACATTTATTTACAAAGTTTTAGATTTAAACTGATAAACATTAAGAAGTAATTAAAGCCCAGTATTATTTGACACAATCATAGCTTATTTCAATAATATCACCGTTTTAATTATTAAATTTAGTACTACTTGTTCGTACTTTAGTTGCTTGAGCTGTTGTAGCCATTTGCCCATTTCCATGGTCTTTAATGATAAAACCATTGCTGGAGCTAGGTTTCCGGCAAAGGCTAAGATGAACGCCGGGATCATGGTGAGTCTCCGACGACTTGTAAACGACGGAACTGTTTATGATCTGAACGTTACTGTTCACAAAACGATTTTCACCATTATTGTTATGGTTTTTTGACTTTGATTTTGACTTTTCATCCGCCCTTTTCTTGGCGTCGTTATTAAATAAATATATGGTCCACCTGTCCTGCTTGGTGACCGTAGGATCACCATTACAGCTCCTTTGTTTTCACCTGAAATAGTTATGACGCTTTGTGTGCCCATTATGACGTCATCATCAGACTCTGGAAATAACGTTTCCTTTGGTCCGTGTACGATGTCTGTTTTCTCCGATAATGTAACTATGCTTTTCTGATGAGTGGTCTTGCTTTTCTGTATATCCAAATTGGTCAAAAAAATCGCACATTCTCACTTTTAAAAGTTTATATTAATTTGTTTGGTATAAAATAAATACCTTTAAAATACAAATAGAAAATCTTTATAAGATTGACATGGTCCACATGTATATATTTCGTTTCAATATCAATTATCTTTGCGAACACAAACGAAGTATTATTCGATGTTTTATAACCTAAATGCTTAAAAACTATTCACGCAAGTCGTTGATTTTAGTTCAATTTCTCACAAGTTTCTTTGGTTTTTACCAGACGGCTTATTGTTAGAATCAGGACCCCGCTTGGCGTACAAGGAACCAGCCGCTGATACATCAGAAGGCAAAGAGACCGTAGCAGAGAGAGGTTGGAAATTAGTGTTTCCAACGAACCAGTAGAGAGCCCATTTGAGATTGCAGAGAGTATACTTCAGTGCTTTCGTCCAACTCTCTTTCTTGTTGAAGCTCTGTGTTATCGAATACCCCTCCACTTTGTCCTTTTCGATCCTGCCAAAAAATGTTATATGAGAGAAACTTCTAAGGTTTTGGGTTCCACCCATTAACAAAAGAAGAAGATCAGTGACAAAAAAAAGATTTTAGTTTAAAGAGAGTGGGGACTTGCTTGAATGGAAGTTTGAGGCATTTCTCTGGTGGGATATTGTTCTCTTGGTCCTTTGAATTTGCGAAATCAGTGAAGTCTTTAAGACACATCAAATACAGTGTCATGGCTTTATCGTACCGAGTGCTCCAAAACAAGTTTACAGGGCCAAACCTGACAGAGATCATTGAACAGTTTTTAGTTATAAAACGCTGAAGAAACTACCAAAAGACTCGCGTAATATCAGCACAAGACACATGTTTTAAGTTCAACTCCAGTACAAGACTATGCCAATTAAGCAATGAAAATTACTTACAGCTCATAAGTTTCGTTGTTGCTGTCTACAATTCTAGGATAGCTCCCCATCGGCTGTATCTTAACTCGACATCTTTAAAAGGGTTACTGGTTAAGAGTAAACTTTATAAAGTAATTAGTATCCAACAACAAAATTAAAACTAGGAAGAGAACTGTGAGAAGATAGTAGTAACAAGGATACTGAAATTTTGGCCGGAAATAGTTACACATCGTGTGGAGGAGAAGACAGGCTTGGCCCCAAGCAGCATTGATCTCATCCCACTCAACCTAATAATGTTTCATATGACCTAAGTTAACACTTTATATGAGCAGAAAGAGGTTATAACGTATAAACATGCAACTTAACTTGCAAAGCTTACATTTATACCAGGGAGTAATCCAAGTCGAAAATTGTTAATTGTACCGAAGTCTCCATCATACCGTATGGGGAAGGCATCAATCAGTACGTTTGTCTTATTTAATAACTCTAAATGTGCTTGTGAAACTTCAATCTTTGCCAAGATTGCATCTCTCTCTTCCTGTTAACAAGACGTATATATATTTAAACACTAGATCTACGAAACGACTACTGTTACGCTGATAAAGCCTAAACCTTCACAGATACAACATGACTACAAAGCCTAATCAATTGCTATGAACAGTAATACCACAATGAGAGAGAACTATTATCAAGAATCTGTGAAGCAAAAGAATGAAAGCTCTGGACTCTCTAAAGTATCATTTCGTAAACAAATGAGGGAGAGAACACTAAGAATATGACCAGCAACGCACCTGATGGGCTATTAGTTGAAACTGAAAATTATTGAACTCTTGCCAATACCTATTACCAGAAAAGTCATAAAAACATGTGAGAAAAAAAAAGAGATGGCAATACAAATGTATCGTTGGCCAATAAGGAAACAGTGAGAGAGCTTAACCGATCTTCGAGTTCGTTAAAGCGATTTCCCTTTGATTCGAGCTCCTTCAGTTGATGGTTCACCTCAGCATTTTGTTTCTCTGTTTCTTCTATCGCTGCAACAAGTTTTCTTTCTTCTTCCTCAATCTAAACATAGCAGGAAACAACAACAACAAACTTTTCACTTAAAAACTATTTGCAATTCATCATAGAGTTACTTAAAACAATTCTCTAAGAAACCTGAAAAAGTAAGTACCTTCTTTTTTTCCTTGAGAAAATCAGATTCACTAAGAACATCTTGTGTCTCCCCTTCTAACCGCTGAACGCATGCTTCGTACGCTTCCACGTCCCTCGTAACATCCTCAACTTCTTTTTCAAGTTTATCAGACAAAACCCTCATGCATTCTAAGCACAATGGCTGTTCAACCTAATAAAATAACTCACAAGCAAGAAAAGTATTATCATGATGACTTCAGTTTTATCCAGGAGATACAATACAACACTCTACAATACCAAGAATACAAAAACATCATATACCTGAGTCTGAGTTCTAGCAATATCAAAAGCTCGTGTCAAGACATTGATAGTGGCATTAAAGCCAGAATTATTCGAATGCAACGGACCGTTTTGGCCAACTTCAAGGTTGTGAGAAGAGGGTGAATCAGAAGCAGGCTCAGACTTATACACAACTACAAACGAATCTTCCATAGCCTTTCCAGATTGGTTAGCATCAGGACCACGAGGACGTGGAGGAATGCCCTGAGCTTGAGGAGGCTTGTGTCGAGGTAAGACAACGAAGGAGTTGTCCATACGTGTTGAACCAACAACACTGTTAGCTCCATATCCTCCTTGTCCCTGCATTGCTGCTGCATGTAACCAAATCATATTAAGTTTTATAAACTAGAGAGACTTCTTATTAGATAGACTTATATAAGTTTTATCAACACTGAAACTAACTAACCGGAACCGGAACCGGAACCGGAAGGAGGAGAATCAGAGAAGAACTTGGCGGCGTAGGAATCGACGACGCCGACGATGGTAAGGGAGTGGTGACAGTTTTGGCAGACCCATTTAGGGAGACTCGGGTCCATGGGGATGCTCCGAGGAGTTTTATCGGGGATCTCCTCTTTCCTCATCTCGCTTCCCAATTTTTCAAATCAAAGCTCTCTCTCTCTCTCTCTACTTACATAATCAATCTGTGAAACAGTAAAGATCAAAAACAAAGGATTGATAAATCCAATCCGAGCCCGAGAAGCCGGAGATCGGCAAAATCAAAGCTTAGGAGGGAGGGGATAATCACCAAGGAACAAGGATCGACCCTAAGAACAGAGATTCAATTGATGATGATGATGATGATGATGATGATGATGATGATGATGATGATGATACAGAGAGCGAGATAAAAGAGAGATTTAACAAAGATTACTAAAGTCTCGTATTTAATCGGATTTTTAGGTTTGTAGAAGAAATAATTAAACCAGAAATCATAATTAATTAAACCAAATAGTATGACATTGCCCCCAAAAAAAAAAAGAAAGAATATCCAAATCTTAAAGAGAAAAAACAAGACTCTCATTGATTTTTAGGTTTATTGTTCCTTCATTGCGTCATGACTCAAAGTGGTCTCGTGGGGAAAGGGTCAGCTGGCACGTCGGTGGATGCACGTCCCCGCCGTAAGATCATGATCCCGTTTTTGATAACTCGGCTCTTATTGCGGGTTATTCCAAGACTCTCATTGGGCGGTGCTTCAATCCTCAAGTCCAGGATGTGAAGTCTCTGCTCATTGTGATGCCGCGAATTTGGCAGGTGGAGGGCAGAGTTGCGGGTGCAGAGTTGGGCTCGGGAAGTTCCAACTCGACTTTGATGAGGAAGCAGATATTGTGGAAGTTATGAAGAAGGAGCCTTTTCATTTCGACTCGGATGGTTTCTTTGGTACGATGGACTCCGGTGGTGGATCCGGATTATCCGTCATCATTGAAATTTTGGATCCGCGTTTCGATGTGCCAATTCAGTTTTGGGCGGAAACAACTTTCCGTGTCATTGGTTCGGCGTTGGGAGTTGTGGAAGCTGTAGACATCGACGAGGGAGGGTTCTGTAACGGTTGATGGTTTGAAGCCTCTCTGTTTTGAGACGGATATTCAGTTTTATAATGGCGAGGTGACGATTGTTAAGCTTGTTTACGAACGTCTCCATGGTTGGTGTAAGCTTTGCTCTAGCCTGTGCCATGCTGACTCCGACTGTCCATCTTTGGCTACGGTTTCCTCGGAAGGAGGTGGGGGTGGATCGAGGTTAGTAGCGGTCGGGACAAGCCTTAAGCTACAAAGGGGCAGTTCTAGCCGATGCTAGAGGTGGTTTTGGTCCCCATAAGGGGCGTCATCAGAGTACTATTCATGGTTCCTCTAAACCGCGAGTGGAGCAGGTGGCTGGACCCTCCTACAGGGCTAAGAAGTCCTCCCATGCGGGGACTTCGCAGGATGCTCGCGGCCGTAATGGGCTAGCGAGAGGACAGGACGTCATCGGGACGACCGGGTTAGAGAGCCGGTTGTAGCGGAATCAGAGTTGCAGCGGGAGCCTTCTCACCCGCAGAGGGTTGTTCGGAAGTCATTGTTTCAGGAGGAGAGTGTGGTCGAGGGTTCTTTGGAGCCTCCTGTAGTGGAGAAAGAGGTCGCGGAGGAGGGACAAATTCTGGATACCTCGATGGAGTTGGTGGAAGGTGAAGGGGTGCTGAAGGGGTCGGCTACTACGATCACGGGTACTGGTGATGCTGCGGGGTCCTCCCAGGAGGTTACAAGGGTTGATGCTATGGTTCAAGCGGAGTCACGTTTGGCTGTTTTTGAGGGTCCCCCAGTGCCCTCAAAGGTTTCCGATGCAGTTGGTGTGGGCTGTGGTGACTCTAGTTCAGAGCGAAGCTTAGCATCACTGGTTGTATCGGAGGTGGTGGGAGAGCACGGCGGTGATTTGGGTACGGGAGGCAATTGGGAGAGCTCTGGGGGTTAGTACCGAGAGTGGTAGCTTGTGCTTGGATGTCGGGGTGATGGAGGAGGATCCTGATACCTTTGATGATCTTGAGGATGATTTAGGGGGTGAGGAGGGAGGTATTGAGGAGGCTGTTATGGAGGATACTGGTCTACAAACGGATGGGGCGAAGGTGCGAAAGAGCCGTGGTTCGGTGTTGAGGGGTTAGTGCGAGGAAGCGCAACGCGCAGATGTTGCTATCCCCAAGGAGGCGTCCTCCGCATGGGCCAAATGTTGTCGACAGTGGAATTCCTCCAAAGGCTCGGACGGGGTCAGGGGGCTAGGGGGTGCCAAACCACCCAAACCTAAATTTGTTAAATGAATATCTTAAGTTGGAATTGCCAAGGGCTTGGTAATAAGGCCTCTATAGGGAATCTTAGGGATCTCTGGAATAAACATAGGCCGATTTTTTATTTCTTATGGAAACAAAACAGTCTTTTTTTTTTGGAAAAATTTGTAGGCCATTTTGGCTATACTGATTTGAAAACAGTGGAACCTATTGGTTGTAGCGGAGGATTGGCTTTATTTTATAATAAAGATGTTTTTAATGTTTCAATTTTAATGGAATCAAACAGATTAATTGATGTGGAAGCATGTTTTAAAGGCCGTGTAATTAATTTAACTTTTGTTTATGGGGATCCAGTCCCCAAAATCGAGATTTGGTCTGGGAACGACTAATTCGAATTGGTACAACTCGGTCATCACCTTGGTTTCTTATTGGAGATTTTAATGAATTAACCGGTAATCATGAAAAGCGAGGAGGCGTTTACGTCCTGCCTCCTCTTTTCTTGCTTTTAACGGAATGATTCGGGACTGTGGTTTGTTGGACTTCCCTTTTCTGGGCGATTGTTTGTCTTGGAAAGGATGGCGGGATAAAAGCCTATTCGTTGTCGGCTAGATAGGGCTTTAGGCAACGAGGATTGGCATGATCTTTCCCGGATACGGTTACTGAATATTTACCGATGATAGCGTCAGATCATATGCCCCTGTGTCTAGCATAGGTGCGAAAAGGCCGCGGGGAGGCGAAATTTTATGTTTGATCGGCGTTGGATCGGCAAAGCTGGTTTAATGGAGGCGATATCGGCTGGTTGGCACGCCGACCAGAATCCAGCCTCGTCAGGATTTGTGGATAAAATAGTCTCGTGTCGGCGGGAAATTTCTCGTTGGCGTAAGACGCAGCCTCCATATGGTAGGGAGTTAATTGAGGATCTTAAACGGCAGTTAGAAGTGGCCCAGGCGGATGATGCGTCTACCCCGGAATTAATTTCTGATTTAAATTCTCGGTTGCTGGAGGCATACCGGGATGAGGAAATCCATTGGTATCAGAAGAGCAGGAATCGGTGGATGCGGGTGGGAGATAAAAACACAAAATATTTTCAGGCCCAAACTAAACAGCGTCGGGCCCGTAATAGGATTGTTGGGCTTTATAATAAGCAGGATGTTTGGTCGACGGAAGATGCGGATATCGTGCTACAGCGGTCTCGTACTTCGAGGAACTGTTCACTTCGATTAATCCAACCAATTTTGAGGATGTTCTAGGAGAGGTTAATACGGTCATTACAGATACGGATAATGTACGGTTAACTGCCCCGGCTACAGAATCGGAGATCCGACAGGCTTTGTTCCCGATGCATCCGGATAAAGCTCCGGGGCCGGATGGGATGACGGCTCTGTTTTTCAGAAGGCCTGGACTGTTATTAAGACTGATCTTGTTGCCATGGTTAACCAGTTTCTGGAGGAGGGTGTTTTTGAAAAAGCCCTAAACCGGACGCATCTCTGCCTTATTCCTAAGGTGGCGAAACCCACACGGATGGCGGAACTGCGCCCTATCAGCCTGTGTAATGTCGGATATAAAATTCTGTCCAAGGTTTTGTGTCAACGACTTAAGGCTCTTCTCCCTGCCCTTATCTCGGAGACGCAGTCGGCTTTTGTTCCGGGAAGGCTGATTTCGGACAATATTTTGATTGCTCAGGAAATGTTTCATGGGCTGAGGACGAATAACTCGTGTAAAGGGAAATTTATGGCAATAAAGACGGATATGAGTAAGGCGTATGATAGGGTTGAGTGGGGTTTTCTGGAGGCTTTGTTTCGTAAAATGGGTTTTGCCGAGCAGTGGATCTCATGGATAATGTTTTGTGTCTCTTCGGTGGAGTATCGGGTTCTTATCAATGGGCAACCAAATGGATTAATTGTCCCGGAGCGGGGACTGCGTCGGGGATCCGCTGTCCCCTTACCTGTTCATATTATGCACTGAGGTCCTGATTGCAAATGTCCGGAAGGCGGAGGCGAAAAGCGGATTACGGGTATTAAGGTGGCCAACAAATGCCCCCAATTACTCACCTTTTATTTGCAGATGATAGTCTTTTCTTCTGTAAGGTTGATACGGATCAATGTCGGGCGGTTTTGGATATCCTACGGCAGTATGAAGGGGCCTCGGGTCAACAGATTAATTTAGCAAAGTCTTCAGTTCAGTTTGGTCACACGGTGGATGAGGTAGTCCGTACGGAGATACAGGGGGTCCTAGGGATCACCAATCAAGGGGGCATGGGCTCCTATCTAGGAATCCCCGAGAGTCGGGGATCGAAAACAAAGGTTTTTTCCTATGTTAGAGATCGCCTCCAAAGTCGCACGACTGGGTGGTCGGCGCGGTTACTCTCGGGGGGGAAGGAGGTTATGGTCAAATCGGTCGCGACGGCTGTCCCAACCTTTGTGATGTCTTGTTACCGTCTCCCAAAGACAATCACATCAAAACTGACTAGTGCAGTGGCCAATTTCTGGTGGAGTACAAATGGACAGTCTGGGGGATGCACTGGATGGCCTGGGAACGACTCTGCTGTAGCAAGCACCTAGGTGGTCTGGGTTTTAAGAGTGTAGATGATTTTAATACAGCTTTGCTGGCTAAACAACTGTGGAGATTGATTGATCATCCGGATTCTCTATTTGCCCGGGTTTTTAAAAGTAGATACTATCGGAACTCTGATCCAATGGATCCAATACGATCTTACTCACCCTCGTACGGGTGGAGAAGTATCGTTTCTGCTCGCTCTCTGGTGAATAAAGGACTTATTAAACGGGTTGGTACAGGAAATTCCATTTCTATATGGAATGATCCCTGGGTTCCAGCCCAATTCCGAGACCAGCTCTAAGTAACGGTCCTTTTCAGGACCCATCTCTCGTGTTTACCGTATTTCATTGATCGTCGAACTAATTCTTGGCGTAAGGATCTCCTCACCCAGCATTTTGATCCTTTGGATGTCGCACTGATCGAGGCAATCCCTCTTGGTAGTGGCACAAAGGATGATTGTTTAGGGTGGCATTTTACAAAACTGGGAAATATACTGTTAAATCTGGTTATGAAACGGAACGTTTGGATGTCCAGGTCCATTTCGGGCATTGGGCTGCGGGCCAGAGGTCACCCCCTTCTAGCAAGGGTCTGGCAGGTACATTGTCCACCAAAATTACAGCATTTCTTGTGGCAAATTATATCAGGATGTATATCGGTCTCGACTAATTTATGTCGCCGGGGATAAAGTGTGAAGTCGTCCGCACGCGGTGCGGGATGGAGGCGGAAGATATTAACCACGCCATGTTTTTGTGTCCACCGGCCAGGCAGGTTTGGGCATTGGCCCATGTTCCTGTGGGACCTCATCTTTTCCCGACAGGGTCTGTGTATGCTAATATGGATCATTTCCTAGACCCGAAGGTCTGGGTTCGCATGTTTCAGCTTTTCCGTGGCTGATGTGGTATATTTGGAAAGCTAGGAACGCCCGAGTTTTTGAGAACAAAGACGAACGCCCGACGTGGTCGTCCGGGTGGCGGAAAGTGAGGCACTATCTTGGCAGGAAGCTCAGGTGAATGTCGAGGAGAGGAGGTTGTCACCACCTCTCCGCGACTAAGGCCTGCGACTCGCATGGCAATATCAATTCCTCGGGATTTTACGGGCTACAGGTGTTTTGTGGATGGTTCCGGAAGGCGACGGATTCTTTCGCAGTGCAGGATGGTGTTGTTTATCGCCACAAACCTCGACTCCGTTGATGGGAGCGACAAATTTCCGGCGAAGTTTATCCCCCTACATGCTGAGGTCGAAGCTCTCCTTTGGGCGATGCGCTGCATGATAGGACACGACTTCCGGAGGTGATTTTCCTTACCGACTGCTCAGACATGGTGAAGATGGTGTCTTCTCCTACTGATTGGCCAGCTTTTGCAACATACCTCGACGACATTCGATGGACAGGAGGAATTTTCTTCTTTCTCTCTGATTTACACCCCGAGACAAGCTAATGTACGGCGGATTCCCTAGCGCGTCAAGCACGCGTGTCTCCGCAGCATGTTTTATTTGTAGGTGACTTTCCCCAAAATTGGCTCGTTTGAGTTAATTTTCTTTTTGTTGACAAAAAAAAAAAAAAAAAAAAAAAAAATAAAGAGAAAAAACAAAAAACAAAAAGAGAATAATATCTCAAAACCAAAACAAATAATAAAACGGAGGAGAATTTGGCCTCAAATCGGGTCTTCGTTGGTCGGCAGTCTTCTAAAGAAGTTCTGGAATCCGTTGGGCAAATCGTTGCGAAGACACGGGAATTTAAGCCACCAGATCATAAAAAATACAAAAACAATCCTAAACGGGCACCAATCCCAAAAAATGTTAAACATGTTCAGGATGATGTAACAGGAGAGAGCTGAAACAACCGAAAAAAACGGATGCCCAATTAGCAAATCAACAAGCGCTAGAAACCGTTCCCCTTGTTTCGCAGCATCCCCCAATAGCATCATCACCTGCTCCATAATTTTCCTCAACCTGTCGTACCTCATCTTAACAATGTTCACATCCATCTCCCCCGACGGAAACGAATCCAACTCTTCTGCTAACTCGTCTAGGTTGATCACTTCTAGTCCCCAGAGCTTCAAATCCACGGAAATCAACGGAGGAGGAGGAGTACCGTTCCGATAGCGCATCATTATTGTCTTGATCACTGACCTAACAGCTAGAAGCACAATCAAAATCACAGGTAGCAACGAACTCGCCAAAGTCGTCATCCAGTAGTCCGAATAAATAAACACAACACTCGCTCCAACTGCACCGAATTTTGGCAAAAACTCTTTCCCCGATCTGATCAACTCAAGGGTCGAAACACACCACGATAACCTCTTATAGAGTATGCAAAGCCTTCCATAATTAGCTTTCGTTTTTCTTATACTGAAATTCTTACTCTTCGGCTTCAACATATCCGACACGATTTCCCTTCCTAGAGGCGGCAAAGTATTCTCAAGATTCTTACAATTCAAATCCACAGCTTGTGCTCTCATCTTGTCGACCTGATACATGGACACTGGAGACTTGTAATGAGCTTTAGGTAACATCCAACGGGTAGAAGCCGAAAACCGTACGTAAAAGTCAGCAACATTAACATAGCGAATCGCGAGCTGAAGCTCTCCCATTTTCTTCAGTCCGCTGCTTCCCAAATTCATTATCGGATACGAGCAAGTGTAAATCCAGTCACAGCGTACACGATTCAATGGGATCCTCACTTTCCCGATCGGGACATCTTTCCCTGTAACCTGGTAGATTTTTCGGTTATCGTAGATCCCAAGCGTTAGCACCGTACAGTTTTCATAGACATCCCACGAATACTGCTCGTTCCACTTGGGTGAGACATTGTTAACCACGGTTCGAGTCCTCGCCCATTTATTCCCATATTTAGCCACCACATAACTGTCGATGTCCGCTTTTTCTCGTCTCTTCCCTTTAAACCGGTTGCCCCCAAAATCCCGATTTCCAATTTCCCGAGCACACCCGGCCATAGCCCTTTAACATAAGCTCTGAAGTCACTCGCGTATTCGACGCATTCTTCAGCGACGTGATAAGCCTGATCAGTCGCTAGTTTCATCTTGAGTCTGCTTGCGAACCTCCTCGAATCTCCTGCCGGTTCGACCTTAACCGGCATTTCAAGGTCATAGAACAAAACCGGTGCAGAACTTGGAATTTTAAGTGGAGTCATCTCTGAGAGCTTCTTCTTTAACATCCCTATGCATTCTTCGTGTTGCTCGTCGACTCTATCCATCACCTTAATGACGACGGTTC
The DNA here is from genome assembly GCA_023657505.1 of Camelina hispida. Taxonomy (NCBI): domain Eukaryota; kingdom Viridiplantae; phylum Streptophyta; class Magnoliopsida; order Brassicales; family Brassicaceae; genus Camelina; species Camelina hispida. The sequence goes on along the minus strand of CP094634.1, from coordinate 42,395,438 downwards.
CTTCTAACGGCTCTGATGCAATTAATATTAGATCTTGGTTCCATGACGGGTTCCTACCGGCAGAAACTCCGGTTTTGAGACGCACATCACCTAGAGCTGCCGTCACGTATGCCGAAGGAGTCCGCTTATGATCGGTAGGCAACAAATCGTGACCTGAAACAATGGTAATCCTAACGTAACAGAGCCTTGGGGCTAGGTAGACCTTAGGTCGCGTGTTGATGACGTTAAGTGGACTCACTGCAGAGGCGTCTGAAAACCAAGCCTCTGAATAAACCTCGTCAACTTGTGTACCAAACCAAGCCGACATCAGCAAATCCATGTGATGATCTGTTTGGGTATTCTGCATAGAGTACCACTGAGGCGCGATTCTTGCGTCGGGAGGAACCCTACTCGGAATCTCCGAGGCCAGTTTGAAGTTTCGCTTGCCAATTACGGTAGTGGTTGCAGTGTCTTTGAGAGTAACGGACAAGACATCACCTTTGGTTTTGTCGAAAGCGAACACTTGATTCCACTCCATATTTTGTCCCATTGGCAGATCTTTGGTCGAAGATATGTAGTTTCCGAGAGTGATTTCGACGACGGGGATTACAGCAGTGTTGGCTACTTTGTTCTTGGCTTGGATTACTTCTACGTAAAGAAACTCCATCTGCTCGACGAGGTCATGTGAAGATGTTGGGCCGCGAGGGTTTCGAGCTCCTCTTTCTCCCCCAAGCTTTGGAGAGATTTGCTTGACGAAGAAATCATCTTTCTTGGCAGCCATCTCTGAAACAACAAAAAAAGAGAAAAAAAAAAAAAAGAGAATTGAATAAATAATACTTAAAAATAAATAAATAAATAAAAGTTAGGAAAACAAAAAAAATCGACTCTTGCTTTTAATAAAAAAATATGAGAAACCTTGAAAAATCCAGGGGACACTTTCACATGGTGAAACATTTCTAAGTAATTAGAATTTATTATAATAAACCATATCTTTAAAAACTTAAAATTTTAATTAAGTAGTTTATTTGTTATTTTTATTTTTTATGGCATAAATCATAAAAGTTTTTTTGCTATCTAACAAATTATATTATGCATAATTTTAAAATTTATATTAATACTAATTTAAATAATATAAGTTGATGCAGTAAAATATTATATAATTAAACAAATTCTGAGATTTGAAAAAAAAATATTGTATTATTAGTATTTATAATTTTGTTACTGATGGTATGATTAAAAATATAACTATTTAATAAAATTAGAAATATCTAATAATTAATTTAATATGTTTAAAATATATTAATATATAATTTTATAATTTAAGATAAAATACAAAACTAAATCATTTATATTCTAAAGCACAAGACACTCTATCAATAATCCTTTGACATAAGTAAAAAAAATTCATCTTCTTAGAGAGTTTCTAGTAATCAAAATAAATAAATAAATAAAAGTTAGGAAAAAAAAATCGATTCTTGATTTTCATAAAAAAAATATGAGAAACCAGGAGACACTTTCTTATGGTGAAACATGTCTAAGTATTTCACATGTCTAAGTAATTAGAATTTATTATAATAAACATATCTATAAAAAGTGAAAATTTTAATTAAGTAGTTTATTTGTTATTTTAATTTTTTATGGTATACATCATAAAAAAAAATTGCTATCTAACAAATTCTATTATGCATAATTTTAAATTTTATATTAATACTATTTTAAATAATATTAGTTGATACAATAAAATATTATATAATTAAACAAATTCTAAGATTTGAAAAATATGTCATATTATTAGTATTAATAATTTATTACTGATAGTATGATTAAAAATATAACTAGTTAATTTAATATGCCTAAAATATATTAATAGATAATTTTATAATTTAAGATAAAATACAAAACGAAATTTTTATATTCTAAAGGACAAGACACTCTATCAATAATCCTTGACATATATAAGTAAAATATATATATATATATATATATATATATATATATTTTGGAAATAATTAAATATAAAAAGGAATCATGGAGAAGAAAACGTAAAACGTAATACTACATAAATTCAATTATAGGTCAAAAAATTTATAGGAATATTGACATTTTTCTATAATACTACATAAATTTAATTATTGTTAAATTAAATTCTACATAAATTAATTATAGGAATATAATACTACATAAATATATTATAGTTAACTATAGGAATATACTACATATTAAATTTAGGGGAATATAATACTCTCTACATTAATTATAGTTAATTAACTTTATGTAGTATAATTAATTTAATATATAGTATAATTAACTATAATTAAATTTAGTAGTATTAAATATATGTAGTATAATTTAATTAAAAAATTTATGTTTTTCTACAAAAATTAAACTCCTATAATACTACATAAATTTAATTATAGAAAATGTCAATATTCCTATACTTAACTAGGTTTTTTCTTTGTGGAATATTTATGACATATTGTTTAGTTAATTAATGTGTGCCATGAAATTTTTAAATCGAGTACGTTAACTATAAGAAAAAAATTTCTAGATTCAGTTTATTTTTGCAAAATTTGGAATGCAATTAAAGATTTAGAACAAAAAAAAAAAAAAAAAAATAACTTTGCTGTGCATCGGGTATAAATATAATGCTAGTAAAATAGTAAGTAGGAAATTGAGTTACCTTAGGACAGATCAAGAACGTGTTCGTCGCCAGAGATTATGTAACAGTCTTCGATCCTCGAGTTAGTGCGTGAATCTGACCACATCAAAACTAATTAAAATGGTAACCCAAATACTATAGGATTAATGGGATTATCGTGTAATGGTCGACCAAGATACAAAATAAGGTAATATAACATAATTTTATCTAAATTATGTTTTTATATTCAACACTTTGTGTATATTATATAAGGGAGAGAGAGCCTTACGTAGGTTTCACCTTTCTGGATCGGACGCGGCTGATTCCTTTTTCAAGCCGTCCTTCGAGATTTTTGAGTTCCTTGAAGTTCAAGGAACCAAGTGATTCCCCAACGATATGCCTTCAGTTTATAAACATACACATTATGAAAAATAAAAACCTCTAAAGAAATTTACAAACGAACTTTTGCAACGAACCAAATTAATTAAGTGAACTAATACCAATTCGGAAAGTAAAACAGTTCCATGTCGAACATGCAAGCAATTCAAATAAATCAAACTAAAAGATAGAAGATGTGTATATATAATTTTGAAAAGAAAAAAACAGATTTCAATCAATGATCAGTTAATACTACAATAGTCATTTTTTCTATCTTTGTACCTTAATTTGATTATTTATGAAGTCAAGCCCAAAATTTATATGAACTGAAAGCAACTAAAATAAAGAAAAATTGATTTCAGTTAGAATTTCTTCTTGAACAAATCGAAACGCTCATCCTATATTATTACAGTAGAGTGTTCAAGAAAACAAGAAATTAACCAAATCAGAAAGTGGAAACCTCATGAAAAGTTAATGAGTTACCTGTTTGAATTCTGAATGTCCCGAATCTGCCTCCGAAGCTTAGAGGCTTCTTGCTGATAATACTTCAGAATGCCATGCATACAAAAATATCAAATTAACCGTCATCAAAGCTGCTTCAAGAGCACAAAAAAAAAAAAAAAGAAAAAAAGAAAAAAAAATCATCACAAACCTGTGTGTCTGGATACAATGAAGCAGCGTATAAAGAGTTTTTTGGCTTTGATTATTCCTTATGATTACACATGCACGCATGTATTATATATATACATATAAAATATACACACAAAGTGTTGGATATAGAAACAGAATTTAGAGAAGTGGAATATTCATACATAAAAAATATAAACAAAGTGTTGAATATAGAAACATAATTTAGAGAAAATTGGAGTATTTTCATATTTTACATTAAAACTATGTTCGAAGGTGATTTTAAAGATATGCTTAACATTAAAAATAAATCAAAATACATTATAAATGTTAAGATCGATCCTAAATCGATACACTAAAAATAAAGGAGCTTTTTTCTTCCTTTTCAGGATTTTGGCCAAACCAGATGATCAGGCCAGTTTTTTAAAAGCTCCTCATTGGGAGGGAAAGCGGCTTATTCCACCACATTCATTTGAGATCTTGCTTCGGCTTACATTCCCTGCTTCATCCGAGGTACGTTTTACTATTGCAACTCACAAAACATAAACCTTAATGCGTCTGTCGATTCTGATCACGAGTGTGGTCTTTAATTTGTGTGCACACAGCCTACTACAAGTAGGTTTAAGGCAATTTTTTTAAGTGCTATGTTTCTGTTTAGGATTGATTGCTTCACTGAATTTTTAAAGGCATTAATTGTATACTAAAATTCTCTTTTTGATCGTTCATTATGTAGAGAACCGTAGAATCTCCATCTTCAGCTTCAGTTTCCTGCAAGCCCAAAACCTGTGAAAGAATCTGGAAATGTCCACCATGATAAGTTAGTAGAGATGGTAAACACAACAATAGTGGATAGAAGCTATATGTGTAATGGAATGATGTTGGTGAGTGTTATTGTTATGCTTATCTTCTTGTTTCCCTTTTTGATGCAATATGTGGAAACACACTTATGCTTAATTGTTGCAGCTGGACTTGATGGAGCTAAACAAGCTTTACTGCAGATGGTGATACTACCGAGAGAACTCTTCATACAAATTTCCTATACCTGGACTTGATGGAGCTAAACAAGCTTTATTTTGTAGGATGCCGTCTCTCATACAAATGTCAAAACCTTGCAACTGTAAGATTCAAGAGTACTCTTTATAATTCATTTTTTTTAGGGTCTGATTTTAGCCAATGCCCTGTTTTTCTTCATCATCTTTGTTAATCTTATACATTCCTCTTGGTTAAGCAACCACATGTGAATGCTTTTGCTTTGGAAGAAGCAAAACCGTGCCATTTGGGACTTGTAATAAACATAACAGTGACTAGCTCATTATGCAACCAAGGTTGCTTAGTTAAGGAACACTATATAACTAAGGCTCATTATCCAAGTTCTATTGTTTCAGCATTACATGGTGATCACACTCTGTTTTACTTTTAACAAAATTCTCTTAGATTACATTTATTTCTTCTATTTTTAGAAACACTTTCTTCTATTATATATTTGGTGTAGCAAATTTTACTTTTTTAAAAAAATCTAACATTTTTATAGGATTATTATATGGACTACATTTATTTCTACTATTTTTAGAAATTAATCCTTTCTTCTATTTATATGTACTTGATAACTGTGTTATAGACATTCTTATAAAAAAAAAAAGAGAAAAAAGGATTATAAAAAAAAAGGATGAATAAAAGTAAAAGTGTGTATGTAGCTGGTTTCATCACTCGTGTGATGATCTTGTTGTTGATTTTTACAGGTATGTATACATTTTGACATTTGGAATTTTTTCCATATATTATTTTTGTTTGATTTTATAAGTTATAACTATTGTATATATACTATATATATATATATATAAACATATTTAAAATGATTCATTAGCTAATTGTAAATGCCAAACATACAATAATTGGCATTTATTGTTTAAGTTTTCACTTGAAAATCTTATTTTACAAGAAAATATGTATTTTCTAAATATTGTAAATGATATTTAATTTTTAAAAGTAGAAATTGAGCACACTCAAACCATATATTTGTGAATTTTATATATACAATTTATGTTTCTTTTAGTAATATATTATAAAAACAGAAATATGCTTTTTAACCAAAAATATGTTGATTTTTCTTTCTTTCAGAAATCTCTATTGGAAAGCCAGAGATAAGGCCATGTTATATGAGAAATACAACCAGAGTGCCGCCTGGAACTTGTAATAAGCCTAACGGCGCTTCATTATGTCAGCGAGGTTGCCGTAAAGGAGGAGAGTATGGTTACATATTCGGCACATGTGTAACTAAGCCGAGTGGAAAAGTTTGCACATGTCACCACTGCGATTTCGTACCACCATAATCAAAAAGATTTTATATTTGCACACTTTATATTAATTTACTTTAAAATAATTATATTTCTAAATTATTTCAATCATAATTAAAGTAAATAAATGATTGAATTTAGACAATATTCCAAATATATATCTCTATCAAATAAGATAACTTTTTAATAATTATTATATAATTGTTTATTACTATAATATATTTGTGTACATTTTTTACCGGCATTACTTAAACATTATCAAAAAGAATTTGCCGAAAAAATATTATTAGCTAATATTATCATATGATATTATGATACATGTGCAAATTTTATATTAATTTAGTGAGAAATAAATTATACGTCTAAATATTATATTTACTAAATTACAACTAAATAATAGTAAAATGTGATTCGTTTTGTTTCATCGTTAACGAGATGAAAATAAAGAAAAAATAAAATTTTATGAATTTTATGTTTAAGAAAAAATTAAAACAAAAATTATAGAAGAATAATTTTATATTTTGAGATTAGCGCGAGTAATCTAAGGGGGGTGTATTCAAACCATGATTTTGGAGAATTTGATGGGATTTATGAATTTTAGAATTTTGATAGATTTTAAGGAAGTTCATATGATTTTCTGTAAAATTCTTTCAAATCCCACCTAAAACCATGAGATTTGGATTTCTGTATTTTTAACTAAACAAATCTTCCAGAATCCTAAAAATTATTAAAATCCTAATCCACAAAACTATTTTGAATAACAGTGGATTTTAAAGTAGATTTTTAAATCATCAGTTCAATAACAAATGATTTTAATTGATTTTAAAGTAGATTTTTAAATCATCAGTTCAATAATAGTGGATTTTAATAGAATTTTTAAAATTCATGATTGAATAACATAGAATTTGTAAATTTCACACAAATCACTTAAAATGTCAAATTGAATACACCCCCTAAGATATATATATATTTTTCTGTTTTTTTTAAAAGACACGAAACTAAAGTGACAAAATTTCCTCACTGTCGATCGAATACAACATCGCTTCATTTGTTCATAAATCATAACTTCATACCATCATTTTATAATATACTATGTATATATATACTGTATATATATATTTTTTACTGTATACTGTAGAAGGAAGCTGTCGTCGGACCAGCAAATACTCCGGCGGAGGCGAGGCGTTTAGCGGTTTGAATCAGAACCATGGCATCCTTCAGTAGTCCCCAAAATTGTCAGTCAAAATCAATTTTTAAAATATAAGTTAAAATCGTCAATCTGCATAAATTTAAAGCCAATATATATTCCCAATATATACATTAATACATACTTTGTGAGACAAAGGGAGTATATGTTAACATGTTTGAGTGTAAGTTTTTTTTTTTGTTTCCTTCATATTTGCATAACCAGATGATCAGGCCAGTTTTTTAAAAGCTCCTCTTTGGGAGGGAAAGCGGCTTATTCCACCACATTCATTTGAGATCTTGCTTCGGCTTACATTCCCTGCTTCATCTGAGGTACGTTTTACTATTGCAACTCACAAAACATAAACCTTAATGCGTCTGTCGGTTCTGATCACGAGTGTGGTCTTTAATTTGTGTGCACACAGCCTACTACAAGTAGGTTTAAGGCAATTTTTTTAAGTGCTATGTTTCTGTTTAGGATTGATTGCTTCACTGAATTTTTAAAGGCATTAATTGTATACTAAAATTCTCTTTTTGATCGTTGATTATGTAGAGAACCGTAGAATCTCCATCTTCAGCTTCAGTTTCCTGCAAGCCCAAAACCTGTGAAAGAATCTGGAAATGTCCACCATGATAAGTTAGTAGAGATGGTAAACACAACAATAGTGGATAGAAAGCTATCTGTGTAATGGAATGATGTTGGTGAGTGTTATTGTTATACTTATCTTCTTGTTTCCCTTTTTGATGCAATATGTGGAAACACACTAATGCTTAATTATTGCAGCTGGACTTGATGGAGCTAAACAAGCTTTATTTTGTAGGATGCCGTCTCTCATACAAATGTCAAAACCTTGCAACTGTAAGATTCAAGAGTACTCTTTATAATTCGTTTTTTTTAGGGTCTGATTTTAGCCATTGCCCTGTTTTTCTTCATCATCTTTGTTAATCTTATACATTCCTCTTGGTTTTTCAGGCAGCAGCGAGACATTCTGTTGCAAGGTTTAAAATTATAATTATAAACATACTTAAGCATCTTCTTTTAGTATCCACCATTGAACATCTCTAAGAAAGTGAAATCCTCTGTAATATAATCTTCTTTCCTCATCGCCCTTCAACTTTCCCAATTTTCTGAATTTGGTGTTTTGGCTTCGTTTCGACAGTTTTCCTAAATCAATTATGGGCCTCGAACGTAGCCTCGCTAATAAAACATTTTGGAGATGTATCAAAAGAATATCTTTTAGCAAATCCAAGACTTTATATACACATTCATGCATACAAAAGTTAGTTGCACCCATCATGGGTCGGAGAGGGATTACTCCGACAAACCGGGCAAGAGCTATGCAACTTGAGCCACGCATCAATACATCCCGTATGGAAGCAATGTTCACATTCCGGTAAACACCTAACACTTTCTTTAGTTGCATATTCTGACAAGCAAATGGAACATACAACATCATTTGACCCGCTCGGGAGTCTCCTACTCTCCCCTAACTCAACTTTCTTGTACGACTCAATAGTAGACTCATCGAGACCCGTCCTTGTGACTTCGTCGCTTGGCTGTGGCCTTACCGTTACACCTTTCATTAATGGACTCTTTCGGAAAGAATATTCTCAAAAGTAAATGAAGTCGTTTCAAGTAGGAAGGTTGTGAAGGACAAAAGAAGAGAGAAGAATTGAAGATAGTACCAGAGTTAACAGAACTGAAGCATTGGACTTGGAGGGAAGTATAGTTTTTGCTTCAGTCGTAAATACTAGCTAGCACAGTACAAACACAATAACAAATTGAGGCACTTATGCATATCAATTAAACATTTTTAAATTTCTATAAAAATATTATATTATTAAATCTTAAGATCTTACACATGTTCTCCCAATAACTAACTTTTTAACAAAAGTTCTTAACTACTGATCTTACATTATTTTTACAATATTTATACTCTAAGAACACCCCAAACTGATCTTCCTATAAACATGCCCTAATACGCACCAGAGTTAACAGAACTGAAGCATTGGGCTTGGAGGGAAGTATTGTTTTTGAATCCACATCTCGAATTAGTCCTCCTCTCTCAATCTCAAATAAATAAATAAAAGTTAGGAAAAAAGTCGAAAAAAATCGACTCTTGCTTTTAATAAAAAAAAAATATGAGAAACCTTGAAAAAATCCAGGAGACACTTTCACATGGTAAAACATTTCTAAATAATTAGAATTTATTATAATAAACCGTATCTTTAAAAACTTAAAATTTTAATTAAGTAGTTTATTTGTAATTTTTACTTTTTATGGCATAAATCATAAAAAAAATTTGCTACTAACAAAATCTATTATTGCAGAATTTAAAATTTTATATTAATACTATTTTTAAATAATATAAGTTGATACAGTAAAATATTATAATTAAGCAAATTCTGAGATTTGAAAAAAATATTGTATTATTAGTATTTATAATTTTGTTACTGATAGTATGATTAAAAATATAACTATTTAATAAAATTAGAAATATCTAATAATTAATTTAATATTTTTAAAATATATTAATAGATTATTTTATAATTTAAGATAAAATACAAAACTAAATCCTTTATATTCTAAAGCACAAGACACTCTATCAATAATCCTTTGACATAAGTAAAAAAAAATCATCTTCTTAGAGTGTTTCTAGTAATCAAAATAAATAAATAAATAAAAGATAAGAAAAAAAATCAATTCTTGATTTTCATTAAAAAATATGAGAAACCAGGAATGAAAATTACATCTCTTTTCAATCATAGTAATTGCCTCTACTATGAGAATGCTGTAAATTATCTCTTTTCAAAAACTTTTTTTTTAAATATATATGTTTTTGGTAAAGTTTTTTATTATATAAAGGATTTTAATTTTGTTCCTTTTAATTATGCAGTCAGACAATTGTGACATACCAAAACATATCCGACCCAGTCAAATTGCACAAAATATGTGCTTGTCTCTTGCTGGAGCAAATTTCGTAACCCTTTTATATTCAAGCACTTAAGAATTAAAAATAATACTATATAAATTTATTTATAGGTCAAAAAATTTATAGGAATAATGACATTTTTCTATAATACTAGATAAATTTAATTATTGTTAGATTAAATTCTACATAAATTAATTATAGTTAATTATAGGAATATAAGACTACATAAATTAATTATAGTTAATTATAGGAATATACTACATATTAAATTTAGGGTTATAGGAATATAATACTCTCTATATTAATTATAGTTAATTAACTTTATGTAGTATAATTAATTTAATATGCAGTATAATTAACTATAATTAAATTTAGTAGTATTAAATTTATGTAGTATAATTTAATTTAAAAATTTATGTTTTTTCTACGAAAATTAAATTCCTATAATACTACATAAATTTAATTATAGAAAAATGTCAATATTCCTATAATTAACTATGTGTTTTTTTTTTTTGTGGAATATTTGTGACATATTTTTTAGTTAATTAATGTGTGCCATGAAATTTTTAATACAGTAAAACCACCAAATCCCTCAATTAAGAACAGAATCAAACAATACATTGGGAATCGAATGTGAAAAACGTATTAGATGTCTATGTTGGGAATCGAATGTGACAGATGCAAAAATACGAAGAGGACTTTGAAAGCTTTCATGTTTCAAGATAACTGAATCTTCTTACTATTCATACTAATGGGCTAAGAGTGATTGTAAGTTAAAGCCATAATCAACAATCACAGCTTTTTCCATCATGTTGTAATCAGCCTCTTCCATAAGGTCTTGAGTGATTGATCGCAGTGGTATTAACGAGCATGAAAGAAGTATATACTAATCAATCTGAGAGCTTTCTACTAATAATGACATCAAATCCACATTAAATGCATTAGAAAATCATTGAACTTTAAAATCCATTGATAATTCAAATCCATTCTAAACTGTGAATCCCGTTTTGCATCTGTTTGAATTGAACTAGCTATCAGCTTGATTCTTTCTCCAAAGATATAGAGTAACATCTTCGCCATTATATTCTCTCTACATTTGTTTGATCCTAGCTGGTTTGTGTATTTTTAATTGTCTGAATTTGGTGTTTTGGCTTCGTTTCGACAGTTTGGAGATGCATCAAATGAATATCTTTTAGCAAATCCAAGACTTTATATACATTCATGCATACAAAAGTTAGTTGCACCCTTCATGGGTCGGAGAGGGATTACTCCGACAAACAGGGCAAGAACTATGCAACTTGAGCCACGCATCAATACATTCCGTATGGAAGCAATGTTCACATTCCGGTAAACACCTAACACTTTCTTTGGTTGCATATTCCGACAAACAAATGGAACATACAACATCATTTGACCCGGTCGGGAGTCTCCTACTCTCCCCTAACTCAACTTTCTTGTACGACTCAATAGTAGACTCATCGAGACCCGTCCTTGTGACTTCGTCGCTTGGCTGTGGCCTTACCGTTACAGATCCGGAAAGCCTTGCAACCACTGCGTGTTGTATCTGAGACGAGACTCTCTCAGAACTGCACATGACCAGACCGACACAAAAGGTCAAGGCGGTGAGCGGTCCGACTAGGGAGAGGCAGATTATCTTTAGTACTTGTAAACCTGTGTTGTGAAGCCCTGTCTCGAAACAACAAAACGGGTCAACGGTGTAAGTTGTATGTACATATATAAATTCCAATGTTACGACATTCTCTCATGTTTGTTGCTATTTGAAATATATGATTGCTTTAATTAATCAAAGTCAATGATTTGATGTCATTATTTAAAGCCAACTAGTTTCATTTCTTTGATTAACACAACTCCTTGGATTTGAAGATTTCCACCATTCGTTAATGGACTCTTTCGGAAAGAATATTCTCAAAAGTAGATGAAGCCGTTTCAAGTTGGGAAAGTTGTGAAGGACAAAAGAAGAGAGAAGAATTGAGAATAATACGCACCAGAGTTAACAGAACTGAAGCATTGGGCTTGGAGGGAAGTACTGTTTTTGAATCCACATCTCGAATTAGTCCTCCTCTCACAATCTCTGCAATCAGGGGAGTCCCATTTGAGCCACAGGTCTCGACTATTTTGGCCACCAGGGAATGCCGTGTAGGCGACAGACCAAGAAAACGGAAGAGGTAACGTCTTAAAGATCTGACAAGAAGACGGCATCAAGCTGACAAGCTCCAACTGAACAACGTAGAAGGAGGAAGTGGAGTTACCAAGGCAATCGATGGCACTGAAAGATGCGGTGACGTTATCTTCCTTAGGACAGATCAAGAACGTGTAGTTACGAGGACGAAGAGGAGAGAAAGGAGATTTAGAGGCGTCAAAGTTAAGAAGCCGTCTAGCCAAGCAGTTCTCAGGGTCGTTAAGACGAATACGCTGCGTTTCGTAATCGATCTCTTTAACCAGAAATGGTTCCGACATAGGAGGAAGCTTTAAGGTAGTCTTGCCACCACCATCTGTGCATAAAAGATTGAATCCCGTGTGACCACAGGACTCAGGTTGATAAGGGAACAGCGAGAAAGGGAAACGGACATCGACGTTCCCTTGTCCACATGAGGAAGTGTAGCAAGGTTTTGGTTGTGATGCGTTGAGGAGAGGGAAGATTATGAAGAAGAAGAAGAAGATGAGATGAAGGAGGAGAGGGAGTTGTTGTGTCGAGAACGTCATAATGTGGTATGGCACTAAGGGATAGGAAGATGAATAACTTACACTACTTTATACAGACTAATGGAAAAAGTCAAAAGACTAATTTGACAATAGAAAATATATGTATTCTATAACTATATATGCAAATGGTATGAGTTAAGATAGAAGAAGCTCTCTCTCAAGTCAATTCTCAGATAAGTCTAATAACATATATTCGTATACAAACAATCAACACATCAATGCGATACCCTAATCCCAAGATTCTCAACAAAGAGGGGGCAAGAGGATAGGAAGAAGCCTAACCGGAATGAGAAGAATCATCGATGAACTTTCCGGCGTAGGAATCGGTTCCGACGATTCGATTCGGATCCACCGGTTATGAATTTCCATCAAAAAGAAAATCCCTAGATTGCGGACGGACTTCCGATCAACTAAACCCGGTTTACTGAAAAAATCCGTCCAAAATCTAGGGATTCTTCGTCTGATTTCCAAGGAATCATCACACTTTTACATCGGTCACTCAACGGTGATGCTCGTTTCGTTTCTGATCCGTTTACCGCCTAAAACTCTCTCTCTCTCACCGGGATGCGACTGAATCAGTGTGTTCCGTCCGGATCTGGGTGTGGAAATACTATACTAAGTCTTCGAATTTTTGACTTGAAAATGGATTGTAGGCCCATATTAGTTTAAAGCCCATTAGTATTGTTGGCCTCTGTTAGGTGACGCTGATAGACTACAACATTCACTCGCTAAGAAAACGCGTGTTTCTCACGTACTTCTTGAAGATTTGACAAACCGGCGAGATCTGGAGGTGTGACGAAGGAGGTCATGGAGTTACCAAGGCAAATGAATGGGTTAGATTTCGAAGGAGTAGGATTCGACGTCTTCGTTAGGATAGCTCAACTCAAGAAGGTCTGGTTCAGAAGGTCAAGAGGAGAAAAAGGAGAGACCCTGAAGCCTCAAAGCTGACGAGCCGTCTGCCTAAGCAGTTTATCAGGGTCGTTGAGGCGAATACGCTGTGGTTTTATTCCTCGGACGAGACATGGTTCAGGGTTTGGAAGCTTTAAGTTCAGTGTCTCATTAAGATTGATGCAACGGAGGTTCAATCCTGTATAGCCACAGGACGAAGACTGCTTGGGAAATATCCAGAAAGGGAAGCTGACGTCAAGGTCCACATGAGGAACTGTAGCAACCAACGTTTTGGTTCTGAGGCATCTAGGTGATGGAAGAAGTAGACGAGGAGAATGAATTGTTTTGAGAAAGTCATAATGTGTGTGGCTAGGCACTAAAAAGGGAATTGTAAATTTGTAACTACTTGTAGATATATAATAGAAAAAGTCAGAGAACAGTAATCAATATCTAATTTGGTAGTAATAGAACATGGTCGACATAAATCTTCTTAGATTCATTGGTATGTGTTTCTTATACAAGAAGTTCAGTAACCTGTCATACTTTTCTTATAAACAACTGTAAAGTTGTAAACTTATAATGAGCTAATTAATGTTTATCTTTATTTTACTTAAGAGGAAAAGGATTTGAATACCAGATATACTTAAAAGCTTTGTGTGACTTGAAGACAAAGCACTGTGAAGGAATCAGAGAAGCTGCTGGGAGATTCTGATGGAAACAATGTCACCGTCTGTTCCTGCTTTCATTGTGTGGTACTTCACAAGGATTCCTGCAATTTAGATTAATTTGTTGAAGAATTGTAATTGTGTTTCTTTCTTCCTAGATAAAGATGGTTGATTATGTAATGTGATTTGGACTTGATACCTTCGTTTTGTTGCAGTCTCGTGTGAACAGCGACAGCGTGGGGTGCGATAACTGCTTTAGGTTGGGAATCATCTGGCTCTCCGGTCCAAGACTTGAGGTTGAGAATACCTATATTTATAGAGGTTTCATGTGAGATGGAGAATGATTGAGGATGAAGGAGCATGAGAGTGTAATTAAGTTACCTGAGGATGACGACTCTTTAAGGTGTTTGAGATCAAATATGGCTCCACAAGCTGCACTTGCGTCTTTCTGTAACTTATGAGATCCAATAAGATTGTAATCCCAGCTTCCATCTTTGTAGCCTTCACTGAGGAACAGTTCCATGTGCCTAGCATCAAGTGTTTGCATTGTTCCTACACAATAAATAGAAACACTCTCAATTAGTTGTAATTTCGTTATACTAAATAGACTGACATCAAATACTAAAGTTTCAGCAACAGATTAGAGTTGGTTAGTGTCTTTTACCATCACATGTACTGAGGTCACAAACAGGGCAACGCACAAGCTGTAAATCTGGAAAATAAGATAAGTCATGTTACAGTTTTTTTCCTGTAGTTGACAAGTTTCTGCAGGTCATGAAAAATAAAAGTTTGTTACCTGCAATCCAGATACCACTTTTGATGTCGTTGATAACACATGAACCACTGGATTGTAACATTCGGTCTATGGTTCCATCCCTTGGGACTTTGAGATGACCACTCAAACTCTCAGTCAGGAGTGAGCTTCGAGAGTCAAGTAGAAAGGCACCAATCCGCATCCAATCTATAATTACAGTGTCAAAACCAGATAGAAATGAGGCTGTGATCATCAAATAAAGATGTTCAAAGTCAAAAGAGATCTGAACATGCATGGTCGTTAATATCAGTTTCAATAGAGAATCAACATATGGCCTGGTATCTATCTATATGAACATGACTTTTTGACAAATCAGTAGACTAAGAGAGTATGATGAACACAACCCAATTCAGGGACTAACCAATATGCTTCTCCTTCTGGCGGAACAAGTAAGAGTGACTCCCATCTGCAGTTTCCCATATTGTTTTCTTAGTTTACAACTGTATAAGACTGTAAAATTCGGAAGTTGATGTGAAGATCATACTTACCAAAAGCTGAAGCATATATCTTAATCCAGCTGGAAGAAACGGGAAACGTCTCAGGGACCTGAAGATCACGCAAGCAGGCAAACCTCCAAACAATATCCTCCATTACGAGCTTGTTGAACCATTTGTTCGTTGCGCTCAGCATCACCAAGGATTTACCATCCAAAAACCTTGTTATGTATGTCCATACATCTTGCTCAAACCTGATTCAGCAGAGAAAATTATAAGATACGCTGAGTATAGAAACTTAGATCTAAGAAACTTGATTCGAAATTGGAGGAAATAGCGATTGATTTTCAAATTCTTCCTCGTTGGTATCTGGATTCGATTTTTGAAAATTGAAAGCGAAGGAACATGAAGAAAAACTCAAATCCCAGTTTCTATCAACCACACAATCAAGCAGAGAGATCGATATAAGCATCTGATTCACATACAAATCAAACTGATTCCGCGATTTCGTTCCCAGAAGGTAACGAAGATGATTGATCCAACTCCATATCCTAGATCCATCCAATACAGTAAGATTAAACACCGTACAAGCATTTCAAATTCAAATTTGAGCTCAACCCAAACTCGCACACAAAAACTATCCGAGAACAGATCGATTACGCTCACCAAATCAAAATTTCGCGAAATACTAGAGAGAGAGGTGGGGAAGAAAAGTACCATGAGAAGCGAGGCTGGTAAGTATGAGCAGAGCACCGAGGAGATACACAGCCATGGATCCCTCTGAGGATCTTCCCGTTCTTCAGTTCGTTGCCGTGAACGATTCTTCTCTTCACTCTAGCATCTTCGTCTCTCTGAAGATTGTTCTTATTTTCGTTGCTCTCGACCAATCTTCTCTTCAGTCCACCATTATCGTCTCCCTCCGGAGCTTTCCTCTTCCCTCTACTCTCTCCTATAACTTCACCAGATCTCAACTTCATTCTTCGTCTCTCTCTCTCTCTCTATCTCTCTCTCTCTCTCTCTCTGCTCACTCACTAGTCACTAGTTTGTTAAGAATTTGTTTCAAGCTCTGAACCGTGTAACTGTGATATATACCAAGCGAGGGAGACAACAGCGAATTTTGAAATTTTTCATGTCAAATGACGTCTATACCCCTGTAACAAACTTTGTAGGGCCACCTCTTTACATTTCGAAATCGGCTTGAACTTAGAATCCGGTTTAGTATCAGCAGACGAAACCTAAACCAAATTATTTTTTATTTTTTATTTTACCCGGTATGATTTGGCCTTGTTCATAAAAAAGTAAGATCGGCTTAGTCAATTCAACATAATTTGTAGAAACTTCGGTCTCGAAACTATATTCTGTGAAATGTTAAGAAGCTATAAACACTTGAACATTCTGGACCTAACTAGGGTCAAAGTAAAGTCTTCTTTAGTTGCCTATGGAAGTTTTTCCTTTGAATTCTACAAATTTACAAAATTTCCACGCCGGGAAATGTAGGCAGCGCGCACGCTTTAAACGGTGTAACTAATGAATTAATCGGAAAGAAGTCAGCATGAGCTAGCCACCGAGGAAAAAAACGGTTAACTTCCCATCACCGTTACTGTTCAAATTTGCAGCAAGTTTGAACGTTTGCAAGAATGGTTTAGACTTAAAAAAGACCTCTAGTTCATGAATTTGCGGCAGTTTGGAGCTTTACAAAGGCAAGGCACTTTGATTTCTTCAGATTCATCAACCTCAAAGAGATAATCATACCTGTAGAAAAATGGGTTTTCATTATTAAAGTAGTCAATGTCAAAAAATATGTGAATTCTATGAGAAGAGTAGCTGAATTGTTTTTTACGTAAGCTCTTCGCCAGCTGAGACAATGGTCTTTGCAATGAGGACGATTCTGTTGTCTTCGCCATCACCCATACTCACTATACGGGCATAGCAATTGGGCATACACTACACAAGACATGACCATCGTTAATATTATAAGTTACCAGGCTTTGGTATCATGTGTCAGTTTACGGAACTTACTGAATGATTGATCAAGCGTGCTATGTTTCCAGAGTCTGTGGCATCAATCACTATCTCTTCGCTTATCTTAAATAGCTGCGTTGTTAGACAATAAGTTAACCATTAGATGCAGCCAGCGGATAATGTTGAATGTAAGCAAGCAAATCACAACTTACGTAACAATCTTTGCCTTGAGAACGGTACTTTGCCTCTCTCAGATCTGCAACACTTCTCCTAACTTTCACCCCACGATACTCGATAATCTACACAACAATTACAGTATCAGTAGTTTGTTTAAGATGGACATCAATTTGGCCATTGAAATCATGCATTATACAACAACATAAACTAAATACCATTTGTCCTTCTTGAATATTTGTCTTTGCAAACAGACCCCATCCATGTATGCCAGATTTACCAAAGCAGACCCGCAAATTTTCCGTCCTCTGAAGAAGACATATTGTTAATAATGATCTAGGATAACAAGATGAAGAAATTAATTTTAACTCTTCTTGAGTCAAATGTTTACCTGCAAATGTTTTAGCCGTTCTCTGAATGAGATAAAATCTGCTTCCTGGTGTAACAAGGTAAAAAGAAATTAAGATCTTACTGAGATATCCAGAAAAATGCCCCAAGAAAGCAAAACACTGACATGAATCTAGCTCTGAATGAGAAACTTGCCTCAAAAGAGTTTAGATTCTCGATTTCACCCAAAGAATGATGGCTTGGTCCCTTAAGCCTGTGGTATATCGCCTCCAGATCAATCTTCTGAAACATCAGCAATAACAGAGATGAAATTAGTACCATTGCCAGGGAATACTTAAGAATGAAAGACTCTCCAATGTTCAAGAATAAACAAGATCCCCAGACGCAAACCTTTGTGTTTGATCTACTATATATACGGCATCTTGCTGCAGATTGAGAATCAATTACATGACTCTGTTCGGCTTGTGTTTGGATTTCGGAACCTGGAAGCTTTATCTTCTTAGTCATAACGAGTCTTGAACCTTTGGTGCGCCCATTTTGATTCTGAAGCAAATTTCTAGATCCAAATACTCCTGAGGGTGTGTGCACAACTACAACACTATTTGGATCTGGCTTCCTACACAGTGGGTAAATTGATACAGGCAATTAGTAGATCCTAATATCACATAACAGATCAATTAAAGAACATGTGAAAAAACAAATAACAAACCTGTGAAAAGAACAGTAAACAGATTTCCTGGTTCTCTGCACACCATTTTTCTCCAGGCAGTGCAACTAAATTTCCACAGACAACAGTATCAGTTACATATCCCTAAGAAGATTTTTTAACAGAACACCTTTGTAAGGGAACTAAGGTGAAAAATGAAGATTATCATAAGCACACAGAGAGCAAGCAGTTTAAGGACTAACCTCCATATTGTAACCTGCCCGTGACGCACACATTGCGTGGAAGTGAGTGGCACACTTGCAGCAATGCACGCAGGAACCATGTGTCTGCTTACAAATTGTGCAAACCTAAAAGGCATTTTCAAAAAATAAGATGTATATATAATTATTAGATTCTAATAAAACATGTTCGTTATAATTTCTACATCTAGCATTTCGTTATACCTTTAAAAATGAATTAGCTGGAATTTTGAAAAGTCCAACAGCAGGCTCCATATTTTCATGATTCAGAAACCCAACTTCCGGTCGGAACCAAGCACATGTGACATGAACCCACAAACCCTCGACATCGCTTGGTTTTAAAGCACCGCCTGCATAAATGGAAGAGAAATTGTGTTTGAATATCATGACGGAAATAGAGATATGCAAATGAGTTCAATTTAAAGCACCTTTGTACCCAAAGAGAAATCTATGACTGAGTTTACTTAACTTGACCTTGTGACAGGACAGTCAATGAACCATTACTATTGCAAGATGGGGGGAAAATCATAAAGAGAGCTAATTCTGCAGTAATACCTTTTACAGGACAAAGACAACACTCTCTCTCAATATCTGGTGTTTCACATGCTCTGCATACCCAGGAGGTGAGGTCCTGAGATTTGCTTACCCCATAGCATTCTTGGTGCACAGCCACCTGACATCTGAAGACATATTCATAAGATTGGTCAGATTTACATATTTATGACCCCATGTTTAGTTACAAAACCGCTGTAGAATTCAGTATAACCAAAAATGCCAAAAATTAACCTGTTACAGATGATCATTTTATTTTCTTCCCAGTCTTCTACCCATCTGCATACAGCACACCTTTCAGTCGTCCACTTAGCCCTGACTGGCTCATACTTTTCTGTGCATACAAAATAAGTAGTAAGCAAGTTTCCAACCAAATTTGAATTCCAAAAGAAGGGAGCAGAGAGCTGAGCTTTAATCTACCTTCCAGCAAAGAGAGCATCTTCTGCTTATCTAACATCTGGGTTTCTATAGTGTAGGTACTAAATTCTGCAATCTGTAATATATTGTTGTCAGTATTAAATCTCTTACATGCAAATTTCAGGGGTATATAAGGGCAAGTTTATGAGAGAGTCATAAGGGATGTACCCATTTTTCTAGAGGTAGCATTGTGTCTTTCACTTTTACGCTACACTTCCACTTTTTTGCTCTGCAGCCTGTATGCCGTTCCCATTCACTTGGTGACTGCTTCCTTAACCCACATGAACCACACTTGCACTCAATTCTGAAAACAATAGTTCCAAGATAAGTATGTTGGTCTAATCTCTAGAGCAACATTAGAATGATAACAAGAGCCTAGGAATAAACGTGGAATTATAGTTTTCAGAGAAAAATTTATTTTCCGATATTGTGTTTTGTAGTCATGAACATAGAAGATCCTTTCAAAATGAAGAAATTAAAATAAGGCTGTGACATATAAGACATACGCATGAAATTTTCTGATATATGTTCCTTCCATGCCATTACAGACTACAGTAACCTCATCAGGCAGCTCAGTATCTGTCGCCTTTTCTGTAGACCTGTCCCAAAGAGGCAGTGAAAAGGAAATTTCGAAGATTAAAGAATTAGCAATAGAGAAATGCGAACAATCAAAGCAGGAGAGCATGAGATGTTAACAACATACTTGAACACTGACTTATGTTCTTCTAATATTGTTGGCGAAAGCTCATGCTGGACTTTACAATTAGGGCAATAGTAATTGTTGTGCTCCAGTTCCTTAAGATAATAACCAATCAGTGCAAACGTTCGATAGGTGTCTTACAATACTTAGAATCAAAAGTTAAAGATGCACGGAGATGTACCTTAAAGCGCTTATTTGAAATGTTGTCGCATTCAGCATGTACCCATACATCACACCCATCACAACAAACCTAATACATCAAATTAAGTCAGCTACATAAATATAATAGTTTCTAATCAGCTCCGTATTTCACCAAACATGGTCACATATAGTCTCACCCAATCTCCATCATCTGAAGGGTGCCATATTCTCTTGCAAATGCCACAACACTGATTGGATTTCCGCAACTGAAACAACAAATTTGGATTATTCCTTTTGGTAAGAGAAAACCAATGGCGAAGAGTGAAGACATTTAAATACCTTTGAACAGTGTTTGCATAAAAGCTCTTCAGGTTGTGACCCTTTTGTCCTTTTTAGAGATTTTAATGGCATTACTGAGCCACAGCCGTCGCATGTCGTTATGTCTGCATGACATGAACCCTACAGAAATAAAATCAGCATATCGTTTTAGGGACGCAACCCAATAACCGTTGAAGTGTCGGATACAAGTACATCATCACCAGATGTAAAGGTGGCTATGAATTACACAAGATGCTTATGAAACTGACTGGTGAGAGTGAAAGTAAGAACCTGTCCTTTAATTGATTTACTTTGTCTTCCTAAATCACTAAAACAGCAAACTTGAAGATCTGACCCGAAAAAAGAAGAACATGTGTCAAGAAAACGTACCTGAATTCTAGAAGCAGGCCCATACTCCTGGTCGGATTCCGTAGCAGAGGAATCTGGGCAGCTAATTTCAGCCCCCTCGACCCCATTTTCAGCTAAAACTGCTTCCTCTAGTGCCTTCTTAAATTCACTTGGTTTGTAATTGTACAAGTTTGTCTGATCCTGAAATCTGAAGAGATGAATTCGAGATTAAGGAACAGACGCAAACAAACAATTAATTATGAAAAGAATCAAGAAAGAGCGTCTCATGTACTTACTTGTCCATAAATTCCGTAAATGGATACATCATTCCTTGCCTGACCCATGCGTAGTCCTGTTAATAACCATAAGTTTCAGAAGAATAAAAGATCCGTACAAAAAAAAGCATCAAACGCGAGCTAGAAAACACAGAGAGAGATTAAAGAGATACCCTCTGAGTTCCATTCTTGGAGTACCCAAAAACATAACACATATTGCTCCAGGGACGCAATGTTTCAAGACCGGAGTAGGCGCTTGTGATAATGGATCGATCACCACAGCCGGCCATGCTGGGAATTTTTTCCCACACTTGGCCCAGACAAGATCGCCGACAGTAAACTCCTCTGGTTTGTACACGCCCTTACGCGTGGTGGCGTCGGACTTCTTCTTGAGCATTCCAGAATTAGCGTCGTCGGAGGAAGACACCATGGAGATTTGAACATCCCAGCCATCAAAATCTACTTCGCTGCTATCTCCGTTATTATCCTTACGAGGAACCACCACATTCGAGGCTTTGCTGCGATTCAATTTCGAGCTTCCACTGAAACCTTTGGCCTTCTTCCCTGGATAGACTCCGTCGTCATCATGGCTAGACTCCGTCGTCGACTCGACCTTACGACTGCTGACTTTCCATGAACCAACAACCGAATCGTTAAACCTTGAAGGAACCACTCGAACTCTTCCCCGCGAAGATTTTGACTGGTCTGAGCCCGGTTGAGTGGTCAAGCAGCTTGAGCTACTACTGGTAAGACCTTCAGGCTCTGAACATGGTTGATCTACGCTTGCTCTTTGTCTCTTCTTATACACCATAATCTCACCCTTTTTGCTCCCATAATCAATTTCTGAATCAATTTTGCACCTCTTCAGATTCTGATTCTCGAACGTCTTCAAGGTTCGTTTCAAAATCATGTCCCTAACTCAAAATCAATTTTACGCAACCATCCAAATTCCGATTCCAAAACCCTAATTTCACCAAACAAACAAATTCGCCGCTCGGACCTCCGGAAACAAAAAAAAAAAAACTCGAAACGTATCCAATAATACCTAACGCAAATCGGCTCGAGTATATGAACCCAATGCGAAACCGCTTCTTAAACCCTAAATTCGAAAACGAAATCAAAATCCTCGGGATTCTTACGTGAGGATAGGATTAAGAAATCGAACGACGAAGAAACAGACGATGGAGAAACAAACCAAATCACTCCTCGCGAAATTCTGGAGAATTATAAGTTTGTAGTCACTACGGAGAAGATTAAAAACCTAAAAGCTCCTTATGAAAAATCGACGGCGAAGGGAAAACAAAAGAGGAGGAGGAGAGGAGGAGAAGGATCTTTTGTTTGTTTTGGGTTTTGAGAGCGTGTGTTCTGGTGAAGGAGACACAGACACCGTCGGTTTAATATATTTTCCCAATTAATTTTACGCTTAAACCGTGAAATCAATTCGCCTAAACAATAATTAATTGGCATAAAAACGAAAATTAGAAATCGAGTAATGCTGACGTGGCGGTTCGATGGAACAGTGTTTGGCTCCAGGGATTGGGGACGGAGGGAAGACTACGAAATTTTCAGGCCTACAAGAGCGCCAAGTCGAAAACTTCCTTTTCATTTAATCCGACGTGGCGCTTCATTAAATTTTCTTTTTTTTTTGTTGGTCACAAATTATGAGAAACAATCAAAAGCTTCTTGGGCCTATATACAGTATATGCCTGAGATACTTGGGTGCATATTGGGCCTATGCTTTTTCCTTTTAATTAAACATGTGAGATTATTTATCTCATGATTAAAGTTTCACATCTTTACAATACTGCAAGTTGAATTTTTTTCTATTTTAGAGTCCATTGTACTCTTTGTTTTCCATTTTCGATATTTGCTAATTTTTGCTAAAAGTATATTTAAAAGAAGAAGAAAAAAAAATCGTCTCAAACTTTACCAGGAAAAAAATATTTATTTGTCTTCCACAACCAATTCAGCACAGCCCCTAATTTGTATTGTACTGTATTATGATTGAAAGGGACACTAAATTTGCAATTGAACAAAAATGGACAATACATTTGTTAATCCGATTAACTTAATCGTTTAGGGCCTCCATAATGTTATTAACGTATGTGCACCTGTACAAACTCCCATATAAACTCAAGGAAATAAATAAGGGTATGATACTATGGTTTCACTTTTCAGGAACAAACAACCTTCAAAACTCAACTTACATCTTAAATGAGAACAAACTAAGATCCAAAAATAAACAAACCTTGTAAGAAAAGAAAAAAAAACAATCATATGGCCGCCAAAAAACAATTCACTTATCGACTATAAAATTCGATGACCATAATGACTTTAGCCAAGATTTTTTTTTTTTTTTTGGAAGTGTCTTTATATATGTACAAGAAACAAATCAATGACAAAAACAGATGATCTTGAATCAGACACTAGTAGAAGAACTAGGATGTGCCTCAAAAGAGGGAGGGGTGTGAGAAGATGGTGAAGCAATGGAGCCACGAATCCTTAATATTTCAAGAACAACAAAAGCAAGTAACGTCAATGACAACACAAATCCATATCCAATTTTCCATCCATCTCCTCCTCCGTTATTCGCCATTCGGATCCCAAGAACAATGTTCACTGCTCCAAAGAAGAGAGAGATTCTCCCAATCCAATGATGATACCAATTCCAATATCTCCTCATCTTTGTCTCTTTCTGTGGCCGTGCAAAGAAAGCCAAAACCTACAAAAACAGAATCCCATAATATGTTTCAGCCAAAACTTACAAAACCCTTATTTGGACTCTTAAACTTTAGAGACTTCTCAAACCTGAAGAATGCTAAGGACTAGAAGAAAGATCCCAATGCCTCGATGTGCAGGTATATTCGGATGGATCCTATTGTAAAGCTGAATCCCAAGGATAACAGCGGCTAAACCGAAGATAAACCCCGTGAGTTGTAAACCGATATGAAGATAGTACCAAAGAGGGTCTTTATGTCTAAGATATCTCGCCAAGATTGCCCCTACGGGAAGTAAGAAACCCCATCCGAGTATCGCCATTACTCCATGTTTTGTCTTCTCCGTAGAAGTCGTCGTCGTTATAGAGCTTGCTCCACTTGCTGCTGCATAGACCAAGAACACACAACAAGACACTAAGTATTGGATCGTCCCCTGTGTTTTAACTTGTATTATGGACTTTAATGTTATAAAAGCTTGCACGTAAAACATTAGTGTCACAACATTTTAATGTTTTGCAAGTGATGTACCTTTGGAGAAATCGACGATGACAGTAGTTTTATCATCATGCTTAGTCAAACGACCTAGCTTCGAAGGATAAGCGGTGCTGAACGCTAGAATGACGGCTCTACGAGGAACTCTAACGGCGAACTTCACCTGAAAAGCCAAGTAAATCATTGCTCCGTGAAGAGCCACAACAGGAGGCACTTTTTGTAGTTGCAACTCTCCTTGATCCGGCACAACTTGGTCTCTCTCCGTTCCTTGGAGATAGTATTGTTTGATTTTGGCGTGACCCTTTTTCGAAATCCACCCGATCATCGCGCTTGATCCAACCATTCTTCCATCTTTCGAGAATCCTATCCCAACCCATCCGGTTGTGTATAAAGCTGATACTATGATCGTCATCACATTGTCTCTGCTTTCTGAGTACTGCAAACAAAACAGAGACATTAGAAATCAAAAGGATTGGTTTAAAAAGCCAAGAAAGTAAAAATCAAAATGTGTTATTGTAATGTTTTACCCGTAAGACGAACGTGTTCCAAAGAGGAGTACATGGCATGTTATCGGAGATATTGCTGTACGGTGGTGGGAGAAAATCAGATAATCGGTTAGCAAAACAGAGATTCTGGTTAGAGTCGTTTATGGCATTGACGTCATCTGCGGCTAGAAAGGGTAGATCTTGTCCGATAAAGAGACAGAGGATGTAAAGCCCTACGAAAGCTCTCATGGTAGGAATCGAAGAGGAGCAAGCGTGGAGTGAGGTACGATGTGGGGGGTGTGTGTTTTGGTGTTGGTTGCTTGAAGAAGAAGAAGAAGAAGAAGAAGAAGAGTGATTGAGTTTGGTGGTGAAAGTGGTTGAAGATGGCGATCAATCATAATCATCAAATTGTTTTTAAATCAGCTTAGCTCTTCGATTGGATTTTGAGAAAGATACTGGAGTTGATGTTTCACTGGTTAAGTATCGGACAATTTATGTCCCCCCTGTCACTAAAACCGACACGTGAACCGACAAAATTTTAAAATATACCAAGAGATGCGATGAAATAATTGCTTTTTTGCCAGTTAAAACAATTGTCAATTTCTATTTGAGGTTGAGAAATTATATGAAAATACTTTTTTAAGAATCTGGAGTTTTTTATTTAACTTTGCTTATTTGAGGGGAAAAAGAAGAAGACAGAGATGCGAGAGAGAGAGAGAGAGAGAGTGGGGTCGAAAACTGGACCAAGTGGGAAGTGGACTAGTCTTAGTCTGAATCATTACTCATTAGGTATATTTGGTCAGGATGGTGCCACGCTCATCAACATCATCTTTTCTTTTCATGGGAGGAGATATTGGAACAGAACTTAGAAACAAAGTCACCAGTTAACCCAAAGTTCTTTACTTTAATTTTTTTTAACTTTCATTATTGTGGTACGAACCTTTACAGCTTCAATGAGTACCAATCACACAAACAATATTCATTTATTTTTTGGTGACAAGTTACCTTTTTTCACATGCAAAAGAATTTAAACATATTCAAACCTGCTGGAGTAACGGAACAGAGTCAGTATAGATATATGTTTAGTTATACCGGAACATAAGACATCATGGGGATGTAGCTCATATGGTAGAGCGCTCGCTTCGCATGCGAGAGGCACGGGGTTCGATTCCCCGCATCTCCACAGATTTTGTGTTTTGTTTTTTTGACCGCCTCATAATTCATAATTCTTCCTTGTCTAGTTCTCGCGGTTGATTGAAACAGGAGACTAGGAGAGCTTCACATGAATGCTATTTATTTTTGTAATAATAATTTGATCAACCATATTCCTGCCCCAGTTATATCCTCTTACAAAACTTATTCAGAATAAATGCCAATTCCAACAAAAAAAAAAAAAAAAAAAGACAAATGGAAAAAATGAAGAAGGAAACGTATCCTAAAGAAACAAAAAAATGGAGTGTGAAGACTGAAGAGGCCTCTCTACTTGGACCAAGCAACTGCTTCAATATCCGTCTGAGCACTTCTATACAACTCCAGCCTCTTTGCAATTGAAGTTCTTCGCTGCTGAACCGCAGGATCCTCATCCAACAATTTCGACAATTTGCTCATCTATTTCAACACCAAACCATTTTAACATTCTTACTCGTATGTTAATAGTCAGTTTGCTCATATAGGTTTAGGATAATGGTTATTGTTTACCTCTTTCTGGCCAAGTTCGGTGAAGAAGAAGTCAAGAAGGCTTCGTTTTGCTTCACGGACTTGACAGTAAACAATGGATTTCGGTATGGAGTTTCTCAACCCAGCGCAGACCATGTTCACATAAGACAACACATTCGAACCGATTCTCCTGAGATAAGCATCGTTGTATCTGTCGAATATCGAATGTGTCGGATTCCCACCTTTTTCAGAATCTTGTGGGAGTTTCCTGAAGAACTCGACCGTTAGGTAACCAGACTCCATGTCCACTAGCAACAGAGTTGCTTTCCTGCTCTCATCTCTCATTCGATCCAATGAATCCACGGCTGCACCTGATACTTCCACTCTAAGCGTTGGATATTGTTTCAGTTCCTGTTGTGATGATGAAACAGATAATCATGGGTCAAAAGTGATTATCATTTAGAACTCTGTTGAGACCTGAGAGAGATAGTCTTACAGATGTTTCGCCGATGGATTTGTGGATAAGATCCTTGAGAATAGAATGAACCGCATCGACAGCTGCTTCAGCAGGGCCTCTAATGGAGACTAAGCATGATTCTATGAGACGGCGATATCCTTGTTCAGGAGCTATGAGATGCGGTTGATATCCATCAGCTTCAGTGATCAGCTTCCGTACATTGTCCATGGAGAGATGTTTGTCGAATTGCAGCCTTTTGATGGCAGCTGGGAATTGATTGTCGAACACAGAATTTATCTTTTCACCACCTGAGCGCCTGTGAGGTTGTTAGTGGTGTAATTATAAAGCCAGAAAATTGCATTAGAAACAATCCAGAAACATGCGGGTGACTTACGTGCCATCGAGGTGTTCTTTAAAAGTTTGATCAAAGGCACGGCAAATTTCCATTATCATATAAAGTTTTCCCTGCATTAAAGAGAGTGAGTATCAACGAAGGAGGCAATTGAAATGAGAGAAGATTCAGTAGAATGAAAGGCAAACAAGTCCTAAAGATATAAGATCATTACACCAGCATCAGCTGCTACAGGCTTCCCAAGACGGCTTAGCTCTGTCTCCAACTCGGAGATTGTCTTTGTGATAAGAGACTGAAGTCCTGGGATTCTCGACTTGATAACAACTTCTAAATGCTGAAAAAGGTATAGCTAGTTTTAGAGCAACTACCAAATATTTTATGTTAAAAGCTTCATATACAGCAATTATATACCTTAGAGAGCATTTTTCCTAAATATTCTGAACCCATTCTCTCAGTTAAATGTCTGTATTCTGAGCTAGACTGGAAGTAATCACGTTCAC
The DNA here is from genome assembly GCA_023657505.1 of Camelina hispida. NCBI lineage: Eukaryota > Viridiplantae > Streptophyta > Magnoliopsida > Brassicales > Brassicaceae > Camelina > Camelina hispida. Next base: position 42,367,079 of record CP094634.1, on the reverse strand, counting down.
GCCGACGAGCAGCAATCATATCAACACTTTTATTGATGTCAGCTTGAGACCGGTTAACAACACCAACCCAAGGATATCTTAATTTGTATCCCCTTCCTTCAAGTATCTGAATTCTCCAAACATATATAGAAAAATTTAGGGACTGTTAAATATTTACTCACCACTATTTAGTGAGATTCTCATATTTAATCTTCATTGTGTCTTTTTCATATTGCACTCAGAGATAAAATTGTTGTCTGAATATAAACTTACATCAACAGCATTAGTGCCTTGGTCCATGAGATCAATTTTAGTTAAAACTCCAAAAGTCCTGTCTCCTGAGAACAGCAAGTGAAACGAAGCAACATGAGTCAATCAAATTCAAATTAATTTCAAGGTATATTAGTTGCAAGGATCATCGTCTTCGTTTACTATAGATAATTTTCATCATAAGATTACCACTAGCCACCGACCACGCAACTCAATCATATACAAAGCGCCATAGAACTTAAACCAAATTTACTATTTCCCAGTCGCTTATAAACACAGAAAAAAGAACTCAAAGTGAATTCGGAAAACAGTTGTATCAAAATATAAAGAGGGAAGAATCCGGCACCTTTTGGATCAACTTCACGAGAGATCTTAATGGCATCAGATGTAGCAAGATCCTGATTTGCAGGGGAAATAGCTAGAATGATGCAGTTGGGCTGTCAAAAAATGAATGATCAATCTCTGTTACTTTGCTTGAACACACAACCTTTAGAGAATAGAAAAGCATCATTCTTCTACAGTTGTATACTGCTACACACAAATAATAGTTACCTTCTCAATAAACGATCTGACCATGTTTTCGATGTCTTGAACAATGCTTTCAGGCTGACCATCTAGAACAGCAATGGCACCAAAATTTTAATTAATGGTTGTCAATAAAGAGGACTTGGGTTGTGGGATATCATGAGAAAACAAAGACTGGCTCACTTACCAACAGCTACCTTTGTCAGCCCAGGAAGATCGACAAGTGTCAAATTCACAACTACAAACATTAAAGAAACAAATTTGTTAAGTATGGGACTGAAAGATAAATGGGAAAGATGGTAGAAAACATAAATTCGAAAAGATTTCAGACCCTGTGTACAAGATCTGGGACTCCTAAAGAATGTTTAATTACTTTCTTGATGCAAATGTAGGAAGTAGAATTGCTTCTCTTACCATTGGGAGAGAAGATACTGAGATGAATTGGAACTGTAGATATTACTTTGCTGCTGCGACCAGTTTCACGATCTGTCTCGTCTGAGATCTCCTGCCTCACAGCAGCTACATACCAAGAAAGAAGAAATGAATATCTCAAACTTAAGAAAACCAGATGAGGAGAATGTGTGCACGTAAATAATAATAAGGAGCATCTCCTCTCAAACAAGAAATATACCAAAATCAGAGAACTTCTTCTTAGGAAGATGCATAAACTCAGCATACTCTTTGCCTTCATCAATTCTGTGAAGCTGCAGGACAAGAGGTCTACGTGTAACAATCCCTACATGGAAGACATTGTTTGTTGTTCTAAGTAACTATACATTTATTGATATATATGTATAGTCCTCCTCCTCCTCCGGCGTACACGTATATCATGAGATGGAATCAATATACATTTTTGATCTGTTGATATATATATCTAAACAAGCTTACCAGCTCCACGAGGTAGAAAGTCCTTTCCTACAACGCTCTCTAGCACTGAAGACTTTCCAGAACTCTACAATTCCCATCAAATCAATTCGATTGGTTACACACATTGCATCACATACGCAACAGTTTCTGATTAAAAAGCACCTAAATTGAAAACTAAAAGGGGCAACAAATTCACATCGGTCTCAGATCATGAATTTGGATCAAATCAAATCAATCAACGATTCATTCAAGGGGAAGATATCAGAGGAGAACCCCAAAACGAGATCAGATTATTTCGTCGCACTGAAACCCAAAATGTACGTGTACGGAACCGAGGAGGCAATGTCTAAGATCTAAAGAATCAACCGATTCAAGAATTCATCAAAGAAATCAATGGGAAAGAGATCCAAACCTGACCACCGACGACGGCGATTGCAGGCAATGAGTCCCAGAGAGTTGGGAGGGAGCTACCTTCGCCGTGATCTCCCAGAGCCGTACAAGCTCGCTGTATCTTGTTCACAAGCGCAATCAAACTCCTCCATAACGAAAATCAGCTCCGATTAATCAACGGTTGAATCAATCTTCCGGCGAGATTTGGTCTCCGGCGGGGTCCGTACGAGGAGGAGAAGCGAACGCCAGAAGTTGTATAACCGCGAGAAGACCGTTGAATATTATTTTTTCCTCAGAAATATATATAAGCCAAAGATCGATAATACCCAAAATACCCCCGTTGAATAGTCAAACCTTATATAGTAAGGGCCAACCCAATATATAACATTGAGCCCATAATTATTAGCAGAAAAACTCATGGTTCGAGTATATGATTTTGGCTTAAGACCCATAATTGTATCTATATACATTTTCTAATTACATTTTGGCTTGTACCCTTTAAATTATAAATAATTATATAAATGGTCTTTGTCTTTTAAGACAAAAAATTATAATTGAAATTATTTGATTTTCGAATCTTCTATATTTAGATGAAGAGTTAATGATAGTAAATCTATAAAATCTACATTCTTCTAAAATTTTGTAAGTTATAATCTAAAAAAGAACGCTAACTCAAAACTAAATACTACACAATAATCTAAACCAGCATATTTCTTACCTAAA